>OU026145.1:114187913-115403538 GCA_907269125.1 Eristalis pertinax | reverse complement strand
AAACAAGCATAAAATTAAACAACAAAAGGTGCATAGACTCGTCCCACACTCTCCTCCATCATCTATGCCTGCCAGTGAACAGGGGGAGCGTGTATTTGTGTGCGAGAGTGTGTAGTATTCCAGGAGATTTTAATGGCACTCTAGACTGCTTATCCGCCCATTCAGCCTTTTCTCATATTGCAGGTATATTGATTTTTTTTTATTTTCCCTTTTCCTCATTCAGTGTGGGCCTCGTTAAACGTTGTTTAGAATTTTTGCCGGAAAAAAAAGAGTACACATCCCTTTGGTGAAAAATTTAAAATGAAATACAAATATTTTGTACCTACACATACATATGCATACATGTGTGAAGTGTGTTCAAAATAAATAGTTGTGAGTGCAAGAAAAAATCATATTAAATCTGATTTAAAGTAAAAAAAATCAAAGAAAATGATTTGTGCTAATTGATAGAATGGATCCGGTCTCGATTGAAAAAGGATACAAGTTGAATTCAGGATATTATCTAAATTTACGGTAAGTTTTTTCTTCCTTGTCATTTTGTTTAATTTAATTCGATGACAGGGAGTTTTACTTTATCACTCGCTCGGACAATATCCCAACGCAACCCTTTGAGTTGGCTGACGTTGGTTGATGAAGTTATGAAAGAAAAAAACATTAAGCTCTATTCACTTTTCAGATGGGGTTACAGTTAAAGCCGATGACCCCTTTCATTAGTTTTTCGTTGTAATCCAGCTCATCGTTCTTGCTGCTTTGTGCTTTGTGGTGTATTGTATATGCGCCCTGAGAGTTCTTAGTGCCTTTCAGTTAAACTTAATCTCATCAGAGAGTGGATTTGGACGTTGCTTAATTAAAGTTATTTCAGACTTAATGGACTTCTATTTTCTGAACAATTTCACTCTGAGCCGACGTTGTTGGATGGCTTTTTGGCAATTTGACTTGGCGTACATTTTTTTCATTCTGTCTGCGACAACTAATCATGCCTATTTAACGAAATTGCGTTTCTATCTGCGTCCAAAGTATCCAATTCCTGCACAAGTAATGTTTTAGTTAGGTAACTAGTGTACATAATAAACCTAGTCTATGTCATAATTCAGAGCTCAGGCAATCTATCTGGTGTATGTCATCTGAACATCATTGAAGTGGGTCAACAAGAGGTGTACATTTGAGTCACTACAAAAATGCCATGCTCTTATGTAATGTGAAGCGATTAGGCAACTATTGCACACTTTGTCTAGTTTTTCAACGTCCTCTTCATTCGAAGAAAAATCTACTTGGGATCCTACTCTTTCGACAACATCTACCTAGGATCCTATTCTGTCGACAAGCGACAGGCATCTCATCTTTCAAACAGGTTTTCAGAGAAAATCAGCCTATGTTGACTTGAGTGTGACTGCTCTGTGCACTGTGCCGCTGTACCTATCTACGTACGAGAAGTGGTATTGTTCACAAGCTCTGGAGTTAGTAATGAAATAATATTTCTGTCGAATGTCTGCATTCAGTCTGCCTACAAATAGATATTTTCTTTTGATGAACGTATCAGCTTTTCTGATAACTACGGCCATAATTCGTTGGAGAGCGTTGACTTTAACATAGCCACAAGGGAAAATCCCGAAAACATTTAAATCACACAAATTCCATGGTCACTTCAAATCTGCCTTTCTAGTATTCACATATCCAGAACCATTGTCACGCGATTGGGGCATTGTTTTATTTATGTTGCATGTAACGCCGTCCCACTAAAAGGTCCTTCGCGTTCATTGCATCCGTTTTGGATGGAAGAGTTTTTAACATTGTTCGTTCAATTCATTGAAAGAACTTCCTCCTCTCTGTATGACGCTACAATCTGTGGCAGATCTCTACCTCAACAAGCCATCTTCTCCAACTGGCACGATCTTTCACTAGACACGAGGTTGGTTGACGTTCTTCCAAACTTGCGTGCGAGACCTCAAATTTTTTGAAATATGGCGCACTGAAAACTTCATCGGCATACAACTCGACGCGGTTATTGCCCATTTTTGTCTCGAATTTTCGAAACACCAAATGCGATTATAACATGGCCGCCTTGGTATTCTGGCTAGCAGCGTCGGCTACTACGCTAGAAGTCTGGGCTCAATTTCCGTCACAAACAACATTCACCTAAGAAAAGTGTCTCCAACGATCACCGACATCGCGTAACTCGCGGGATAACAATATCACGCAAGATACAAGTGGTTGCCTAACCTGAACGAAACATTTTTGATGACAGTTCCATAAGTTTCGTAGTGAATTGTTGTGAGAGTGTAGACGTTTCGTAGTAAAACAATGGTCCGAAATTTAAAATTACGCCTCTTAGAATTGGAACTATTAGAAAATTAATTTAAGGTTCGTTTCCAATCGTACCCTATGCTCGGTGCTTGACAACGAGGTTCTTCAAATGGCAAACCCTATTTTGTGACCCCCGTTCTCTCATTACAAATAATTATACCTACATTACCAACAGATGCCATCATAACCACCAATAGCAGGTGGAAAGAAGTGTGGGCTTTGTATAACAGCTAAAGTTATATGCCTTACATTTAGTCTGAATAGAACCAAAACAATCTCAGTGAGTTAAGTGAGAATGACGTGAGTAGGGTTATAGGCATAATCAATGGGAACTACATGCAAGAAGTATGGGAGCTCCTTACAAATGATTTCTGTAGAGGGTCATGATAGAAGAAGGGAAAGGAAACGACCCTTCACTACCTCGACAGGAGTGGAGCTCTTGTCGCCACAAGAAAATGGATTCTATGTAACACAGAAATATAACTTCTCTCAATTTTTTAACAAAAAAAAAGCGCCTGTGGTGCATTCCTCCCATAATTTCAATGCGAATGCTTGGAATATGATTAGTTACGTGCATATTAGTGCCTTAGTACCTCAGTGAATGTTGAACCAAAAGCGGTCTAAGTGGCGTATGCCGTGACAGTCATTCTGTTTAGTCAACCACCCAGGTTTAGGTAGGTATGACTACCATGGTTTCTTAACCATGCTCCACTTATAACCCAAATTGGGTCGATAGTGCTGTCACTTTCCAGCTTTGTAGGTACTTATAAAATTGTTGTAAGCCTTTTTATCATATTCGATGTCTATTTGGACCAATTTTAAAACCATTTGGTGATTTTAAGTAATGTTGACATTTGTAAATGTCTCGAGGTGTTTCTAGTTGCTGTAAGGGTCACCCAGGCTTACGATCGGCGACGAATCTGATACCCAACAGATACGGGAGAAAGGACTAGTGTGTTCTATAGATTTTTAACTACCGGAATACACTCCCATCTTCCTAGATCGTCGACGACTGAGTTCTAGTAAAGATCAGTCGACTCATTTCAGAGCGTAGGACCTTACCTCAACTGGGCGCAATGGCTGCTTGTAAGAATGTGTTGTCAATGAATAATGTCAATTAACGAATGGAAGCGATCCCCATTCAGTCAATGCTTAATTATACGAAGGGTCCATAAAAAGAGATATGAACTGATTTACATATTGTAGAAGCTAGACAAAATCAATAAATTTCTTGTAACACGCAGTGCATGTTTGTCTCGTCAGATAGAAATATCCAGTCACTCTGCTTATTACCGTGTTTGTTTTACTAGGCATAGTAGATGGAATGTACTACAAATCCCTATGTAGCAACTTGAAGAGCGTCTACGAATTCACTACCTACGGTAGGAGACCAATCCGTCAGAGCCCATGCGTGTCATAGTCTTAGTCTTATCGAAGGAGATCTCACTTCAATTTGGTGGCAAATTATGAGTGGGATGTGACTATTGCCACATCTGTATCTAGCGAAGGCATGAATGCGCAATTAAATCAGTCATATTTGCAAACTCATTTGCTATGTCAGATGCGCCTGATAATTATCTGTCACATTTGTACTACTTATCAGGCCTGGACCCATGACCTAGATCTGAGCTATGGCTAGAGCTGAGCTATAGCTGCTCTCTATCGTCCCGTACGGACATACTGATCCCAGTCCAATACCAAGATGTCTTCTCTCCACGATGAAAAAGAGCATTTATATTTTCGTCTGAAAATTCTTGTCATCAGATAGGTTCCCCATCTGAATCGACCAGAGTTTAGGATTAAATCTGACAACCGTTTGACAATTTAGCATTGTAAGGTAGTCGGCCAATGCCAGTTCATCTGCAGGTCGTTTTAAAATCTGGCAAAATAGTCAGATCTGCTAATCATCTGAGGATAGCTTTGGCTTGGATAGCAGAACACAATGTTTATTTAAATGTGAATATTATCGATTTCCCTGATTGACCTTATGTATGTAAATATTTTCAATTCCCTCAAAATGTCTGAATTACTTAAATTGTTCAGTTAAACCTAATTGGAATCAGAGTTCTGGCACAGATGTCGTCGCCTATATTAAATGTAATTTCCAAAAAGTAGCTTCGACGAATACACTTCCTGGAATGCTATGTTTGTGACTTCAACATTCTCGCGCATATCAATAGCACCAGGAAGTCATCAATACCGAAAACATTTCCGCGAAACTTTTCCCATTGTCTGAGGTATTGTGTTTGTTCACTGACTGTGCTCCTAGTTCAATTTGATATTTGCGATTTGATTTTGAATGATTCGTCGAGAGAAGCGAGAAATAATTTCAAACCAAACAAACCGGGAATTCAAATATGAATGGAATTTCTCAGGAAAGGTGGAGTGTTGGAAATTTTAATAAATTGATTTTTTGCGCAATTCAATTCAGTTTCTGTATTGTGATATCGATTTTAAGCAGTCGACTGTCCTAAGGTATTTTGAATGCGGTCAGTAACATTCCAGTTGTCTGTGTTAACCCATTTCAATGTTAAGGTAGAACAAAGGCAGATCTGTGTCCGTAGCATGAATGCGTGCATGGAAAAGGATAGAACTTGGTATAAATATGCAAATTGAAACTTTTTGATTCAGAAAACCAATGGTATTGACTCCTTGTTAACCATTTCATTGCATGATCCAATAAATCAATCGTATGTTGTGTTCTTGGCCTTGGCGTGTTTAAATGAAGATGCCTTACATAGAGAACTTCAAGCGGTCGAAATGGTTAATAATTTTCTAAGTTGACGTATTCACAAATTAATTCGCCACTCCTCTTCACAAGGTAAGCCGACTCATAATATATGTATATGTAGAAAAAAAATACGTAACAAAAAATAGGACAGAAACTTCGTTATAGTCTTATTTCACACAGGCATATATGTTTTGGCCCGATTCCATAAAAATCTGACATTTTTTAGTACTAGTCAGTACAAATCATTTATATATCCACCAATTTGTATGAGGACAATATTGTTTCGTAATTGTGTAGATTCACTTCTGTTTTGCTGATGTTTGTGATTTCTACCAAAAATGCCTCGTGCATGGTATTCTTTTTCGATTTGAGGAAATTTACTGACACTGAATTGAAATGTTTTCTATACCTTTTATCTTACACTCTGAGGATTGTGAGATGATTCGAAGCGTGGTCTTCATTATGCCACAGGAAATACGGCCAGCACTTAACCTAAAACGGTCACTCAGTCTGCTCAGACTTAGCAGACATTCACTCAGGACGCTTATCCTCGTTATAACCGGACACTGCGCAATTGCAGTACACGCCCGCCGGATGGTTGCCCCATGCAATGATTTAGGCTGCGGTTCCGGTGGAAGCAAATTTTAGTCCCACGAACGTAGCGAATGTAAGGGAATAAACTCGCGCGAACTGAATGGTTCCGGTGCAAGCGAGTATACTTAGGCGAAGTAAGCGAATTTATTTATGTAGATAGTCGTATGTAGTTGAAACGAGACATTTACCTGCCTGACGTACTGCTTAGTAATTGTGTATTGAAGTGTTGTGATTTCGAAAAGTTTTATCATGTCATTGTCTCATTGTGTAGAACAATATTTGTCAGAAATATATATAATATATAATAGCTTCTTGAAGTACAAATACATAAAGAAACGTTGTGAAACTAATCTCATTTTTAAAATAATCTGGAATGTGGAAAATTTCACAATCGAAGGCTAGCCTTGCTAAGCGAGTTGCTATCGAGTTTACAAGAATTTCGCGTAAAAGCCAGGCCACCTAAGTTTTCCATATTGGCAAATAGCCCACAATAGGAAAAGTGTAAACATAAGTACAGATACTACTTAAAACACACATCTTGAATTCGCTTTACTCGCGCGAATAAAATTCACTTACATGCACTGGCACCGAAACCGCAGCTTTATGCAGAATCTTGGTGGATGAAGAGAGTTGGAGACCACAAATCACATCCACTGCTCATATAGCGCTCTGGCAAGTCGTAGGTACCCCATGTAGGGGCCTACTATTTCAATAATCTCAGCGAACTAAATAGCATCAGCATTAGCATTAGCAAGCGTAAGAATAGTCAATCGGCGTGGTATCACACTGAGACTACTTTGGCCTAAGTGTGACTGCCTGCTGCAGTCAGGCACTCCAATCTAAACTAACATAACCTAACCTAACAAAAAAACAAGCTCTGCTTACAAACAGTAATAATATACATACATACATATGGGCGGCGATACAACCCGTAGCGCCAGGGCAGCTTCTACTGCAACCGCTCGTGTTGTGTGTGTCATCTCTCACGAGGGGAAGGAACCTACACAGTTTTATGCCAACTCCGATCGGCAAAGTTAGAGAAACTTTTTCTAGACAGTTATACTCTTTGAGCATAGTCAGTGACTCGAAATTGTTTTGGTCGGACTGCTAATCGAACCTAGACACCGAACGCACGTATCTACCAAAAACGTCATGGTCCAGCAAATTTAAAAATAAACCTAATCATTCGACCACGTCTTCAAGGAGATGAAATAAGTCTTCGGAGAGAATTGAAGAGTCACTTTTTTTCGCAATTCTCGAAGACTATGATCTATATATGCTATGCCGCTGAAAATAGGTTTCCTCGTTTTAGCCGTAACCCAGCGTGATGTGTTTCGTAATCGTCAGGCAAGAATGGATGTGTACACGTGGAAGAGCATGTAGTAGCAGTTGTACTTCCCCAAACAGAAGATCTCATACTTTGTAGCCCTGCAACATGAAACACTCTATTCTTATGTGATACTTGCTCATGCTCGCTCATGCCTATCATAGTTAGCACTGTACGCTTTTTAAATAAGTTCACTACGCGATTATTTTCACATATTTTAGTATTGAAGAAAATGTAAAGGAAGGACCATAACTTAATAAAAGGAACTCATAAGTGCATTTGGAACGAGTTATACAAGACCTCTGCAAAAGCTAGAAATTATCCAACTCAAGTTCAAGAGCTGCACTTATGACGGGCGGTTTGGATTCGTGTGTCAATATTTTTTGCAGTACATGTGAGTACGTTTTATGATTGTTGAACTATGTATGATTGCTATGCCAATTTCTAAATTAATGGATAGGCCACACATACATGTATGTACATATGTAGGATAATCTATCTAAGAAAGCATATGTGTGCATATGTACATACATTTGTACATATGTATTTTTTCATGAAGCCTAAAAATACAAAAAAGACGCGTATGTTTATTCCAAAGAGATTGGATTGGTGTGTTCCATGTGGCGAATGAGCACTATTGAGGAATAGCGTGATCTTGCTCTTTATCTCAGAAACTATAGCAGACATAGTTTGTAGAGAGACATTCGAACGACATGCCTTAATTATGAGTCCTGTACCAATGTCTTTAGTCTGGCCAGACAGTTGAGCACTTATTTCCTATCTTAAACCAGATTTATTCGGCAATGAAACTCTTCGTGCCTTCTGTTGACGTTACGCTGTCAGTCCTATCTAGTTCGTAGCACTGAGTCAACACATTTTGTTCGCCCAAAAGGCTTTGCTCCATCGGCACAGAACAAACAGCTTCTGACACGCCTTTACAGTTACCTGAACTGACTCTTTTTCATTGCACCCGAGTAAGTTGAATGGTAAAATGCTTGGCCATCTCGTAATAATGATTATATGCGACCGTCGGCATATTAAAGAAGAATTCGAGCAAAAAACGACGGAGCTCTGCAGCCTGGCCCCAGTACAAATTATCACATCCCTCTTGAACATGACGTAAATACATTTCATGTAAACAAAATTGTCTGCTTCTTTTCCTGATGACGCTACAGTACGACATAGACCTAGGCCCCAACAAACATACACAAATTTGCGAAATTAACTTTGCTGTAGTCTGCAAACGAGGTCTCTAACACAGACTGAAGCGGAGCACAAAAGAAAAAAACAAGGTGTCCACTGACTGTTGTCATGGTAGACGGGCATACACCGAATAGCGACCCCCTGATTTAGTTGTATGGAAGTACCACTGCTTTGAACCAAAAGGCCAGGAATTCATGCGAGCATTGTTCACTGAAAAACTGTGAATACGGCTAATGACACGCTTACCAAAACTACGCGATTTCAAGCAACTACTCAACAACTTCTAAAATCTTTGGTTCACACTTCAGCGCGTTATTCGTGAGAGGACGACAAAAGGTCTCACAAGGCTCTATCAAACACATTCTTCACGTCATTCTTTAAAATGAAAAAGAGATTCTTGACGCCAAATCCATTCCTTTCGCTTTTATTCAAAAGGAATGACTTCCATTACTTTTAAGAAAACAGCCCTTGAAACCGATTTCTAAAAAAATCGGTTTCTGTTTTTGATTGCTTTCTATTTCAATGTCAAAGATATTCGCCAAAAAAAAAAAAGGATTCGGATCGGTGGATTATGTACACATCCGCACACAACTAGCATTCCTGCTTTCATGTACACAGCCGTAAATCTTACGCTGGAGTGGAGGAATTATGTATGCGAAAGTTGAGCGATAAAGCATGTTCGTGTTTGTTTAGCATAAAATCAATAAAAGAAATAAATCTCGATTTGAGCTTACGTACATGTGCACATTTGCCAATATATAGCTTTTTTTTTTTAGTTGATTTTCTTACACATTCAGTTAGTAATTTAAAATTCAAATATGTGTATGGAAATGAGGAAGCATTCGTTAATTTATTCAGCACAAAATTCTATCTGACTTATGGGGGAATTCGTACTCAAACTTAAGCAGCTTTTGAGTAGCATTTGCAAGGAATTTATTTATGGTATAATTCGCATAAAGTTGGACATTTTTTAGTGTTCCATAAAAGTGGTACTTGTCCGTCTGGCTATTATTTACGTTCAGAACCCTTTAAGACTTAGATTTTGCAAGGGGGATGCAATGAGTGTTTCATTAAGACCTGATTCTTCTAATTTTAAATTTAATTTAAAATACATAATAAATAAAATTTGAATTGTGGAAATTGTATCATATTATCATTATCTGAAAGAACAGTGTCTAAAATTTTCCTTTTGAGTATAATTTCATGTAAATGTTGGATACAACAACGCTATACAATGTCCATTCTGAAGATCCAATTTTGGACTGAGTAATGTTGAGTTTCTGATCCTGGATCACTGCTAGCTTATCGGTGAAACTTTTGATGCTTTTTTTTTAACCCCAGAGAAAAACTACACTCAGACTCGAATTTTCTGATGATATAGGTAGTAATGAACTGGGAAGAAGCTCTAGCTGGGTGTTTACTTTTAGATGAATCTTTGTCGGCAGGAGCTCTTTGACACGATTAAATTCTGTCGGGTTGGCTTGGCGATGGTGGCCAAAAGTGCATAGAGTAGCCAGGTTTCGGACTTCAAAAATCGCATTTTGACATAATTTTCGAACTTCTTCTGACTGTTCTTGTTGAGGGAGAGGATTGCTGGTTGCTATTTTCCTTAAAGAAGTATAGTGTATACAACAGTCCTACCGTACCTACCACCTACCGAGCATAAGGGCCAATGGTCTTTAAAAATTAGTTTCACACAGATAGTCGCCTGCTTGTCAACTACATATTTTAGGTGTGAAGAGTGAAAGCAGAACACGTGATGGTGGAAGTATCAAAAAACTGAACACTTAGTAAAGGTTTAACCTTGGAGCTACCAATTCCTGAGGTAGGCAGAGGAAAGGTTGAATATCTTGGCAACACCGAGAACATGGCCCATATACCGGCAAACTTGTCGTCAAGAAGAACGTTTTTTTGGGTGGTGCTGCTATCGATACAAGTATCAAATATCATCTTGCAGCGTAAATGAGTCAATGCTCAGAAGAAAAAGGTGATGTTGGGTCATTACTGTCTGACGAAATGGAATCTCTGTGAAGCAGAATCGACTGATAGGGAGAGAAAGCGAGAACAGAGTAAAGCTGTGGAGGATCAAACGCATACTTCTTGGAATACAAACCGAAATCATGCAAATAGCACGAAAAGTGATCTTATTCGCTATCCGTTAAAAATGACATTCTGACATTCTGACGTTCTGACGTTCTGACGTTCTGACGTTCTGACGTTCTGACGTTCTCACGTTCTGACGTTCTGACGTTCTGACGTTCTGACGTTCTGCCGTTCTGACGTTCTGACGTTCTGACGTTCTGACGTTCTGACGTTCTGACGTTCTGACGTTCGGACGTTCTGACGTTCTGACGTTCTGACGTTCTGACGTTCTGACGTTCTGACGTTCTGACGTTCTGACGTTCTGACGTTCTGACGTTCTGACGTTCTGACGTTCTGACGTTCTGACGTTCTGACGTTCTGACGTTCTGACGTTCTGACGTTCTGACGTTCTGACGTTCTGACGTTCTGACGTTCTGACGTTCTGACGTTCTGACGTTCTGACGTTCTAACGTTCTGACGTTCTGACGTTCTGCCTTTCTGACGTTCTGACGTTCTGACGTTCTGACGTTCTGACGTTCGGACGTTCTGACGTTCTGACGTTCTGACGTTCTGACGTTCTGACGTTCTGACGTTCTGACGTTCTGACGTTCTGACGTTCTGACGTTCTGACGTTCTGACGTTCTGACGTTCTGACGTTCTGACGTTCTGACGTTCTGACGTTCTGACGTTCTGACGTTCTGACGTTCTGACGTTCTGACGTTCTGACGTTCTGACGTTCTGACGTTCTGACGTTCTGACGTTCTGACGTTCTGACGTTCTGACGTTCTGACGTTCTGACGTTCTCACGTTCTGACGTTCTCACGTTCTGACGTTCTGACGTTCTGACGTTCTGACGTTCTGACGTTCTGACGTTCTGACGTTCTGACGTTCTGACGTTCTGACGTTCTGACGTTCTGACGTTCTGACGTTCTGACGTTCTGACGTTCTGACGTTCTGACGTTCTGACGTTCTGACGTTCTGACGTTCTGACGTTCTGACGTTCTGACGTTCTGACGTTCTGACGTTCTGACGTTCTGACGTTCTGACGTTCTGACGTTCTGACGTTCTGACACTCTGGCATATGAATGTCGGTCGTATAAAGACAGACACCGTAGGAATAACAGAAATAACTGCGGAGTACTAAGGTGATAGGAGGTCAATCTGCTTCCTTGGTGCACCTGAAGTGGTGTAGCAATAAGAAACAATGCTAGTCAATCCACTTGCGTCTGCGCTAGGTAACGAACAATAAGCAAACATTTTTCTAATAGCTCCATGAAATCTTATAGGAAGCTGCGACTTCCTGTTGAAATCTAAATTTCTATAAGTATTGTTAGTCTAGTTCGGCTACAAGAGATTTTTCCAACCGGCAGCGTACGTTTGTGTACATTTGTATCATCATTTCAATTCCCTCATAATTTTTTATATCACTGTAGTCGAAATCGAATGTCCGTTAATTTATAATGGAAGAAATATTGTTATTGACTGCCAAATTCCAACTGACAGATGCCATTCCAACCAAAATGGCGTTCAAACAATATCGACCCGGAACCTAAACAGCATCCCCCACAAAAATCATACTCTTCTGATCAATTTGTAGTGGAAATTATAGAAGCGTCGCTGAAATCAATTGAAAAGTCTAGCCATAGAGTTTTTCACGACTATAGACATTCTTCTTAATCTTCTTACGACGGGTGAGTGTGTAGGGTAATCCACGACATTCACTTCAGTCATCGCCAAAAATCCCTTAACATAGGAGAATTCTGAATTATGCATGGCACTGTAATGGTGTTGATATCTCCAGAACAAACGACACTTCACCCTCCGCATAAGCAAGCGAATGTTTTTCAAAATGTTTTGAATTCCAAACAAACCAGTGACCTAATGTGGATAACAACATCGTGGGGCTAAGCAGCAACCCCACCCACGGATGAGAGCCTTTTGTGGTCTTCAAAGTACTTCGAACGTGATGTCGTTTGTAACGCATACTCGAGTCACGTCGTGAGTAGACAATGACCTGCATACACATGCTTGTGTTCAAGGGACTTTCGATAAGATCGTGTTTGATTTTTTTTTTATTTTTTTGCTACAAAAATTAAATTTTATTTTATTATGTCTGCCGAATAATGCAAAATAGACGTCTGTTGCGGCGATAAACTCGTAATTTGATGCCAATCGCTTCCCCCGTCGTGTCATTTGTTCATGTTTGGTACGTGAAATGCGACAGAAAACTGTCACAGAGAGCTAAATCTGCAAACGATGGTGGGGAGTGAGTGAGGTAATTTGCGTTTCTTTTTATCGCACTTTTTCTTATGAGCCAATGGATAGGAAATCTTCGAAAATATTCTTTCAGCCATTTTGTCACTACGTACCGCTCACACCGCGACCGACAGCTGTCCGACTGTCATTAGGCCGTTCTTTTTAAAGAGCTCTGCGTCTCACACATGCGGCCCGCGGGGACACTTTGTCCATCAAATAGCTGAATCAGTTCACCAGCTCAACATAGTTTGTGCCGGCAATTGGTTTCCCTTCTCGCAGCGAGTGCATGTGTATCTTTCTCTTTGAGCTCCAGAAACATACTGACGAATGCGACTGTCCTTGCCCCCTTTGGCGTACGTTCGCCAGGAGAAATCCATTATTTTAACCGGTCTTTTGGTTGTCGTTTGCTTGCACTTGAACACTTGAACCCCTCCTTTATGGGATCATCTGCGCGTCCGTTGGTTGATTCGAGTCGAGGGTGAGCGCTGGTGGCATCCATCCAGCTGACAGCGTTCTCATATGCAATTAATTTTTCAGAATACACGAACACGCACTCACCTAAATTCATCGATCGTCTGCCATTCACCAAACCATCAGTTTGTCCACTATTTCTGGTGTGACGACCTCAATTGGACATCGAGCAACTTGTGCTCTTTTGGGGTCATTTGTTGACCCTTTTCAAATGGGTTTTCCTTCGTTCTTTTCACTGCCCACGTTTGTGAAAATACGAGAAGTTTTATGTTTCTAATGACTGCAAACGGCAAGAGACAGGGACGTCACTTTATATAGACAATTTGCGTGATAATTGGTCCATCAGAAGCGTCCAATTTGGTTTCGTCGTTCTGCGAAATGACGAGGTAGTATCGTTGTATAGAAAAAATCCTTCATCGTCAAGCCACAACCGAGCTCGGGCCCTGGTCTCTATCACCATGGTGTCCACACCGCGGCGGTGCCATTCAGGTTAGCGGCATCCGGGTGTCATTCCTCCGGTCTAAGCAAGGTCCTCGCCGCGCCGCTGAAATTATTCGCACCTCTCAATTTGACCTCAACATACCGTCCTTTTTTTCACGGTAGTTTGTTCAAATGGCTTTAGCGACAACCAATTTGGCCACCAATAACTGAATTCTGCGGGTTTTTTTTCTAAAGTTGCAGCACCTCTCCCGCTGTGTGTACCATGACTAGACTGAAAACCGTATCGTTATTTTTGTTCAGAGAAACGAGGATAATTTCAGCGCAAAACGGTATCGCTTTTGAGAAGAGTCAATCTACAAGTCATTTCAGAGATGGTGTTCCCTTATGGGCGCAGTTCAGAGACTACTGTTGGTATTATTCATTATTTCTTGAAAAGTGATGACAACCGAATAATTGCTTGACGCCTAGTATTCTCAATTGAACGACAGGTGGAACCTTCGCCAACAAGGTGTGCGTGTCAAAATCAATTTAGTCAAATGGAACATTCGATGAGCGCATAACTTCAATTTGTGGACTAGTGAATTGGACTCAAATATTGAATGGCTTAGTGTCTTTTGATTGCTTTATCGTAGAATTTATGAAGTTACCACGTCAATCTACTTCGGCCTACCTGCCGATATAGGGTTTCTTTTCAATAAGGAAAGCCACATATTAGAATGGAGTACAATGTGCGAGACCAAGATGCTAATTTTTAGTTTTACTCGAAATGCCTCAGTTGAATGGAGATGGGTGCTGCACGCCAGCTTCATTCCATATCGTCCCAGTTTATGGCGTATTCGTGCAAGATTTTAAATATCTCGGATGCTGTTTTTGGGAACATTATACAAATTACGATCACAGGCAATTAATATGGTTCACTGTAGGGACATGTGTAGCAGTTGAGGCACTCATATTTCATCAAAAAAAAACCTTTTCATCCAATATTCGAGAATATCTATAGTTCAATGGTGGACAGTTCTTAAGATGATCTTCCTTTTCTTTGCGTGGCGCTAAAGTCCAGGGTGAACATGGGCCTCACAATAGCGGTGAAGCCGATGAGTGACGATGTCAGTTGCATTCGCTGCGTCTGGTCCCATGATGTGCTCTTGTTAAAAGCATCCGCATAAGCCATGTAATAAATTTGATAATACAATGTGCAGCAATTGTAAACTAATTAGCCTTAGACAGTAGAAACTGCAAATGTCTTTCCGACGCTGTATGCCTCGCAAATTACACAAAATTCAAACCCAGCATGCATTTTCTTCTTCAACTCGAAACCGTAAATCTAAGACTTTTATCCCCGCGCACTTAAGTATAACACTCATATTGGGTCAGCTGCTTTAAAAACTTCTGTGGAAGGAATATAAAACCAAGTGGTGAAAGTGATAGAAGGCAGAAACTTCGTGCTTTTAATTGACTCCCTCGAACATTGCCGAAATGTGTCCTGTCTTTCAGCGGTCGATCCCTCCAACTTTTCTCAAACGGATCTGCCAACAACGTTTCCCCCCAACATGAATTCAACCCTACTGCCCATCTCACCAGGAGTAACCAGCAGTTTACCCCAACGTCAGCCTACGGCTGCACTGCCAAATAAGGGGATTATTTTTCCAGGCTACCCACGCGCATCCGGAATGCTCTCTCTTTGGAATGCTGCCTCCATTCTTGTCCTCCTCACCATTGACTCGTGTTGTGGCACAATCCTTTGAGGGGAGTTTTTGAATTACGCGATTCTAGTATTTTGACCCAAGCCCAAGCCATTCCATTCTATTACGAATCTGCAAAGCTCACTGAAATCAGCGGACTGTGCTTCTTTAAATACCAACCCTTGGATATTTTATGGAATTGCGGCTAGGTGACTCTGAGGGGGACATAATCCCTTTGACTCGAAACTATTCCGATGCTGTCTTTTTCGGAGAATTGTACTGCTCGCAGAAGCTATGTAGCTGGAGGGATTTTGAATTCAGCAATTCGGGAAAATTGTGGCATAGAAATCCCAAAACCAGGGCAGGTGTATGCTCTTTATTCAAACACGGCATAATGATGAATGTTGTCCAACAACGTTTTCAACATTCTTTGAAGTATAAGCTTGTATTTTAACTGAAAACAGTTTCAATACAAGAACAAATTGCATCTCATTGCATCACAAAATGCTGAATCACTTTACAAATGGTCAGTCAATGAAGAAACATCTGATTGAGACTAAGTCATAAATCCTCCCGAGGAGGATAATATAAAAGCTTCTCAAATGTTACTTTTTGAAAAATTGGTGCAGTCATTATGGAATATTCCAGATGCGCTCAATTCATTTGAAAGTAATAGCAATCAGGGTGGCAGATGATATTAGAGAAGATGAAAACAAATCATGAGTCTGATGGAGACACGAGCTGCTCTGTTCAAAATACATAATCGCACACTACATAATTGCACTTCTTTCTGAATTGTTTGATTTCACGACGCTTTCAATTTGAACTCGCGTTGTGGTTTTAAGGCAACAACTAGGTCAACGGCAAGCTCAACTGTAGTTTCTCTCACTGACTTGTTTAACCGAACATAGTACGGCATGCGAAAACTGATCAAATGGGGCAACCCCCTCCAAGCTTGGAACATTTCCCTTAATTTTCCACAGACTTGATCTGCAGACCGGTAGTGGCCAGTATGACGATCAGATTAAAATCTCTGCACATCTGGGAAGAACTTTGAAACTGAAAACAAAAATCTCCTGACAACTAAGCTCCCCTTCGAGAAGAATTTTTCAACCAGCATTCTATTCCGATCATACTGGAAGTTTGGCCATCAGACGCTATCGCTATCTACTCTCTGTATCGTAATATCCAATCTGTAGTGTTTTTCAGGCAAACTATCGCCATGAAGGGAACAATGTGATACCAAGAACAAATATCGCAATTTGTTCTGATAGCCAGACATCGATCAATCCTCTGTTAACAGTCATATTTAACTCAAAGACTTCTCTGAATTGACATCTGCCTGACATGGTTCCAGAAAATTGCGATGAAATCGCTAGAAGTGAGCATCAGTTCAGTGGTCAATCCAGGTGCAGATCTGCCACCCATGCCTATAGCTACTGCAAAACATCTACTGAAGCTCGTTACTCTTGTGCACATAAATCGTATATGGTCTACACTCTACAGGCACAGGATACCTACTATAAATCTGAGATGATTACACAGCCTGAACACACCAAATGGTTGACGGAATATGATCGTCTAGATCTCCACAGCAGCCAAAGTGTGACTGTAGCTTGCTGTCAGTTAACCACCTTAACCTAACCTAAGACAGGGCAATAGCCTACAACAGTTGATACGGAAGCGGATAAAATAGGTCTTAAAAAAGTCGATTTCCTTCTACCAAAAAGAAAGCAAGTCATCGACAATGTAATCATGGAAAGCTTTACCTTGGAAACTGTTCTTCATCTATCTCAACTGTGCAGTAAAAACAAGTAGTTCAGTACAAGCCTGATCCACTCGCAGAAATAATCTGCGTTTACAACTTCAACGATATGTTCTGATCAGTTCAACAGTTTATCGTGGAGTACTGGTTTGCAAGGTCACTGCTAATCCTTTCAAACGTCTTGGCTGCAACTAGCTTTGATTGTTTAGATTCGCGTATTCCTCATTCAGTTGTTCTCAATTTCGATATTTTGTTCATTTTTGTCTCTACACCGAATATGAAGCATTTCTTGCGAACGCAATTGAAAAGCAATGCTTACCCCAACCTACGACTGTTTCTTCAAATGTCGATTCAAAGTGCTCAGTACATAGTTTAAAGGCGAACACAACTACTCGAATTCTGCAGCTCCTCTTCAAGATCACTAAGAGCACTTTGACTCCACAACATTTCTACTGCACGTTATAATAAGAACGATGGCTATTGGCTTTAGTTTAGGAGGAGGAAGAGCCAGCTCGAAAATGGGTAACACCCAAGTGCGCGAAAACAATTCCACACCAAACCACGACCCACTTACTCAGTCAGGAAAAAATGGGCAGTCGCCATAAGCGGTTTAGGAAATAGTTTGAGAGGGTTGCAATGAAACACGCATTGCAGGAAATATACGGCCACCATTTGCCGTCGACGCTCTAGGCCACCCGATGTGTCTCAGGAAGTAACGCAGTCCTGTCTCTATACAGAATTAATGCCGAAGGAATTCGTAAATAATTTGTTGTATACTCTCTCCGGGAACTGCAGACATGAATGGTTTCTCCTTCAGTTACGTATTTCACTCAAAACAATGAGAACGAGAGTTCTTACTCTCGTACACTGGCACTGGGCAATGAGTTTAGAAGCACTCAACTACCAATTTAATGAGCAAAGTAAATGAATGAATGACATTTGATAGCGCACACAAGCCAAGTTTTTAATTGAATTCTAACTTTTATTTAAACCAATAATAACAACGTATGCAATTGAAGGCACCGTTAATTAAAACGGAAACAATGAACCACTAGTCACCCACCCCATTTGCTGGCCACCCGCAGTCGATGTTGGTATCGCTTTCTTTTTTGTTGTTGCCTATTGAACTGAACTAACTCAATTGTGCTGTAGTCGATGTCTTGGCTGCAATTAGTTCGACCCATCCACACTAACAATGGGGGGGGGGGGGTTGATGATGATGTAGATACGTACGTTCGTTGTCCTACATCAGATAATTGATGCGAATTAGAGAGCCTTTGGAGGGAGAGTGCTATGGCAGAGGCTGATGTGGACTTCCTCCAATGAAATGGTTACTCTAGGTGGTGCGCTCTGGCAATCAGATTTGTGACCATTTGTGGAGTCCATTGGTCGTGTAACGATTCTCTTTTTTAGGAAATTACCAGCTGTGAGGGCATCTGAGCCTATTGTATTGGGCCACAATGAACTTCTTTTGAAGACTTACGCCGGAGGATTTTGGGGCGGAGGAAATGACTCACAAAACCGGAATCCAATTAAAACATTTTAAAGACCCAATTTGGAGCCAATTTGAGGGCATCTATAGCTGATCAATTAAGTCGGACATTCACATTACAATTGCCAGAATTTGTGGTTCGTTTACTCTTTTGAACTCGTCGCCAATAAAAAATAGTGTAGCTTTTTGGAGGAAGATTGTTATTATCCTGGATGCAGTCATGCATTGGAACGGCACCTGTATGTTGCCGGAAATGCACGTTTGCATTCAATGAGTCCAAGAAGTGATGCATAATTTGTGCGGCGTCTTAAGCCACGTGATTGATCGTCAGCTGACTGAAATTAACATTTAACTGAATGACTTTTTTAATGATTAACAGTTGTTGCATATTGATTTGAAAAGTGTGAAGATAGTTTAAACGATACTGATTGGCGCGCGGTACAAAAGCAAAAACAGAATTTCAAAAATCAAAAACTTCGAGTTTTCCTGTACACATTAACTGACTGCGGAAATGATTTCGGCAGATTTTGCGTTTCGTTCACGTATACAGTGTTGTTCACTGAACCGATCAACTCGAATTTAGACACCAAACGTTGCATAGTCAACTGCGAAGCGACCATGGAGACCATAAAATGTGGAATTCACTCGCATTGTCTCTACAAATAGAATTTGATAACAAAGTCAACATGAGCTGTCAATAAATTCCCGTCCCTCTCAGAAATTTCCGTCCTGGATTTTATTTGTTATTAAAGAGAGAACATTCTACTGGAACTTCCTCAATTAACGCGTTAAAGATGTTCCGTCGGCGGTCATTTTGGGCCATATTTCTATTGGCATGTTCGGGTCATATTTGAAGGCTTCATGGTGTCCGAAATGTAGTTCCAAAATTACACTACAGAGCAAGCATACTACGATGTAAATTTTAGGAGAAATTTGTTCTCATCCTAATGATCTTCCCTTATTAACTTCCCGATTTGCGTCTTGATTCTTACATTCAGTGGTACTCGAATGAAAAGCTTTGCACTGGATAGCAATAAGCCAGCCATAACCTTCATGGCTAAGGACTAATCTTGAAGCCTTATTCTACGAGGAATATGGGGACCCAGAGGGTCACAAGCTTCTGGTTTGTCACTCGGCTAGCGATTTTATGTATCCTCGAAAATAATTACTTTTTGGCTTTGGAGATGAAGCACTATCACTCATCCAAGGTATCATTGTTTAAATTAACGTCATGTACTTAGGTTGGGAAGTTAGGTATGTGGGTAGACGGGCGAGAGCCACCACTCACTTAGGTCCGGTTGGACCCATTGCGATGCCCATTGGGGGAGTGTAACCTCTTAGCTCCTACTTCATGATCGAAATAGAGATTTTAATAGTACACCTGTCAGATCCTCGAGGTTTTGGAATAAGTGTTCTCGCAGTATTCTATACCGCAACTGACTAGGGCAATGACAGACGTGGTGAGGAGTGTCCTCTTTTCCCCCCTCGTCGCTGTAGCTTTTGCATATAAGCTCGTTGGGTAGTCCCATTTCCATTTCATGGTACATACTTTAGATGATTATTGCCAGTTAGTGCTCCGACTACCATCGTTAGCAACTTTTTATCACATTGAAGGGGCCTATCGGTTTTTGCGCTGCTAAGTTTGGACCAAAGCATCCGACTGGCCTCACAGGTGGTTAGAGAGTTCTACCATTTATTTGCTTCCTCTATGATCGTATCGTCCACTTTTCTCGTGACATCCGCAAGTGGTGGTTTGATCTATATGATTGCTTGCAATGGCTCAGCTTCGGGATCTTTCTTCACAAGTTCATCTGCTGTTTAGTTCCCGGTTATGTTCATGTTACCTGGAACCCAGCATAGAGCAATTGAGTGCTGCGTGCACAGATCTTTCAGCTCTCCGCTAGAGCTTGAGACCAGCTTGGACTTGATTTGTATTGCTTGAATGGGATTGCTTGACTGTCAATGGTACGGTAAGTATGGTAAAAATCGTGCTATTTCCAACATTATATACCATTCTGGCCACTTCTTCGACTGCCACGATCTCCACTTGGAAAACACTGCCATAGTCAGGGATTTTGATAGAGCAGTGAACGATAAAGAACTCGGAGGAAAAGCTCGTGACGTTGCTATTTGTTATCTTCGATCCATCTTTTTACACATGGATGGTCGAGTGTACTTGCATATCCAGTTAATCTTTATGGTACTCTTCCCAGCAGTCATCTGTATGTAGAAGTCAGGAGGTATTAGGTTTAGTATTGCTCCCAAGCCCGCTGTAGGAATAGTGCTAATTGCTCCAGTAATATCTAGGCAATAGAGTCTCTGAATTCTGGTTACAATAATATCTTTAGTTTTGCGGTTTTCATTGACGCCTGTCACCAGACTAAGCTGCCATAAGTCAAGAAAAGTCTCACAATCGTCGTGTACATCTTCATGTGCTTAGTGATTTGAATGAGTGCTTACCGAATTCTTGTTGGATTCTATATTTGCGATTGTTCTATTTGCAATGCTATTCAATTGGGTAAAGAAACGATCAGTGGTCATTGATCGTACGCCAAAGTTACTAAAAGCTAAAAAAGCACAAAATAGCGACATTTTATTGATGTTCTCCCTAAACGAATACAGATCTTCTCACTCCACTTCAAACTCGTGCAATTTTGCACTTCTCTAAAAATGTGAAGTGCAGTGAATTACGCGAACTGAACCAGAATTTTCTAAGTTCATGTTAAAATGCCAAAGCACAGTGTTGACAAAACACATCTACAAACATCGCTGCCAAGCTGAAAAGGAAACCTCAAAAAGAAGCACCCTTCACTTCCACCACATGATGGTGGCACCACATGCCTTGAGGTGGCAAGAGAAACATCTTTTACAAATCACCTTTCAGTTATCCGTGTCAGATGCTCACCCAATCGCCCCAAATACCAGTAAACTGGGAAGAGAAGGTACGATTGGGTGGCACAACTTATAAATAGTATACATATATCATGCCAAGAAAATTCCATCGAACTTAACACAAACTGTTGTCAAGTGTTTCTTGTTCCATTATCTTCTAAAAGACACATTTACACAAATTCCCTGTTGAACTCGCCATCAATAAACGTGTCAAGGAAAATCTACGGAAAGCCGAAATGTGTATTTGTCTAGCCTGGCCCACATACGAGCGGCTTTTGCTTTTGTTCGATTGAATACCCGAAACCACCAGCTTCGCCGTGACATTATATGCCCCCCTCACAGAGAAGACGAATTGATTATCCGGAATAATTTATTTACCATCAACCCACTTGACCGAAGCTCTATTGATTACCTCCTCGTATATAGTTACCCTGGTGATGTTCGGAATGAGACTTATCGACCGGTGAACTGCTCGGATAGAGGGCATCTTTGGCCTGCGCCACTGCTGGCGGCTCCCAGTGTGACGGACACCGTGTATAATTCATCGCATTGACTAACAGAATGACGTACATATGTAGAGACTAACCGAACAACGGTCGATATTCCATTTATTCTCACGCATTCACGTATTCCTCTTTTTTTTGCTGAGTGAATTCAGAAATTGCTTGAGGCACTGCAACCGACATGAACGAAAAGTTTCTTCCTCTTCCTTTGTCATCATTGAACTCATCCAAGCGTTCCATCACCAATACTTCACATTTCACCTTCGAGACAGATGTCGAACACATGATTCCGATTTGATAGATGATGGTTATTTCGACGAATACTTGGTTCACCTTCCACCAGCACCACATTTCCTGGAATGTGACATAGGTGACTTCAAACTTTCCCTGGCACATTCCATGCAACGGCAGGAAGTCATCATCACCTGAAGCGTTTAGTGAAAGTTTTTCTATTGTCTGAAGGTTTCGTTCGTTGCATGTACTTTGGATGTCCTTCTAGGATGCAGGTTTAACTATTCACCGTTTCCCCTTGTCTTTTATAATGAGATTTTGAATGATTTTGTGTCACAAGGAAATTGGAGAGGCGGAGTAATTAGACAAAAATATAAAACACGAGTGTCGACTAGTCACCCTCCGTCGTTGGATGTAAAATAATGGGCTGAGCAAATCCTCTTCCGGATACTCTACCATGTTCGATGAATTCAGATTCTTTCCTTGGAAAATCGGCATTCTACTTCGAGAAGAACCAACCGGGCTGAACTGAAAGTCCGACTTTTCGACATTAGATGGTCCTGTGCGT
Source organism: Eristalis pertinax (assembly GCA_907269125.1). Taxonomy (NCBI): domain Eukaryota; kingdom Metazoa; phylum Arthropoda; class Insecta; order Diptera; family Syrphidae; genus Eristalis; species Eristalis pertinax. The sequence goes on along the minus strand of OU026145.1, from coordinate 115,380,996 downwards.
AGTTTCACATATTGATCGAAGTCAAACTTTAGGGTGGCCATCTATTTTAGGGATCTACATTATTATTTGCCTTACAATCAATCCAGCGTCCTTCTGGCAGTAGGTCAGAAGTAGGGATCAAACAGGCTCTGACTTGTCTTAAGATGAATGTAGTATCTAATTTGGATACCTTTATTTGTTTGGAAGTGTTAAAGCACAGCAAGACCACGGAAAAGAAAAGGTGATAGTTGAGGCGATAATATTTTAAAGCTAGCTATAGTAGCCATCGTACGCGACCTATTGGACCCTTTCCCGTGTTTCTGCTTTCCTAAGCCTAATTTGTACCCCAGAGGAACCTAGCAGCCGATCTTGCAGTATTTCCTTTACGAACTTGTCATGTAGTAAAACGGATTTGAAATTAGAGCTATTAAGGGGTGTTGGCAATGGCGTTTACATTTGTCCCGAAATATGTTGATGAACTTCTTTGCTATCCACCTGGTACTGATTGAACATTATATTTAAATATATGTAATATAACCTGCAGCCAGGCTCAGGAATGACATAATTTATTTCTTATTTTACGGTATATTTTGCTCGAAGATGATCGACTTATTCGACTGCTCGGCTTAATCGAAAAAAAAAATGTAGGAACATATATTCCTACTCTACTCTACTTTAACCGCAACCGCAACTTGGATTTCTACGCTGATAGTCAAATCGAAACCAGTGGCAATGAATCTGCTTAGTGTATGTGGCTCTTAACTAGATGGTGTGTTTTAATTCCGATAAGGTCTTTTCTTTGCAGATGTACGTACATTTTTTTATAATAGGATACAAGAATTTATATGTTTGTAGCAGTTCAAAATGAGCCAAATCAGTCCTTCAACGCTATCCCCCGTTGTTTGGAATCTCTTAGTCGACATTTCAGAGATATGATTCCAAATCTTTTACGATGTCAAATGTATTCAAGAACTGGAGGCCTTTTGATCATTTAAAGAGCAGAAACTGCTATGATTGGGTTCTGTGAAATTCATTGTCAGGTCCGCAGTGCGAAATGCTGTTTCCTCGAAATTGTGCTTAGGCCTCAACTCTCAGCACTCGCTCTTGGTCATGCCCTGTCGTATATTACGCTTGAGCACATTCAGCTTTCCCTATGGACTGCAGACATAATTATCACCCGTACGATAGGTAGATTCCAGTAAATTGCCTTGTCAGTTATTGGCCATGACAACCTGTCAATTCGATAATGAGTTACGATTCCTTTGAAGTTGTCAAATGGCAATTGGCATTTCACACGAATGCAAGACATTTTGAATCCGCTTTAAATGAATAGCCAAGCAAATCCTTGAAATCCCTCACAACCGTCTAAAAATAACCTCAGCCAAATAGGTATCCTCAAACATTTACATCGTTCCTCATTCATCGGCCTTATTAATTCCTTCGAATTTTCCACGATATTACATCAAAATGCGTATGTGTACATGTTCTCGGGACATCATTGTGCATGAAGTCAAAACCGGCTTCCACCGAACTGTAGAAAAATAAGTAATTATCTGGGCTCATGCGTGTTATTTGCATGCATAATTTATGCTTTAATGCGACGTTGTTTCGAAAAATACGTTTGTTTTTAATTACGCGGCAGCGAAACGTGCCGCAGTAAGTTGCCCTTGGCCACACTTTAATTTTCGCATGGTCTGGGTTAACAATTTGTTTTTCTTTCAATTGTCCACAACACGCGTAAATGCCACTTTGGTTTTTCTGTCCTCTGTTCGATTTGGAAAAACAATGCGAATGGCTGGGAGAAAGTGTCATGGCGAGTCGTGGGATTTAGGCTACGTGATGTGGGCTGCGAAGGGATCCCTATGAGCGGGAATAACATGGCATTCATGATCGATTGTTAATCGCCTCAATTGTTAACACATGATTGTGCAGGGTGATTATCGTGTTCCATGTCGATGGTTTTTCCTAATAACTTTTAAATGGAATACAGTTTTATAATTTGTATTTTATTGATCGAAAATATTGGTTTTTAGCATTATGCGGCAAGTGCAGACAACTAAAAGCCATGGGCGTTAGGTGCTAAAGGTGGGTTCGGTGTTTTGGATAATTTCCTTTGTTCTTTTTTTTCGGTATGGATAACATTAAATTGTCAACATTGTTGTGTGATAGTTTTCAGTTGTTCTGAGCTTATTTTAATTTGCCATTTAGTCATGAATAGCCTCACGCATGAGCAACGTCTTGCAAGTTGTTAAAATTTTCAAAAACATAGTTCAATTCGGGGATCTTAAACCAAAGCCGTTTTCGAAAAACCATTGAGAGTGCAAAACCAGCAAACAGGGAATACCAGAAGACGACTGAAGCAGCTCTGTGAAGTACCCAGATACTGGAACGAGTATGGAAGAAGGTTTGGTTTTTATTTTCAACACTTCGGAGAATCCACGATATGTTTCAAAGAATCTCTTTATCTGAACTGGAGAAAATGCTCTAAAATAGTTCGACAAGTGTTCACATACAACTATAAGTGGTCCGACCAAGGGAAAAAGTTGAACTTCCAAGCAAGAACATTCACACACACCTTCTAGGTAGTAATATTTAGGTACATCAACCAGGGGTACAGCAGGAACCCTGCTTAGACAATAAGATCCATTAAATATGTACACCCACTCTCGGTATCGGTACAACATTTTCTACACCTTATTTCGTGTGCACAGAAAACTCACGCTTGCAGAATCCAACGCCAGGAGTATAACAATAAGCTGAATATTTAGGAAACCCTTTTCTTAAAAGAAAATTAATGATTTTTTTTAGCATATTTCAAATTTATTTATTAGCAATAAACACGACATTCCTTCCGAAAGCCAGTCGCCTTAGAACACTTCACAGCTCCCTTCACGCAACTACACCAATCCATGTACTATGTACATATACTCAGAGTTCGTTTGTCCAAACATTCATTTGTGGTACATAGAAACTTGAAAATTCGTGTCAACACGCATGAAAAGTAAATTACACGAAAGTTCATAATCGATAGCGATTCATGCACGTAAACAGGGAGTAAGCAACATCGATGTCGCTGCCAGACTGTCACAATTGAGAACCACAAATTTCAAGTATGGCCGGAATTTGTTGACACAGGCTTCGCTACAAACCTCGGCCAGTACCTACTTCAATTCAAAAGGCAAACACGCCGACCAAACGGTCATTCAATAAGCAAGTATCCCCTTATGAATTGCGAAGATAACATTGTGGACCCTCATCAATCTTGCTTATTGCGTGCAGGATGAAATGAATCTGTGAACATCTGACGAAAACTCGCGTGGTTCCTTTAAGAGGTTAATTCATTACTTGATTTATGGTTGCGCTTGCATGAAACGACCGTAAATTAACGGATTTAATTTTTTAATCCTTTAAAGCTCTGCACGGATTCAAACCATAACTCCTACAATAAACGGCCAATTGCGTCACACTTGGAGATTGTCCGGGTCAAGTTTGTTACGACTTGTTGGTTATTTCGGAAAATTGTAAAAGGGAGAACTAAGACGACTGTCTGGAACAAATGACTGCGCATCAAAAAAAAATCAATCCAATATTACGAAATATACAATGTCATCCAATAAGAGGTGTCATATTAAGCCAAGAAAAAAACGGACAATTTTTATATATTGTTTGTCCAGGACAGTTTTGGATACCAAACCAAATCTTGTGATGATAGAATTGCTTGAATTTAGATTCGAGGCGTCCGATATATAAACGGGCTGATCCGACAACACTCGCGAACAACCTCTTCTTTTCCATCTGTAAAGGACTCACATTGATCCATATTAGACATACATATGTCATGACTGGCAGGATGTAGCAGATTACCTCTATTCTATTGGGTGCCACCTTGCCACAGCAATGGCTTTCTTAGCTTTCGCCTGAGCAATATCTAAACGTTTTTCGAAATACAACTGTTGACACATATTTCCTTCGGCCTTTTTGAAACTCGTGTCTCTAGATGTGGCGTGTGAGTCAGAAATAAGAGAGCAAGGAGATATCCAACTTCTACCTCCTCCCCTGCCCCTTAATTTCATTTGACAGCGTTTTTTATACGACGTTCCTGTGAATGCGTGTGGCTGTTGTGAATAGCTGAAACCCTTCTCAAGGCCGAAGAAGTGGATTTTGTAAAATTGTGGGAAACACGAGGGAATTTCCCTAGTCTCTCATTTTCCTTAGTCGTTCTCTATTTCTGGTGTGAATTTTGAACGATCTTCTATAGAAAAGTGCTGAAGAAGTGAGGTAACAGCGCGTTACCTTATCTAAGACGATGAGCTTGTTACCGACCTTGATGAAGCTGCGAGCAATTTCCATCGTCATCCTGCACAACTTGACGAGGTTGGCAGAAATGTAAAAACTGAACATGGCGAGGTATAACTCATCTCTATGCGTCCTTGAAATCGATGAGCAGGTGGTGTGTGTCGGTTGGGATTTCTTGTGTCTTTTACAGGATCTGTGAAGATTTGAACTATTGTTGATTTCAGGCTTTTTTTTAAGGAGACTTATTCCTCTATGGTTATTTCACCAGATATTGGCGTTAAAGCTCTTAAGGGGTTAAGCTACTCTAGAAATTTCGAATAATCGTTTTTTTCCCTTAATTTGGACACCACAAAAGCGATGTCGCAAAATATTATGCGAGAAAAATCTCTTATTACTCCATTTTCTAATTTAAGTACATATAGATAACCTAAATTTGCATCAATTGATGGGGATAATATCCTCAATAAACACACAACATTTAATGAATATGTTATTGAGGGTAAAATAACAATGCTATTTTCAATTACTTGCTATTGAAGTACTTGTAATTAACAAATCATAATTGATTATAATGCTTTAGAGAGAGTACGAAATAAATTTAAAAAAAAATAAAAATGGGATCAACAGTATTCTCTTCGTTGAGCAACAATTTAAAAATAATTACAGCATGACAGCAACGAAGCGAGTGAAGTGAAAGACAGGCTGTACTTCAACACGCTGAAACATCAGACTAGTCTTCCATTTTTGAAAATGCAGGTGCTCTATACCGCGAGATGTTATTTCCATGATATGTTAAGGGTTTCCCAATTAGGACTTGACAACTTTCATTGTGATTGCACCCTGTCAATGACCACGCTCTTAAGGTCAAGTCATTACGTAAAAACGACATATTCATCGTGGTGAAGATCACGAACAAAACATTAAAGAATAAATCAATTTATTACCAAACATTCAACTAGATCGAACTTTAAGAGGTCGTAAATTTGGCAGTTCTAGTCTAGTGAACAAATTGTTCTTGTCGCTGGATGTTCCCGTGTGAGTGATACAATGGATTGATCGAAGTCGCAAGAATATTGCAGCCGTTCTAGCATCCTTCGTAAACGGACCAAGACTGTCGATTCCACGGCGTTCTCAAGAATTGGACATCGATAATACCACACTATGGCGAATTATGCGAAAGCATTTTGGCCAATACCATTATATTGTGAGATAAAGGTAACTCTAGACCTAAATTCATTCCTTCACGGATCAGTCTCTCGAAATGTTGGAAAAAGATGACTAATTTCAACGCAAAATCATTTTCATTGATGAAGTGGATTCTTGGTAAAACGGTTTCGTCAACTAGCAGAATTTGCGTTATTGGTCAGGTGTACTCTCATGTGAATCAGAAACCCCAGTTCATTCAGAAGAAATAACTCAAAAGTGTGGTTTTCATGCCGTGGTGAAAACAACCCCACGCTACAGTCAATAGAGATCGCTGAAGAGGCATGTTGCAACGATATTTCTTTTGCATGAAAAGTGGTTTCAACAATACGGCACCACAACCTACACAGCGGGTTAAACAATCGACTTATTGGAAATTCTGTCCGATGAACGTATCAAATCGAGAACATGACCGTTTCTCGTCATAGATCGTGTGATTTGTAATGATTTTTACAGGACCGCGGTATTTCATCATTGGTCTACGACAACAAGCCGGTATCGTTAGACCAGCTCAGAGCCAATTCTATCCATAAGTGTTTTTATTGTACTTCAAACCATAATAAAATGTTCTAGAATGCATCTTAATCGGCTGGCGATTTATTTAAAAAAAAGTTGTCAAGTCCTCATTGGAAACCACGATGGCATGATGTTAAGGGGTTTTCTTTGTTTTTTTTTTTTTGGAATGTTACCTTAAGACCTCAAAAATGATGTCCCCAGAAGATTATTGTCGCAAAAAAACCTCTAAGTAATCGGTTTTCGAATTTGAGTACGATGCCTCCTGGTCTGCTTTTGTGAGCGCACAAAACTTCAAACGCTTGTATCTCAAACAGCATTTTTTTAATTTGGCCGGAAACGTCATCGGAAAACCGCTGCTCAGCAGACATATTGAAACGAATTGCTTCAACAAAATTCGTATATACAGTCACAGATGTGTGTAATAAATACTCTTAATTGGAATCTGGATTTATTTTGTAGTATTTCTGAGAAAAAAATCCTAAGCCTAGAGTGCCTAAACCCTAGCTGTCGCAACCGACGCGGAACTTTTGTAATAAATTTTAATGAAATGAAACATGATGAAAATGTTGTATTTTTAGCATGAATATTTTGACATTGGCAGTCTGGTCATTGGTTTCAGGACGTGAAATGATAGTGAAATTTCAAAGATGTCAAATTGCAATTGGAAAACCATTTATAATCTATAAATTTGTGTGTGTTTGCAGTGATTTATTGGACATTTGTTAGTCAGCTAGGCTAGGCGTTAAATAGGATTTTCACAATTTGAAAAACTGACGAATTGTCTCGTGCAAGGTAAATCAATTATTTCCCCATCGCCGAATAGGAGCTAACTGATGCATATTTTCAAACCATTTTCCGCAATGAATAATAAATGAATTTGTCAAATTGCCATATGTCCCCGACTGTGGGAGCCCAACTTGCTGTTGAATAAATTAATTAACAAGCGTTATCTGTTAAAGAAGAAAAAATACACTTCAATACCACTCTACAGGGCACACATGTTTACATTCATTTGGGTTTATGCTCCCGCAATGAATATGGAATAGAAAAACCTACAGATCACGGGGCAGTATTTCTTTTTTGTTTAATAAATATAATTGTACAACCAAAAGGAATAACAAACGGCATACCAAATTTGTTTTAATAACATTTGCGTGCGTACAATGGGACACGAACGAACAAACTTACACAGATTTTCCTTTTACACGAATGTAAATTAAATGGTTTTCTGTATTCCCACTCAGTCCGGCATAAATATGTACAATTTCACGTCCCCCTTGGCTTGGGGCTGTGCATATACACATATTCATTCGGCCAAGCACCCTGGATGTACATCCCCATACACGGTGATCTGTCATGTTTGCGTACACACGGCGGCGTACATGCATGCATGCACAGGGGTAGACGTAATTTCTTTAATCATGTTTAGTTGATTCTTTTGAAAGCCGAGACCTCGGAGTTTAGGACTGAGAAGTGAAATTCAATCAGAGTCATGTGCATGGATCTGCGTAGATAGAAATATAGGCTGGTAGGTTCATTGTGACATAATTTGTACATGAAACATGAAGGATACTGGCGTTTAATCGAAAAAAAAATAATCAATATTGAAGTAAAGTCGAAAGGAGTTGGAGGGGTGGTGGGGTAAGTTCAAGTGTATGTGTACCTTTGATGGCCACGACACGCCATTATTCCCCACGTGTTGGAGTCTTGACATTCTTTTGACACAATTTTAATAACGTTATTCTCCTTTCATCAGCCTTCGACAGTACCAACATTCTTGATCTCATGACGTCGGATGTCAAGGATTTAGCGTGATAGCAACCATCAGTCCTCTAACCCAGGGGCTTCTCGTTTTTTTTTCTTTCAAAGTTGAAGAGGCAGTCGGGGTGCCTTTGAGGTTGTGTATCGTAAGGTCGTTGTTGTGTTGTTCTGAATCCGAGTCTATGAAACTGTAGTCATATGTGTGAATGGTGCAGTCATTAAAATCGCTGAATGCGTTCGTGTCTGATGTTGTTCATTCTCTTCATTGAATCTTTTGTTTGTACTGTAATCTACATGATGCATATTTGAGGCGTTTTGGTCTTAAGATCTGAAAAACAAAAGACAGATGAAGACCGTGCGGAAATGGACAATTCAACAACTTTGGCCACAACAGCTGGTTCACCGAATTCTTTTTTTTTTCTCCTTCTACCTCCTCTCTAACTCTTCTCCTTTAACTACCATCAGCACTGGATCAAGGATCGCAGACATCACGTTTCCAATAGCATTGTTTCATCGGTTGATGATTTAGTCCTTCTCTGAATTGCATAAATGGAGCCAAAGAGAAAGCAATTAATATGCATTATTCTGCCCTTGATCGCGTGAAAGAAAGTGAAAGTTGCTGAGTCCGAAACGAATCCAGAAGCTTTCTGAGTACGAGCCAAGTACTGTCTTACTCCGGAAATGCATTTGACTGACTTAACAATTGTTTCATCAAACTTTTTAGGGTCTTTTTTTCGGCATGTACGTATATGAACGCCCCTTCTGTGCAAAACGTTGGGTGCTTATATAGCTTTTAGTCTAGTGACTTCTGGATATCTTGCTCTATTTTGCGAGGAGCCGTCTCTGTTGACTTTCTTTCAAGCGTAGATGCACAGCATGCAGCAACATATTTGATCCGCATAAGCCGTGGTATGCGTTTTCTACAACATACGAAGTGAAATGGATAATTGTCAAAAATTAGCAATTCTAATAACAATCATATCATTTTTCACAGTCATGACTTTGAGAAGTGTGTGCAAGCGCACAACCTCTGTCACCTCAAGTACTTACAGTCTCCGACCATCCTATATCATTCCATGAACTTATCAAAAATTTCTGACGTGACATATTTTGGACGACCTGAACGTTCGGCGTCATTCGTGCTTGACCGCAACGGAATTCGAAAAACCAGTTATTGATGGGGCAGAGATCCATTGTATTTATCACGCCTTTCCTTGGTTGCGGTTACGGTTATTTTTACGCAGAAATTAAATGCTTAATCGAAACACGAAATGTACTTTTAGTCATTTTTGTTAAAATTCACGCTTGTCTGATTTCAGTGGCTCTCAAGCCGACCTAAATGACCCAGTTTGCTTAAAATTTGACAGTAGTCCATAAATATATGGCAGTTGACGGAAGCAGTGTCACATATAAAGTTACTGTGCGGGCAATTCAGAAAGTCACTTACTTATCAAACGCTCTCCCATAAAAATCATTGCAGAGTTAGCTGAATGTCGACATTTCAATGTTTTGAAATATGGAAAGGTACCTCTTATTGGATAAACCTTCACTTCTCCATGATTCGAGAACGAATCGTATACAATTGTGAACTCTGTAATATGTATTGGATGTGTCAAATCTGCTCTAAACCCTTCCTGTATATGTATACAAATTCCGAACGTTCCGGTGCTCAGTCAAAAAACGACGGCCATGTTTTATTTCAGTAAAATAACAAAAGAAATAAAATAGTGTCACAACTTCATTTAAGGTACACTACGCACTCGGTTGAAAAGTTGACGGAAGAGGACCTGCAGTAAATAACCCGAAACTAAAAGTTTCTCTCACTGTTTAGGTTTTCTTTTTGTAGGTCATCATGTTTTGCTGTGGACCATGTTGACACATATTTATATGTGTTATTTGGAGCGGTTAAAGTTTTGGCATGTTTCCACGAAAGGAAAATCTTTTCTTGCTTCATGAATCACATCTCTTTTTTTACAGGATTCTTCACATTTGTTTCAATGCCTCCCTTCGGCTTTCGAATCGAACCGAAGTCACTCGTTTGAGTTGAAAAGACAATTCCGCCGGTTCAATGGGAATAGTTATATTAGTTAGTTTTCTGCTGACATTCGTTTGCGACACACTCACAGTCACACCATTCTGTAGACGTATTACTTCAAAGGATTGCCTTGTAGAAATATCATCACGTCCCTCAGCCAGCTCATGGCTGAACGAAACAAAGAACCGTAGAATATTTTTGTGCTCGCTACTTTTTCGGTTCAGCGGGCGAAGGATATTTCAATGAGGAACAGAAAGCAATTAATTCTTTTTCCCTGAGTCACCTTGACACGATCCTTGTGATTATTCAGTTTGTTGGCATTACCGACGCGAAAGTTTTATGCAAAAGTTCGTTTCACATTGATTGCCATGCTGCCTCGGATTAGATTCGATTGTTTTTGTGACTTCTAATTTGAATTTTAATTTGTAATCTGTTGAGGGTATGGTTTCGTAATCGATCGAATGTTTTATCGTTCACAATGGGCATGATACAATTTTTGGACGGATTAGGTGCTGTTTTTTTCTACGACGACAGCCTTGGGGAGATCTAAGGCGGAATCATTGATGTTTGGGTTTATCCAAACAACTTGCGTCGAAACTGCTTCAAGAAATAATATCATGATCTATCAAACTCTTGTTCTACAAGTCTTGTTAAATCTCAAGCAGAACTATAAAACTGATTCGACATGACTCAACTGATATTTGGACACGTCTGCGACGAAGTAGAATGGAGGCGCCCCAAACTGGATGAACAGCTTCTCTATAATGTCATCGCAGACAAACACGTTGATTATATTACCGCGGCTACATCGAGCGCATGAACACCAACGCTCAAGTTAGGGGTTGTTCGAATTCGATCCACCTGCTTCGAGAAGGTGAGGAAGACTGCATCTCCGGCACTTAGTATTAATGATGTTCAAGCTGAAGTTTGGTCGGAACCGTCGAAGATTGAAATCAATATAAGAAGTGCCACCACTCTCATTTCGAATATACTTCCAAATTACAGCAAAATCAATCAAATGCTCTCATTTTGTAATGCTGAGAATGCTTCTATTATTTTTAAATGGTATGCTATTTCATAATCATAATCAACATGGAATCTGAATTGGATGTAAGAAGAAAGTAATATTATGTGCCACTTAGCACACCTAGGGTAGACGTACATAAAAATCGCAAGGGAACTAAAAGTAAATAGGAAAATAGTTTCTACTGCTGGCTTCGAAGTAGCGTCAAGACCTTGTTGATGGTTTCGGGTTGTAGCTCACGCATTGCTTGGATGATATCTCCCTTATGTGATTGAATCGTTTCCGGATTGTTGACATAACCACGGTTCCTCTCAAAAAAAAGTCCAAATTGGTCCAATCGCAGGCTGCCAATTGACATCGCCAAGACGGCTGATTTTTGTGCGAAAAGGATCGATTGTGGCATGGGCTGTGTGGCATGGTGCTCCATCATGTATGAACCTGAGGTCGTCCAAATTCATGTCTTGAATTTCAGTAAAAAAAAAAGGCGGTTAATATGGCTCTGTAACGCCCACCGTTGACCGAAACGTTGTTCTCAGTCTCATTTTCGAAAAAGGCCAGAGCAGCCACATTCTCACCCCGCGCACCGTACGACGACGATGACCATGGGTGTTGTCCACTAGCATATCAGTCTCACAAATTTTTCGCACGAACTTGCCGTACAGAAGTCGCGGTGGGTGTTCCATACGGTCAAGACTTCTTCTTTTAGTGGAGGTATGATACTGACTTTCTGTCAAGATTTGGAGCGGGAAACAGCTGTCAGTGTCAAAATAATGTAAAAACCCACACTTTAGAAGCAACCGTGGTTTATATTTCTTTTTTTACAATTTCTCCCTTAATTCTAAAAAAAATATTTCAGTGACAGTCATACAAAGTAGACGCTACTCAGTTTAATTACAACTTTGTATCCTGTGGTGGTACACTGAATCTCAGTCTACCAAGTACACTACACGACACAGTGTGTCGCTCACCGGAACAGTATTTCTGTTGGAATCTCCGTTGAATGGGTACCAAATACTTGAGCATCATATGGTCTATGAATATACTCGCAACTGACGCGTATTTCTTTTGTCATTATCGGCTGCGGCTATTAACGCAAGGTGGTTGGAGAATTGCAGTACTTCAAGTTCATGTTCCACGACGCTAATGGTTTTGCCAAGGCTCTTTTTCTGTGTCCTTTCTATGTCTGCTTTTGTCTTCACTCGATCTGAATGAAGGCATTTTGTGCAGTTGACTGTGGTCTTTTCGGAGGACATTTGTTGTATGTGAGCGTCGGGTTGATATCTTCTGTGACGATAAGCTTATTCTCTTTCAATGTTCTTCTGATAATACTGCATCAGATCAAAGCTACAATCTCTGAACCGCAGTATCAAAGATGAAGTAAGTTCAATAAAGCTATCTTTTCAAGAACATGGCTTAGAGAAAGTCGCCTGTCGTAGTTTAAACGCTTCATAATTCGATGGAGATTAAGTGCCCTGCAAGGGGTGCCCACATTAACTTACCTTACGTAGTTTTTCATCCCCAAAAATAATTCTCGGAAAGTGTTACTCATCAGCTTCTCACACTTCGACATTCGAAGATAGTCGGTCCGACCGCCCTACATGAGTGGTTGGTGTGGAAGCTCGGCCAAGGTCCACCACAAGATGTAACACCACGCATTTAATTATTATTTCCATGCCACATTTGAAAGAGCCCAACGTTTCTATAAAACAGTTTCGAAATATATTTCGATTTGTTTCAGAATTGTTTCAGGATTTTCAAAATTGATATTGCGCTTTAGCTCTATCGAGTGCGGTATTTTTGGCACTGCATCCATCTCAGGGCTCAACGTGTACAACTTCATTCACTCATTCAATCATCGCACAGCATTTGTGGTCCACACAATCATATTCGTACACATCCGAGTACATCACATATAACCAACATGGCAGTCTTTCTGTTCACGCACAGCGTACGTACGTTGAATTTCGTCTGTTTTATGTGAAAATCCAATTAGAATTACGAACAAATGATTCCATGAATTTCAGAGGAGCAATTGAAGCTAAACAGAAGATCCCATCATGTGCGAGCAACGTAATCACAGCAAGCAATGTGGTACAATAAGGTGCACAACTATTATGTCATAAATAACAACGCAAGCGCAAAAGCTGATTTGTTTGCGTTGCCTAGCCACGTAACGAGTGTTTGGTTACTTTCACCACCCATGCCACCCACTATCCCGCACTATATCCACACCTCCGCCACAGCGACACATACAATCATAGCGAGTAGGAACTTAATAGCCCCCTGCACTACACATGAGACTACACAGTGCTAAAAGCACATGCGAAAGCGACGACCGCAACTACAAGTCTGAAACGGTCTTAGTCTGTTTTCTTTTGCCATTATATTTTACGACAGAATGGGAATTTCATTCGCCAAGGGTTGTTCGCAACGGCTGAAAACACGAAGGGGAGCATCGCTGTGCCTATGATAGCATGTGCAGGTGTGTGTATGCGGAAAGTTAGTTAGTTTAATATCAATAATTTACATCAGATACCGAATTCTGAGCACCATAGTTATAGCTGCATTAAGTATTATTGAATGTCATCAAAAGGACAGCCTTCGTTCAACGTCTGCTGTGGACAGCATAAGCAGCTGAAAGCACTTAGAGCAACTTGACGCAAACTTATTATATGGTCTCTTGTTTGCTTTCGAGTACCAGAGATAAACATACGGGCAACATCCTGGGCCTTACGTCTACGACGTCTAGGTAAAACTTGAGGACTGGATTAAAATGGATCAATAAATTGCAATCCTGGCACGTTGGCAGTGCTGCCAAGCTGAGAAAGTTGTCGTACCTAATTTTCGTCACTTCGCTTAACACGCATAATTGTAATCGTTACAGCACATGAAGAGCAATTGACTAGCTACCATCTCCCTAAGGGTTTACCTTCAACTGACTATAAATGACGATGTTTAAGAGACTTTACGTGGCAGTTATACTTTAGATGCATTGGCACTATTGCTAGTTAACTTTCGAGGCGTGACAACGTCTCCGGAATCGAATACTCAATATTCTTCACTGGCATTGCTGCATTTAATTGTCTTGCATGGCGGTTAGAATGGATGCTTCATAGAATAAAATACAGGAAATGAATTTTCAATGGTGGAAACTTTAGATCTGAAAGAACTTTTTGAAAATAATACACTGCAAATGTTGACCGGGGCTACGTCGTACAAAGCCCGTTCAGTGGGTCCAATGTTGGACCACTTCTTGCAGCGCTGCGATCAGTATTTGCCCAGTTATTCGAGTAATGTTGGATTCTTGCCGGGATAGCGGCTGACAAACACGTGCCCTGAGACTCGAATTGCCAATGGTAAAGACAAGACAACTGACTCCAAAGGTCGATGCAAACTCGAATTGCACGAATAAACATTTTTCAAAGAAGTCTAATTTGCGTCATGCTTAAGACTGTTGAGGTGTCGCATAATTTTGTCAAACAATACTGAATACGAATAACAAGGACATCCTGAGGCCAATTAGGCGTGATCTGTCAAAAAAAGCGTACTGAAAAACAAACTAGTCTAAATGAATTACTTGTTTCTTACGCATCATTGTCAGCTATTGGTGGATTAGTGGAAACGTGAAAAATGAAATTTTGTTGCTTGTTTGAACCCTGGGTATTTTGCGCAGTAATCGTTGCACTAATCGCATGCGCCATAGTGAGCACTTTTTGCCCATGTACAAAAAACAGAGTATTTCTGCAACGAAATGCTTCACAACACACACCACCCTACTCATGTCAGTGAAAGTAACTATCGATACCAATTTTCATCAAACGCCAAGAGAATTTGCCGACAGATTTGATTAAGGGAGTTTCACTTTACCTCCTGACATTCTGGTGTAACCAGAAGAGGAGGCTATCAAAGGATAATCCCATCGGTACGTTGCACTTCGCACACATGATGAAAAAATAAGAGAAACCATGCACTCAGTAGACATCAGTCGCTGGATGATGGTTCGTCGGCTACCTACTGCTCAGAAATGAACACGACACAAAAGGCAAAAAGAAAGACTGATTAGATTACGCCAGTAATTAAGTCTGTAGTTGGGTGTACTGCTGTGCGTCGTCTCTGTTGCGATCAGAAGTTATTTTCAGTAAGTGAAGATAACCCGTTCAACGTATATGCAATCCATTAGCATTAACTTTTCGTATTCTTGATGCAGCCGCCAATAGTGGACACGACGCGAGTGGTTGTTGAATAAGCTGGTGACAGGTCTTCCTTGTACTGTAGCGCCACCCATATTATCATATTTAAGTTGTCTGTAAGGACTTTCCATATGGTCCAAGACAGATAGGACAAGGAGCTGGCATTTATCAGTTTATCAATTAAAAATTAAAATTTCAAGTTCTTTTGAATAACTGTGAGATAAATTTATTTGATGAACATCAAACGTCGGAGCTCATTACACTTCTTTCAAGCTCAAATTGTGATCCATTATGAATTGCTCACAAATAAGCGTGTTAGAACTTCGAAATGTCACAGTCGACGAACTGATTGAAGGATCAAAGCCAATAGCTTTCTGCTCAGCAGTGTGTGGCAAATTCTAATCCCATGACACTTGAGACTTAATAAAGCGTAAAAATTATTTAAATCTACTATCAAAGTTCGTCTGCGAGGCAGTTCGTGCGTTGCAAGAAATTAATATTCAATATAATCGAAGAACCCGAAGAGCGACTCCCTTTGACGACTGCTTGCAGAATTCGACAACCATTCGTTCAGTTGCAGATGAATCAACATCACGGTTGGATGCGGTCCATTTAGTGAAAAGCAAGATTGAGCCATGGACGACAGTCGTGTTGGGGGTAAATGCGTAGACTGCGATTTGATTCAAAAGCGAACTTTCCATTTCACTGCACCACTTTTCGATGACAATGATGGGAAGCTTTGAAGTTCTTAGATGCAGTAGAGTATGTTCAATGAAACATATTTTTTGTCCAAAGCACAGTAATGACTCTCAGCACCCAGTCTTGAAGCAGATTCTTCAAAAAATTTAAAATCTGTTATTCCATTTGATTCATCATAATGTGAATTGCTTAAGCGTGACAATAAAGGCTCCTTCGCCGAACTTCTTCAGCAGTCATTCGTTTTATGCGTGCCATTGTTTGCACCCGAATGTGTGTGGAATGGTCGGTTGCTGGGGGAGGGGGGTGGAGGAGGTAACGTAAAGTTTTGTGTTGACTCCGAACGACAAAGTTTTTCAAACTTTTCATTAAAGTTATACTCTCGAAGAATTGTTAGTGACTCACAAGAGGTGTTGCCTTGAAATGAAATATGATTCAGCGAGGAATTCAACTTAAGCCATTGTCGACGCAGTCGCGACCCCTACACCACATGAACGCAGTCGTAATTTGAATCATGTTAAATAGTTGCTTTTCTTAAGCAAACAAAAATGAAACATTGCAAGCTGTGGGGTTGGGGGTAACATTCGACATTTATTATCTGTTCTAACTTGTGTTGCCATTTTGCACTAAATTATGCAACTTTGTTCCTATGGTTGGTTTTTGGTTTAATTGAACAGGCAGCTTGTTTGTTTCATTTTGAAACGTTGATGTCACGTTGTTTTATACGGCAATGGGCTTTTAATCATCAACTGATATTAATTGTTGGTGAAACTTCTGAAAAATCAGTTCATCTTACAAGGATCTAGAGCGATGATATCTTAACTAACAAAGTTTAAGTGCATACCCTTTGAGACAGCGCTTGAACGACCAAATCAATTCGGACGATATTTTTTCCAAAAATGAACAGCTTTGTTGGATAGCTCCCTGTTTGCTAGTGTCCAACCCCGGCGAAGTATGTCTACGATCCGAGTATGCTATACTTTTGTCTCTGCTTTGTCAGACAGCAAGTAGGACACATTGTCTAAAATTTAGCCGACGCTTCTTATAATCCAGGTATCCAGACCATAACTTAGTTCGCAGAAAGTGCTCCAGTTCTCATATAGGCAACATAGAAATATTAGGAGTGACAAGTTACAACGTAATTACATTAGAGTGCTACAAAATTAAAATTAGAAGAATCATATGATTTTGTCTACGTTTTGTCTAAGATGACAACTTCTCTGTTTACCTATTTAAATATTTATGTTGATGCCGTCAGTTTTGAAAATTTCATTTTAGGATTGTTAAAGCGAAATCAAGCAAAGTTCAATTCAAAGGATCCTTTCTCTCAGACTCGTCGCAAAAATCGCTCAGGCGTTCATTGAATAACGTTGCAATCCGCCACCTTAGCCCGTCATTAACATTTGGTTCGTAGACACCTTTAAAGTTAGTGGTTGCATTTTTGTTCTCCTTTCACCATCAAGCATACGTAGATTGGAAAGTCCAGGTATGCATCTACAGTCCGGGATGGACTCAACGACTACCGTGAGCTGGCTAGCTGCCTCAAGTCACACGAACCAAGCTTCTTCTTCACTTGTGGGCCCCATCTTTGAGGCGGATGTCCCTTGTAGTGTTGGCCCACAGGTTCGGGGTTGAAGGCCTAAATTATCCATGCAGTCTACAGGGACGCCTGGCCATCTCGCCCGTACAGTTCGTGGTTGTATCAGATGCAATCCACACCAGACCAAAGATCACGCCCAGAACTTTTTCCCTCGAAGGAACGAAGGACTTCTTCTTCCACTTTTGATATTGTCCCTACTTCATCGGCGTTAAGCAGGTCTGGGATCTTCAGCTTCATCCTTCGAGAGACGACTCTGGTTGGCAAGAGTAATTTTGCGTTAGACAAACTAATCTTTGTATTTTTGTTATCGCCCTTACATTCACAGTTTTCAATGCAGCATTGTGCACGAAAATTCGTTCATTCTGGTGCAGGGTATGCACATTTTTCAAGACTTTTGCGGAAATCTTCCACTTCTGAAGAAAGGCCAAAGGATGAGAGGGATCCCGCAGTTACATAAATGACACCACCTTCTGTACACAGGCTCTGTAATCACGTCGTGCGTTTTTTCTTATTAGGTGGGTGAAGGAGACTGTTTGCTTCATTTAAAGCCTGCCACTTTTAGCCTTAGCATCCGACTTGTTTCATATGTGATTACTTATTAGAGAGCAACACCGTTTGTTCCCAAATCAAAGTTTATATTATCCACGTTTTCTTGACATATGTAAGTGGTTTAACCCACAGGGTTGTCTCCGCTTTCCATGCTCGTTAATTATCTATTTCATTGTCGGTTATCTCCTTGTGACTGGAACTGAACACTATACCAAGATATTTGAGTTCTCCGCAATACCATGTCACTAGTTTGTACTCCACTAAATTGTTATGGTCCTTTGACTTCAATGAGAATGATAAGTGGTCAAGTGGTAGTATGTCCAACATTGATATCATCTTTCAAACACCTCTTCGAAGTCGAGCATCAATTTTGTTCTTCATTTCGACAAATGAGTTCAGATTATTTCGGGTTTGGGTTCTTGCAGTACTGTCGGTATATTAATCAGCTTACGAGCGCTTCTAGACCAGATCCCTTTCACGAACCCTTTGTGTTTTGATCACTCAAGAGTCATTGAGTGTGCTCCAAGTGTATATATCCCGTGAAATGCTTCGTCTGGAGCCAGCATAACAGCTGCTGTTTTCCACAATCCACTCCAAAAAACTTCAGCAGGCATAGCTTGAGTTGCTGTTGATGGAGCTAGTCATGGTTAACCACGAGCTATAATTATAAATGCATAAAATATTATATTTCCCTTTTATTAAAACAAAATGGCTTCCGTTTTTATGACGCTTTTACAGCTTTCTGTAGCCGCAGCTGTTTGCTCAGTTTTTAGTTGCACTTAAATGTTTGCCCAAGCAATTTGATTAAAAATTGAAAGTGAAAAGGCTTTCAACTTCTTCTGTACTGCATATCTTGATAACATCTGATAACATAAAAAAATACACAATTTATTCGAAAATTATTTACGAATTAATTTTCTTCCCATTTTTATGTTTTCCTTCCTTTGAATTCGCTTAATTAAATATTTCCACACTCCGCCTAATCGCTTAACGATACGACGGCAGATCTCTGCGTTAAGTTCCATATTGTTGTCTTTTCAATGACCTTTCGGTCTGGCACACGCGCTCTTAAATCAAATCACCATTAACGAACATCAAGTGAAAAGTATTCGCACAGCGAAGCTCGTAAATCGAAGGTCAAAATATGAAGACAATAGATTCGTTATCATTACGGAATCCTCAAATTTGCTCTTTGTTCAAAGTTCAATTAATTTCATCTTATCACAGATGTTGGTGAAAATTTTGCGGTTTGATAATCATTGAACCTAATTACCCCGAGAGCAGAGGAACCCTTTTTAATGATAAGCTTGTTTTGATGAATTCTAATTGTTTAGCGTTCGTATTAATTAACTGCCATTAAGGGTCTCGCTTTTTTTTTTGTTTGCTTCCACAGAAAATTGCTCTACTTGTAACCACAAAAGGGGCAAAAAGGACTGCTGCCTACACGTAGATGAACATGTTTCCTTCTTTTGTGAAATGTACTATCAATATCCTTCACGCGCAGAAGGAGAGGCAGAGGACTTTTCATTTTCACGGTGTTAATGTCAATACTCGTGCTTTGATTTTTATCGTGGCTAATATGCGTAGTTACTGCGCACCTAATTTCGTTTGTTCGCTAGGTACACACACACAAGAGAACTTCACTTCAAATTTAATGACCTGTTCCGGGCCATCATTAGTCAGGCTTATGGTGGGGTAGGCCTTCTTCCTTTTTTATTGCTTCCCCTAAATAGTCTTTATTCCGAAGCAGAATTTTGAGTGTTTCCTATACAGAGATGGGGGCCATTTTTATTGATGTTTTAATCGGAGTTATGGGACAGTAATTATCGGCCACATCGTAAATTACTTTTCTCCTCGCTTATGAGTACTTTTTTTGTTTTATTTTTGAATACGCTATGAAAAAATGATGTCTTAGATTATTTTATGCTTATGATGATAAATAAGGCCTTTTAATAAAAGAAAAACGGTCTTGCTATGGCTTTATTTTTGAAGTTTCTACGATAACAGCTTTCTAATAGAGCTACAAACATATTCAGTGGGTCATTCTCGAAACCGAATATTTCAATTCACAATTTCTTCGGTTTACGGTGGAAGTTTTTACATAAAAAAAAAACGTTAAGATGAGACAACTCGAGCATTTTAACTACGAAATATAAACCTGTTAGCCTGGCTTGACGTTAATAAATGCCTTTGATCGTGAAAGTCGGTAGGCTATGCGAGTGTTATAAAAGTTGTCTGCAAAAACTCGCATTGAAACAACTAATTCACTTTAATTTCAATAATCATATAGCGAAGTACTTATGGTGGTAACAAAAGTTCTACTGTTTTATCGGTCCGTAGTTAGTCTGTCAAAGCATATTTTGAAAACAAAAACTCTCAAATTGTAATGGAAGTGTCAACTCTGTCATGTAAATGATTCGAAGTAGGGCTCTCCAGCCTTTATCAAATCGAAACGCTTCTCCTTTCAATTTTCTAATTGCTATAGTGTCTTCTAGGCAGAAGGCATAGAGACAAAAGGGCACAAAAGTTTATCAAAAACGTCGCTAGGCAATGTCATTTTTTACTCAAAACCGTTCATTAACTGTCGACAGTCTCTTCAAATTCAGTGGCCTGATTTGGATTCCGGGTGCCAACATAATAAACAATTCGTTCCTCACTTTTTCCTAAGGCCAAGGGGCAATAAAAACTATAGCATCGGTTATTTTGACATCGAAAATGGTAAGGATATGCAGGCAAAGCGTCAGTGAGATGTGTCACCCATCCGTGACCTACCGACTTACCGAGCCATTGCAAAGCCGAGGAGTTCGCTGTGTGTGGCATCTATTATCTCTCGCAACCTATGAGTGTCCCAGACATCTACAGCTGCACCTCCTCCTCTGCTGTACTCTGACTAACCGCAGGATGAGTGTCCCAGACCTTCACATGAGCTGCACCCCCTCTGCTTATACAGTGCTCTGACTTACCGCAGGAACTCACGCCCAGGGGCCTACTTTTTTAATGACTTGAGCGAACTGAAGGACATCTGCATATGCCAGCTAAGCTGCAGGCAGGCACTATAACCTAATCTAATATACCCTAGTCCTTGTATTGAACTATCCCTATTCCAACTCGAAGGTGGGATTAATTACTGCGATTCAGTTACCTGACGCCTTTGTTTCATTAATTTCACATCAGTAAGACTGACTGGCAAGTTATCTTGGCGACAGGAAAAAGGGTAAGAAGTCTGAAAACGTATTTCCCATTATTGCCAAGAAACCATCGTATTTACACAGATGACCAGCAAACCACATCAAATTACCGACGAGTAGTCAGTCCTCAAATAGATGTAACCTGACAATTGGTGTGCACCTGGCGTTGGCACCATGCTTGTGAAAATTGTAAATGACGCTGACATTCCATTCATCACTCCAGGAAAGACGTTTTCCTGCTGGGGAGTGCCTCCATCGGCAATCGCCTGAAGAGTGTCAACCAGAAACCGCACGTCATTTTGATCGATGTCATCGAACAGCAAGGTCTCATTGCATTCAAGGCTCCCTCCCCCATATTAAAACGCTAAAAGGCTAAAAGGAAAACAAAAAAGCAGACAATTTATTCACAACCGCAGCCATTAAATTTACCTTCTGCTTAAATAATTGATATTGAATGTTCGCAGTCGCTTCCTGACCGACTACGCGAGTACATTCAAGTTCTGCAAGCGATTATAGCGATTTTACTGCTGCATTATCCGCTTGTAATTGCATAGCCCCTCCTCACAGTCTCATTTCCTCCAAATTTACTCCAAGGATTTGCATACGAACCCTCCGTGGAAGCACAACCTTGTCGATAGCCCCTAATAATTCATCAGAGTACGAACTACGTACCATAAGCATATTGTATGCACCCGCATTTACACACAAATGTATGCAAATCTGTTCGCTTTTTAGGATCCATTCCATTTGCTGACTATTCACGTACCTTGTGAATTGTGAAGTCGAAAGTATAAGAAAATTGCATTGAATTTTCCAGGTAGAAGGTCTAGTCTTTCACAGTGTGCTGGGCTATGCAAATGGAAATGCGCAGGGTTCAATTTAAGCGGAAATATGAAGGAACCGAAAACCAAACAGGATATCTAGAACATTATGTGCACGAATACATAATGAAAGTGTGTGCGGTGCGAGTATCTTTTGCGAAAGGATGAGAACAAAAGGTTTCGCTAGAGAAATCTGGATTTTATTGATCCCCTTTTGGGGACAACAAGGCATTCGAATTTGCGACTTTCGTGCTGTTGAGTGCGCAAAATTTTATATTATGTGGGCTCTGAACAAAATAAAATTATTACGACCGTAAATCCAATCCAGTGGCTTTATGTGTGCCATACACTCGTGCAAAAGATATCAATACGCTTAACGTTTATGTCTTCTTATAAGAAAATAATTTCTTACTTCTTCTTTCACTTGATAGTGTCGTTGTTGAGGCTGAAGCATAAATGAATGGGAGCACATAAATGTACACATGTGCTGTGTGTGTGTGGATACGCATTTCTCGTTAATGCTGTACGGACATATCTGGCATGGGGAGGTGTGCTTTTTTGAGTTTTCTTTACCAAATCATCACGAATTGGGGTGGTTTACAGCAGGTTTCAAGTAATTGGTATTTAATTCTTGAACTTACACGACTTCTGTTGATTTGTGGATCATTGTACATTTGACATGAGGTCAGAGCAATAACGCAGCAAAGTATACTGAGTACATAAAAAACTGGAAGCGTAGGTGCGATTTTTAGCTTAAGCACGCGAAGTCCTCGCATTGGTCACGTCCATGACTAGTACATGATTCTAACAATTTAATTGTTCCTTGTGGGAGCTCTACTAAGTATGACTTATTTTCAAATCAACGACATGTCCCTTATACCAGATATTCGATCTTCCTCTCCTTCTCGAACCCCGAGTCTTGGATTCAAGAATGCTCTTATCTGGAGCATTGGTGTCCAGTGCCTCTCGAACTGGTTGTCTTCTCCCTCATTCACCTTCCGCCCAGATAGGATCTGACGTAGAATTTTTATTTCGAAACCACCAACGTCTGGTAAAATCAGAATTTTGTTACGCATAATTTTGATTTTTTGTCCCCCAGTTGTTTAGACATACCAAAGTATCAGCGGTTGCCAAGAGCGATTCGATGTCAGATCTCCACTGCGATATCGTTTGTGGAGTTCACGCTTGCCCCGAGGTAGACAACCTCGAAATTGTACCTGTCGACCGTGATGTTTTCATGTTGTGTGCGACGGAACGTTTCTTGATTTATTTTGTACTCACCTCATCTTCAACTGCCGTGAATGCTTTCACTATGGCATAATCCAAGAGTTGGACCGACTAGTAAAGGGTGATTTTTTAGCTATTATCTTTTTGGCAACACTGGTTGAAACAGCTGACGCACGTTTCGTGTTTTGTTTCACTGTCAAACATCTTCAGTTTGGTCTATAATTTAACCATGAATCGTCTTACAAACGAGCAACGCTTGCAAATTATTGAATTTTATTATCAAAATGCGTGCTCTGTTAAGAAAGTTCATCGCGCGCTTCTTCCATTTTATGGTCAGTTTAATCGATTTAATCGATTTTGGCTCAATGGGTACGTAAATAAGCAGAATTGTCGATTTTGGAGTGAATATCAGCCAGAAGCATTGCAAGAGCTACCAATGCATCCAGAAAAAGTCACAGTTCGGCGCGGTTTATGGGCTGGTGGCATCATTGGACCGTACTTCTTCAAAGATGATGCCAATCGTAACGTAACTGTGAATGGTGAGCGCTACCGTGAGATGATATCCAACTTTTTTTTGCCCAAAATGCAAGAGCTTGACTTGCATGACATGTGGTTTCAACAAGACGGTGCCACATGCCACACAGCACCCGCAACAATGGACTTATTGAGGGGCGAGTTCGGTGATAATTTTATTCCACGTTCGGGACCGGTCAATTGGCCGACTTAACGCCTTTAGACAATTTTTTGTGGGGCTATGTTAAAGCTCATGTCTATACAGACAAGCCAGCTTCAATTGATGCATTGGAAGACAACATTGAAGCATTTATTCGTGAGATACCGGCCGAAATGTTGGAAAGAGTATGCCAAAATTGGACTAAGCGGATGGACCATTTGAGGCGCAGTCAAGGTCAACATTTGCATGAAATAATCTTCAAACATTAAATTATATGGACCGTACTATCGATTCAAATAAGGATTTTATGCATTATTCTGAATTTTATGTATTTTTTTTTGAAAAACTTTCCTATAGCTTTTAAAAAATCACCTTTTAGAATATAGTGAATTCCGTGTTTACAGCTGCGCACAATCTTATCCAGTCCAGATTGAAAAAATCACACGACAATGCATATTTTTACCGAAATCCACAGCAAATGTCGAACGGTTTGGAGGTCCTTGAACAGAAGTGCAAGGTGTATCGCATATGTATTAACGTGGTGCGACAGAACCAGACCAGTTTTCCCGAGATCCCGAATTCGGCTATCGCATCGAATAGCTTGATCTAGGCCTAGGATCGCCCTTTTTGTTAATGGGACATTTGGCTGATATTCCGATCGTCTGACAAGAATACCAAACCTCCAAAATTGTCTAAGCTGGTCCTCAAATGATCCGAGCTGATGCTTTTACTGAACAGATTAAACATTTGTTGCATGGCGAATGCCATTACAAGACACTCCTTTATGAGAATATATTTGTCATTATTCAGTGATGATTTCTGCAGAAGCGGCATGGTTGAGGAGATAGTGCCTATGTTGCGAAGTTTACTTCGCTTCACTTAGATTTAAGGCGGGCTTATAACCTATTCAGGTTAACTCAGCCTACGAATATGCGAACAGGAATCCGGCTCTTCGCTCGTCGCAGCTTCTTTGAATAAAGTGCAATACAGGGGTTAATTTTTCGACAAATTTTCGAAGCAGTAACATTATGATTGTTGTCCTACTAAGTAATCCCTATGCAGCTAAATACGTTTGCCTTTTCCGACGTCGACATATGAATATATGCATAGTATGTCAATCGGTTAAATGCAGTCAAATTGCACGTTCCATGAACTGTGGTCAATGATATAGTACACGACCGCCTATTTCCATATTTAAATGGGACGACGAATCCACTAAACAGTGGTTTTTTTATAAGTACAATGGTCTCGGAAATTGTTCTTATGAACGTTCTCATTGAGCATACGATGATATTCTTCACAAAACAAGTGGCTCAACTGAAGTGTGTTTTCGAATTAAATTGGCATAATTTCTAATCATTACTAAAAATAGGCTTGATCCTGTTCATTATAAAATGGCAAAGAAGAACTGAGTGTATGCTAAATTGGCCGTCACTGCGTACAGTGTAGGTGAGTTGAAGAACATCCCTTCTTAAAGAAACACCTCCAACATCCAACAGAATGGCATGGCACTACACGCCTCCAGGAAACAAGTGAATATAAAATGCAAATCCTCTTGAGTTCAAAAAGCAGCTTTCCATTTCTTAGAAACTAACAGGAACAGTATCCTGTAAGGTGCACCACTCCTCTGCAAATCTGTCCTTTCTTGAAGTGAACTTCCGGCTTTCGAAGCCCTTGAGAAAGCAGGCAAAGCTGAAATCGATAATCCGAATCGACAGTCTCCATGGCTTGCATCATGAGTTCAAATTCGTGGATTATTCCATGGTTGCTTCTCGGGCCGATCGATCGATTTGATTGCCCTTTATTCTTCATTCCAATCGAGAGGAAAGCAATTTATATACCCGTGCCCCAGCTATGACACTGCTCAATAACTCTGTTGGTGTACTTGACGCAGCTTGTTAGGATCCGGATGGATGATGCAAATACCAATTTATTTCCTCTCTTAAAATATTTATTGCATAACAGCACGTATCCAGGTACGTGCTGAAAGTGCAGAAAGTTTATTTAAAGTCGACGTCGGAATGAGTCAACAAATGTCACAACTTGATTTTTATTTTTCTTTTCCTCATTTTAATCGGCACAATTTTAAGGTTTCGGTTACAATAACATCGGGATCACAGTTATTGTGCCCTGCGAGTGTGTCTTTTCAATTGAATCGGAAAAAATGGTGAGTGTATGAAATCCGACAACTGAATGATTTCACTTTTCTTTAATTTGAATGCCACTTCATTGTAAGCATTGCCTTGGGCATATTTTCTGCATGAACAATTCATATTGTGCGCTCTTTCGTGGTTAGAGGCATTAGACAGGTCAATCAGCTGTGACGTCGGCTCCCTGTACTCATGTCTGTACTCCCTTATTTCTGCTCCATATGAATGAATTGTCAGTGTTTGCGAAGTTTGCAATTCGTAGTGAGTACATATGAATGGCCCTTTACGTCACTAATCGACAATAGTCATTTTAGTTATGTGGAAAGTAATTTTTCTCCTACTTATAGATTGTGTGTGCGTAAAAAAATGGCTACTTAAACGACAGAAACGGGCGTTTAGGATTTTGTAAACGACTCCAAGTGAAAATTGACGACATGTATGTTTTTTTTTTTTTTTTTACATTTTGTATCTAGTCAAAAACGGCTAGATTCCTTTGACTATAAGAAGTAAGAGACCCGTCAGAAGTGTTCAGCTGCAATTAAGATATACAAGAAAAAAATATACTTAAGTCATTTAGAAAACGCGGTCTGTTCTGGAGACACAGTCTTTGGTGTATATCACTCATTGTAGGTACATTTTGTTGCACGTGTTTCATCTTATATTTCAAACATAACTAAATGTATACACATTCAAAAAAACAGCATAAAGTTTGATGGAATTAACATTATATGCATAACATCTCAGTAAACCAGGATTAACAAAGATTAACAAATTGAACTATTCAAAATTTCAATTTGACAATCAGTTATTGTGTGAAATGTATTCCACACATAAATGAAAGGGATGTCGAGTCGTTGTTTGTTTCTTATGTTACGATACTTAAGTGACTGCAAAATGACTCTCAAAACGACTCGAGTCGAACAAGTAAAACGACAAGCGGAATAGTGGTGATTATGTCGAGATCTCTTAAAATCTCTAGACGGAAGATACTCCATAGCCA
This sequence comes from Eristalis pertinax, assembly GCA_907269125.1. Taxonomy (NCBI): domain Eukaryota; kingdom Metazoa; phylum Arthropoda; class Insecta; order Diptera; family Syrphidae; genus Eristalis; species Eristalis pertinax. The sequence continues at coordinate 115,354,088 of OU026145.1, read as the reverse complement.
GCCTCATTAGTAGCTACAGTGAATTAAGAATTCGGTGCTACAGTGCCAATGTGGCTCATTTCGTATGAATAACGAATAAATTCAACTCAGGTTTGTTGAATTTTAAAGCATCGTTGCCTCACATTTTTTGCAGTCTCTGTGAAGCAATTGCCCGTCCAGTTTCGTATTTATGAAATCCTCGAGTTTTTTTTTTCTAGTGTTTCTAGATCTGTTGAAAACTCTCCATGCTGCTTTGAAAATTGTGGATTACTTGCATGGCTTGTGCGTGCTTCCTGAATCAAAGGCAATTGGTCTGAAAGTATCAATCTGGTAAATTTAGCAACTAAAGGATACTCTATAATCGATACTCTTATAGGGGACAGTTAAACCAATTTGTTGGTCTGAGTGAGACGTGGGTGTACGTCGCAAGGGCACCATTAAGCCAACCATTATTGCTTTTGTCAAAGTCAAGTTTACTACTTAGTCAAGACAGAATTTTGGGTCTGTAGACCTCGGCAAATTGCCTGCCCCATAATTCACTGCCGCACCTATAATCAATAATATACCATTTTATGGCATTCCATCCACACTAGTGATGTGTAAAAGTGACTAACTGAAAAGTAACCAACCATCATGCGTTGCAAATCGATGGCGAAATGATATTCAAATGGTGACTGCTCATTTTTCAACTAGTCATATAATTACCAGGCATTGTAAACGAAGTTTCTTGCATGTCCACAAACCTGAATACATTGAAAAAAGGAGTGGAAAAGAAATATACGAAAGGATATTTAACCCCCGGTATTATACCAGCTCTCCGACTGTATCTATTAAAAAAAAAGTCACCGAACGAAAAAAAAAAGGTCGCCAAAATCCATGGTCTTATGATGGACGATTGCAGATTTAACCATGGCCCACACACTATCACTTCCAAGTGACACTTTTCATGAACCGACGAAAAGACTGATAGTGTATGGCTTGGATTGATAAATGATGTGTGGTTGTGATGATAGAAATGGTGTGGGTTATATTTTTTGTCGGTTTTCTTGGGTCGATGGAAAGAGATGATGCCGGAATGGTAATCTGCGTGGAGTGGTATAAAAAAAGCCCCGTCTTTTATGGTAGCGTTCGAAGAATAATGAAGTGATGAGAAATTACAGCGCGTGGACATAGAGTTAAGGTTTAGACTTACAGTTCTTATGTAAATGCAGGCAGCTTTCAAAGAGTCAGTCATCAGATGGCGAAATGATATTCAAATGGTGACTGCTCATTTTTCAACTAGTCATATAATTACCAGGCATTGTAAACGAAGTTTCTTGCATGTCCACAAACCTGAATACATTGAAAAAAGGAGTGGAAAAGAAATATACGAAAGGATATTTAACCCCCGGTATTATACCAGCTCTCCGACTGTATCTATTAAAAAAAAAGTCACCGAACGAAAAAAAAAAGGTCGCCAAAATCCATGGTCTTATGATGGACGATTGCAGATTTAACCATGGCCCACACACTATCACTTCCAAGTGACACTTTTCATGAACCGACGAAAAGACTGATAGTGTATGGCTTGGATTGATAAATGATGTGTGGTTGTGATGATAGAAATGGTGTGGGTTATATTTTTTGTCGGTTTTCTTGGGTCGATGGAAAGAGATGATGCCGGAATGGTAATCTGCGTGGAGTGGTATAAAAAAAGCCCCGTCTTTTATGGTAGCGTTCGAAGAATAATGAAGTGATGAGAAATTACAGCGCGTGGACATAGAGTTAAGGTTTAGACTTACAGTTCTTATGTAAATGCAGGCAGCTTTCAAAGAGTCAGTCATCAGTGCTACAACAATAGTGTTCAATCATTATCCCAAAAGTCAGGGACAGTAGGGGAATTTTTGACAGATAAAGTAGAGTTCGACCGCGAATCGGCGAAATATTTGTCTCATGAGACTAAAGATATCAGGTTCACCTTGTTTTCATTCAAGTATTGCATCGGCTTTTATCACTGTCTGATGACGTTCCTTTAGGTGGAAATGAATTCACGGACAAACGTAGAAAACGATGAAAGTCAAGACTGTCATCATTTTCAATGGAGCACTTCGGATAAGTGAATGTGAAGCTGTATAAATCACACACAGACAATTACTCAGTTTCCACTTCGAGCTGAACAAAGCCTTCAACCACCGGTGTAACCATCAATAGAGGGTGTGTCTCGTGGCATTGAAACAACTCGCGCGATATGTGAATGGGAGCTTCCAGGAGGCAATTATTTTTGTCGTTACGTATGAAGGTGAATCGGCGTAACATCCCTCTTTGCATTGCTACCAGGTGTGTCCTGCAACCCCCCGTGAACAGAGCAGCCAATTGTGAATCTGTATGCAGACTGCAGAGGACATTCACGTCCGAAATGAAATATTCAGCTCTTGTGAAAATATTGTTAATTTCTTCCACAGCGTTGGGGAATCAGTGCATTTCAAGTGTTGGCTGAAATCAATTGTAATGACATTCCCAAATATGAATAAACAGTTTTCGAGTGCGCCATGCCGTGCTTGGCAAACATCAATTAACCGCAATCAGGAAATTTGCCTTGCTCGTCTATCTTCATTAAAAAGCCGCACGACACACAATTGAATCAACCAAAAAAAAAGAAGAAAAACAAAAAAAGGTAAAATACTCTATCCACGCGTGTATAGACGAATTCGACGAATAAGCGACACTTCAAAGAACAACGAGCAAAGAGAACTCTTAATCTCCGGCACAACAGGAAGCCACGTACAACTGTGTAGTACATATGAGCTGTACAGTCTGCCTACAGTCGGTATGTGTGGGTAAATTTGTCAGAGTTTCGACTAACATTCAGCAAGGATAAAATTATTCGTTGACTCTTTGCCGACATTTGCAATTAAGGTGGTAAATAAATCCGCATATCAAACAGGCAAGCACGCCAATAAAGACCGTGAACATACATCCATTTGCACGAGTACATACTTTCGTGTGATGAGCACGGGATTGCTTTGTATGTGCCACAGATCCGGTCTGGAAACAGTCATGTAGGTACGCATACCAGCTCGTACAAACATCCATACATTAGGCTTTCTTATTTTGATCCCCAAATGAAGCCGTGTGTCACGGGGAGGCCTTGATAAATGTGTAAATTTGTTGATATTTTAGCAAGATGTGTTTGCGCAGCGTTCATTTGTGGACTTGCACACACACACACACCCGGCCACGCAGAGATGTACAAGGTAGAAGTTTGTACGGGAAACGTGTAAGTGCAAATACGCAAAAAAAGGATGATGTTATCTTTTGCAAGCTGTACGAGTACATGTCACCGGGTTAACAGCATAAAATTTTGTTGCTTCATTCTTGTAGTTTGGGGGCAATTCCGGCGCAGAGATGTATTGTTTTAATTATTTTCGAGGTTATTTGAATTTGCAATTGCTGTTCGGATTGGATAGAGATTTCGCAAACTACCCTGACGCTCCTCTACAACGGTTGTGCACCCCAGAGGCATTAACTTGTAGTTGCATCAGTGAATTGTTCAGTCAGATCCAATTCAATTTCAGTAACTGACTATCTTGATCGAAATTTAGTGGTGTCATGCCGCTGGTCGTATGCTGTTTCCCAGGGGAACCACGAGCTAACACGGCTTACAAAAAACAATGCTCCAACTTTACATGCGAACGGTTGAAAGCTTTTTTTTTTAAATCTAAAATGCATCGGCATGGACGTTCTTCTGGCCAAATACGGCTGTTTGCCTAGAGATGAGTCATTCGGAGTCATGTTTTTTTACATTACCATCAAACTCTTCAGGTTGTGCCGCTAACTGTGGAGAGCTTTCGTTGGTTCTACGTGGGTAATGAACTCACCAATTTTATATGGTTGTAGGCCCAAATCCAATAGCAAAATAAACTGCGTTGACTCTCCGACGAGGCTCACAAAATAAGCTGATAAGCAATTATTTGTCAGCCGGATGTCATTGGGGACTTTGACAGTTGCTGAAACATGGTGTTTTCATAAGCCTAATTTGTATTGAGAAGAAGATTTTCTACATCAGATTATTAAAAAATTATGTTTGGTGCGGTCTGTGAATCATATTATCTTGTCAACATTGTAAGGTCAACGGTATTCGCTATAAATGGCATTTCGTTCCGCGAAAATGCCTTAATGTGGTCAATATTATTTATTATATATATTGTAATTAATAATCAACTTAGGGAAGAAAATGTTTGTTGCGCACATCATTTCGCGTAATGGATCAGAAAATTGGACTTGAAGATCTTGTGATTTGATGCATCTTTATTACCCGCTAAGGCAGTTGTCAAAAATGCTCTTGTAGATACGGAATTTGGTTCTGATTTGGATGTCATGTTGAAACATTGCCATTCAATAGGTTTTCTGATAACAGTCTGACGGCAAACTGCGACAAAACGAATTATATGCTGTCTTCAAAAAAGGACGTGGGCCGATAAATAATATTAACAGGCATAAGTACGGGGATCAAAGCGGTATGAAGCTATTGAGTTTCCTGAAAGACCAAGTTGTCAAAGCCTGGGGTTGGTCAATGTAACATATGACGGCGGCTCTTAAAGTGATGCATATCTATTAGTAAAAGAGGGACATCAACTTGAGATTAGGATTTAAGTCCACCTTTGCGAAAAATGTGTGTATTGGAGTAGAGTTGGTATTTCCGTATACCACTCTAGGGGTGTATGTATTTACAGAGTTTTCGAACTTCAACGGATAACTTACGGGTCCAGGTGATACATTTTTCCACCTACCTACAACTTTCAAAAGCCGAAACCAGTCAAATGGATGGCTGGGATTGATAATCAAAAGATGATCTCTCAAATACGACAGTGTTGCAAAAGTGGGGTTTTACAATCTTCTTGGGCAATAGTCAACACTTTGGCCTTTCTACTATGCCGATCTTTGGTTCTTCACAGACCCCTTCGTCTACCTCACGAGATTCATTTGCTCTTGGCTATAACCACACAAGGCCTTGAGACCGACAGAATATTTGAATTTAAAAGAAGAAGCGAAGAAGCGAAGCCGTCGCCGGCTTTTCGTGTGGCACTTCGTTGTAAATATGTACAAAACTCAAATATTTTGCAAGAAGGCACCCTCTGAAAAGCAACTGACATTTACACATGAAAACGTGAACTTTACAGTCCCCATGTGAAATAAAACAAAAATCAATTAAGAATTGCAAAGCCCCATAATCCAAAATGTGTCTGCCTTATTATATCGTGCTCATCCAGAACAGATGCATATTTAAACGTATAGCATTACCTGTAATTACTTAAGATGTGCTTACCTGAGCGTGTGTGCTAGTGTACAAACGTTTCTTGAGGCACAGACGTGGACCTTTGTAAGTCTGATTCGTTATTTGCCATTTCATTAGCATTGCATTTCGTTAAGCATTTTGCTCGTTACCTGAGGAGGAATTCATAAAGAAAAACAAATTTTTAACAATTCTAGCACTCTCAGTCAAACGCCTATTATGCTGTGTGTCTTGCTCCTCAACACAACAAAATGCCAGACACAACTGGGGGAATTTACTTATGCACTTGACATAAACATTCTCCGGATGTGTCTTATGGACGCAATTCAGGGAAACAGTGCCTGAGTGTCTCTGTACCGGTTACCCATTGATTTTATCATTTTAAAATGCTTGGTATAACCTTGGTAAAAAAAAACAAAAAGGCGAACTAATAACGACCATAAATCGTTTTACCCCATAAAATGTAAACTACTTAGAACACAGCTGCTTCAAGATGAGCACGAAAATGAACCATCAATTAGATTGTATCGCCGCCTCCCCAGTTCCCCCCCAACAGCAAGTGAACATTTCTATTTTGACGGTGAAAAATTTGTTTCTCAAATGTGCTCCTCCTTCTCTTCTGTAATGATAATTGTGGGTATTTTTTAAATAATGGGATCCTTAATGTGCCATTAACATCGTTTTAACATTGAGTATGACGACATTGTTGTTCTACTTATTTTTGTGGGAATGAGATACCAACAGGTTTTCGCCGTACTATATTAGGATATCCAACAAAAAAGTATAATTTTAAATTTCGCACCATTTGTGAAACTTTGTGAACTTGAAAAAAAAACATTCGACTGCTGCAAATTGATCCACTAGTCTTTTTAGTTGAAATCTTCTCGTAAGTAAGTTGGATGTCGTCTGTTAAAAGCTGTGTGAATCGCAATGTGCTTGTGCTTTTAGTTCGGAGTTGGAAGGCGACTTCTAAATGTACGTTGTTATTGTTCAGCAATCATTACGGTGACTAGGAAGTTGTTGAGTATGAATCGATATACATACACTCGTACGATGTGTTTGAGCAGAGGGAGTGTTTAGAAAGTGCTTAACAAAGGGTGGAATTATGTACCTGGAACTGCTTCGTAAGTTTCGTACATACTGCTTTGATTCGTCACCAGGTGCATTTTCGATAAGATTTATTGCAATTAATCGATCAATTGGTTCATCTCGGACAGGCTATTGATGTCATGGCATCAATATGATTCCGTCCGGCAGACGGGACGTCTGTTGAATTCGTAGTGTTGAGTGGCCACCTTTAGCAAATTTATATGAGCTTCCTAGGTCCAGAACGAAATGAAGGTCGGACGTTTTCCATCGCTGATGCAAAACAGCTTGAACTGGAAGGGCGTCCATGTGACCGACTCCGTCAACAATGCATGGCTTTACCTCAAGTTCAGACTACATAAGGAACGCTGCCCTGCGAAGGAATGTGTGAGTCACAAAATACTCCCTAGTTTCATTTACGAGGGTCGTTTAATAAATCAGCGACTTTTTGAATTTCCCCACAGTAACCTTAAATGCAGCTAAGCTTCCATCAATTGCTATCTAATAATATACTACCGTCTACTTTTGAGGAATTTGCAACATTTATTGCGTGTTTCTCAGCCATTGAAAGCAGACATCCCCGTGATTTTTAACAAAAATAGAAAAGCGTCGTTTTCTTATTCAAAATGTCACTGACTTTCCGCGTGGTAGCAGAATGGGCCTACATATCTTAGCCTATGATTGTTTTTTTTACACAGTTGTTGCAGATGGACCAAAAGATATAATATGTACGATGATTTTGTGTACTTACTTATCAGGCTGGCGACCCATGGAGGGTCCGAGCCTAAGAAATTGCTGCCTTCCATCGTTAACGGTCCTGGGCACGCTGCTTCCAGTCATCAACTCCAAGCTGTCTTGCATCCGCGATTACTTGGTCTTTATACTGGAGATTAGGTCTTCCTCTCCTTCTCGAACCAGTAGGCTCGGATTCAAAGACACTCTTTGCTGGAGCATTGTTGTCCATGCGCTCGATGTGGCCGCCAGTGCAGTCGACGGATTTTGCCTTCCAGACTACATCCACATCCTGGCACAGCTCGTAGAGTTCGCGGTTATGTCTTCTCCTCCAATCGCCTTCCTCGCAGACGGGACCATATATCCGTCGTAGAACTTTTCTTGCGAAGGTACCAAGAATCAGCTCTGCAGTTTGCTTAGCGTCCAGATTTCGGCTCCATAGAGCAGAAACTAGAGCATGAGTTTCCTTCGAGTCAGGAGTTTTGAGCCCAGTTGTTTTGCCAAACCGAAGTAGCACCGGTTGCCAAGGGCGATTCTACGACGGATCTCCACTGTGATGTCGTTTGTGGAGTTCACGTTTGCCCCGAGGTAGACAAACTCCTTCACTACCTCGAAATTGTAGCTGTTCGTTTCGCCTGCTCTTCAATCGCCGTAAAAGCCTCCACTACGGCACGTTGAGAACGCGCGACGATGTCGATGCCATCTGAGTACCCCAACAGTTGGACCGACTTCAGTTTTCCCGGGATCCTGAATTCGGCCATCGCATCGAATAGCTTTTTGCGATGAATGCTGTCGTATGCGGCTTTGAAATCGATAAAAAAGGTGGTGCGTATCGATTTGAAACTCACTAGTCTTCTCCAGGATTTGTCTTAGTGTGAAGATTTGGTGGTCTAAAGTCGATTTTCCGGGCCGGAAGCCGCGCTGGTACGTGCCGATTAGTGCGGTGCAAAACAGCTTTAGACGTTTAGACGTTTAGACGTAGTTGTTGCAAGAGCTAAGATCGCTTTTTTGTGGATGGGGCATATGGAGCTGATATTCCTCTTCCCAAATTTTACAGATGATCTGGTACATGCTCCCCACCAGAACATCGCCACCGGCCTTGAAGAGCCGTAGGCCATCAGAGCCTGCGGCTTTGTTGTTCTTCAGCCTTTTAATGGCTGTTCTTCAAGGCTAGGTGGGAGGACTACTTCATCGACTGCAGTTGGGATTTCCTGATTCCCTATCACTCCTGGTCAGGCCCATTAAGCAGTTGTTGGAAGTGCTGCCTAAACACATCCACTATTCCCTGCGAGTTAGTAACAAGGCTACCCTCACGATTTCGAAGAGCCTGGGTGCCTTTTCTAAAGCCTGAAGCTGGGCTTTTGGCTTTTTTATAAAAGGCCCGTATTTTTTGTCTATCCCTAGACTCTTCGATGTCCTTGAGCTGGGAGGTTGCGAGAGACCTTTTCTTCAGGCGTAGAAGCTTCTTCTCATCCCGTCTTCTAGCTCGGTACTCCTCTTGCGCTGCTCTAGTTTTCCGTTGCAGCGCTTTTTGGTGTGCCTCGTCGGGTGCACGTTTCTTTTGCTCACAATCGCCATTTGTGTACAATATTGTTTTTTTATTGTACTCTCATTATACATATTAATACAACTCTCGTTCTAGTCTTTAATCGACTGAAGTCGTTCGCGTATGTCTGATTAAGGAAAATCCTTTCTGCATTGCTTTACTAACATTTAAACTGCCCGCCCACACAATGTAAGTTGTTCTCTGTTTTTTTTTTATATGTAAAGGTTGTCCCATAACTCACGCAATATGTAATTTTGATAGAAACTAATGATCTATGACCGTTCCGCATAAAAAACACAATCCTTTAGAGTTTGTATGTCGTCTGTTCCTTCTGTTGTGTCGTGGCCCTTTGTTATTGTGTTCACTGAGAATCGTCGACGAAAAACCTACTATCCTGGACACTCTGTTTCCAGTTTAAAGCAAAATAAAAACTCCCGGCTAATGGAAAACTTCCCCGTAACTAAAGAATTATTCAAAAGTTATTTCAACCCAGAAACCTTCCGCTTAAAAAAATAACCTTATTTCTATTACCGTTAAACTCATAGAGTTTTTATGCACTTGAAACATGACCGATTTGTTACATAGCACAATACCTGACCTCGTTCAGTGAAGTTTGCAAGTGTACCTGCTGCGCTGCTTTCAAAGCCGTTTTTTTTTCATGCCTATCGTGGTATAAAAATATGTATGAATTTCAGGAAAAAACACTCGTTTGCTTATCATCATCATATGAATGTTTCAACGAGCCAAGAAAAACAAGGCAGGCAATGGGAAACAAAATCCAAAAAGCTATTTTATGTCGACATAAAGTAAATGCACATGACCGTAACCCGCATGTTTGAATAATTTTGTCAGCGCTTTTCCACGATTTTTAATGCGTTCCGTTCGTTTGAACATATGTATTACCGCCGTAGTTGATGCTGATATGTAAATGCACGTACAAAAGAATTTATATTTCAGTTAAAACAACCGACAGTAGTTAGCCAATAGTTTTGCAAACAAAAGTTATTTTTTTCTCTCTCTCTGTGTATGCCATTCCGAAGCTACTGCGGGGCAAACTAATTACCGGGCAATGAGTCAACGCTCTAGAGTTCGTGATAATTCTATACGTTTACTAAATTCCAACTCATTTTACCGAAGTCATGTAAGTGCAAGCCATTAAGCTGTATTCGATATGTAGCTGGTCAGCTGCAGGTGCTGCAGTATCCTCGTGTGGGTATGTGGCAAAGGGAAAAGAACTCTGGGCTAAATTCTGCTTGTGGCGCAGTTTATTCCTGCAGCTGAATGTGCGTATGTGACTGCAACAGCGACTATGGGGATTCGGGCTCTATTCGTTTGAAAATAGGTGGGAATTGTCTGTGAACTTTGTCCAAACCAGCAGTTTGCACGGGGGTGATCGAGAGTAAAAGGTTTCTTCTTTTAAAATAATTATAATCTCTCAGTGGACGTATGAAAATAATACAGCTTTTATAAAACAGGGTTTTTTTTGTTCGATTTCGGGACTGAGTCTTATAATGAGCGACCCATTGAAACAATGAACATTTTTTTCTAAGCTTACATAAATCACGTAAAATAGCATGGATGGTGGAAACTTAATTATGGCCTGAAAGAACACTGTTTGAATTTTTGAATATAACTTCGTTTAAACGACGTCCAATTTTGGATCACTGCTTCCAGTACTTAAGCACGGTCTTCATGAATCACAGAGCACACAGAACAATACGTTCTCTAGTTCTCTAAGTGTTAACTCTCAGTATCGCTTTACACAGCAGATGTTTGTTGGGCGACTAAGGATCAACTACCGATCTTCGCCCTGGACGTGGTCACGTCGAATAACGTAGACTCGAATGTGCGGATGGTAATTAGTAATACCGGACTCGAATGGTCGATGCACAGTATATGTTGCTCAAAATGCACGAAAAAACATCATTTTCACAGAATGCTGAACTCCGAAATACAGCTGAATATTTTCGAGAAGTGGGTGAGGTGTGAGCCTTTCACGATTATTTGTCAAACAATACTGAATAAAATTAACATGACACCATAAGGGCAATTGCCCGTCAAAAAACGAATGAAAAAAACATGTCTAAATGATTCACCCGTTAATATAATGGGCATCGGTAGTAAGCACAGGGTCTGTTCTTAATTCTAAATGCCTTAACTGGGAATACCATCAATGTGGAGAGGAATCCATGCAGGATGGCTCCATGCAAGTTACGAATATTAATTACTGGCGTCATATTTATGAACCCTAAGGAATCCCCTACAGCCTGCACATGCACACGTCTGCAATGGACGCAGAAAACACTTGATATTCTTAGCTGTGGGTGCTTTTTCAATTTCCTAACAAAAACCCGATTGAAGCAATTCCTTTAATGAAAATATGCGCCCGAACGTACATATATTTTGTGGCAGAAACTTTGAAATCCCTTTAAGATACTAACCTCCCACACACACACAAGTCTTCCCATACATCAAACTCACTCACACTGCCAATCACCTTGTCATTAATGTTTGCCTTCTTCGACATTTGAATTCCTGAAAGGTTCAACCAGCAAACAAGAAGGAAAAACCAAACCCAAGACAAATACGTATTTGAAAGGTTAGCTTCCGGCTGCCGCCTTCCGGTTGCTTGTAAGTACGGACGAATATTCTCTTGAGAGATTACTCGAACAGCGCAACCAAAGGGCGTACAATTCAACTTGCTGTTCGGTGAATGCTTTTAGTTTGGTCAGCATTCGGTTGATGTGGTTATTTTCAGCCATAGCAATCACTTAGCTACATTAACTATTCATAATAATAAGGCTTGTGGAAATTGCGAACCGCTACACTAGGTGTTTGCCGCCACATTTTCATAGAGGAAACGTGAGATCATGCGAGTGGATTTAAAAATACGTATATTGGTTGTAATCGGGCACAGGATGTGGCGGATGTGGGAGCGTAGAGCATCATCTTTTTAGTTTTCTGTGTTAGGGAGAATTTGTGAAATTATTACGTTACGCAATATTCCTCGTTGCACTACTTCATTGAAAACGATGTCTTCATGATGTCCTCGTGAATCTGAACCTCAAACTAATTCACACACCCAGCCGCTAGGGTGTTCAGTTTCTTCAGCAATTGCGTTGTGCCCCCTATTGTGCACTTATGAGATTCAGCTTCCTTTGTTGACGGCTTTGAGGTGGTGGACTTGAGAGATGTGGTTGGCTTAAGAGAGGTGGTTGGCTTAAGAGAGGTGGTTGGCTTAAGAGAGGTGGTTGTGTGAATATCAACGTCTGGGAGCGAAACTACACCTTCAGCGTAGATGTACGACGCCCACACCCTCCTCTGTCAAAGAGCCAAAAGTCGTAATGATGTGAAAGTGAGAATTAGTGTGTCCGCAATGATGTACTTACTCGTGTTTCTGCGTTCCACACCTTCACCTTCACATTAGACATCAAAAAATCAGTCAAACAATATCCACGGGGTTACTTCATTCCAACGAAACGCCTTTAATCTCACCGCCCTTTAAGTCAAGTGGGAGGTGCTTTGCGCTTAAATGCGTTAGTCTACCAAAGAATAAAAATAACTTTCTTAATGTTTCCACCCACTTAACACTTTTCGGTAGAAACAAATTGCACGAAAGAGCCCAGTCGAATAATCCCATTATAAGCCGGTGCGGATGATGATTCAGTCTCTGGGGGATGATTCACTCATCCCCAAAAACCGAAAATATTGCTCTAATTCGCGTAAAGTCTTCTTCGTAATATGAGGAGGTTTTCGAAAAGGAAATCAATAGAATGACAATGTGAAACTAATTCCAGCTTTACGTGGAATATGAAAGGATATGGATAAGGGGAAAAACGAGGAGAGAATCTGACTTTTTCATTACAATGCAACATATGGCAAGTTCTAGTCGTTGCCTAAGCTAGTTGAGGAGGGTGGACTGCCGCTGGGAGTCAAACTCAGCACTGGTGATGGTGCATCATTGTCATCGAAATGTGATAGCCACGCTTGATGTACACACACGCACGCCTCTAGTTATTCCAATTTTAGTCTGTTGACTCTGTCACGTCGTACGTTTTCGTGCGTCAGCTTATAACTCCACAGAATCAACATTCGAATTTGCATCTACACTCTTTGAAATTCAATCCACTCAAGAATTGAAGCTAGAAGATCACGAAATTCGTAAAGTGGATGAATATTTTTTCTTTCAACAGCATTCAAACTTTCTTTTGGATGTGGAAAATCCTTTGCATCTACAAAACGTCACTGTATAGTGTGCAATAAACCAAGGGTGGTACACTGACTACACGCGATGATACTAAGACCCATTATTTTTATTTTCGCTTAGTAGATTTAGTGCATTGAGGTAGCGTTGTCCGGGGATGGTGTTTCCCAGGTTACTGATTTCCTCGTTAGGATGAGTGTTGATCTAAGACCTATTCTGGCATTAAGAAACGACTGTAGCATTGCCAAGCCGTAGTGTCTGCAATATATGTATGAAGCAGCACTTACGTTGAGAGACCACAACATAACCAACAAATCGAGCTCCATTTCTTCTGGCGTCAATAAAGGATGATACATATAATAAGGGAATGCCGCAATGAGCTAGCCTCGTTACCTGAACATTTTAGGGTAACCAAGACCATTATGCAATGTATACTAATATAGGGTCGTCCAATTCGTGATCTGGATTTTACATCGTTGTCCGTATCATCATATGCACGTCATATGCACGCGAAACTGAGTATGCTTGAACTAAAATGTGCCATTTTAAATGCAGTTCAATCCATATGTTCAAATTCTGATGGTAGTAGGTACATATCGCAAATCACGAGCATGGTCGATATAATCAAAACTGTTGGGAAATTCTAGGCGGATTTGCTCGGTTTGACATGTCTTGTCAAGACGTGTACATCATTACAATGCATGCTTTGCACAAATATATCTGCCGCTAGTGAAAGTTACCAAATCTACTCAAGCATAGCATTTGAGTCTGTCTAAATAAAGCCTTAGTAAGGTGTTGCATATTTGTACGCGACTATGGAAAGACCATTGCATCGACAAAAACCTTGGTCTGGTGGTGTCATTGGCAATAATGAAGTTATAACTGCCACCCACTATTCTCATCAACACTCAAATCGAAGATCCTTCAACAAATCTGTGCCACATGTTAGAAAACACGACCTGTATTGGTTGAGAGATCATCATCATCATCTTCTTCTTCGGACTCTAAAAGAGTCGCGGGTCAAAGCACTCACGAGCGATCTCTAGGCCACTCGGTCCTCTGCCGTCACCTCTTACTCATCAGGACTTATGCCCAAGCGGAACCAGGCCAGTTATTGGACTTGGTGCAACCACCTCGTCCGCTTGGCAGAAAAGGAGGCTAACGACCACGTGACCGAACCATCGGAACATATCCCTTTCCGTTCGAAGAAGCAGCTGAAAGCTCGAACAAGATACTGGCGCCCTGCCTTGTGTGTCACCCTATCACGGCAAGTAACTCCCACAACAGCACGAAGAAATCTCATTTCGGTTTAAAGGTTCCTGGACTAATCCCTTTTCAGTCGTTATTGCTTACACACATTTTCGCTAGAATCATGAAATTCGGCCTTTTCTTACTTCACAGCCCAGACTTCGACATGCACAAATTATCGACCAACGACGCCTGAGCACATCTGATAGAAGTTCATTCAAAGGATATACAACACAGATGTAGCAAAGTGGTTTGTATTCAAGTTTGCAGAAGTGAAATTTCGATCTCCCCTCACGTGTAGTTTCACGGAGACCAACTCCATACAATAAATTAAAACAAAACAAAGACCCAAATATGGCTTGTTATAAACAAAACGATGCCAGTGTAGTCCTAATCCGGGATATATTGCTGATCCATTTATTTTCCCAAAAATACTTCTTTTGAAAATAAGTACAACCGACGCAAACCGTAAAGTCCACCTTTCTATCTTTCCTTCATAAATTTCAAGCAATTTCGACCATATGTGCGAAATATATGAGTTTTCAAACTCGGACCAGTTTCATATCAGGATCTTATGAACTCATGAACATGCCCCCTAAAGTGTCTAACGTATTTGAGCAAATCCTTTGGTACGGACAATTTAGATGCGAATCAGTGTTAAATTTAATGACCAAAGCAAATAAACTAAAATGAATTTTCCTCCTAGACATGCATTGCTGGGTCTGTTAACGGACCGAGGAAGCAAGTGGGGTCATAGGAGCCTTCCAAGAAGATATCCTTTGCCATAAAGAAATACGAATTGTTGCTTGGGGTGGAAATAAAAACCGAGAAACCGGAGGAACCTCCACTTTGGTTTGTGAGGAGGATGTGTCACATGAAATGCACTAAGCATGACACAGTGACACGCCACTGCCTCGACAATAGGATGAGAAAAGGAAGGGAAACTCTTAAGAGTTTCTGGACAATGAAGGAAGAATTGTGTGGCCGTGGCCCCTAGCGTGATGCTCAAGTCCACATGAGCTTTTTGAGGAAACAGGATGCATGCTGCCATTCAGACTGTAAGCAAACTGACATAACACATCCCAGACAAATCATCCAAACATCTCCTATTGCCCTGTGAGCTGTGGAAGGGAATGTGCAAGCCCAAGTGCAGATTAACCTCACGAACATTAAAAAAAGAATACATCCACATGCCTTTGATGTTGCTCGCCTAATCATACTTTTCAAATTAAGGGAACTACTAAAAGGTTGATCCGTTGTGTGGGAAAATATACCATATTCATCATTTGTTATTCTTTGAGGGAACATGTGCTCGTTTATGGTTTGGAAGACATAACTCACTGAAGGTTAGCGAGCAAGCTCAGTTAGCAATTTTCCAGATCACTGACTAACCAGAGGGTGTAATTTAAAAGTTTCTTTTGCTTCTTTCAGTTTAGATATGCGCACGAGTGTATGTTCGCAGGGAGAGCCTTCGGTAAATAAGATGTGATTTGAAATGTTCTCGTGTTATTTTTGCATCAAATGAGTGCTTTTTTGTGTGGTTGAGTGGGTGTATTACAAATATCCTTGCGATCAATATACATTGGGTCAAGTAAGCGGTGGCAATTTGACTTGTTTTGACTTTTGGGTTATCGAATTTTTGAAAATTGTTATAGTTGACTTCTAATTAATGAATCCATAGCCACGTTTTTACGTTTAAAATATTCATCACGCGAGTATTTAAATTTCATTTTTATAAGTATTTAAAAAAAATTGAATTAGGGCGATCGTATTTTAAATGTAGCTTAACTGCGAGTAACATAGGCATTCCGATGAAACCTCAGCAACAACTGACACTATTTGAATTCAATGTACTGGATTTTACAGTCAGCTTCGGACCCAACAGTCGGCTCCAAACCAATATACAGGGTGTTCAGATAAGAACGATAGGAACGTTAGAAAATGTATTCAAATAAAATAGCAATGGTATGGGATATTGCTTGATTTTGAAGCTATGTGCATTACATGCGCAATATCATATCATTCAAAATGGCTTCAGTGCTTCAAGCTGACTGTCCAATTTTTGTGCGGCCTTAATCCGTAAAGAGCATCTCGACTGTTGGTCTTGAGCTCGTCCCATGTGGTTGGCTTATCAGCTTAGACTAAGGACGGCCAAGTTTGAGAAGCTTTTTCTAGACAGTTATACTCTTTGAGCATTGTCAGTGACTCGAAAGAGGTGGAGCCGTGAAAAGTATTTCTTGTCGTACCAGGAATCGAACCTAGACAGGTTGGTCCAATTGTGTAGGAGTCGACGCACATACCCACAACGCCACGGGCCACCACCACTTCTGGCGATATACGACGAATTTATCTCATGAGTTGTGAGGGGCATGATGAAAGTGAGATTGGTCACTTCATACAGTCGGTTCATATTGCGAAAATGTATGTCCTGCAGGAGATCCAAATGATACACAAGGAGAAACTGGAAAAACGGACGAACATGGGATTCTTTACCAGAATCCTAAGGAACCTGTTTGATGATGTTTCACCGGCGTCGCACATACCCACAACTTGGAGCGTTGCGTCGCTTGTATGACATATAGCCCAATTATGTTAGCACCGCAGCTCGGATACATCAATGTTATCGAGCTCTGGCAACAGAAAGTCAGTTATGTCATTTCCAGCCCCTGATTGCCGTCAGCGTTTGTTGTAGCCCTGTCTCAATTCTTGCGTGAGCACAATCATGTGCCCAAATCAAACCGCGAAATAAGACGGGTTGACTCTTTGGCGGTGTCAAATAAAGTTGAGTCGACATTTCTAGGTCTTCTTCAATAATGGCCACTATGGCTGTGGATTATGATGTCTTCATTTCGCAACAATATCTGTCTGGTTGTTGGCTTAACATGCGTCAAATTGCTAGTAGACAGAGGCCATAATGACGACCAACTTCACGACGAGCTTCACGTTGCGTATTTACAACTGAATCGGGGTTCACCAAAGCAGTCACCTATTACCATTACTATTTATAAAGATATTTCTGCGTGTTGCAAGTATTCAGGACTGTACAAAAATCCAAAAAAGACTTGGACGCCTTAGTCAAATGGTATGATAATCATCTAAAGCTAAATGTAAATAAATGTCACTCATTTTCTGTATTCCATATTTTGATACCAGTTGTCTTTGACTGTACTCTATGCGGGATGACTCTTTTGAGTAAAGCCGAAATTAATGATCTTGGTATAATTTTTGATAGCAAATTGGCGTTTCATTCCACATAAATTACGTACTTGCTAAAGCCGCTGACAAAATGCATTAAAAATGTTAATTCTGCCTATACTGAAATAGATGATATATTTGATGATAAAGTTCAACTTAAAAAATCAATTCCAGATCTCTGATCAAATTGCGTGCCTTAAAAAAGTATATACGAGTATGTACTTCATATTGTTCTCTAATTTATTTATTGTTATTTCTTTTCAAATTATAGCCCTATTTATAATTAACTTACTGTTCAATCAATTATTTATATACAAATTGCTCCTTTATTTTTACTAAGACATTTATTACACTAATATTTCTGCAATATGTACTCGGTAGATGAAATAAGGAAATACCAAATTTCGATAATATTTTTTAATAATTTCTGAACGTAAAGCGATGCATGGTGAACTGGCTAACCTTACTTGCCTGGTATTGCCAGCTAAATGTCAATTGTCAATGTTAACTGTGACAGGCAGAAACTATTGCAAAAACTATCATTGCTTTCTGGTTACCCTTTATAGCACATGAACATGCATCTATTTCTCATGTTCTATGCATCAAACGCAGTTACTACTCACGACATTTCTAAACGATTTGTTGTTGTGCGTAATCAGCGGGCACAGAGCGTTGTCTATGATAATTTTCCTCAAGTTTCTGAACCAATTGAAATTCATACGGGCATCAACCCTGCCCCGATGCAAAGTTCGCGATGTTGTAGTTTTTGTTTGATTTTCTTGTACGTTTGTACGGGCTTTGGCTGATTATCTATCGAACTGAATTTGATTACCAAACATCGAATCGACTTGGTCGAATTGATAGAGTTATCGTGGCGAGAGTACAGATTTCGTAACGCGAATACAGTTGGGTTGCCGCATCAAAATGTATTTTGAGTTTAAAATTGGGAAGCGAAGAAGTAGGGGTCGTATTGAAGTTCGCTGTCGTAGCAATTTTCTGGAATTTCACAGTCTCCCAGCACTTAAAGAATGTTCACCATCTTTATATATCGACAAGGGGCTGCGAAGTGCTACAAATAGCATCTAACAGAATGCCTCTTGGTTGCCCCATACATAGGAGGTCAGACTGAACTTGACTCTAGACCAAAGAACTTCCTTTCTCGCCATAGTCTCTTTGTGCCAACAATCGCCAATTGTTCCCAAACACAATCATCGTCTGTATATGTATTTGAAAACAGAATCCATTTCACTCTTAATGAATTGGATTGCGCCTAGACCAAAGACTTAAAAGACGAAACCAAAAGCATCACACACAGATCCCCTTCTGCATGTTAATGGGTTTCCAATTTTTCGGAGTGTATCTCTTGGATACGTACCCTTCAAACGCATTGATTATCGTCCGAAGAAAAGAATTTAAGTTCACTCTCGTCAGTAAACAAAACTTCTTTCCCGAATGAAAAATCGTTTTTTCGATGTTTACTGGCGAACTGAAATCTCTACAGCTTTGTTTTGTTTACTGATGAATGGCTTTTTCCCTTCCATTATGTAGAACGTTTCTTATAGTAGATGAATTGACCTTCTTCCCCAAAATTTATTTGGGCGATGGCTGCTAGCTTTTGTAGCACGTAGAAAGGGTAGATTTTTTTTTTAATTTCGTGAACCAAATGCCTTTCCCTAAAATCAAGTAAAGACTTCGTTGCGCAGTTTTTTTGTGGGTGAGCGGGCCGGACCAGTAATCTCGTGGTGTTTTGTTATGCCACGAACTATGCTATTCAAGTATTCGCAAAATACTTTTTGTCTTGTAAAAAAAATAGTTTTCTTATGGAATTAATGAATTTTAAACACTTTACTTTGCATTGCAAAGTAAAGAATGGAATCAGGAAATAAAAACTGAAATGACTCGGGTCAAGTTTTAAATTAAAATATGAACTTGATTGCATTTATGACAAAATGTGCGTATTATTCTGTAAGGCTTTGAGCAGTATAGTACGGTTTCTGTTATATTATTTTTTGGTTTATAATCTAAACATTGAACTGGTAAATATATGATTCAACTGTTTTCATTTATTACATTTTTATTTTCCAATTGAGGATTTCAGCCTGGAGCAATTTCAAGACAATGTAACATTTTAGTTTTGTAAAATATAATAAAATTTAATCTATGTGAGAATTGTACTGGTTACTAATCTACAGTCACTACACTGTTGCTTAAAGATACAGGAGCTCGTAAGAGCCGATGATTCCGACAAGCTCCTTTCTTACTTACTTACTGATATATAGCTGCGTTTCAACGCTTGAAGGTTGCGGACATGTTGCTTCCAGTCATCAAGGCCAAGCTGTCTTACGTCTGTCTGACTTGATCTTGTACCGGAGGTTCGGTCTTCCTCTCCTTCGCGAACCAGGGGTCTCGGATTCTAAGACCCTCTTAGCTGGAGCATTGGCGTTCATGCGCTCGATGTGGCCAAGCCAGTGCAATTGACGGATTTTTGGCTGCCGGAAAACATTCACATCAGCTTTACAGCTTGTAAAGTTCGCGGTTATGTCTTCTCCTTCATTTACCTTCCTCCCTGATAGGACACACCCGACGCAGAACTTTACTTTCGATGGTATTTAGAAATATCTCTGCTGTTTTGATTATCGTTCAGATTTCGGTTCCATATAGCAGGACTGGCAAAATAATAGTTTTGTTGAACATATATTAGGTCCTTCGAGTCAGGAAGTTTGTTTGGTGTAGTTCACGTTTGCCGCGAGGTAGACAAAGAGGCGGCGTAGATGACACGATCCACACAGAAAGTATTAAAGAGCCTACTCAGTAGCCGCCGCATTGAGGCTGTATATCATCCCACCTTGTATGCATAGAGCCTGCCTCCTATAGTGCTTCAAAAACCACCTTAATGCACCAAAAATGATGTACCTACCATGAAGCTATAAAGAGCTGCAGCTCGTAGAAATATATGGCAAAAGATATGCACCCTTTTCTTTTGTAAAGGCAGTTTGAATGAGATATCTTGTACTTGATCACCCGTTCGAGTTTCGAGTAAAGCACTCAATTATTGACGCAATCGCAGGCTTGGCACGATCCATCACCATGGTGCAAGTTTCTCCCAATAAATGTTAGTAAAAGTAAGTATAAGTATCATCTTATGAACAGCCTATTTCATGCTAAACTTGGATATTAGTGTTCCAAATTTAAGGACATTGCAGCTGTAGTCCCGCAAAGCAGGTTCCTTGGTCCTACTTTATTTTTTTTTTATATTCTACTAGTATATTCTCCAAACTGTTTTTGACTGGACAAGGCGTATACTCATTTTTCCCACTTCATTAATTCGGTATAACAAATATCTGGGGACGAGCCAGACGCAAAATGCAAGCAAAAACCACAAAAAAGAAAATAAGAAAAACACAAGTGACATCCCTAAAATCCGACACGGTATAATTTTCCAATGGGATGTCTCAAACAATGATTTGAACACACAAACCATAAATCATTTGGAAATCTATGAAATGATATGTAATTCATCAATTGGACTTATTTCAGTCAATTTTTTTTTTTGGTTAACACGATTTGGTGTTAAAATTGGCGTTTAAGAATATCGTCAATATATTGAAGGGGATCGATTACAACGGTCTCTTCCTTTCGATTGCGTGTTATTCAAACACAACTCGCCTCGCCCTGTTCACTTCTCGCACAGTTGTCACAAAGTTCGTGCCTTCAGTTAATTTCCCAAATCCCAATAGTGGGCGTTATTGACTATTAATAAATCATCAACGTAAACGGTCACGGTGATTACTTTATCTCTGTCGCTATAGTTTTCTTCCACACATCTGCTTCTGAACTAGACACCGCTTTATGGTTACAGAATGAACTGCTGGTGGCGTGCTCAGGATACCTTATCTTATGATGACAAATCTGGATTTCATTGGATGGTTATGCGAATCAACTGATGTGTGGTTATTCCACGTATCAATATTTTTTTCAGATGTTATCAGATTTCTCCTGGTGAAGACTATTACTTATATAAAGTATCTTTCAGGTCATTCTTCACTTGTGTGCACATCGGTTTCGTAGGTGTGTCCCTTGGTGCGTTATTCCACTGGTTGGAAGTCGAAAACTCTTTGTACTAAAGCTAAGTTGTCCAAACGCCCTACATGGCCTGGCCATATCAGGCGTTGAATCCGTAGCTTGGGTAGATCCCAGTCGGTTGAATCTTCCTCTCCGAATGCCATCAACGCAAACTAAACCATCGATTGAACGCAGAATTTTTCTGAAGAAAAGACCAAGAACTTCTTCAACTGCTCTTTGATTGTCCATGTTTCCGCGCCACAATGTAGGAGAGGGATACTCAAGGTGTTGCTGGCAGCGTGGTCCTTAGAGAAAGGGTAATATTACAAAATTGTATCTTGAACCCAAAACAACAGCGGTTAGCAAGAGCTGTGCTCGTTTTATGTTCTGCTCACACTCACACTAACTCAAAATTATATCTGACGTGATGGCCAAGTCAGCATTGTGTTGTGTGTCCTTAGTTGAAGAGGCATACCCATATGTTTGCTCCCATTCAGGAGTAAGCCTATTTTGGCCGCCCGCGATCCATTTGACCATGGGCTTTAAGTAAGATAAGTCGGGAAAACTCGCGTAGCCCTCCAACTATCGCCGTATTCCCTCCGAAAAGTAAAGCCGCCAGACGCTCATTTGTTAAAAAAGTAAGAGACCAGCTTTCTCTCTCTCAGGTTGACAACCTTTATGTAATTTTGTCAAGCTTTGCCGCTATCAAGCAGAAAAAAGAGAAAAACGATAATTTACTACAATTTATTTAAGATTACGAAATGAACGCGTAAGTGAATACAAAAAGCATGAACTGCACAGTCCAAAGCTGTCCGCAACTGTCTGCCTCCATTAGTCGTCATCATAATTTGATGCGACAGAAGCACATTCATAATTCCTCTCAGCAGCAGCGAGACAAATGAAGGAGTTCCACTGACATCCCGCTGTCCTTGCTGAGTATCCATCTTATAATTCATTCTTCCTTCATACACACATCCATCCATTCTGGCGAATATGTGTTGTTTGCGGCTTAGTGTGTGTGTGTATGTAATTCACTCAACGTAAATCTTACGAAGATAAGACTCGAAGTAAACGCTCCCTTAGAAAATTATTATCTCTGCTGTTCCATGATTGATGATCTCTGGATAAATATCATTAATAATTTATCTTGGTGTGTTGCTGTAACTCCTGATTACATTACCACACTAAGCGTCTAATCGTGAGTTGTTACGTTTCTTCTTCTTGGTGTTTTTTTTTTATAACTTAAAGCTGGTAATGGCTGGGACAACAATTTATATTTACTGCATTATACTCGTTGGTATAACAGTCGCATAATTCACATGCGAGAAAATTGACCATCCAGCAAAATGCTTAAACATGTGTACGTACGTACACAGTACACACACTCGTTTCTGTATCTTGGCAGTGCCATGCAGACGCGTTTTTGGATTGCTGCTGCTGCTACTTGCCAGTGGCCAAGAGGGAAGGAGTGCCGATAGATAGGAAGAAGAACAAAAAAAGGCGAAAGGACGTGTATTATATGATAGTTTATTATTTTCTCCTTTTTTTGCTGAAGAAAGTTTTGAGATTTTTTTCCCGTCCAAACTAGGGATGCGGATGGTTTTGCTCAGTAATGAATTGTGTAGATACGGTAGAATAGATCGCACCAAAACCAGGCTACATGTTCAAGTTCAGCAACCAATCGACCCTTCATCATGCAGCTAAACACATGTACACATCCATCTCACGGTGTGTGGGTGTGCGGTGTGATGTTGTGTATCCAGAATTGCTTCGATTTTCATGTTCATCCTCTCTTCGCGTCCGTCGTCGGCCGCCGTGCCACACAGCTCTCCACCAGAAGTTTTCCCTTAGTGTCATAAAGTGAACAGCGGGTAGAGAATTGTCGGAGGGGATGGGGATTATATTTATGTATATTTCGGTCGCAATTCAGCTAGATAAATGGTGGTGCAATATTCATGCTTATGGCATTACCGTCACCTTTTCTGCTTCACTGTGGTGAGTGTGGGTGGTTTATGTTTCGTTTCCTAATATGCTTCGCAAAAAATAAATAAAAACAAAAAATGGCAAACACAAGTGGTGACGGGGACGACAGAGGATAGAGCGCGACCAGGACGACAGGTCAGTTTATTTCGCCTATTGGATATTCGTATCGATAAGCTTTGATTGGACACTCTACAGGGGAATGTTTATTTTAGGCATTACGAGTTGAATGAATAACTTGCGCATTTCCATTTTATCGGTATCAAGTAAGATTTATTGAAAAAGAGCCTAAGCGAATGGAATTCGTAAGTACGACGATTATTTACATAGGTTAGTGGTGCAGAGTCTCTTCTCCTCTTCATTGACAGGAAAAACAAATGTCCATTGTTGGCAATTAATTCAGGTAACACTGATGTTTGTCTCTATTGAAATGAAGGCTGTGAATAATTTGTTGGCAATTGTTTATTGTTCGATGCACAAACATTTCGGTGATAATTCAATGCTGCTGGGAATGGAATAACACTTTGAAGGTACTTTATGCAAATTTCTTGTGCAAACAATTCACTGGAGGGCATAATAAAGCAATCGACCCTCAATTCATCAATCTCACACAAAAAAAAATGGCGAATATGTCGGTGAAAGTTTGGAAAATACGGCGAGGGGGTTGGGATAAGACTAGAGCTAGCACTTACCAACTTATTGGTGGCTATATACACTGGGTGAGAAGTGGCGTTCCTAGAAAGTCTTTGCGGAGACTTGGCGCATATGTGAAGCTCTTTTAATCTTATTGTTAGAATCGAATCGACTCCGTGAAATAATGATGTTCGAAAAGAGACATCGCCTTCAATTATATGCGTACGCTCATTCGAAGTCTAACACGTAAATCGTAAGGATGCAAAAGCGTTTTCGGCGCAAATTGGCATTAAGTGTCAGAAAGTGGAGTGAAATAAATCATAAGGTATACTCGTATATGTTGCAGGAAGTATAGCATATTTTATATCGGAGCTGCATATTACGGTAATAGAAGTTCATGTTTGTATCGACTAACATTGATCATACTTCACTGAACTCAGTGAACCATCTCCAATTTCATACAATTGTATTAAACTTTATTGAACACCTTTGATCCTTGTGTATTCTTGTATCCTTGAGCACTATTTGTGCCCACTACTGTATAACCGTATCAAATCCTGTATCACGTATACTGCGTTTTTGGGTTCTCTGTGTTTCCGAGTCTTCTTCATTACTATGACATGACTAGAATTTAATGACCACTCTATCGCGACCAGCAATCAGGTGTATATCCGACTTCACAGCTGTTTGTCCCCTTGCCCACCGATGAATTCGACGGATAATCACAATTTTTTTGACAGTTAATCATGCATCACCGAACATTGTTTCATTTATTATTCTCTGCTTTGCTTCCAAAAAAGCATTAACGGGCAAAAGAGGTTGAATTCGGCTATATATTTATGGAATATATATATGGAATGGAAATAAATATATATAAATATAAATGGAACTGGCTGCATGTAAAATTTATAAAATGTTATGAAGATCCAAGAGACATGGATATTCAACGCGGAGATGATGATGAGATGATGTTTACCATGGCCAAGACATATACAGACGGATATTCTTCAATTTGCAAAATCAATTCCAAAAAATAAAAGCGAATCAAAATTAAAAGGAAAATATTTCAAAACACTTCACAAGAACCATTCGCCCTTTTTAACACAAAATAAGTACCTATACACATACATCAAATGTGTCTGTAATATTGGTTAGCTTTGACTTGACGCCAAACTAAACAAAAACTTTGTGCACAACGCCAAAGTAACGCAAAAGTTTCGAAAGTATACATATGTATCTATTCAGGTTATATTGAGATATTTATTCCATCACCACAGATTATCTAGTTTGAGAGCAAACTTTGTTTATTGATTTATGGCAAAATATTTGCACAAGGGCCGGGTGGGTCACCCCTTCGAGAGATATTATGAAACATCGAGACGGTTAACTTTTGGTGGTTTTTCATTTATACCGTGTGCAAGTACAGTTACAAAATTCCATTCATTTTAATTCTATTTGAAAAATTTGATCTGAAAAAGGGTGTAGTAATGATAATGTAAGTACTTTGTTGTGTGCACTTGGTATTTTATTTGATTTTTTTTTTTTTCGATGCCAAATCAAATATTTATTTTGTGAGGAGTACAAAACAGTTTGATCACAAACAAAAAATCCTTGCATACAAATTGAGGTATTTCGGACGATTAGTTACTGTTTGCCTCTCGGTATCTGTGTTAGGTGATGGTGAGTACATTCGGTAAAAATAAAAGGTATGCATATCGGCGATAGCTTCGTAATTAAATGTTTGCAATTTTTGAGCGAGTATTGTAGCCCTGTTTGTTGTTACCGTCCTCGAATCGACTAAACACCGTCAACTACCAATCTCTTTCTAGTTATGAGACTAAAACAGAACAGCGGTAAGCTGGCATTTCAAAGCAAAAGTTCATTTCATCTCAATTTCCGCTTTGATTTGACATTTCATTACGAAGCATTACTTTGTATTCTTCGAACAGCAAAACTAAGGTCGACGTCAAAGCCACAATGTGACACATTGAAATCGCATGACTGAACGCGAAAGTATTAAGCGAAGCAGAAGTCGATGCTATGTGGTTCACAATATCTGTTCTGCGTCAGGAAATACTATGGCTAGATTGAATGTTTTGTAATTAGCTCTTTTGACGCATTCGATTAGTAAGGAAGTTGGTGCGAAACGGCTTTCGAAGACTATACAAATGTTTACAAAAAGAAAATGTTTATTTAAATATCCCAATAGACTATACAGGCTTATCCCTTTTGTGGTTCCGAAAGTAAATTCAAATAAAAATGTTAATTATTTCGATATTTTATTTCAATATGCTGTTTGGGACCATTATGAACAAAATATTATATCATTTAAATATCCTCCACGGGAGCTCTAGCTCAATTCAAGCGTGATTTTTTTCTATGAAATTTCGGCACATAAGGGGCAATAACATCAAAATAGAGTTTGTGCATAAAGCCAAAAGATATTTTGTATATCTCCAACAAATAAATTTGCTGCAAATGAAGCCAACCGGGTCGTTTTGTGCGGTTGCTGCCACCATCTTGATGACACCACTTGTCTTCCAAAGTCTTCCAAGATTTTGGATGATCTTAATGTATCCGTAGCAAAGTCAATCTCCTCGAATTTTCTCACAGTTTAGACTATAATGCCCTCAGATGAAATCACATGTGCTGGTAATGTAAGAAATGTACCTATGCACATACTACAGAATAACATAATTTGTAATTTAGCCCAAAAGTCAATAACTAACCCTATGTAGCATGATATAAGATATTAACAAAATTAATCCTGGAAAATGTTAATCGGAAGAAATTAAACTACACATGTTTCTGGCAAAATCTTATTTTTTTATTTATTTGAAGAAACAAAATTAACGGGAGTGTGACGGAAATATCGCACTGCATCTTAATCAATACTAAACGTAAGTCTGTTGGAATTCCATCAAATATGTTCTACGATAATGTAAATACTGATGACCGTAAGCTAATATGCGATATATTTGCTTTACATTTCCAATCAAACTTTGTTGACTTAGGGATATGTTGCAAATACAATAATCGCGCAAATACAATAACCGACATGGGGATATTAGAATTGACGAATGATGATATTCGTTCTGAATTGTCCTCTCTGGATTCTAGGGAAAGCCTAGCGCCGGATAATCTTCCACCGTTTTTTTTAAGAATGTGTAAGGATGGATTAGTCAAGCCGTTGACTATAATTTTTAATATGTCACTGGCTCGCGGCGAATTTCTGGATTGCTGGAAGGATTCGTTCATCACCCCAATTCACAAATCTGGACCCGGAAGTGCTATTGTCAACTACAGATCAATAGCTAAGCTCCAATCAATCCCGAAATTATTCGAGGCTATTGTTAAGAAGAAAATACATACATGCTGAAGTCCGAAAGCATTTATCACAATTTCAACATGGCTTTGTGAGCGGAAGATCAACTTCCACCAACTTGGTTATTTTTACAAATGTTTGCATACGTTCCATGGAAGCGAGACTTCAAGTTGACTCGGTATACACTGATTTCTCAAAAGCATTTGATCGAGCTTTATAGTTACTCATAAAGAAGTTAGAAAAGATTGGTTTTCATAGTAAAATCTTGAAATGGTTGACAAGCTATCTTACAAATCGTAGACAGTTTGTAAAAATAGGAAATGATCTGTCACAGGTAATTTTCAATTTCTCTGGGGTACCGCAAGGTAGTCACCGCAGGTAGACACCTCTTTTGTTTCTTCTTTTCATTAACGATTTGCCTTCCTATATTTCCCTTTCTAACTGCCTTTTATACGCTGACGATGTAAAACTTTATAAACCAGTGCGATCATTGGCCGATGCGATGGAGTTACAAAACGAAATCGCATCTGTACAGAATTGGTGCGAATTGAATGGACTCCAGTTCGATATGTTCAAGAATTTTGTCTCCTATAATCTATGGATATAAGATTGATAATACAATCTTAAAGAGAGTATCTTCACATAATGATCTAGGAGTTATAATCGACATTCAACTGACTTTTTCAATGCGCGTAGACTATATTATTTCGAAGGCCAACTCCATGTTGGGATTTTTGTTTCGAAATGCAAACGATTTTCAAGATCCTTACACTCTTAAATCGGTGTATATTTCTTTAATTCGTTCAATATTTAAATACTGTTGTTTAATATGGAGTCCTTTGTATAACAATAGCGCTATTCGTATAGAGAGAATACAAAAGAGATTTACTCGGTTTGCTCTTCGAAAGTTGTCGTGGAATTCAAATATTCCAGATTATAATGCTAGATGTCAGCTTATTGATCTATAACAATTGCATGTAAGAAGGACTTATTATTTAGCTCTTTTCGCTCATGACGTTATAACTGCTCACATTGATTGTCCGGTGCTACTTTCTATGTTCAATGTTTACACCCCGTATCATTGTCTGAGACATAGAGAATTCTTTTATGTTTCGAAGCATAGTACAAACTATCCAGTAACTTACGCTTGTATAAAACTTAATTGCTAATGCTATAGACTTTAATTTGAGTAGAGAAATTTGTAAAAATAAAATTTTAAATTTTTTGTGTACCAATTTAGTCTAATTAAATCAGAATTGTATGTTATTTAATGCTTTATTATACAATACATTATTGTTATTATGCAATGATATTATTATCAGTAGTCTTAAAAAGCTTGTACTTTAAAGACGGAAGCCACATTCCTCGTACATTGTTTTTGAGACATCAGGGCATTTAGGACATTTGCACCATATTATCTTTTCTGTCGAAACAGACAGAACACTGGTCTGATCTTGCCGGATTGCCACTAGAGGAACATCATGTGCTGGACCTTTGTGTCGTTTTGAATTTCGTTTTCGGTCACTCGACACTAAAGCTATCTTCATTTTTTGTGTTAATCTACGTCCATACATCGGTTTGGTACAGATAAGATAATATTTTAATGTTAATAGGCAGATAATCGGTTCGTGACAGAAGTCTCACACCGCGCTACAAAGGGGTAAAATACAAATATGTACATATAGAGGCTCAGATGACTATTCAAGGGCTATTATTGAGGTCAGCTTTTCGCGTGCTTGCGAAGCTTGTACGATTCCATGATTCCAGACAAATGAGGAAATATTCAGTGTTTGTCACTTGTAAATAGTAGTCAATTTCAATTAGGATGCTTTCTGCGAAGACCAGCCAAGTTAAAATTTGAAGGCTATTACTTTTCGGCCAATCTAATACCTAAACCGTAAAACTTCATTATTCAACTAGGCTCGATTCAAGCATTCCTTTTACAAATAGTGAAGCATTTCAAAATTGTTCCTTATCCTGAGACCCAATTTGGAGTGACTGTATTGTTATAACATGTTTCCCAATTATTTTAGTTACATTCATTTGGATAGCGTGTATATTCACTTTAAAATAGATAATACGGATTTAATTATGAAAAAGATACTCAGTGTAAATGTTGATATCTTAAGGAAAACATTTTCACTTTCCTATCGAATCATTTTACAGTTCTAACAATTTCGTTAAATAAATTGTATACCTGTGGAAATTTCTTTACCTGATCAACCTGAATGCTTCAAAACTGATAAAGAGACACACACTCTGTGGGCCAGCCTTTCGATGTCAAAAGACCTGACCGGGGACTGTGTTTATAATTTTGAATTCAATTTGCAAAAACCTACAAATAAGTTCCTATAGGAAACATTAGAATGCAAATTTCTACGTCCGCATGGCTTTACACTCCGTTATCATCAACGAAACAAGCAGTTTATGAATCTATTTGTGTACCTGTACCATGTACGTAATCCACCTAATCCACACTGATAGTTTTTGGCTACTCATGTTTGCCATTTAACGTCCCACCGAATCCACC
The DNA here is from genome assembly GCA_907269125.1 of Eristalis pertinax. Taxonomy (NCBI): domain Eukaryota; kingdom Metazoa; phylum Arthropoda; class Insecta; order Diptera; family Syrphidae; genus Eristalis; species Eristalis pertinax. The sequence goes on along the minus strand of OU026145.1, from coordinate 115,324,296 downwards.
ATCTGCTTCCACGTTGTGTACCATCACATCATAAATTATCGTATTCCTCTCTTGCGAGTCGAAGCAAGAATCATATCCGAAATTTAATCTGAATGCAACGTGCGAAGGAGGACGGGGTACACAAATCTCCGAATTATTGAGCTGTCAGCTTCCAGATTAAGGCCGTATTTTATTCCATTTCATATTCCGACTTACAATTGTGTTAAGGTGTGCATGTGCATCCTGGTTTATTTTCGAAATATCTCTGTGGCTGAAATGCTGGTTGCAATTTTTTGTTTCTTGTCTTCCCCTTCATTTCTTTGCTTTATGAATCATTTTCGCCGAACGTCAGAGTTCTGTTTTGTATGAAACAGTTCACTGCTGAAAGAGAGGGTGTTTTTCTGGTAACTTCTTTTGGCGGATGTGCTATGTGTGCCGCGTTCTATTTCCATGCATTTCATTTATCATATTTTTTTTTCCGAATGACGGAAGAGATCCGTTGGTGTGAATAAAGGTGCAGTTTAAATTTATTTGATTGCAATAAAATGGTTCTCACAGTTGAATAGTGCGTTTGAGTTGGCATCGACTTCGAATGTTGCTTTTCTATCGAACTATCGAGCCTCGATACAGAGGTTTTGTGGTGCAAACAAAATGTATTTTGTTTTATTAATATCTATTAAAATATATAGTATACAAAAATATGTTTATGTTTCATTCTTCGGTCCACGGATTGAGTCAATTGGACAAGGCAACAAAATACGGTCGTGTTTGCAGTTGTTGCACACAAGTGGAGAAGAATCTGAATAATCTTTGGGCGCAAAACTGGCTGCAATCATCAACAAATCGTGTTGGTTAGAGAAGCGTGCTAGTAGGGTCAACAGAGCAGCAAGTATCAAACATCGTTTTACAAGAGACACGTGTAATTGCAGACTCATTTAAAATCGTAAGGATTCTCGAAATCTAAACATGACGATCACAAAATCTAAATATACTTCCGACATCTTGAGATTTGTTTACACACAATCTTCGCTAACTTCATTAAGAATTGAAGAAATCTCATAATTCAAAACATGGAAGTGTGCTGGACTTAAGTGCCTTCCCCGTAAATACTCTCATCGCAGCTTATTAATTTTGAATCGATTTTGTGAATCTAAATCCTACTCGAAATGTAACTCGAAATCTATTTAAGCAGCACTTCTGAATACCAAATGATCTTAATCGATATACCTTTTTGAAATCAATCATATTGGACAGAGTCATCAGTCATCACCGGCCGCTTGAAGCGCTTCCAACACTCCATTTTACATAATGGCATACATTTAGATTCAAAATATAGCCTTTTCCTCTCCCTCTAATCTAGTCACTTAATGACTTAAGTTAAGATATACAGTGCTGCCAAACTAGCATTATAAAAATGTTCAATAAAACACAATGAAGAAAAACATTCACGTTCGAGTAACCAATATACAGTAAGTACTTTGTTTCTTACTTTATTTTTGTTGCGAAAATTATGGAGAAAAACAAGAAAGTTTTTTTACATTGGTTAGTCTATTTTGACCCACCCTATATAAGAATATATTCATAAATTTCATTTTCACATTCCTTCTTAATTTTTTAAATTGTTTAGAGGCTCGATTTTGATGCATTAGTTTTTCTTTTCATTCCCTTCTCAGTGGTCGCGTGCATTTTTGACAGTCCCTGTGGTGTCTGCAATAACCAGTCGGAAGTAAGCTCTTCACCTCCTTCATAAACCCGAAGAGTAGCACTTTGCTTGCCTATACACATTGCTGAAGTGGTGGTATTCATGTGCTCGAGACATTCCAACGAAGTCCAAATCCGTACACAGTTGAGTTTGTGGTTTTAACCCACTCCCTCTCTCCATTAGCTTTCCCTGCCAACAGAACCAAATATCCGACATGCTTCTCAGAATCAGTTCCTCGTTCATTTATCTTCCTCTTGCATACGTCAAAAGTAGCTCCATCGAGTTTGTTTCACCAACTTTGAATTGCCCGTGAAGAAATCTTAATCCCAGCTGCAGCTAGTAGTAACCATTGATGAATAACCATCTCCTTCCTTTTCGCAGCCATAAGCCCCGAGGTTGATCACCCTCCTTGGAAGATGGGGTCTCTCTATGCACGCCCGCCGCATAGTTTGTTCCCGTACTTGATTGAAAAATTGTACAATAGCGCGTGCATGCGCATTGAGTGTATATTTAAGCTTTGAGGCTACACTATAATGAATCAAAGTGTTCGTGGTGTCGGCAAATCGAATCCGGCACGTATAACGCAAATTTGTCAATCTCACAATCCAACAAATTTGTATAAATTTGAAATTGTGTGTAGTACAGCGATGTACGTGGTTGCTTTCTTCAATTACACACTTCCTGCCAATCGTTCGATGAATGATTGATCATACTGATTGTGAAAAAAATGTCTCAATTTCGGAGAGAAATTGGAAAAGAATGGAATTTTCAAAGCGGACGCGGTGTGGAAAGGAACACAACTTTTTGAGGCAGGGAATTTAAAATGTTAAACATCTTGGGGAGGAGATGTTTTTTTGGTGTTGTCCTGGTTAAAGCGAAACAAGACGTTATATTTGACTATTCCCTGAAAGTGATGCGGCCATCAAATCCCTGAAACTAGACTCTTCTCTCTTTAGTGCTAAGCGTCATGAAAGGACACATCCAGAACTCCACTCCACTGATTTATACATATGTTGAACGAATAGGGTGATGGGAATTTTCTCCAGACGTTTTCTCAGCCACCCCCATTAATGTACTAATAAGAAGAAATTTACTCCACTTCTTTGAAAGCTCCAATTAATTCTCATAAGTGGATAACTGGATAAACTACTAGGGGCACGGGCAACCAGAATGAACCGCCTTTGGCCTAAGTGCGTCATGTCGTTGGCCTGGTGTGACGGTCACCTACCTGTACTCTTCAGTTAATCATGAGCCGTAGAATTGATGAAATTAAAAAGTTATCCAACTTTAAGTTTTGATGTGTCCAGAAAGTAGGAAAGTGTAGGATTGGTGTGAGAAATGATGGTCGTTTGGAGAAGGAATGAGACACGGTCAGGTGTCGCCCAGCTGGTACAAGATTATATTAATAGTCAAGCCAATTTTGCACCAGTTTCTCACCTCCTTTATTCCTTCCGACGATGGAGTGTCCTCTCGTCGCAGAAGGAAAGTGATAATGAATTAATTTGTTAATAGTTTCAAGGCGCCTTTGATTGGATTAATATGTCTAAAAGCAAAGGTTTTCCTTTGTGGGAAGTAATCATAATTTATATGTTATTGTTGAAATGTATACTTTTTTAGCGTTTTATAAGTAATATGCTTGTTAAGAGGCCGTGTCATAAAGCAGACTTAAACTATTCAGCAGACGTCTTGTGTTATTTCCTCAACACGGCTTCGAATGTTGTTCTTAAAGAAATTAAGGTTTTAGTTGGAGTTGATGCAAGAAATCGAGTCGGAATAAATCAGGGCAAAATATCTTTCAAAATTTGCCGCGTGAACTATGTATGATCTGGCACAGTTTTGTTTGTGCGCCCAACTAATTTAATACGGAAATACGAAAGTTTTCCAATATGTTTCAGTAGTTGCAAGCCTATCCTCATCCTCATTGTTTACGCTATGGGTTCTAGTACTTAAAGCCCAGCCTGTGCCTTGGGCCCATCATTCTGAGATGGCAACTAGCAATACTGTGTTCGTTTCTTATCTGTGCTATCGAATTACTTCCTTAGTTCACTTTCTTCTGACTCTCACCAAAAAACCCAACTTGCCATCAGACATTCGCAAGTCTGCATACCACTACCACATTCGTTTGATAATACTGAAAATACTGGAACAACGCATCAATCACCCTCCATTTCTCTTTATTCATCGACTCCTTTCAAATTCTGGTTCAACTCTCTACGACACATATTTTTTAACACAATCCCCTGCTGGTAAGTACAAACTGTGTTAGCTCCTGTCCAAAACTGCGTTTCCAGATTGTATCCGAATCATAGCTATATGTTGGTTATGCGGTTAATTTGAGTTATACTGGGTGGACCAAAGAAGAACTGCCAACGTTAAGCACGCATAACTCTTGCAATTATCATTTGTGTCAATTAATATTTTGTATATATTAAATTCATTTTATGCACTATGCATGAGACATGACATCAGACAGTTAAAATTCAACATTTTACTCTATACATTAGCCCTTTGTTGAGCGTTTTCCATTAGAGTAAGTCCACCAGAAATATGGGCCGATATCGTTATCGGCCACAACACCGCACCAAATAGTGCATCTTATTGGATGCAACTGATCCTGGAGTATTGACTAGCTAGATTATATTACAATCCACAATTTTGGTTCCGGATCATGCATCCAAATAATGAAGGCTGTTCGAGCTGATCTTGATTTGATGACGATTTTTTCAGGTTTTTTAGTGCTTAAACAGAGGTAGACCGAATATCCTGTATAAAGACGACGTTATTGCGTAAACAAAACTGAACTGAAGTAAAGGGTGATTTTTTAAAAGCTATAGGAAAGTTTTTCAAAAAAAAACATAAAATTCAGAAAAATGTATGAAATCTTTATTTGAATCGATTTTGGGGAAAAAAAAAGGTGGATATTATCTCACTGTAGCGCTCACCATTCACAATTACGTTACGATTCGCATCATCTTTGAAGAAGTACGGTCCAATGATGCCACCAGCCGATAAACCGCACCAAACTGTGACTTTTTCTGGATGCATTGGTAGCTCTTGCAATGCTTCTGGCTGATATTCACTCCAAAATCGACAATTCTGCTTATTTACGTACCCATTGGGCCAAAAATGAGCTTCGTGTCTGAACACAATTTTTCGGTAAAAATGTGGATTTTCGGCCAACGCCAAAATTCAATAATTTTCAAGCGTTGTTCGTTTGTAAGACGATTCATGGTTAAATTATAGACCAAACTGAAGATGTTTGACAGTGAAACAAAACACGAAACGTGCGTCAGCTGTTCGGACATGCATTTTTTGACACCGCAATAAAAACTCGATGACTTAAAGTATTCTAATTTACAATAATAAAAACTTCCTCGGCCTCTCATATAGCATTTACACAATGCATGCATTGCTAGGGAAATCACTTGAAAATTGATTTTTGCATTACTTATAGAGAAAACTTTTAACTTTCAGAAAGTGTTGGTCTCCCGTTGGAGTCTCGTGGATAATTTTTGTTACAGCCCATCAAATATTGAAATTCCTACCTCCAAAGGTAGCTTTAATTAAAAGCCTGGTCTTGCTAAGCAAAATGAACAAAAAAGCAAGTTGTTACTGTTTAAAGCCCAAATGTCGGTTCTTTAAAACAAATACAAAAATACTTTCGGTTCTAAAGTACCTAATTTAGGAAATATGAACATCAAATTTACTTTAAAAACGTCAACAAACGTAGAACGACACGGCTATTTAAAATCAACAAAATTGTGGGTTTCTAGGTCTCATATTCATATTCTCATATTTGTGGAATCGAAAAAGCTGTATACCATTTGACCGACAAAAATATTTCACTTGGGTATCTTTTTGAACCGAGGACCACTGTGCGGCGGTCAAACAGCGATCAACCTGAATCAGAAAAAGCACGCAGTCCTAGACGCTGTGGTGGAGATATCACCACATGTTGGGGGGTTACTGTATTTATGAATTTAGCTGTCAAGTCAGTACAAAGTCGCCGACAGAAAACAGTAACTCTTACGATTGCTTTCTTGTCTGGTCATTGCCTTATATTTCATCTGACTCCATGCCATTTGGACGTAATACCAGTAGATTCACGATTACTGTAGTTTTCCATCACCATTTGCTTGACACGTGAAAAGGTGTGATTTCAACTTAGACGGCCACACACGCAACACTGCGTGCCACAATCAATTTATTGAAAGAAATATACCTTAAACGCATAATTTGATGTAATGCAGCCGTGGGCTTTCCACCAACTTCTTTGGACCTCAGTCCGTTTATTATTATATGAAGACCTATGGTTAGGGGTTAAATCCCAGGACAAAGAAAGCCATTGACCGCATTGGTGGCGAAAAATCAAAGTTGCAGATTGTGACCAGTCACGGACCGAGAATATATTTGAACAGTGATTTCGAGTTAGTCTTCTAATGGAGCCAAAACTGTGGCAATTGCTTTAACTTGCTTTTATTTTATTTGTGTTTCAAGTTGAATACTTGAACATCCTTTGCTCTAAGCGTGTTTCTCGTTGAGGTTTCATCGGTCACCAGAAGAAAATAAAACTGAAAAGAAATACAAACTTGCGGAGTATACATAACATTCTAACCTCATTCACAGCTCCGTGCCAGTGTGTTTAATCGATTAAAATGCTTCTCGAACTGAATATAAAGTAAGTCTCTGATATTTATTTACAAACTCTTGCTTTTTCCTTTACAAGCAAAGAGTGCATTCTCTTGGAAATATACATACATACTCGTACAAGGTTTGACCAATTAAAGTGGTTCTTTACACTTGAATCAAATGAAAAAGGGTCAAGTTGTTGGGTAAACCAAATTCAAATGACATGAGAGATTCATTGAGTCATTGCAGATTCAGTTTGGGGAGAGATTTAGCTTGCGAATGTAGTAGCTGATTCAAAATATTGCAATTTTTAAGACTGTTTTGTCTGAAGAATTGAGTCATTATACAATCATCATCAGATTCTGACCCGCATGATCCACTACAGGGGTCGCGGGGGTAATATACGCACGAGATATCTCCAGGCAACTCGATCCTCCGCCATGACTCTAACTCATCAGGCGTTATGCCCAAGCGCTACCAGACGAGATTTTGGACTCGTCGGTTGGACCACCTCGTTCTGAGTCTACCAAGCGGTCGCCTACCTGATGGAATCGTATTCAAGGCACGCCTCGGAAGTAGTGATGAGGACACTCGTGCCATATGACCAAACCATCGAAGCATAACAATTTCCGTTCGAAGAAGCAGCTGCTTTAGATTGAGTTCATCTTAAATGTGCTGATGTCATACCTCTATTTAAAAAAAGGCTCTACAATGGAAATCGGCAACTATGGACCCTTCCAGTAATTAGTAAGGTTTTTGAAAAACTGATCGAGAGCAGAACAGTTAATTTTCTTAAAAAAAATAAGTTCTTCAGTCCGGTTCAGTTTGGTTTTCAAAAGGAAAGTCTGCAGAAGATGCACTTTTACTGTTCTGTTCTAAAATTATGTCTAACCTTGATGAGAAAAAACGTACTGCTCGTCTATTTATTAATATCACTAAAGCTTTTGACATGGTCGTCGACCACAACTATTTACTGAGAAAACTAGAAAAGGCAGGCATTCGAGGATTCATGCTAAATTGGTTTGAGTCTTATCTTAAAAATAGGTCCCAAAGAGAAGCGACATAAAATTCCTGAATGTTGGGGTATCCCTTGGGCCAATCTTATTCTTAATATTTGGACTTGATTTCAAAGGCACACCAACTACTTTTGCCGATGATATTGCGCCCAAACAGTCCTGTGGACTTAGTTTCCGACATCAATTGGGATGTGAAAGTATTAAGTCATTGGCTTGCTGAACATAAGCTAGTAATAAGTTCCAAAACTAAATTAATGTTTTTTTACTTGTCTCATGCTCAGAAAATGGATGCTGATGTTTACTTTCATGCACCTAATTGCCAAAGATATACATTACTAAAATCTAGATTCTGTTTTAATTCCTCTTGCCCCACTTTTTGTAGTAGTCAAAACTGAAGTGATTTTTGATAGAGAGTGTCAATGAATTCAAGTATTTAGGGCTCATTTTGGATTCTGGTATGAAATTTTTAAATCATGCAAATGAATTCAAGAAATATTTCCGTTCCACAATTAGACATTTTATTTCCGTAATGTATGTTCACTGAAGCTGTTAACTGCTATTTACTATGCAATATTTCACTCAAAGCTACACAATATGGTATTACTTGTTGGGGAGGTGGATATTTTTCTAAAATAAAACCCATACTAAATCTACAAAAGTAAATTGTACGAATAATTTCTCGCAAACCTTGTAGATATTCCAGCTTTCCTTTGTTTTATGTTTTAAGAGTTCTTCCTGTTCGTCATTTGTATTGTTTTAAAGTGATAAAAGCGTTCTTTATGCCATCTGGTAATCGTAATGTTCGTATAATTTCAAGTCATAATTTGCGAGGAAACTCTTCAAACATGTGAACTATACTTAAGTTTCGTACCACTCTGTCCTGTGTATTCGCTTATTTAGTAAAATCCCGGAAACGATTAAAACACAACTAATACCCGGTTTATTTCTAAAGTCATCAAAAATGTGATTATTTTACCTTAACTACAAAAAAATATAATCTCTTCTCATTGATACTTTGGTCTAATTGTTAACATTAGTATTAAACATGTTATATCAGAAGGTATTTTCATTTTAACCATTTATTTAAAATCATACTTCTTTATATATAAATATCCCTTATTCTCAAAATATTATACTTTGTTTATATCCTCTTTTGCAAGGTTGCCCCACATAAAAATATAAAATTTGTTTTTACTTCATGTAAAGTGACATTCAACTATATTAGTTGATTAACAACAGTTCAACAATAGTGCTTAATTTAATATTGCATTTCTTGTTAGATAACCCAGTGGGCCTGTGAATCCTACACACAGCAAATCTTCACATAAGTCACAGCGCACAGTCAATTAACAAGTGCCTTAGTGGAAATCCTTTATGAGAATTTAGTGAGATTAAAATAAATAGAATGGTAATGCTCTTTGAATGCGATAAAATGCCTGATAATATGCTGAAAGCAATAACCTACTGAGAGAAAATTCCCAGTCATTCTTTGTTCGAGTAATGCGAGGATAAGCAACTACTTCATCGTTTAACGATAATGAACCAGAGCGAACATACACTCAGTCCATTTACCAGTTCAAAGATTGCATATCGAAGTCTTTTCTACTTGTGCGCTTTTGAGACCTCTTAATTTATTGCGTTTACCATCAAAGCATAAGTAATTAATTTATTTAAGAGAGGAAGCTGATTTTGTAGTTGTTGTATTTCATTGCAATTTGAATTATTTTCGGTATTAACTCCAAACAAAAAAAAACATTCAGCCCCAGAATGATGGAAATAATTTCAAATAAAGATGCTCACCAACTTTGAGGGAAGGGACACATTTGGCCACTTTGAAGGCTCCATATCTGTCCACTTCATTTGAAAATACCTGCCGATCATCATTTATACGTGAAATTATCAAAAACTACGTGATGAAACCTTAAAAACGATGGACCTAGTGATTAGTATGAACATTTTAGGTTTAGAACTCGACATAAATGGTGTTTTCATTTAGAAGCGGATAACTTTAAATTAGCAACGAAATTTATTGTGACAGCTAATTTGACAGTATTAATGTACAGTTGACTCTCGTTAAGTCGAACTCTCCCTAAAGCGAATTGTTCTTTAACTTATTTTTTGTTAGTCATATTTTGGCATACCCTTAAACATTCCATACTATCTCCATCTTACTCTTACTCTTTCCATACGAACTCCCTCTTACTCGAACTAATTTTCATATCCCGGGTAAAATTCGACTTAGGGGAAGTCCACTGTATTAATTCTGGCGTAAAAGCAACATTGAGCTTATCGGTTAGGAGGTTAGAAAACAACTGGATGGCGCCGTCGGTTGAGTGCCTTTCCCTGGTTAGAGGAGTCCCCGGTTCTAATCGCAGTGAAAGCAAAGTTAATACGCTTTATTCTGTTTTCTGATCCAGTCACCATTTGCCGTTGGGATCAAATTAACGGCACTATCATTGGAGTTGTCGATCAGTGGTAGTAGTCTGACTATGGGTATCACAATGGGCCAACATGGTCTAAGTGTGCTGACGAATTCGCTGGCCACCTTGTCGGTTAGGAAACTCCGACAGTGAAAAGCAAATTCCACAATCTTGCTGGTCAGTTCAGGTCGCCTGTGTAAGAACCATGCCAACATGTGTCTCGTGCGAAAGTTCTGCGGTATCAGTTGCGCGGTACAGCAGCGTATTGCTGGAACCACACTTCGATTATATCCAAATCCTTGCATTGAAACTAAAAGAAAGTAGATATCATCGATTAGTAGCGCGCTCTCTATTGCCGACACTCAATCCGCACCATACATTGGCTCTGCATCGCTAGTGGGTACAGTGGGACACAACATCACACGTATAGATTGACATCGTCCCTTAATTGTTGACGTACTGGTACAAAAATGTATATCTTTACTGAGGATGGTGACATTATCCATCTCCAATTGCTCCAGAATCCGCTCAGTCAGTGAACACCGGCGTAGTCAACTATGGCTTCCTCAGGGTCGCTTGGATTGTTGTAGATCTTGTGTTATTCTTGTTGGTGAATCTTGTGTTGTTCTTGTTGTTGAATCTTGTGTTGGATCGTGTGTTGAATCTTATACGGATGTACACCCAAGTCCCGTCCCAGAACTTGCCAAATTGTTGCCGGGGGTAGGCTGAGTTCTTATGCGTGGTGTGCGGAATTGACTATCTGACTATCTGGGGCACCTTGAAGCTGACTTGTAGGCGCTGACTAAATGATTAAGAGAGAGATCAGCCCGTACGCTGCTTAGGGCGTTCATAGATTGCGCAATTTCCAGATATGTCATATATTTAAAATAAATAGATGCAATTTAATTAAGTAATTTATTAAAAAATCCATACATTGTTCAACATAAAAACTCAAATGTGACTGTGTTGAAGCACGGCGTAAAATAACAGCAATTAGTTTATTTAACACGAACTTGACTCAATGACTCAACTAATACAATCCACCTTCATTTCCCGCAGTAGCATTTTTCCACTTTCAAAAGTAGGTTTCACTCCTTTCGCCTGGCGTTGTCGTAAAATACACTAAAATTCGCACGCACCGACTACTTGACATAATTCCTTTATGGCGGCCGGTAAAGAAACTCATGCATGCTCGTGTGTGTAAACAAACTCAGGCAACAACAACAAAAAAAAACATTAAATTAAGTTGTTTTTATTGTTTTGCTGTTCCCACCAATTCCTTTCAATCGTCATCATACAAAACGTGAGTTGTAAAGCGTCGTAAGTAGGAACTTGATCTAGAAGCGTAATCAAAAGCAATTTTATGCAGTAATTAAAAATTCCGGAAAACTCTACTCCAGTCCTTAAAAGGACAAAAACAAGAAAATATTCTTGTCATTTCCCTTGTGCGCCGGCATGCAGCTACAGCTGCAGCAGCACACTTCAAAAATGCATTCATTCCACTTGCACTCTGCAACTCAAAGGCAGCATGAAAATGAACGTCAATGTCTTCGGAAGTGTGTAAATAAACGAATACAGTGCCTTCTACATAATCATGTTTAGATTTTATTTTACAAAGCAGGCTAGTTGCATTTGCAGCTGTGTTTTGATGCAATTGTGGGGCTGGCAAATGGGTGTATTTCAACGTGGGAATGACATTTCATATTGACATCTGTCATCAACACTTATTTGCAGTTTTAGTCTACTTTCGGGGTGGCACGTCGTGTTGAAATTATCGACAATGGTTGGGAAAATCGTCGTTCATAAATAATGCAAATTGGGCATTGTGTCATTCTGTTTGGTGTCTAAATCAACCGACAGACTATAATTTTGCATGCATGGCACAAATTGTAACACCCTGGGGGGAAACAGCAGATTTTAAGTCATCAGTATTGGAAGGTTTACCGGAAACATTGATGCCGTACGTGAAATTGTGTCAGAGCGTCCAGGCGCTTTAAGTCAGATGCCGCAGTTTTTATACGATTTCAAGTAACGCACGTTTGATCGTTGGATCCATATAGCAAGGCACAATTTGTTTAGTTTTATTAAATGGTTTATGTATTGTGACCGGGTGAACATTCCGGTCCTGTTCTGCTTTCGGTAGGGTGACTGCTTGCTAATTGTGTATAGGCTAAGCTCCACTTAGACTATTGTCGTCCATTGTGCTATGGGCTGTAACTATACGGCTTTCCAAACTCGGTTCCCCCATTGAAATTACTGTGTTGCAACGACCGTTTTAGGAATCCTTTAGTTTGCCACAGTTTCTTGTAACTCGGGCTTCAAATAGTTTTTCAACTCTAAATCTAATCTTGCTAATGGTACTTGTGTGTACTAGGTAGTCGACGGTTTCATGTTATCACTGGGAACACTCGTAACAGTCACTAATGCTGATCTGGATCTGCTCGAGACTGCTGTCGATCGAATTGTTTGTTCACCCAACTTATGAAACTTCACAGCTGGTTATGCAGTAAATGGTAAAATGATGGCAACGATCGTTTCCCGAATTGTTTGTTTCAGCAGCACAGAGAGAACATAGCCGGCCTTATTTTACGGCTGCATTTGGGCCTACATCCGTGGAAGACCCAAGAATTGAATTCGGATTACCATAGACAAAGCAGTTCGCTAATTAGCCCCGGAAATATTGGCCGGAAATCCAGATTTTGATAAAAGACTAGTCTTCTCTTGGCTTAGCGGCATAGTAAATTTTTAGTCAAAAATTGCCCTTATTAGAGTGAAATCCAAAAGTGTTTGACCAGCCATCAAAGATGCTGCTTATGGCATGACGCCATCACCGGAGACACCGTTATCGTCAATGGCCTCAGGTATAAAGCGATGTTAACCGACTATCTGTAGCCCGAGCTCGACAACATAGATATATCCCAGCTATGGTTTCAACAAGACGAGCCCACATGCCTTTCAAGCCACGCAACGCTCCAAGTTGTGAAGGAGAAATTTGGCTATTGGGTCATCTTACGGCGAGCGTTCATCAATTGGCCGCCGCTATAATGAGACTTGACACCACTCAATTATTTTCTCTGGACCTACGTCAAGTACTTGGTCTACGCCAGCAAGCCAGCCACTTTGGTGTGTTCGCAGCCTATCTACGGAATAACACCTCACATATTGGACCGTGGTATTTCATACATAATGAAATGAACGTAGCCTCAAAATAGAGTCAGAATCAATTTTACATGTCTTATATTTCTTTTCCCATTGTTCTAACCCGGTCTGCCTTAAGATCGTCCGCTACAAATCGTCGTTAAACTACATTTAAGAGACAAATAATTCCTTTTCACCGTTGGCTTAATTGTCTTAAAGGGCATTCTATATAATCTACATGACACCCGTCCCCACAATCAGCTACAGTCAATGCCAAAACCTACCTTATTTATTCACCACCGCTCAACGCGTAATTACATACCGTACAACTGAGGAAACAAGGCATTTTCCCATTTACACTTCGCGCCATTTGCATTCTTCCATCAAGGCTGAGACAGCCTTATTACTCCACGCCACTGTACTCCTAATCAAACTTTGGTGGAGTTTTAGCGAGTAACCTGTTGAATAATTTTATTTTCGACAAAAAAACGCCTTCCACGACGTCAGGAACCCTCGTCCATGTCGTCAGCTTCTCTTGTTTCAAAAAAAAAAAATAATATATACCAGAAGCTGCTTAGGTAAAAAGTTGAAAATAACTTTTTGAATACCTATAACCGACATTTCGTCCCCGGCTAATGAGAAATATGGAAAAACGAAAAAAAAGAGTGGATCATTTCACTGGTAGCCAGTGGCGTTTACTTAGCTACATAAATATCAAGGTGTTTGCATTATGATAATGGGGTCATTTTAGCGGGAAAGCCAAATTACGAGGTATTAAAATGATACTTAAATCGAAATGACAAGCATGAAGATTTTATATTGATAACTGCAGGTCACATCTGCTGACAGGTTATGAATAATCACAAAGCAGATATTTTCCGAACTGAATTCAGATTTTTTTATTCAGATATACATGTGACCTACATTTCTGATTGCAGCGTTCGTAAATGCTCTTCGAATTTAATTCACAGAGACGAAATGAATAAACGCGTAGACATTATTTTCTGCAGCACCACTACGTGAGGGACTTTCTTCAAAGCATTTCCTCGCAACCTGTGCATATTGTTGATCTATTCATACGTGCGTAATGTTGAATTTAAAGCCACGAGTAAGCCATTCCGGAGGTCGTTTCGTAAATTAAATGACCGATTTTATTCGCGATTTAATTCGATCACTGATTGCACCAGAGACACCAAATATTTAATTATAATTTTTTTAATTAACATGTCGCTGGGAGCATTCTTCAATTGATCTTACATTTTTAATTTATGTTCACCTACATATGTGTAAGCATATAAAGCGTCATCAAATTCGGAAGTAATTTGCGGGATTGATGACCCGTAGAAGACAAGGCGAATGTAGGTGTCTTCTTTGAAAAACTGCATGCATCCTGTTTGTGGAAAACACCTCAAGCAGTCAAGCTAAAATTAGTGCCTTCCTGCATGCCTTATTTAACCCTGACCCATGGAGGACCTGAGCCTGAGCAATGGCTGCTTGCATGGGTAGTTTCTCCAGCAAAATAAGAATCAACATCGGAGCTCATTGGTCTGGATCACCAATTGTTGGCATAGGCAGGGTCTTTGCACTTGTTCAACAATTGAAACTTGACGGAAATAGAAGAATTAGTGGTCAACAAATGGACCGTGGCGGAAGACCAAAGATGGTCTTTGCTCTTTGCTGTTGGTAAATATTTGTCACAAATTGAGCCACACATTTGTTTTTCCTCTTGTCCAACCCATGCCGTAAAGGCAACGACACCGTCTATTGCATCGAAGGATTGAATTAATCCAGAAGACGTACTACTTCCCTCATGAAATATAGTATGTCCTTTGTAATGTAAATCTTCAGTTCCACTGAAGTGAGTATTTCCCTATGGCAGATGCGTTTCCTTAACCAGAGTAATGCCGAACATTCATATAAAATGTGCTAGTGTGTCTCATCATCTTACTGGCAAAGCCGACACAACTTGTCTTGGCACAGGCTAATTTTGTTAAGGCAGAGTAATTCCTTACGTGAATAAGGTCTGATTAATCATTTGGACTGCCTAAAACTGACTCCGTTGGCCCATCGTACAGTTGACATAACAGTACGGTACAGGACCTATGAACGCGGATTCCGAGCCAGCCATAGCGAGTTCACTTGCGGATTCATGGCCTGTAATCCCCTTGTGCCTATGAACCCAGCCGATCTTCACTTTGTTGTGTCTAGCAAGGGATTCTAATGCGTTGTAGCAATATTTGATTGTTTTGCATTTAGTGCTGCATGACTGTCTGAACAAATGCGTATGCTAGTGCCCTTAATACTTTTGAGGAGATTGTGTCCGGCGCAGGTCTCAATGGAGTTGAATTCAGCTTGAAACACGGTAGGACTCGAACTCATTCGTACAGAGATCCTTGGGTTGGGTCTAAAGACTCCAGCCCATACTCCAGAATCCATCTTTGACCAGGCTGTGAACCACATTAGGCTTCTGGGATCTAGTGTTGGAACACCATAGAACCAATGTTCACGATCCAATATTTCAATCTAAAAAAGCCAGCTGTTGTGGGGCAGGCACAGCCACCTGTTATTCCAAGACAAGCAATTCGTTGTAACTTCTGCAACTTATTTGCTGTTGTCTGTTGGAGAGTTTTATGCCACTAAACGTTGGCCGCTTATATGATAATGGGTCTCGCCCTCAATGTGTACAACCAATGAGTAGTATTGTGTACACTTCGTTGAACACGCTGAATAAAATACATAGAACACCTGCCTTTGCCCAGATAATTGTACAGGAAGTGCGAACTACTGCAGAATACTATTTAGCTCGGCCTCCAAGCTCGGCAACTTGGTCTTCAATTGGCCAGTGATTCGTGATGAAAGCAACCACTCTTAGGATTTATTGGGCAAATCGTTCATAAATACAACGAACTTAGCTAGCTTATCTCGTTCGAGATTATTTATATCGCATTCAAATTCTGAAGAATATTGGCTTCAACCACTTCTGGCGATATATAATAATATAATACGGGTGACGCTACAGCTCGTAGAGGGCAGGGCCTAGCTTTTCAGCAACCACTCGTGTTGTGCGTGCTATTGTTATATCACGAGTGAAAACGACCTACAGTTTTGTGCCGACTCCGAACGGCCAAGTTTGAGAAGCTTTTTCTAGACAGCTATACTCTTTAAGCATTGTCAGTGACTCGAAAGAGGTGGAGCCATGAAAAGTATTTCTTGTCGTACCAGGAATCGAACTTAGACAGGTAGGTCGAGTGCGTAGGAGTCGACGCACATACCCACAACGCCACGGGCCACCACCACTTCTGGCGATATACGGACGAATTTATCTCATGAGTTGTGAGGGGCATGATGATGGAATGCATGAATTGACTCCAAATGATCTTCGGTTCGATAGTCGTGAGTTCAGTGATTGAAGGCTTGAAATGCTGGTAATTGGTCAATACTTTCAAATTGTGTTCACCCTTGATGGTCATGTGTAGCTAATTCGTCTGTTTTATTTTGTTTTGTTTTGCATCCTTATAAACTGTGTGCATTGTTAGAACCTAGGTCTTCAAAAGTGAAGAAGTTTTATGAGCAAGTATAAATGGCGCCCGACATAAAGCCTCAAAAACTGTGGGGAATCCACCAAACAAAGAGCCGGCACGTGACTTACTGCCAGTGACAAGATGTTATTGAGGATAACAATATTCCCAGAAAGGGAGCTTTACTTTCATGGATATGATATGATTTCCAATATTTTGTAATTCAGTGTCGGCATTGTCCTATGCAAACAGACCTTGGATGGGATAG
The DNA here is from genome assembly GCA_907269125.1 of Eristalis pertinax. Classification (NCBI taxonomy): domain Eukaryota; kingdom Metazoa; phylum Arthropoda; class Insecta; order Diptera; family Syrphidae; genus Eristalis; species Eristalis pertinax. Next base: position 115,307,626 of record OU026145.1, on the reverse strand, counting down.
ATACGAAATCTCCATAATGTTAATTTCGCAGAACAAAAGTTCCTAGTGGTATTGTGAAACAACGTTATTTCATATTGTGAAAGTAGAATAAAGCCATGCCGGTGAAATGGCGCGTAGTTTTAGAGAGAAAGCAAACGAATAAACCCTTCGGCGGGAATATGCCTACCTGTTTTCTGGTGGACTTAACTTCAAGCTCCAGGCTACCGTGTGGATGAGAGAGCACTTAACGGGTTTTCTTCATTTAAACACGAGAAGAGTGTGTTTGAGGATTTTGGGGATTCCCCTGCTTGGCGAAAATAAAAGAGGGTCATTTTCAAAACGCGGAGAATTTAGCATGTTTTGTTTTGATGATAAAATCGAATCTTGAAAATCTTGTTTGGACTTTTTCTATTATTTTTAATATTTTAATTTAAGTGTGCTATTTTGCCTGTTCGGTCCCAAGAGAGTTACAATATCATCGGAGTCCCACTTGAAGCTCTTCTTTCCTTTGCCTTTTTTGAAAGTGGGAGATCCACTTCGCGTTCTAGTTGAACGCCATTTTTTATCAGTTTTACTATTTTTCCATCAAATTGAACAACAAGCCTATTTTATTTGAAATGGAATTTTAAATGTGATACGTTTCGCATCATTATCGTGACTAAAGCTGATGCCATGTCAACAACGCCATTTTCCTCTTTTGAGGTTTGACTTTGTAATAGGCTTAACCTTTGAATGTCTGAACATTGCCTCTCTACAAAGGATACGTGAATGTACAAATGAAATACTCTACATCCCCCAACCATCACTCAAACTGTGCGTTTCCTTTCTCGAATTGAGCTCCAAATTTCTCTACACTACTCTCTGGACATGGAAATGTGTACGAAAGGCTGCTGAAAGAAAATATAGTCCAGTGGCTTTATTTATATGCTTGTAAGCATTATTAAGTCCCTTTGACGATTACTGTCGGACACAGAGGGTCCTTGCATGCGAAATAACCTTCATATGTGACTCGTTGACGTATCAGCGGGATTTTTGCTTATGAAATTTTTGTACGAAGGGGTTTTCTGAGCGAAACCAATTTTATTAGAGCTCTGAATTGTAAATTGCCTAGATGGCTGACCAGTGTGGGATTAAATGGCAAATTTTCCATTTGATTGGGAATTGCTTATAATTGTGTGAACATGCGAATGGGTCAAATTTACCCTTCATTCAAGTTTTTTTTTCTTTGATTTGCTTGTGTACCTATTTACAAAAAAAGGGGATCATTTAAAGGTACACTTGAACATAAAACTGGAAATGTTCTGTTTCTCTTGGAGGACTCCGCTCCTTGTGACCGGTATATCAGGCGAAGATCTTGCAAAGCGGCTCCTTGCGCAACTAAAGAGCAGTCCTAGAAGTAGGTCGGCGAGAAGTTTGAAATCGACCATATATCGCGAAAATGGTTTTCTGCCAAACCATACGCCGACTCAGATAAAAGAAATTCAACATCATCGAATGAGTCAAACCCAAAGATGGTGCGTTGCCTTCCAATGAGATGGACATTTTACGAATCCCGAACAGGGTCCTGAGGATGGCAGACCAGTAGTCTTGAGTGGGGCGGAGAATAGTCCAACAATGGAGGAAGTAATTTTGGCGATGAAATACGTCCAGAAATGCTTAGGGCAATGGTTAAAGAGGAAGTTTTATGGGTCTCTCGTTAAAGTGCCCTGGGACCGTGGTGAGCCACCTGGCGATTGCCAAGCTGGGATTATTGTTCCTCTTTTAAAAAAAGGTTTTAAGTTTCCCCCGGGAAAGTCTGGTGTTGTATGAGCATTCTAGAAGTATGGTCGAGTCCATGATGGTGGATGAACAGTGCGGCTTTCGTCCCGGCAGAATTACAACCAACCAGATTTTCGAGAGAAGCCATGGGATTATACCAAACCTATCAACAGCTATTTTGGAAGCCACGTTACCGGTTTTAAACTCACTATATGTTCCAACTCTCGGGGGTTGGGTCTGTGCACACAGGGTAAAGTTTCTGATCGCTCCCAACTTGGCGGGATGCCAGCAACGATCCTAATGTATACAACGACTCCCTTGTGGTTGTGCGGAGGGCTAACAATCCGCCCACACAAAAAAAACAAAGTTACGAGAGAGCAAACTGCCTCGGATCAACGGACGGAATCACAACAATGACGGCACGGCGCGAAAAAGGACAACGATTTGCGACTGTGCTCCTGGAACGAAAGAATACTCTACACTCCAGGGGCCGTTCATAAACTAGAAAAGGTCCTCACGCAGTAGAAGGCGGATATTACTGCTATCCAGGAAATACGCTGGATAGGACAAGGTATAATGAAGAAGAAAGAGTGCGACATATATTACAGCTGTCACAAAAGGTTGCACATATTTGGATGCGGATTCGTTGTGGGAAAACGGTTAATGTCGGTCATCGACTTTAAACCGATAAGCGATCGCCTGGCTGTGATCCGTATCCAAGGCAGATTCTACAACATCAGCCTTATATGTGCACACGCCCCTACCGATGAGGCTGAAGACTCCGTCAAAGAGGACTACTACGACCTCTTGGACGGTGCCTACGGAGCCTGTCCGGAGTACGATGTCAAAATCGTGCTCGGAGACTTCAATGCCAAAATCGGTAAGGAAAACATCTTTGGCGGAGTGATTGGAAAGCACAGCCTCCACGACACGACAACAGATAACGGCTTCCGACTCACTGACTTTGCGACAGGACGTAATATGGTCATAAGTAGCACAAGATTCCCTCGCAAAAGAATGTGCTCATTGACGCGAGACATGCGTCAAATATCCTAGATGTGCGAACATTCAGAGGCGCAAACGTCTACTCTGACCATTTCCTCGTGGCAGCACGATTCAGAGCCCGACTGTCCAATGTCAGAAAGCTGCACCAGCCAACAAAGAGGAGTTCTGACATTGGACGCCTGAGCACAACGGAGATTACCAGAGCCTACGAAGAGCAATTAAGCGAGAGACTCTCCGGTATGCCTACGTGAAACACCAACGCCAACGAGATGTGGTTGCATTGCCGCTCGGCCATCAAAGAGGTAGCGGCAAACGCCTTAGGCTACCTACCGCCCCCGACAAGGAACCCGTGTTATGATGGCGAGTGTGAGCAGAAGAAACGTGCAACCGACGAGGCATACCAAAAAGCGCTGCAACGGAAAACTAGAGCAGCGCAAGAGGAGTACCGGGCTAGAAGACTGGAGGAAAAGAAGCTTCTACGCCTGAAGAAAAGGTCTCTCGCAACCAACAAAAAATACGGGCCTTTTATAAAAAAGCCAAAAGCCTGGTTCAGGCTTTAGGAAATGCACCCAGGCTCTTCGAAATCGTGAGGGTAGCCTTGTTACTGACCCGCAGGGAATATTGGATGTGTTTAAGCAGCACTTCCAACAACTGCTTAATGGGAGAGACCAGGAGAGAGTGATAGGGAATCAGGAAATCCCAAAATTCTTCAGATCTGAAAGCATAATCATAGTACAAAACAATATCATTCGCTCTATATATTGGCGCAACCCAATAAGTTTAAGATCTGAACAGGTGGCCGATAGGCCCGATTCTGTCGATTGTCTCGGAACTGACATATATTTAGTCGGATTCTCAGACATGGTCGGAATATTATCTGCTAGCCTTTTTGAGCAAACACGAGTTGCAGGCTCCGTCACCAATCGCTCTCATATCTTTTTCTTTGTTTGGCGCTACATTCCGAGGTGGACCTTCCTCAACCAACAAGTAGCCAGCACGATCTTTCGCCAACTGCCTCCAATTGCGAACACCAAGTTGGTTGGGGTCCTTCTCCTCTTGTGTGCGTCATCTCGTTCTAGGACGCCCTCTGTTGCGTTGTCGAAGACTCTTCGGCCCGGAGCTGTGGTGTCCATCCGCTCTACATGACCTAGCCATCTTAAACGTTGGATCCGAAGACGCTTAACTAGGTGCATGCATGGTTGAATCTCCTCCTCCAGACGCCATCAATGCAAACAGGACCAAAGATCGCACTCAAAACTTTTCTCTCAAAACGGCCAAGAGCTTCTTCATCCGCTTTAAATAGAGTCCATGTCTCTGCACCATAGAGCAGGACAGGGATGATCAGGGTGTTATATAAAGTCAGCTTGGTGTTTCGAGAGATGGCTCTGTTACTCAATTGCCTCTTGAGCCCAAAGAAACAGCGATTGCCAAGAGTAATTCTGCGCTTGATCTCGGTACTGGTGTTATTGTCCCTGTTTACTGCAGAGCCGAGGTAGACGAAGTCCTTGACTACCTCAAAGTTTCTGCTGCCCATTATGACGCTCTGTCCGAGACGTCGACGTTGTGCCTTCTTCCGTGATGACAGCATGTACTTACTTTGCTCGCATATATTTGATCCATTAAATTATCTACACTAGTGCGAATAAGTGAACAAAATAGCCAAAAGCCTTGTGAACTTTACAAAATTGTGAAATGTAATAAAATGTCACTATTTCAAGTATTTATCGATCAACACATCATTTTTACTTCTAGAAAAACCTCGATTTGTTCAGTGAAAATAGTGTTGCGAAATTTAAAATGACAAGTAATTTTGGATACCAGAGATTTTTTGTCACTAATTGCTTGCCAAGGTAGTTAGGAAAATTATGCCAAGCAGTAAAAAGTCCACACAATAGTGGTATCCATGTTTCTACCACTCACTCCTTGTATGGCACAAGTCATTACTATACACTTTCCCCATTAGAAGTTCTATTACAAAAGAAGAAAAAAAAAAACAGAAATCCAAATCAGATAAAAGTGAAAACTTACTCTTCAGACTTTCTTCAGGGAAACAACGTTATCATGCCGCAAATTAATGTCGGAAGTTTTTTCGTTCTCTTTTTTTTCGCAAAACGAAATTTATTTCCATGCAATTTTGAACAAATTATTACCCCAATTTTGGCGGTTCTGGCCTAAGTTCGCCAGCAAATATACAGCGATTTGCTGGATAACGAAAATAAGTGGTGTATTATTGCATTTCTACGACATGCAATGTGGAAATTAAGTACCATCGATTGCCTTGTGGCATGATTTGATTTTTGTTTCCACGTCAGAAGAAAAGTGGACGATAAGACTGAAAATGCAAAGAAGTATTTAACAAGAAGGAAAATTCCAAATTTCTTAGTTCAGATTCTTTTTGCGTGTTTTGTGTGCTTTCCTCGGAGAAAGTTTCATAATTTTTTTTTTACTTCTTTTCATTGTTCCCCTCTTCATGTCGTGTGCGGTACTTGGGTGGAGTGCGACGTGAAGGGTGGCAGATTTGAGATTACGCAGATTTGTGTTAAGGGGTAACGTTTCAAGTGCGGCACGAATATCGATCACAACAGCGGCGGTGCTCAAGTCATTGTGGGTTGATTAATTTCAGTCAGATTTTCAAGGTGGTTGAATTTGTAGGGGGTGTTGAGAAGTGAAGCTGTAGCATAGGTACATGAATACATTTACCTTGTCCTTATGACACAACAAGTACGTTCACGTATTTCGCATTTGTTCTCAGATTGTGGTAAATTGTTCGTGTGGATATTTTCTAGGAGGGTAGAAACTGTTTTAATGGTTCATTAAGTGTCACAACTGATTTCTAAAGTGTTCGATAAAACTTAAGCTGAAGCATGCATGCAACATGGGACAGAATTATAGGTCATTCGCAGTTCAAATGTGAGAAAATTTATTTGTTTTCAGAGCTGTTAGATTTCAATTCGAAATGAAAAACATGGAAATTGGAATGAAAAACATGGAAATTTTGTCAAGTATTACCTACGGTCTTTGCATTTCGGTTATGCTATTTTTCTATAGGATATACACATGTACTAATATGGGATAATCTTGTTACCGACCTGCTGGGTATATGGACGTATTTAAGCTGCACTTCCAAGAGCTCTGCTTAACGGGACTGCCTACGAAAGACTGATAGGGAACGAAGAAATTCCAACTCTAGACGAAAAAGCGATTAAATATCTGATTAACAACAAAGCCGTAGGGCTAGATGGTTTGCCACCTGAGCTCTTCAAGGCCAATGCCAATGTTCGAAGACGAAAGCATGTTCGACGAATGAAAAATATACGAATATTCGAATTATGAAAATCTGAAATCTCAGTTTTACTGTGCACCAGAAAATGTTGGATCAGATTACGAGGTATTATACTGGGGACATGAATTTAAGTCCCACATGGCTATTCATGTTCAAACAGAATCAGTATTTTACTGCATTTCTTTTATATATTTCCTACTGAATAATGCTGATAAAATGACACAAATTGGAATGTATTGCAGTTGCTGACCGGATTGTTCTTAAGAGAACGCAGATGATTTTCACTTTTCTAACACATTGCTGAGTTCAACAAATTCCTTTATAGTGCAGATAATATTACTGTGTGCAGTTTTCCTTCGCTCCGTGAGGTAGTTAGTAGGTGCGTTGACTCCTGGCGCTGGGAATTCGAGGTTCAATCCTCCATTTTTGTAACTGTTATAATTCACGACTTCACTTCTTTCGAGTCAATGACAATGATAATAGAGTATGAGGTTGGGCGACCAGCGATATACCGACATCAGCGTCTCGTATTTTTTTTTATATTTATATTACGCATTGACATTGGTACTAATATGAGTGAACTATCGCGTCCGTATACATTTCACGTGTCGCGTATCATCACTACGACAATTGTGTGTAATGCATTAAATAGGTCACCCCGCAGTACAACGGTTATGCGAGGATAATGGGTAGTAAGCAACAATCTCACGTTTGTCAATTAAGAACAATTCTAGCCGCAGCGGGTGTTCTGGTGGCAGGGTTAGCGAAACCTTTGACATGTCATTTCCGCATAACGTCTATTCCATCTTTGGGACTTACTGTGATAACAAGCGGACCTAGCAATTTAGAAGCAGAATTGGATTAGAACGCAGCAGTCCGTGGTTCTACGTGGCAGCTAGCAGTCGGCTATTGTAATTTGTATTATTATATTCAATAAAATATTATGATCCTACATATGTAAATGTTTAAAAAAAAATCTGCTCAAACTTCGCCGTTCGGAGTCGGCATGAAACTGTCCCATCTACTCGTGTTGTAGACTGTCGCTCATTGATTTTACAGCATAACGAACCGCTCATTGTGCTCAGAAGGACGATCATAAGAAAGCGTTAAGGTTTTCGCGTCGCTGAGTCTTTGGTTCTATAATTATATATAAAAATAAATTTCCATACATCAATTCGTCTCTGAAATCAATGTAAAGTTCAGTACAGTTATTCTTTCATCAAAATTCCATCCCTAAATACATGACAAAAATGTGCTTTGCTGCGGAACTTGTATGGTTTTGGCTTATGTGGTTCCTTTTTTTCAAATCAACTATTGCTACTATTGAATTTATTTATTATTTGTTCCGATGATTACACGAGCATACATATTCTTTGGGTGCGTATTCACACGTACAATATTCTAAATTTGATTTAATGGTCCCCCTTTTTGTTGCTCCTGTATTTTATGTCGGCTCACTTAAAATTTCGTTATCCTGACTCCGCTCAAATGGAAAAATAGGTCTGTTCTAATGCGAATAAAGTGATATGCGCATGAGCCGTGAACTGTGTGCATCAATTTTTAATTTTTAGAAAATTTAAAGATAATCGTGGCGTTCTTGGCGCGACTAAAGGGCATTTAATTTTTCTTATCGAGGAACATGTCCCCGACTTTACCTATTTTTCTCTGCGAATTAATCATATCCTGGGCGACCTGTCTCTGTGACTCTATGTTTTATATACAGTGGTGGTCATTAAAACAGAGCCATTCTGTATTACCCAATCATTGATGTTTTTACTTCCATGTTTTACACATTTTTATGTATTTGGGTGTATTCTCGCATTTTCTGCCATCAGATCCGATAAAATTTATTTTCGTTTCGTCACTCCATAAAATATTTCTTCACTTGTTAATAGTTTCTGTATCTGTCTATTGGTGATCATACGCAAATTGTAAACGTGCATTGACGTGTCGTTTACATAGGAGCGGAACTTTTCACGGCACTTTAGACTCCTGAAGTCTTCGTCGGATTGTTCTTTCGCTATACAATTGGAATTGAAATATACAATTGTTCTGTGTTAGGGGTCTGTCTTTGCGTCACGAAGAATTCATCGATCGACTTGAACTGCGATCTTGCGCTTTGCACCTCGATTTTCCACTTTCTCCCTTTCTTTAAAAACATTTTCCACCAGCTTCTTCGATTTGCCGTCATTTCGCAATATCAAGTTCTGTCCTCGTTCGGTAGAAGTACTATGGCCTTTCCGACCCATAACTATTAAGACTTGTTCCGAAAATTAGGCAAAATTAAACTGTCGAAGTAAATTTCCTAATTACCTTTCAAAAGGTAATTATTTTGATACAGATTATTTTTATTACACTTTGTACCTCAAAAAAATAAAAAAATCACTTCTGGCTCTATTTTTCTGACCACGCCGAATTGAGAGTTCAACATATGAATTCATTTTTCCGCACAGTTGACAAACGATATAACGGCAGTTTCTTATGTTTGCATATGTTGTCAATATAAAAATTCTCTCCGCTATTCGACGACACCAAAAACTGCAGAAAAAATCGGAAAATATTGTTTTTTTTTAATAGCAAATAGATTCAATGACCACCACTGTACAAAATTAAAATCAAATGATTATATTAATTGGGGAACATCTTTACACCGCTAAGTTTCCCTCCCTTAAGTTCCCTTTGCATTAAAATAAACATTCATCTTCTCTTTAAATAGTATGCCACTTATTTAAAATTGAATATGAACTATTTTTTTAAATTAATTCTTTCCTTCTCTTTCAGCTTAACCAACATCATCTGCAACTGATTGACTGTGCACTGAAAAAAAAGGAGACAAATATTCAAATTAGCATACTCTGACATTTTCGCTCCTCCATCTCCATCCTCTTGTCATTAAGCACAATGAACAAAAAATTAACCAAAAGATATTCTGTTGTTGCTTGTAATCTCACTGCCGGCGGACATTTTGATAAGACGTAAACATTCTGAATAAATAAATGAAACAAAAAAATAATAAATTTAATAAATTATCAGAACAAAGCAAAAAGAAGCAAGTTAGAAAATTTATTACAAAAGAATGAGAAAAAATTGAATTTTCATCGTAGCCGCCTGCAAGAGATTCGGAGAAATCGATGGAAGCGAAATCAGTTCAAACAGGGAATATGTTCGCCTTCAGCAACAACGGGAGAACTCCCACCCATCCCATGTGTGAGAAAATTAACGAAAATAGAACCGAAATATCTTGCGAATAAGCTCGTCAGCCTCCGGTGTTTGTGAAGCAAACAAAAAGAAACAAAAGAACCAAAAAAAAAAATTACCACAGCTTCCTTGAACCGAGCATCACTCGAGTAGAAAATTTAATTATTTGTATCAATTTTTGTTCGTTGTTTTTTTTTTCTCTTCGTTTTGTTGGTTCCTTCTGCTCATTGGACGTAAATAAGTATATCGTTTCCACTCGCTTTATTACATAGCCAACATCAACGACAAGCAAACACAGACACCGATGTTCCTGTGAAAAAAAAACAAGTCTATTCTGTAAGACTCATCTGACTTTGGCCCCAGATAGGGATGGAAAGGAGGTAAAACAAAAATACAAAAAAAAGAGCAAAGAAAAAGGAGAAAAAAAATACGTAACGTGATGGAGAAGAAAACAAGCACGGACGATATTGTATTCGGATAAGATAATACCTTTCAACGCATGGAATGTAGTTACACAGACTTTGCTTCAGGACGGGCGTCAGAGCTGCAAACACGAAAATGTTCATATATCTCAGAACGAAAAAGAAACATATGATATCGAAAAAAATATGAAGACCACGAGTTAATATAACGAAAAATCAACAACAGTAAGACAGACAGGCTTGCGTAGCAAAAACACAAAAAAGGGACAGTGCAATAACAAATAGCACGCAATCCAGTCCAAAACAAATAATTTCCTCGTTCGTGCATACTCGAATAGTGGTTGGAGATAAACAAAAAACAGATAAATAAACAAACAGATTCTGTGCGTCGCTTAACTGTACGACCCACGCCATCAAGAATGGTTGGCAAAGTGACAGAATCTATTATGGAAAACCCGCAGAGAAGTAGGAGAATACAAAACGCTCACAATGACAAAACCGGCCCTAGCCGCTACTGCCAGGATAATCAATTAAAGAAGTGGCGAAAGAAAGAGCTGACTACTCAGACTAGCTCATACAATCATTTATCGACGTGGAAGAATGCACTCTCCATATATCGACTGCTAGTACCAACAAAGTGTGCAATGTTAACTATGCTGTTTATAGTAACCTTCATGATATCCGGGAATTCAGGTAAATACATACTCAACTCTATTTTGATTTATATTCAATTTTATTAACGTTCAAATAGCGCTAAGAATTACCAGAAGAGAATTCCATAGGCTTTGGCGTGTTCTCATTTAGCTAGGAATCAAACAGTTCAACAATTTATATCCTGAAAAAATCCGTCACGTCCTTATAAAGAGTGGTTACATTTTAAGGGCCGATGTTGATTTTGAATAAAACACAAATTATTTAGGAAATTATTGTCATTTCTTTTTATTATGATAATATTGGTATGGTTCAATTATGTATGGAACAAAATATCGGCCAAATGGCCGCCGCGACCTCGGCGGCACACTTCCATCCGATGGTCCAAATTTTCGATGACGCTGAATCATAATTGAGGTTCTATGCCGTTAATGTGCCGAATTATCTCATCCTTTAGCTCTTGAATTGTTGCTGGATTATCGACGTACACCTTTTCTTTCAAATAACACCAAAGAAAAAAATCCAACGGTGTCAAATCACATGATCTTGGCGGAAAATTGACATCGCCACCACGTGCGATAACACGGCCATTGAATTTGTCGCGCAAAAGAGCCATTGTTTCGTTAGCTGTGTGGCAAGTTGCACCGTCCTGTTGAAGCCACATATCGTCCACATTCATATCTTCCAATTCGGACCATAAAAAGTTCGTTATCATTTCACGATAGCGAACACCATTCGCAGTAACTGCCTGACCTGCCTCATTTTGGAGAAAATACGGCCCGATGATGCCGCCAGCCCATAAACCGCACCAAACAGTCACTCTTTGTGGGTGCATTGGTTTTTCGACAATCACTCTTGGATTATCATTCCCCCAAATGCGGCAATTCTGCTTATTGACGGATCCACTGAGTTGAAAATGTGACTCATCACTGAAGATGATTTTCTTCGAAAATTGATCACCCACTGTTGCCATTTCTTGCCACCATTCTGACCATTGACGACGCTTGAAATGTTCAAGAGGCTTTAGTTCTTGAGTCAATTGCACCTTGTAAGCGTGTAAATGCAAGTCTTTATGCATAATGTTCATCAACGACGAGCGTGAGAGGTGCAATTGTTGGGGACGACGACGAGGTGAGGTGGACGGCTCTTCAGCCACACTATCGCGAACAGCAGCAATATTTTCTGCAGTACGATCTGTACGAGTATGCACTGGTGTTTTCACATCTCCTACAGACCCGGCTTGCTCAAATTTTTGCACGATTTTTCCGACTGTACGCGCATTCGGACGATTAAATTGACCGAAAAAATCACGAAGTGCACGATATGCATTTTGATTTGAACGCCCATTTTCATAATAAGCCTGAATAACTTTAACGTGTTGCTCGATTGTGTATCATTGTTCAAATGTGCCATTGTTCAAATTGAATTAGTCTGCAATTGAGGAATGTCAAATGAAATGCAGAAAAAAGCTTGACGTTTAGGAGTGGTTCACATTCAACATCGGCCCTTAAAATTTAACCACCCTTTACATACGAAATCATTTTCTCTTAGATTTTACGGTGATTTGGGAATACGGATGGTTTTGTCTTGATTGAGAAAATTAAAATCACTCATAATCATCGTTATGACACTTTCAAATAAAGCCTATGTCCTCGTCCAGAACATGAGTAATCATTCTTCTAATTTTCATACAAATCCGAGCAACCATTTATAAGCTAGAGCTCAATTAAAATTAAAATGTCCTTATTTTTGCATATTTTTCTGAATTTTTTGTCATTAAATTTAGTCTAGTTTAACGTTTAACGTGAATATGAAGGTTCCAATCCACGGCAGAACATTGACCAACCTAAAATATTCGTGTGATGTCAAGTCGCATGATCCAATTGATCCAATTGATGAATAGGATGACCTAATCACTAAATTTCTAATTTACATCTTTCGTCTTTTAGCTATGGTCGTTCTTTTCTGGAAGTGCTCGTTACGACGGCGGCTCTGTTTTCTTAATTTTCCGTCAAACTCTAGTGTGTAATTTGAAGTAGAGTTGAGCAAAAATTCACAAACTGCGATTTTTGCACAGTGATTAAAAAATTGCAATCGCAGTCTGCTATTTTGTTTGTAAACTGCAATTGCGATTGAGTTGCAACTCTTTAACAATCACAACCATGGTTTGAAATCGTACGCCTTAGTTGCTCTGTCTCAACCACATTCGCATATTCATTCGAACAAACTATTTAATGTTTAACATAATGGTGTGTGGCAATTTCGAATGGAATGGTGTGCGTGTGAACAAAATCTTATTTAAGTGAATTTAAAATGAGTGAACTTACTTCATAGATTTATAGACCAATTTGAATTCAAAACATAAAATAGCAGTTTAAAATCACTGTGATCAGAAAATCGCATTCACATTTGTACCTGTGAATATAACACCGCAACTTAGCCCAACTCTCGTTTGAGTGTTCACTTTCACAACAATCTGTCATTGCACCATTTAGCATAGGTGGATTAGATAACATGAAATAGGGGTTTGTATGAAGTCGAGATGGTTGTTCTCAACATCCTCTACATCTGCCCCGATCTTGTGTTGGTGCCTTTATCTATGAGTTCACATTTCCCCAATCTCAGCTCTCTAATCATTTGATCAATGAAAACTGCAATTAAGCCAAGCTCCTGGAATTCTCCCTAACATCATAGCGATTCTCCTGTGGGAGAGGCAGTCTCTGCTCCCTGCCTACATTTGAAGAATATGTAATCTGTTTTCCCTACCAGATGCTTTTGACTGGTGTGCATTTCAAAATTGCATGACCCTATTTCCGAACTACCACTATTTTCATCCTCATTCATTAGGTATTCCCTCCAGTCACTCTCCTGGCCAAATTCCCACTTATCAATTCTGCTGGAATTCCCCCACTGCTTCAGAAAAAAAATCTGTGCCCTATTTGCTCGTCTCTCATCACGAAGACATGTCCAGCCAATTAAAATCTGCGAGTGAATAACTCCTTCTGTCCCGCTTCTGTGTATAGCTTCTCCATTTCGCCCAGTCATGTTGCCTCCGCCATTCACTGATTTCGTCGTTTTGTCTGTAGCCGAACGGCGAACATTTTCGAAAGATTCTTGTTTTCGAACACGCAAAATCTGTTTTCATATTTTCCATGACTGCTCCAATTTTCTTTGTTTTGCCGGAGCGAAGATTTTAATGGCGAAATCTTTTTCGTCACGTAGAAGCAAACGTTGTTCTGAATTTCATTTCAATTATGAAGTAAGGGTAATAAAAAACAGTCGAAACCAGCAAAGATAAATAGATTAAAAACACTGGCGGCGTCATGTGTTCGAAAGTGTTCTTCTTTTCAAGCCAGTAGTTTGTGTTTTCTTCGTGCACTGCACTGTGTACTATGCACTGACACGTTGTGCCATTATTAAGTTCCCCCTGAACTTCACCATTTTGTCTTAAACTCAAAAACTTTCTCACATAAAAATTCACTCTGACCGAGCACAATCGAAGCACATGGCGAACAAAGAGCGGAGGGGTGGTGCACTCTCAAGTTACAAGCTGATAAAGCGTCGTGGAAGAAACGACGGCGGGACAATAAAGAGCATTCATCATGTTTGAACCCTCGACCATCCTGTGGATCCCTCTAATGACAAAAATAATGCATTCATCATTTTGAATAGTTTATTTGCTTTTAAATTTTGTGCTTTCCAACGAACTGCTATGCTCCTCTGCAGTGAAAGAGAAGTTACTTTATCGCGGTTACGGCATGATCCATGACATACTTTGTCTAATGGGGGCTCCATTCTGATGTCACTGAAACCCTTGTCAGGTCTCAAAGTCTAAGAAGGAAGAAGACGAAAAAAGAGGGCTTTTTAGGGAGGTTTCCAATAGGGACGGGTTGATATTAAAATTTAATAAAATGGGTTGGGGCTGAGATATTAACCAGTTTTTTGCTTAATTTGTCCGGAATATGATATCCTTGAAATGGCCGCCGTAGAATCACTCAAATGCTTCAACACCTGTGCCCAGGTTCTGAAAGATAACCTTGGAAAGGAATTTCTTTCAGAGTTCGTTTCCGTGTCGATTGGTTGGAGCATTCCCTTGTGTTTGCCCCTTTCGTCCTCCGTGTTTCCTTGGAATTGCTTTATTCTCGCATTCTTGGATATTACAACCATACACCGTATTTGTGAGAAAGAGAGCAACACCGTCTTGCATGAATTTGTTTTGCAATTGGAAAATCTGAATGTGAAGAAGCATCATGCAGCCACAAGAGGGAACTAAGAAAATTTCTTATTTACATAACGCATCGTGTAGAAGCCGCGTCGCACATCCCCAGAGTCTCCTGGAGAGGACATCCAGTCTTATGACGTGACCTGCGGTAGTACTAAATTATCATTGCCCAATGGATAGTAGTTTTTTTTTTTCATATTCATATGCAGATCATAATTTAAAACCTTCCCTTCAGAAGTTTGTTGCAGCGAGTATTCGAATTCATATCGGTTGCATTGGCATGTTTCCCCGTGGTCGGAAGGTATTTCCATTTCTGCCTGACTCTTCCGTTGCATCGCATAGCCTTATACGTAGAGAGATCCAGCACAGGGTACGATTGCAATCTCGTGCAGATTCGCGGCATTGGTTTGATTGATGATATGTCCCGAGCCTAGATGGCAGCCCGATAGTCTATGTAAACAACAGCAGGCCCACCGTCAATCGAATGCGAGTTGTGTCGCTAGCTGCCTCATGAATTGCTTTTATTTCCGTCGCTACTGTGGTCCCATGTCCATTTCTACGGAAGTGTTGTCTGTGAAAGCTTGGATGACCGCTAGATAATTTATAGTGAAGTCCACAATGGATTTAATTTAGTCCACGTATTTTTAGCACCCGAGTCGACCCTCTAATGATCTAAAGGGTTGGTCCCGTTTTACTGATTAGATCCGTCCAGTTCGAATGCTGCTTGGTGACCAAACATTTTAAATAGAATGTGGAACAGAGTCACTCAAGGCCTGGGACTTTCGCTTTCATTCGTCTGGACGATGCCGTATATCTTTGATATAGACCAAGTGCTGCGGCGACATCAATCGTTATTCTTTAAATTCTTTCAACACTTCATACATTTCCGACATTTCTTATCACTATGAGCATCTCAGGCACTAGTGCTTCCATTTGCACAGTTCGTTAGTTTGGTCGGAAGTATATTTAGACACCCTACTGAGCAACGAACGGCTAATAACTTATTCACTACACATACTTCCGTGCATAATTCAAACAGACTATTTCCGGATGTGGTTTGACAGCTGAGCGTGGTGTTTGACATTTATGGCATTCCTAATGGGCCCGGAAAAAATCCTTTAAGACCTTGCAATTCTAATGCTTGCTCGATGGAGTGTATTCTAGTTTCTATCTCAGATCTCTGTTGTCAATTACTTTCAGTTCGATGTTGGAATAAGAAAATGTGTGCCCTTATTTTGTGGATCACAAGACCGCGTGCTGCATGCGAAATAGTTTATGGTTATTTTCCATGACTTGGAGACTAGAATTCATTGGACAATTGGCTGAAGTTTGATAAATTCGATCCACACTTCATGTATCGTGGCGTTGAGAGGTATGGAGGAACGACTCCTACGCTGGGTTCCCATATTTCATGTCGCCAAGAGAGTCAATTACTTTGGAAGCATATCCGTCAGGAAAAAGCTTCTCCAACTTCGCCGCTCGCTGTCGACTGCGGAGGTCTCCTTCACTCCTCAGAGATTAGATTTGAACTACATCCGCATAAGATTGTGATTACGCCAGAATTGAAGTCTGTCGACCATTGGCAACGCCCTGAGTTCGCTAACTGGGCGCTGCAAATGTTGGCCCGGATTTTGGCCAAAACAGCGTATTCGTGGCTCAGTGGCTAATAACTAAAATTGCCGTTATGCACAAAGATTGACTGGTTGGTGCGGTTTATCGCATGACAAGATCATCGGACTGGACACGGACAGATACAGCAGTTGTGGCTAAAGATCGACAACATCGATATATTGGAGTGTGTCTTCCTGGGAGATGTGGAGGAGACTTTTGGGGACTGAGTCATATCACGGCAAGTGTTCATCAATTGGCCGCTGCGATTATGCGTCGTCGTTCTTCGGAACTACGAAAAGTCCACTTTGAACGAGCGCGAGCCCAACGCTCTATAGTCTCTAACGGGGCACATATTATAAGAAGCCGAAGCGGCCATTTGAATGGTGTGCTATTTCATATATAATGACATAAAGACCTCAAAATGAAGAATAAATGTAATGTTGTTCCTTTTTTTGAGTTTCTTATCTTATTGTTCTTATCTGGTCACCCTGAATATGCACTTCTTAGTCCATCTCTATTTAAATGCTCATGCCCTCATCGTTGGCTGGATCTCGTCCAGTTTCAAGGCTTGGTGGGTTTTTTTATGTCTGAAGTGCAAAAGTCAGCTCTGGAAATTCTGAACAGGTTTGGGGATGTTCCTTTGGGTTTGACACAGGTTTACAATACTAAAGATAAAAATATAATTACTAAATGTTTAATGTGACATACAAAATTATGAAATTAGAGATTTAAGTGTCCAATAAGACTGCTTGACTGTTGTTGGATCAGAATACGCTCGAGGCCAAATTTGTTCCTTGAATCTTGCAACAGGAAATTACACAGCACTACATCTCCACTGGGTAAAGAAAGGAGACAACCAATCGTGTCTCTCGTATCGCACGAGGATCTCATCAAACAGCATCCTGTTCTCGGTTTGGTTGATTTCATCTGAATTTGTGTTATACCGCACCATTTCCACTGTCCACAATAAACACGGAATTAGTCAGACACTACCACAATCGCGCGCCGGATTATCCGCATCTGGCTAATTAAAAATTAAGACTCCAGTACCCACTAGGCCCCTGTTGACGAATGTGTAGGCGACGTTTCTATTTTCTATTTTCCATTTTCCTCCATGCATAATATTTCAAAGACGCTGCCGTCTAAATTCAGACCATCCTCCGCTCTTCTAAGCCAGAGGGATGCCTTTTGTTCTAACAGAACCTAGCGTTGGTCTTCTCCACTCCCTTTTTCCAACCTCAAAATATAACTCTTCCAAAGTTGAACATAACAAAAAAAAACTTCCACCGAAAAACCCCATCAAATACTACCTCCGGGTGTAATTCGTGATTCCCGCCTTCGTTCGGAGTTTTAAGGCAATCAATCTTCTTTGATTTACCTCCCTTTACGTGTTTGATTAGAGTGCCGTAGTTGCTACAAGCTGTTTTGCACGCGTTCTAATTAAAATGTATGCCGGTAGCATTTCCGTTAATAGCTGGTGGTTCCTATTTAAAAAAAAAAACAGAAGCAGGGAAGCAGGGAAAACATATTTCAACAGCTAATAATATTTTTACGAGTATGAATTATTACATCATCAATCAACAGCTGTTATGTATTCCTTGTTTTACATAACCATGGACTTGAATTTTTGGAAGAGTTGCTCCAAGTGTTCACAGTCTCTACATTCAATGTGTCACGAACGTTGGGCAGCGATTTAAGGGTGTCTTTTGTTTTCTGTCAAACAATCAGTATTCATCATGCCATTAATCACCATTATGCTGAGATTTTAGGGAAATAATAAAACTTTTGAACTACATGACGTTTTCGAGGAAAAGCCACCGTTTTTGTGTTCACATACAAATCAGACATTCTTTAAATAAAAAGTCGTTTGATATTCCTCTTCAAAAATGTGAATGAATTAATTATCTCAGGAAGACGATTTTAAACATAAATTCATCTTGTTCTCGAACAATGCGTTAGTTTGGTGTAGTTGTTGGTCATAACCTCTCCAGCTGACATAATCATTTTCTTGTCTTAGTTCCTCATGTTAAGCTGGTTAAGATAGGCTTACATTTATTTATCAACCAGACCGCAGTTTTTTTTTCCTAACAAGTTCTCATCTCAAAACGAGGTATGTATGTGTTCACTGAACGTTCTATGACGTATGCTCTTCCGCCAACACTGCAGCAATAGTTGAATCATCAGCTCTGTTGGTCGCGTAATAATAATAACACTGCTGACGCTGCAATTCGATGTGGACAAGGGAACAGTTTCTATAGCAATCACTCGTGTTGTGCGTGCTATTGTTCTCTCATGAGTATAAAGATTTTTCTTTTAAAGTAAATTCAAGGGATCATAATTTGCCGAGTCCTTACTGAGAACTTTAAGATTATTTTTTCAAGAGAGGTGGATGTTACATGACGGGAATTGAAGCTACATAGATGCCCATTGAAATACAACTCGCTTGTACCCATAACGTCACAGCGGGGTACTATTTGACGTGTAGTTCGCGGTTTATTATTGTCAGCCAACCTATATCATCCTAGAAAAAGATAACTGTTCAGAAGGGATGAAAAGACAGGTAGCGTCAACTCATATTCAGGCAAATTTTCTTAAACGACGACGCAAAGTGTGCTTAGCTTAGATAATTCTTGGATCTTCACTTCAGGATTTTTAGAGCCGATAACGAAGTTCATAGCTAAACTGCAATGGTCATTGACGGACGCAGTACTTGTGTAAGCGGCTTTTAAGGTATCATTCCACGTCAGTTGAGGCTGTCACAGGGATCCTTTTTATTAAAAATTACTATTTAAACTAATCGCAAAATTCCAGTTGTCGAACATGCCTTCTACACCGACATCTTACAGAGAATCTATCATAAAACCGTTTTTAAGCATGCTATCAGTCTTCACAATGCCTATGTGATACGTGTCTCAAGCGTCGAACTGTTTGCCAGTTTTCGGGACATTCAATTCTCAATTTACAAATAATCGTCTAAGATTTTAGAGGGGGTTCTGGCTCTTACTCTTGTCTTGGCTACAATAAGTGTAAGTTCTGACTTCTCGGTGACTACTGGAGAAGCTTTTGACATCGAATGAAATTTTCAAGGAATTAGTGTCTACTAATCAGACGTCGTGACGCACAGAAAAGCGGTTCGTTTGGCGACAATTCCAATAGGATTTTTGATTGAATTTTGCAAAAACGTTCTTCATACCTCTCCACTTTAACGTTTTCTGTTCGGGGAACAGCGCCGGCCCAAGCTAAATGAGCGCCCTGTGCAAGACCAACGTTTGGCGCCACCCTTTTGCTGTTTTGGCAGCATAGGTCGTTTATTTAATTCGTTTATATTTATTTACAATAGAGGTAGACTCTCAATACGTTTTATTTTATTGAAGTATCTGCGGTAGGCCTAATCCTCGGTAACATACGATTCGATTAGGGATGAGAATGTTGAGCAAAGCAAATTACGAAGTACAAAAATTAGATTTTGGAAGCTGGAGAAAATTGACTTAATTTAAGCATAGCTTTAAATGAAAAGAAACAATGCATTAAATCGATTAGGCCGTTTGGATTTTAATAACGTTTTAACCGACTACACCCCTACACCGAATAATTTTGTCCACCAGTGTATGAAGAAACTTTCATCCCTATATTCCATACTCGAAACTGTACCTTCCTACTTTCTCCCTGATGAATAATTTTTCTTGATAGAAATTGCCGACTGATATATATTCATATAAGCAATCTGATATGCCCAGAAAGATTCCATACGAATGGAGAACTAAGTTTATTATTCTGAGATGATTTCTTATGGACATTTTTGAGCGAAGCGTGCAGATTTTATTTCTTCACTTCACTCCGGGATCTTTTCATGACCTCAAGCTAAAATGCCAAAAGTACACTTATAACTAATCAATTCTCAATTCTCAAACTGATACTACGAAGAGTGCTACCAAATTGCCAAAGTTTAAAAATCAAAAATACTCTGTTTTATTACGTTTAAAATATCAAAGAAGAATTACTTTGAATCCTGCAGGTCGAATCGCAATGAATTGATCGTCCACAGAATACAGAATCAAAGGAGTCATTTATTCTAACCCCCATTATATTTATTCAAAAGTTTCAAAAGTAAAAGTAAAAATGAAAAAAATTTACGTCAAGCATCTGCAAATTAAGTGGAAATTCTTGCATCGTCTATGCAATCACCATCGGACGTCCGGGAATAATTTGTCCTAGTGAAAGTGTTCAAAAGAGTTCACTAGTTCAATGAACCAGAAGACAATGCAACGAAAACAGAAACAGTACGCAAAATAGTTTTAAACGGAAATCATTGAAAACAAGACAAATTGACACAAACCCTTAGATGAAACAATTTATTGGAAATAATTGAGAAAGCTTTTGCTGTGAAAGGAAAGATACCTTTCCGGAAGTCTGCTGTTTCTGTTTTCTTCTGAATCACAGACTTGCTTCAATGGAATTAATTAAGCAGAGTGAATCATTATTCGGAATGAATGAATAAATACAACATTCGTGACAATGACGGTGCTTGCAACGAAACTTTTTGCATCAATGAAATTGAATAAATTGCAGGATAAGTCCATACACATTAATAGGTACATTTACTGCCTTAACTTTGAGAAGAATTTTTGTTTCAATATGAATGAATGGCGGGGTCTTAAATAATGAGGTTATTCCTGGAATAGGCTGAGGTACGTTTTGTTTTGCGTTCCACAGACCTTATTACTATAACTGATTAAAAACAATTAGATAGTCATTCCCCCGTTTAAATATGTGTTTCCAGCTTAAAGAGGTTGCTCTGAAAACGGCTTTGGAACATAAAGGTTCTTCCACACTAACATTTTCAATTTAAAAATACAATTTGCAATAGTTTATATTTAATGGTATTTTGTGTAACACAACGTTTATTTTTGAAAGAATTAGTAATTATGAAAAGTTACATCATATTTATCAAACCACGCAGCGTATTTGAAAGCGTTGGGTTAGTAGGTAGGTAGGGCTTTTTTTTCCGAGGGTGGCTGGGAATCTTCAACAAGACTGTATGGCGAACGTTCGACCTATAGTTCGACCATAGAAGTGTGAGATTTTTACTGACTAAAACCACCTCCCTTTAAATGTTATGTTCGACTACAACTAAGTGAATCACTCCAGTAGTTTGTATTTCTTGATTTAGATACGTTTGAGAAGTAACTCTCACCATCCGCAACCATGGGTGGGTGTAGGCTATCGCACGAGATCAAGGGGTTTAGTCCTTTGAAGTCGGCGCAAGACGTTAGTTTCCTCAAGGATCGAATAAACTGCAGACTTTGTATGCTCTTCCAGGCGGCGCTTATGTTTCTAAGCGATTTTTTTGATTTCATCTTGGACTGGTAAAAGGTAGGTAGGGTGACTGCTCGCTTATTAGTATAAGGATAAGCTAAGCTATACTTAGACCACTTTGATCCATAGTGAAGTCAATATCCAGGTTGCAATCTGGTTCTCTCGTTGACCTTATTGCGTTACTTTCCTGGATTGATCGGTTATTTCGGATGTCTGTTTCGATCATTTCGCAGCCATTAAGTGGCTTTTAGGTATTGTAGGATGCCGTGTGTTAGACAAATCTTCGAGGCAGTTAAAGCCTAGCTGCCTAGCCTTCTTGTTGTTTCTGCAAGGGCGGGGCATGTTCCGAGGTAGTGTAGTTTTGTTAAAAGCGTCAAGCCTTCAAAAAAGTAACTCTGTGGAATCAACTTAATAAGCTAGTTTCACTTTCAGACAAAGCATTTGATCTAAACGCATAGTATTTCTGACAAGTGTTCCTTCCTCGCAGAAAGTGGGCAAAAGGCAATCGCTGGGATAGATATGGCCAATCAAACTATGACTATCAGTTACCAAAAGTCGTCGCAGTAGTGGTCGAATGTTGCCAGTTTAACAATGATCCAATCCAACCGTAATTGGCTTAAACTCTAATCAATTTCAGAACTGATCGAAATGTAGTCAAAAGCATTGTAAATTTCAATGGGCTTATAATTTCTTTTGAGGTGTTTATCTTTATTCCCAATACTTACGTAGTCTACGTACATAAGAGTTTGAGTACATACGATCGATTGATTTCGCTGCCACTTAAGTAACCAAAAATTAACGAAACTCAACGAAACTATTTCTGCAGTTTACTTAAGTCTATTGACGTGCATAAATGTGGGCCTATGGACTTTTCTGTTTCGAGTTTTCAATCGGTTGAAAAACTAAAAATCAGGTGACAATAAGAGCAACGAACTAACTTAGAAGTTATTGTTCGCGTTTTGTAAAGCTGCACAATAAAGGAGGGATTACAGTCTATAATTAATGAGAAGTGGCTGACAGACAGGAGCACAATTCGAAGGAATACTGTGCTGTTTGTGTCATTGTCTCTGTCGATGCTGAGTTAATTAAATAAAGCAAGAAGACTGTGAGTTGACATCACATGGTTCCCGCAGTCTTTTGGAATCCTGACTAGACACCTAAAATTAAGTGATCTTTCATGAGATTTGTCATCTCACGAAATATTCTATTAGAAACTTTCTAGACCATGGGTAGGGAATCGACTTGTGGCATGAATCGTGCCGCGCTGTCGTTGGGATATATGCAATCAAAGGAAGACAAGACATAATTTAAAGTGACTCTTAAGGCGGTAACTTAAGTGGGATTAAGTTCCTTTATAAAGCCCAAAGAAAGTAAGAATTAGTTCAACGAACTTCAAAGTTAACCACAGTGAAATTAAGCGAAGGTAATCATGTTCCATTCTCTCATCCTTCACATTAAATTTTATTGAAGTTTAGTGAAGACGGAGTAAGAAAACAGACTTCAAATGGCGAACATTAACATCATGTTCACAGATCATCGATCAATGGTGGGAGTCGTCAGCTAAAATTTTAAAATGCATCCCAACTTAATGTACATACATGCTTATAAATAAAACATCGGGGGCTTTTTCGTCTAAGTCATGTTATTGCAGAATTTCATGCCGTTTCATGAAGCATTCGTTCATGTTATGTCGACGTAGCTTTACTTTCCAGATTGCATCCACATCTTTAAACAGGTCATGGAGTAATCGGTTGTATCTTCTCCATTCACCCACATTTCAGACAGGACCGAATATCTGACGCAGAATTTTCTTTCGAAGGCATGAGGAATCAGGACCAGGACCGGTAGAATATGGTTCCGTAGTTCTGTTGAGCATGCTTTTGGTCCTCTTTGGTAGGGAGTTTTGACCCAAGTTGTTTGGACAAACGAAAGTAGCAATAGATGCCTACGGCTATTGTGCGTTGGATCTGCAAGAGGATGTCGTGTCGTGTTGTGGAGTTCATGTTCATACCTCGGAGGTAGACAAACTCCTTAACTTCCCCATAGTAGCAACTGTTGATTGTTACGTTTTGTACTAGGTCGACTGGAATGTTTCGTAATGTTTAGTTATACGAGGGAATTTCAACTCGTCAGAATTTTGAATACGAGCGCTTTTTTCGGACGGATCGATTTTCTGCTTGAAAACGAAGAGTGACATTTCATTTAGAGTAGCAGCATGAAATACGGTACAGAACGTTATGCGACCCACACTCTCAAAACATGGTGGTGGTAACTTAATGATAAGGCCTTGTGTTCTTTGAGGCCACCATGAACGAAATGCATTTTTACACAGAGATTTTGCATATAATTACTAGTTTATTGTCTTTGTAGTAAGCAATCATTTTTATCATTTGTATTAAGACCATTCAAATTTTAGAGCACTGCTTCTAGCGTTGTGACCGTTGATATCCAAGCCCTGGATCGTAGCTCGCTTATCGCCAAGATGTGGTCTATTCGGTCGGGTATCGTGCAATAACGTACACTGAAATTCGAATTTGTGGATGGTAAAGCCAACGGACTTGGAAGGTCGATGCTTGATCAAAGTGCACGAACAAATTTTTCACACGACGCCGATTTTCGTAACACAGCTGAATACTTTGGAGACGTTGTTAAAGTGTAAGTATTGCCACGACAATTTGTCCAACAATACAGACTACGAATAAGACGACAACATGAGGTCAGTTCTCAGTGATCTTTGAAAAAATAACCTTTAGAAAAAAGTCTAAATGAGTCAATCGTTGCTTACACATGTTACGGCTCCTTTCACTGTTTCCAAAAACGTTTCTCTTCCCCATTCGATGACTAAGCTAACTAACGGTAAGAGGAAGAGGGAGAGTGTCGGAAAATTGGAATGGGAGGTGAGAAAACTTAATTCGAATTACCTGCAACATTAATTGGCTCAGATGCAGGTCTCTCCCGAACTGTGCCCCACACAAATAGAAGAAGAAGAACTTAAACATCTAAACATGCCACATTCGCATTCGCCAACCCTAATTCGCCAAGTAAAACAAACATTCCGTACAATAAATCCGATAGTGTGCGACTTGTTGGAACAAATTCCTATTATAAAGCAGATGCAGCACTTTGCGTGTCTACTTGGAGGGGTTCTAATTGGATAATTTTATCTGTCGACAATGAAACTCGCTATGCACATGCACGCAATAGTACCTAATCCGGTGGTTACTCAGAAAACAAAGAAGAGATTAGCATGGATTTTTCAGTTCCATGTGTCCTACAATTGCTGGGGTTGAAGATAAGATCCTGTTCGGAAAGTAGAAAACAAAGCAATTATTCAATTACACTGTCTAGTCCATCGACATTGTACAACAGCCAGGGCGGCAGTAAATAAGGGGACGTTTCTATTTATGTACTATGTTCGTATACTCGTATCACCAGAAGCAATCAATTGCCTCCAACATCCGCTTATATATTTGTCATCCTTATTTTTCATCTTCATTCATACCTTTTTTTTGTGTTCGACACAAAAATTGGGTGGTTCTGTGGTAAGCATGTTCAATCATTCAGACATCAACACGGTACAATGATTTTATTTCTTTGTTTATGAGTTCCCCTACTGAAATGTTTAGATACTGATAACTTCTTAATATACAATAATATAGAAAGGTCATTTGCTTGGAGGGTATTGGCTTTTATCAGAGTCTTAGAAGGTCACTGGCGAATCTGCGATGTCAGCGATGTTTTCCTAAATAATTTTATTTCTGACTTGTTAACGAATTTGATTGGATTTGAAGTTGGTTTTGATCTTTTGGAAGTACACTGAATTATCTTAACGTTGTCAAACCAAGTTAATTATCCAACAAAATATTAAATCATGGCCACATTTGGGATGTAGCCTATGTTGAAACACGTCGTCCGGTAGTCAGTGATAGAATGCAACATTTTAATGAAAATTGCAGACGGATGTTGATAATGGAACCCAACATCTGCAAATTATTTAGTTTACCGCTGCAAACCAGCAATCCTTTGTGCATCTCATTGAAGTTTACAAAGGAACAATTAATTAGCCTCAAGTTTTGTCTAATTCCAGGCCTTTTTTGATTAGGAATTTCTTGGCCAACCTTGCGGTAGTGGATTGTAGAATCAATTGCTGCGGAAGTGTGCCAGGTTCAATCCTCAAATTGATCAACTTTCATAATTCACCACCTCTTTCGAGTCACTGGTTCACAGTGTCTAAAAAAAATGTATTCATACATCGCCATTCGGAATCGGCATAAGTCCCATCCACTCGTGATAAAACCATAGCAGGCACAACATGAGTGGGTGCTCTAGCTGAGCTCAGGTCTACTTCGGACTGTCGCGCCACATATTATTGAAAATGAAAAGGTATATCATATAAAATTTCTCAGTAGTTACCCGAGCAAATGAAAACCAAATGAAATGAAACTTGGTATCGGTTCTATTGTTTTATATGTGTGGTGTTATTCCGGCAATAGGGTGTCTCGTATGTTGACTATAATTAACGCTTAACTTCTTAACGTAAGGACTAGACGTAACCCCAGAGAAAATTATCGAGTTGCATCAAGTCTCATCGTAGCGGCCATTGATTAACGCTCGCCATGAGATGACGCAGTTGCCAAATTTCTCCTTCACAATTTCGAGTGTTACGTAGCTAATACGACATGTAGCGCCGTCTTGTTGGAACCAGGTCGATGTTGTCGAGCTCCGGCCACAGATAGGTGGCTAACGTCGCTTTATACTTGATGCCATTGACGTTAACTGTGTATCCGACAATGGTGCCATGCCAAAAACTGCACCAAACAGTCAATATTTGTGGATGCATTGATCCTTAGTATAATACTTATGGATTGTGTCCGCTCCAATAACGACAATTTTGTTTGTTACCGCTAATCCAAAAATGTTCCTCGACCGAGAAGATAATGCTTTGGGCAAGATCCGGTTATCCGGCCAACATTACGAGCGACCAATTAGCGAACTCATGGCGTTGTCTGTGGTAGTCGGACGTTAATTTGGGTTTAGGCCCAAAAAGAGCCGCAAAATAACCCGGGTTGACTATCTGGATGTCAATGGTAACTGGTGAAGTAGCTGCTGAATAACAATTGGCAAATATATTTGCTATCTGATCATCCCTCATAAAAAAAAAAACAAGTCTCTGGATACTATCATTATGTTTTAAGAAAATCTCAAATAAGCTCTTGCGAACACACCAATTTACAACTTTTTAAAACAAACTTTTTCTAATGCTCAACGTTTTTCTTTTCCATTTGGTCCATTTGATGCACCCGTTGAAGTTCTCAACCTTTGCATGGCAACCCTTTGCTTCATGCACACTAATGAATTTGAAAACACTAATGAGATTTGAGAAACAAACACTCTAAACAATAATGAATTTGATATATAGTGCATGTTTTATTGACCGTTCGTTGTGACGGCTGTACAGAAGACATTTTTAATGTAATCAGTATTAAACAAAACACAACCCCATTTATTATTATTAATACTACCAGCTTATTTCACTCGAGGAGCCATGTCGTAGCTGTCTTCAAACATAAGCGTCTAGGCGTCTGTCTGACAATTATTGAGGTATACCACGTAAAGCCACGATATCACTTGAGCCCCTAAATCAATACGCAAAGATTTGAACTAAATGAAACACTCTAAAGGCAACCTGCCTACTAATTAGGATGACCATGTTTAAGACAAGCTAGTCAAGAATAATGTACATATGTACACATATCCACCTAAGAAATAGAAATGCAAACAGCGATTAAATTCAAAGTAAAATTTACTTACAAGGTCTGTGCACACGTCCCATTGGATATAGGGGGAAATTCTCCCTTCCCTGCTTCTCGTGTTCAGAAAAAAGGATGAACTTCAAAGTTATAAATCTGCCAGTACCTCGCACGTCCACCTTTAGCATTTATCACTGCTTGACGTTTGGTGAGGGATGAGGAGGAATACTTTCCCAAACTTCCTTGACCTTGTTTTTCAATTCTGTTTTGTTGCCCAAGGCACACTGCACGTGTACGTGTGTATTTGAAAGTACCCTCGACTTGTGAAGCGTGTTCTAAAAGTATAGGGTTATGTATGGCAGACCGTATCTTT
This sequence comes from Eristalis pertinax, assembly GCA_907269125.1. Lineage (NCBI taxonomy): Eukaryota > Metazoa > Arthropoda > Insecta > Diptera > Syrphidae > Eristalis > Eristalis pertinax. The sequence continues at coordinate 115,280,058 of OU026145.1, read as the reverse complement.
ACCCTATTATTTCCATGATTTTGCTGACACATACATACTTTTTTTGTCGTCCATTTTGCATGACTTTGAATGAAATTCTTGGATACTATGCCGATGTAATGTAGCATTCCTTCGTCACAAACTCCTCCGATCTTTGTATTGTTGAGCAACTATTAGAGTCGCTGGATTTCATTGCAGTTTTCCAATGTATCTACAGGCTATTCTATCACCGCCGACAGTCATGGTTTCCTCGCACTTATCGCACTTTCTTTCAAATAGTGATGATGATTTGTACAAAGCTGTAAAACTGGTTAAAAATAAACAGCTCCACAATAAATTGGTGCGAACTTCTTTCTACGGTTATTACGATTTAATTCCCTTTTCTCTAAGGTCATGGAAATGTTAACAAAATGTCAGGTTATGAAATATCTTAAACCGCGGAAGCTCCTTAATAGCCAACAGTACGGTTTGCTCAAGTTACCACCGAAAAAGGGAACCAATTTTTGTAAAATACAGGCGAAAGCAACATCGTGCGCTTGATGTTTTTACAGGGTAGAGTAGAGCATGTCTTATATCGAAAACGGTTGCCTATGGTATCGATGAATTTCTTCTTCTATGGATTATAAACTGGCATCTAAGACCTTGAATTGACGATGTTGGATGGGTTCAAGTCTGATATCCACCAAATAAATGCTAGTGTCTATTCTATCTGCGGGAATCTTTCTAATTTTTATAAATGGAATATAAGAATTTAAAAATATAATTTAAGAATGGAAATTCAATGCCTCTAAAACTCATTGTTGTCTGCTGTCACTTAACCTTACCGGAAAAACTTTCCATCCATTGTGCGTATATCGACACAAAACAAGTTGCAACGATCACATATTCGAGGTCACCAATTTCTAATACGAAGCACATTTAACTTCCTCTGATTTGGATTTAATTTATAAGCATATAGTTATATAATTTAAGGGCCGATGTTGATTTTGAATAAAACACAAATTATTTAGGAAATTAATGTCATTTCTTTTTATTATGATAATATTGGTATGGTTCAATTATGTATGGAACAAAATATCGGCCAAATGGCCGCCGCGACCTCGGCGGCACACTTCCATCCGATGGTCCAAATTTTCGATGACGCTGAATCATAATTGAGGTTCTATGCCGTTAATGTGCCGAATTATCTCATCCTTTAGCTCTTGAATTGTTGCTGGATTATCGACGTACACCTTTTCTTTCAAATAACACCAAAGAAAAAAATCCAACGGTGTCAAATCACATGATCTTGGCGGAAAATTGACATCGCCACCACGTGCGATAACACGGCCATTGAATTTGTCGCGCAAAAGAGCCATTGTTTCGTTAGCTGTGTGGCAAGTTGCACCGTCCTGTTGAAGCCACATATCGTCCACATTCATATCTTCCAATTCGGGCCATAAAAAGTTCGTTATCATTTCACGATAGCTAACACCATTCACAGTAACTGCCTGACCGGCCTCATTTTGGAAAAAATACGGCCCGATGATGCCGCCAGCCCATAAACCGCACCAAACAGTCACTCTTTGTGGGTGCATTGGTTTTTCGACAATCACTCTTGGATTATCATTCCCCCAAATGCGGCAATTCTGCTTATTGACGAATCCACTGAGGTGAAAATGTGCAGCATCACTGAAGATGATTTTCTTCGAAAATTGATCATCCACTGTTGCCATTTCTTGCCACCATTCTGACCATTGACGACGCTTGAAATGTTCAAGAGGCTTTAGTTCTTGAGTCAATTGCACCTTGTAAGCGTGTAAATGCAAGTCTTTATGCATAATGTTCATCAACGACGAGGGTGAGAGGTGCAATTGTTGGGCACGACGACGAGTTAAGGTGGACGGCTCTTCAGCCACACTATCGCGAACAGCAGCAATATTTTCTGCAGTACGAGCTGTACGAGTATGCACTGGTGTTTTCACATCTCCTACAGACCTGGCTTGCTCAAATTTTTGCACGATTTTTCCGATTGTACGCGCCTTTGGACGATTAAATTGACCGAAAAAATCACGAAGTGCACGATATGCATTTTGATTTGAACGCTCATTTTCATAATAAGCCTGAATAACTTTAACGCGTTGCTCGATTGTGTATCTTACCACGGTTCAAATTCAGTTAGTCTGAAATTGAGAAATGTCAAATGAAATGCAGAAAAAAACTTGACGTTTAGGTGTGGTTCACATTCAACATCGGCCCTTAAAATTTAACCACTCTTTACTTGCCCTAAGCTTGAGTACAACGCTGGTCTAGTTCCCTCAAGACAACGCATATCCTCGTCAAAATCCGGTCCAACATTTTTATTTTGTTTTTACTAACCATTCAATGTTTTGTAGATAATCTTACAAACCTCTCACCGCACACTGTATTGGTCTTCAACACTGCGTGGGGCTTGGTTATTAAATTTTAATTTTAATTGCATCGCTTTTTGTGTCCATTTTCGTGCACAATTTTCTCATATACCATTCGTGGCTGTTGCTGAACAACAAACAAAATCAAAAATTGTTCTCACATTTCAGCAAATATTCGTTACACTTTCGTTTTGCAATTTTCACGAAACTTATCCCTTAAATACTTTCTAACATTTTTTTTTCAATTAAGCGTAATAATTTTTTACCCCACGAGAGAAAATGAAAAAAGTGTATATATTTCCCAACGGGTGTTGAATAACCTTCCATATAGTATAGATTCCTGTGGACTGATGAGATCCCCACACCATTTTGAAGCGTTCTGCACTTTCTGGTTTGGCAAACGCCAAACTTTTAATCTTCTTATCCCGAGAGCTTACATCATTAGGTCGACGTAAACTTTCTAATAATAATTTATGAAGGAAAATGAGATTGAGGTGAACTGCAATTATCTTAATTTGATATCGGTTGCACTCAAGAGATACAATCCCACATGTGGGGATGATGTAATTGAATAATATTGATGACTGAGTTAACGAACCAAGGAATGTTCGTATGCAAAGTGTAGGACAAATTAATTGGATACACACGATGAGTATGGAGTATGGAGCAACTTTTTTTTTTTTGGTAAATTTATGAATATTGGAAAATTTATGTTTCAGTATCAATATATTGTGTGTATAGGTTTTCGTATGCGAATGTATCGCAGCACTTTTAATAAATTTGAGATGGTTAAGGATGTTGAAAGCTTTTCACTGCGAGGGTGGATCAATATGTACTCGTAAGTTCACTTAATTTATCGATTTCATTGAGCATGTTGCTTGTTTTTACAGTTTTTTCTGTAGTAAAAGGTGACACATTTCAGTATTGGGAGAATCGATATTGGCCTGTGCCTGAACTGCTGATTTTTAGCTTCTTCCGTATACATATTATATCGCCCTAATAGCATAGGTGGCCCGACACTTCGAGGTGGGCCTGGGCCTAGCTTCTACAATACCCACTCATCATGTGCGTGTTATGGGTCTGTCGCAAGAGGATGGAACCAAAAGTCTAATGTGGAATCCGAACGGCGACGCCTAAGAAGCCTTTTCTGGACACTGAGTATTTTCAGTGACTCGGAATTTGGATTTTGCAGTGCTAAATTTAAGCTAAGGCTTCCGATTTGTCTCACAGGTGCTTGGAGAGCAGCACCATTTCCTTGTTTGATCACCTCCTAAAAATGTTCTCTTCCTAAGTAGATACGTACATAAGTACTCACTAAGTAATTGTTTGATCTACAGAAATGTCTGGGATAGGTCGATATTATTCCATTTCCTGACAAGTTACGTCCCTATGACCTCAGATTATATGTGACTCATCATAGAATTGTGATCGCAGGAACTATATGCTAGAACGTGGCGGCATGTAACTAGGACTTAACGTGTTTTCTTTGATCCATTTAGGAAAAAAATCATGTCATAGACTGCCGTAGGGAGTCTGATTGAGCAGAGCATGTTGCCTGTTCACATCTTTGATCCATCCGTATACACTTGGATGATATGGTTAGTTTCCCACTCCACCTTGGTTGGAAAGTGAAAACTAAAAAATCGTGGACAGGAGGCTATAAAGATATAGGATACTGACGAATGCTGTTTGTCCCCACGCTTTGAATTCGAGACGATATGACTAATCCTTGGTGGAAGACCTTTAATGAGGACACAGGATGATCGCTATTTTTCTTCTCGCAACAGAACTTTGCATGAACGCATCTTGTTGTGAATGGAGGGATTATTACAAATTTGTTTGGCAGACCCAGGACTAGGTGGTGGATGATGTGGGTCAGAAGATGATGATGAACATAATGATAATATCGAAGATCTTGAAGGGTGTTTACGGATAAGCCCAATTCCACAGACCTTCTCGAAATGGATATTCTAAGCCAAGATGATTATATCTTCGACAAACCTAACAACATGCCAAGTCACCTAGCTGGACGGACACGATTTGAAGTAGTCGTATTACTAATCTGTCCGAAATGACTACGTTAAGTTATTTTCGAGTGCTTGCCTGACTGGCAATTCAGTTCAGCCAGGTTATTAAAGAAGTAAGCTCCACGAAACGATGCACAGTTTTTTTTCTGGCCGTGACATAAAGCTCTTGCAGAGCCCAATTGGGACTTCAAATGTTAGACGCTTGAATGAATAAAAGGGATCACTTACTGACTTGACTGATTAACCTAGCTTGTCTGCCTATTGCATACATCGTTTTCTAATAGAGCATCTTCTTTGCTTAGAATACGACTTTCTGTTGCCACGTGGGTATCAAAATGTCCAAATAAATGAGACATTATAGGCACACGCTCATTTGTTGTGTTGACTGTGACGAAGCCTAGTACACAACCTATTGATGTGTGATTTGCCGCCGAAGAACTGTTTTCCATGTGGCCGTCGTCCTCCACAAATCAAGCACCAAATTCAACCAACTAGCGTAGGTTGTGCAATCCAAAACCACTCTAAAAGTACTAGAAAATAAGAGCATTAGCATGTACTTCCTATGCACACATAGTGGCCTTAAGCCCGAAATTATGCATCACGGTGCATGCCATTAAACAATCTATTGAACAAAATACATTAAATATACAACATCCGCTAAGAGGCATCACACAAATTCCTAACGCTGTTATAGCATTCCCGAAAATTTAAAATTTCATTTATCAAATTGTGGTATGGCCTATAATCTTTCACTTTCGGTAAACGTGCTCTTTTCCATAACACCAGGAAAATAGGTTCGATTTGGATGGTTTATTTTTTTTTCTAAATTATATTCATGGAAATTTCCCCAGCAGGAATCATAACGAGCGAATTGGGGATGAAACAAACTACACAATCGCGACTCGTCGAGCCTTAAACAGCCACAGGCACTGCCAGGGCGATGATAAAATCTAGCACATACAAATAGACGTGGTCGTGTCACGAGCATTAAAATGGCACGACCGCACATACATACATATAATCAGTATCGGAAATTTGGACGGGAAGTACCCGCAGGAAGCCACGTCGGTGATAGACAAACCATTTCGAAATTGACATTTCTGTTTGTACATAAGTTGTGATGAGTACAAAATAGTGATGAGTTTCCAAGCGCACTAGTACGGTTTCCGACTGAGATAAAAAAAATCGAATTTAAATAATGGGTAAAGCGAAATTCAGTCGTTTAATATAAAATTAAAATTACTCTGAAAACATACACGTTGGGGACTTTAGTGGCTTTTGCATTCGATTTTAAATAATGGTGAATTTTGGTATTTTATTGGACACGATTGACCGATGTACTTACGCACAAAACATGATAACTGGTATACGGTGCAAGTTTGAAACTTATAAATCTTCTGGGCCATATATTGGGTCAAACGTTTGGTTTTCATGCTATCAATGATAGTTTTTCGACATAGACAAAATTATGTTAGGTACCTCCCGAATGGCCTCTTCGTGAAGAAAGAAGTTATTAGCAATCAAAGTAAGATGGCATTCAGTAAAATCGTATAAACTTTAGGAAGTAAATATTTTTTAAATGTCTGCATCACTCGGAAATATGGGTCAATTATTCCACCCAGGGAAATAAGGCAAGCAAATAGTAGAATTGATCAACAAATGTCTTCAAAGCGAATGCAAAGACGAGACAATACCCCTCACAAATCATTTCTACCAAAGAATTGGTTAAGATAGCTTGATCTGCTTGTAGTGTAATTGTTTTATCCATCATAGAACACTAAGTTCTGAGTATACTCAGTATCGCTTAGTTCAACAGACGTTTGTTGTGCGACTAAGAATCATCTCCCATTAACAGTCAGCAGTGAGTGTGGAAGAAGCCTGAGGATCATGAAGAGTCATCAGGTAGTAGACAGCCCATAACAATTGCGTCATTTCACATTTTTTTTAAAGAAATTCTACGATTTCTTCATTTTAATCTAAAACCTTCGTCAGTATTCCTTTATCTTTTGACAGATCATACGTTTTTCGTGACATGTATCAGAGTCAAACATCATGAAAAAACTTAAATCCGAATCAAGTTTAAAATGATTTCAGCGACGAAGCTCGTTTCTGGTTGAATGGTTATATTAATAAACAAAACTGACCTAGTTGGTCTGATGAGCAACCTCAGGGAACACAAGAGCTACCAATTCACCTGGAAAATGCACTTTGGTGCTGTTTATGGTTCGGTGGAGTTATTGCATAATATTTTTTCGAAGTTTTCGAGTCTGAACATCATTACCGTCAATGGCGTTCGATGTTATCTTAATTTTTTTGTGCACAATGCAGGAACTGAACCTGGTTGACGTGTGATTTCAGCAAGACAGTGCTACATGCTACATCACGCGAATCGTTGGACACATTGAATTGGTGTGGATTGTGAAGCCTTGGACGACATCATTATACATGTACAAGCAAGCGATTAATAAAACAACCATTAGACACCATTTTTAGTGATGCCTTTTCTGCGCTTCAAAATAATACTTAAACTGACAGATAGGTTACAATTTCCAATGAGACTCACACTCAAACAGTAAGAAGGCGACTCATACGCTAGCTCTCTAGGCTCACTTCACCTACACGAAGAACATTTTTAATACTCTTTTGCGTCAATGACAATCAGACTAGCAGTCAATAAACCAGCTACAATTGCAGCCTTGGAAGATAACACTGCATTATTTTTTACCAAGATACCAGCCGATATTTACAAAAAAAGTGACTCAAAATAGCACTCTCCTTAGGGACCAATGCAATGTCTTGTCAAACAATAGAGCAAAAATGGTTAATCACGATGAGACTGTACTGAGCGGCTTGTGCTTTTTTACTACAGCTATATTAAATTTTTGAACTGAATTCATTTTGATTACTTCAAGAGCCACTGAAACGTCGCATGACGTAAAATGTGGATCAGCAAAAATTGTTCATTTCCTCTGTAGTTGTGCTCCAGTGGTGATCGGTTTTAATTTGTGCACTCAATAAATTTCAGAAATGTGTTAAGCAAGACCCTTGCGCACTGAATTCAAAGGTGGGTAAATAAGTAGACAAACGTGACTGCCCTTAGACCTGGAAAGAATTCCATAAACACTACTCGAGAATTCAGAATGGTATCGGAACTTTGGTTAAATTTGGATACAGTACCAGTTTTAGTCATTTGTCAAGAACAATCTGTCTGGTTCTGCCCAGCTACCCACTAAGTTGATCAAATCATAAGATTTTTCGAAACAATGTTACCACACACTGCGGCATTTGTTGCAAACCACAGAAAAAAATCACCTTAAATAGTAGCAGCGAGACACTGACCATTCATTTTAGGGGACGATATCATCAGGACACATTTATCAACGAGAAATAGCTGAAGGCTATAATCCGAGGAATTTCGCTTGTGAGAAGAAGTCTCACAAAGCCAAACAAAAAATAATCACAAAAATACCCCAACTTTTATGAATTGATTAATATTAGATTGGCGTAGTGCCAAAGATTATCTGCACCAGAAAATAGGTTTTTTTTAAATTAAACTGACTACCACGCAAAAACGAACCACGAAAGACCGTCAGCTGATTTCCATTCGCGGGACTTGAATGTACGTGTATGTTTGTGTGAATAAATTCAATTTTCTGAAGGGGAGGAAAAAGAAACATTTGTTCGCTGCCGGAGATTCCCACTCTTTCACAGGAGCGCTTGCTCGTCCTGTATCATATGAAAGCTTGCGCATTTTGCACGCGAATATCTTTAACGTTCATATTTTATTTTTGCTTGAATTAGATAGATAGCTAGAATTTTATTACTTTTCGAACGATTAATCGTGTCTATTAAATTTTCATGGGAAAACTCCATTCTGTCATTGGGGAATCTGTGCAAGTTTTTTTTTCTTGTTCCTCTTCGTTGGCAGGCTATAACTTATTTTTGCTGAGGGTTATTTTGAGACTCACCTGATATTGAGTGTATTAATGACTTCAAGACAACGCATACAATTAGAAGGGATCACGAAAATTTCCTTTGAAAAAATAGCTGAAGAAATTTGTTAAAAATGCGTGTAAGAAAGTAGGTGCTGTAGGTTGATTCAAGTCGGAAAAAATGCCCCAAAATTGGTGGAAGAACTAAATTCGATTCCAACTGAATCGATATTTTATTTTAAGGGCTTAGCCAACTCTAGAGGCCAACAAAATAGACTTTCCAAGTATTCCAAGTATATCAGTGAGTGTATACAACAATTTGTTTGAAGCGATTACTTTAAAAATGGAGGCTCTTCTGCGTTTTTCCGATGGCGTCTCCGTTTATTCAGGGTTGGCGGCCGGACAAACAGCGAATGGAATTTTTAAATTATAATAAACCAATTTTGTTTGGATGAAATGTAATCTGCCCTAGTAAGGTAACTGTTCAAAACGGAAACGCATACTCTATCGGAAATATAAATTTGTGCTAGATATCCGTTATTGGAAGAAATTTGTAGTCGTACAATGATAAGCGATAAATTCTTTTCGGAGAGTATCGGACACATTTGACGTTTGGCTGACACGAATGTTTGTCAAAAAAACGACAGTGAACGCGTAGCAATGCAGCATGCGGGGTTGCGTTACATTTTGTCGTAAAAATGTTCCGATCAGCTGTTCGAAATGTTACTTCGAAGCAAAAATCCTCCGATTCGTATGAAATCGAAAAAGTTTCCGTTCTGAACAGTTACGGCAGAATATCTGCTACACATAATTGTTAAAACAATTAAATTTTCAATATAAAAAACAAATGCAATGTGCTTCAATAGACCATGTATTTTTCAAGATATATTCAATATTTGAAGTTAATCGGCAGAAAATTGTCTGAGATATTATTTCCGGCCCAACTTAAAAAATGCAATTTTGAGATATACGCGTTTGAAGCTTTGAACGCTCACAAAAGGAGACCAGGAGGCCTCGTGCTCAAATTCGAAAACCGACCACAATCTTCTGGGGACATCATTTTTGAGGTCTTAAGGTAACTTTCCAAAAAAACAGAAAACCCTTAACATCATGCCATCGAGTTTTCCAATGAGGACTTGACAACTTTTTTTAAATAAATCGCCAGCCCATCTCAATTGGCTTTTATTATAATCTAGAACATTTTATTATGGTTTGAAGTACAATCAAAATACTTATGGATAGAATTTGATGTCGTTCATATGGCAACCACGGGTTCGTTTGCATCGTTCCATTCGTTAAACGCAATTTTCTTTGACCCACATTTCTAGCCGCTGTCAACAGCCGCTGTCTCTCGCTCAATATTGGCTCTGAGCTGGTCTAACGATACCAGCTTTAGTATCATTGGCATAGACCAATGATGAAATACCGCGGTCCAATAAAAATCATTACAAATCTCACGATCTATGTTGAGGAATGGTCATGTTCTGGATTTAACACGTTCATCGAATAGAATTTCCAATAATTCGATTGTTACACCGTGTGGTTAGTGGTAACGTCTTGTTGAAACCACTTTTCATTAAAGTTCAGTGAATGTCTATGCAATTGACCAAAGAAATATCGTTGCAACATTCCTCTTCAGCGATCTCTATTGACTGTAGTGTGGGGTTGTTTTCATCTCGGTCCAATGACATCATCGGCATGAAAACACACCTTTGAGTTATTTCTTCTGAATGAACTGGTGTTTTTGATTCACATGAGAGTTCACCTGACCAATAACGCATATTCTGCTTGTAGACAAAGGCGTTTAACCAAGAATCCACTTCATCAATGAAAATGATTTTGCGATTAAATTAGTCATCTTCTTCCAACATTTCTAGAGTCCAATCCGAGAAGAAATGACTTTAGTTCATCTTACAATATCTTATCTTACAATATAATGGTATTGGCCAAAATGCTTTCGCATAATTCGCGACAGTGTGGTATTATCGATGTCGGATTCTTGAGAACGCAGTGGAATAGACAGTCTTGGTCCGTTTACGATGGATGCTAGAACGGCTGCAATATTCTTACCACTCGATCAATCCGTTGTATCCAACGACAAAAACAGTTTGTTCACTAGACTAGAATTGCCAAATTTACGACCTAAAATGGCATGAATCCTCTTAACGTTCGATCTACTTGAATGTTTGGTAATAAATTGTATTTATTCTTAAATGTTTTGTTCGTGATCTTCACCAGGATGAATATGTCGTTTTTACGTAATGACTTGAAATTAAGAGCGTGGTCATTGACAGGGTACACTCACAATGAAAGTTGTCAATTCCCAATTGGGAAACCCTTTACATATCATGGAAATAGCATCTCGCGGTATAGAGCACCTGCATTTTCAAAAAAGGAAGACTAGTCTGACGTATCTAGACTAAACTCTGCATTTCAGCCAGTCTTTGACTCGACTCGCCTCGTTGCTGTCATGCTGTAATTATTTTTAAATTACTGCTGAACGAAGAGAATACTGTTGGTCCCATTTTTATTTTTTTTTTAAATTTATTTTGTACTCTCTCTAAAGCATTACAATCAATTATGATTTTTTAATTACAAGTACTTCAATAGCAAGTAATTGAAAATAGCATTGTTTTACCTTCAATAACATGTTCATTAAATGTTGTGTGTTTATTGAGGACACTATCCCCATCAACTGATGCAAATTTAGGTTATCACACTCAAAATATGCCAGAGACAAAGATAGGTTAACCCCAAAAAATGTACGCCTACCAAATCGATTGCTTCCTCATAATTGTTGGTGTTACATCGGTTCTTGAGGTATTTATCAGTGGTTTCCCTTCTTGATGTCTGATCGTTGCCATACACGATTATAGAGTTGTTTGTTATTTCAGCAAAATCGTCTGGTATATGCGGTTCCCCATATGGAGTTCCTCGTTCGTGTAATTAACGTTAGTGGTTTTTATGGTTTCCACTTTCATTGGCAGAGTACGGGTGATGAGATAATAGGAAATCTGCTAGGAAATCATTTGAAAAGTTCGGTCGAAAATTTAAACTGGAATCTGGATTGACGTGGATGATGTGGTAAGGGTTAGCACTGGGCCCGCCTGGGGAGTATTCGTGGTTGGGATAAATACGCGGCAACAACGCAAATCAATTTTAAACCGTTGCTTAATGACTTTTGAGTTAATACAATGAAGTAAATAGATATGTAGCACTACACAGCCTCTTTTCATCCACCATACGGTAGAGAAGCTTCTAAGGCATTTTGTAAATCGTGCAGTGACGATTCTGCCTCAGAAAAAAGGCAAACATCTGAAGGGACGGGGGATAGTTCAAATCAGAGTCTGCTGTTGTGGTTGAGTACCCGTTTTCGAAGGTAAATCAGTTTTAGACCAAGCCTGGTTGAACAATTTATTTCCATTTGGGGCAAGTGGAGTAATACATTTTTGTAGATTTCGTAAGGCGTATATTATAAACTTGAACTGAACAGATTTCATTTAAACGTATGAGGATAATCACGCGATGAACCAACATGTCTAACATATTCCAGCAATGGTGAGTCAAAGGTAATGCCGAGGGATTCGTGTGACATACGTACATAAATTTATTTGACTATGGATTTTTTGAAATCAAAAGGGGTGGTTGGGTCGTGGAAGTGGGGATAAAAGTCTGACTCACGGTCACACGTATAATCCCAAGATTAACTTTCCTAATGATATGTCTGATATGTGAAAACAAACGTTTAGCTCACACGTATAATTCCTAAATCGCCTATTGTGGTGGGAGTAGAAAAGGGTTCGTTGCAAACGGGACACGTTGTGGTTGGTGGAGGAGTGGTGCTTACAGGCATCATGCATATGCTCTGGCTAAAGAACAATTTGATATCAATATTCAATTTGATCAAATGTTCTCAAAACTTCCCTGAAACGTCTATTCGTTAACGAGATAGCCAATTGTTCTGAAATCTGAAAGCTGAAATGCCTAGGAAGGGCACTAGTACATGTTCTTCGCCGCTGCAAAATTTCTTTTTTTTCCCTTGAAATGATGGATCACTCGACTATGGTGCGATGGCACAGGGTGCCTCACTACGAGTCAATTGTGGCCCATTCCTAATCCGAGACCAATATATTACAGAACAGACGCAGGAGGCCGACTCTCTAGAATCTTCTCGGCGTTATCATCGGACACCCATTGGAATTAACACCTTTAGATTGGGTATAATCTAGAAAGACTTGCTGGAAGAGGAGGGAACAATTCTGTGCTTACGCCGCACTAGGTACATCTTCTTACCCACGGGCTAACTTAACTTGACTGAAGTAAACAACGTTACTTGCATCCATGTACATCAAGGTGACTACAATGAATTGTAAACGTCGTCGGGTTTGTGTAATCTAGAACAAGTTGGCGCTGACAGTAAAGCGGTTCAGTTGGGTTCAACTGATGTTGGTCACTATCTAAAATTGTTAAAAAGTTAGGCTCCCATAGTTGGCCAAATCACTGAGCGAGCAGAGGAGTGAAGCGGCTTCATCCATGCAACATCCGCAGATGTCATTGTATTAGAGACCCATGAAAACGGGTTTGCTTTCCGATTGCTGAGTGCTCTGTCACGCTGATTAGATTCCTAAGTGCTGGCATACTTAGTCTGCGCAGACAGAGTAACCGTTTGAGATTATGTGTTGCCCATATTTCCTTTTTTTCAGACAGAGTAGTGTAAGGTCCTACTTACAAGAAGATGCTCAAAAGCACATATTCTATGCAATTTCATGATCGTTTCAACATAATAAACAGTTCTGTAATAGTATGATGAAGTTTCGTTAAAACAACGTTTTATTAATATGTAATTATGTTCCAGTTATTATCTCGCCAAAGAGTATTGACATTGTTCTTCAAATCGTCAGTTGCAATAAAGCTTTTGTAAGCGTAACACGTATCGGCATTCCAACTGCCCGGTATGTCGCAATGTCCCGACACCTCCATAAGACAAATGTTGAAAAGGTCAGGCATCTAAGAGACAGCCGTCAGTGAAGAGATGTTTTTGAATCAAAAATGAAATTGTCTACGGACTTTCCCTTTTGGACATCACATTGTTCGTCAGCCACGACAGTTCCTCATTTATCGCTTTATTTTCTGCCTGAAAGGCCCTAGAGTAATTGGGAAGCTGCGATCAAATTGCAAAGTCGAAATCTTTCGAGCACATGCCCACTTCTTCGTTTTCGATCCGTCGCAGAGCAACGTCCAGCGTCTGAATTTCAGACTTCCACTCCGATCTGCAAAGAATGCTAGTGAAGACCCCTTCCCCTCTTGATGAAGTAGGCGATCGGTTTCACTGGAGAGGAAATCAAATCCGTTGAGAATAGTCCACAATCAAAGTGTCTTGCAGTTGAAGTATTGGCTTATTGATATTTTTTTTCCTTGATACTTCATGGAGGATAAGAAATCTACTTCGGAGTCACAAATGGTGTCTCCCCCTTCAGTCTAGAAATACATCTGATTAAATCATTATTATTCCTTTGAATAACCTAATTTGTATCTCCTCCTTGTGCCAAATTGCATTTCCATTATTCAAACAAGCTTAACAATGATTACTTCATCAAGCGGATCACGCAAGGGAGCCAAGTGATATGGCCATAATTTATGATTGCATGTCAATCTGCTTAGTAAAGACGTTAAGCCGCACATCAAAGTCTGCATATGTAAGACCTTTGTTTGGAATTATCCCGTCCAGCTGATTAAGCCACGATACATTATCGCTTCATTTATTCCAAACCCATTGAAGGCACACTTCCCGGACTGCAGAAACACAAAACAGAAGTTGTGATAAGCCAAGCCAACCAGCTATCTATAATCATGAATAAATATTTGTAGGTACACAGATACGTATCCTTTCGGATAACCCCTAGTCGCCGGCAGTACGACGACGTGAGTCATAACTTTTCCTCTTTTCATATTTTCATCAAATAATTAATTCAAAATATAGAAATAAGTATCCACGAGCTCCCTGCCGAAAACAACATAACAGAATATCGTATAACCGTTATTAAATTATGTACTGTTTTAGTAACTTTGTTCTAAGTATTTGCCTCCTGGGCTGCAAACAACTTTACTGACTACGTCGACCGAGGACGTCTGTACGTGAAGTTTGCGTGGAAAATCAGGACATAATATCCTTATTCATGTTATTTTTGTTTTTATTCCTTTGTCAAAAAGGAACCCATCGATTTTTCACTACATACGCACGTAACAACTTACTTTGTTCACTTACTCGTGCAGCCCAGCCTATAAGACAAGATGTGTATGTGCTCCAGCAGTTACATGGAAGTATCTTTCGTAAATACGAGTATATGCTTATGTACAACATTTCGTCGGATGTAAAGATGTTAGCAAATAAACGAAAGCACTCCGACAGAGGGTCCCCGACAGTGCGAGGGAAGGAGGGCACACCAAAGTTATAATTGGTTAAAATGTAATAAATTATTAAATCGCCAAAACAACATCAACTTCAATCTTCTCGGAGGCCGCAATAGAAAGAATTTGCCATGTCGGAGGCATTAGTGGGAATAAACAGGAATTATTGCAAACGGAAATTAGTTGGGAAATCTATCTATGAATCTCCGCACACATGCACACACGCCCTTGGATAGGTAAATCAAAATTCAAATCTCCAATGGATATCCTGTGCGATGACAAATGGCAGTTTATATGGAAATGAAAGCTCATAGAAGCGTATTTCCAATTCACATATGTGCCCGACGAGCATCACACACGCTCCCACATGCCGGAGGCTAGATACAAAAACTGACCAAATATGTAAGTCTTTTCGGGTTGAATGTTGTTGATGCTGATTATGATACTCTTAGCAACGGCACCCTAACCCCTGCGCGTCCGTAAATTGGCTTCTGGAATTTAGGAATTGTTTCCCATAATCAATATTGCCTGCATATGTGTGTACACATAATCATTTACATAACTTAATGCGAATACGTACGCATTTCTAAATTGGAGCAAGATTCGCAAGCATCTGGAATGAGAGCGGTTTCCTCAAGCGAGGAGCAAAGGGTTCATCTAACGTCTTGTGTCGGGTAAATCAAAAGAAAGAGGTACACCTTGCCACGGAAAGTGAAAAGGGTTTTGCAGGTTGAATTTTTGATGAGTCAGTCTTTTCTGCGACTAAATAAAAAAATATTTGGTGCGCCAGAACTTGGAAAGCACCCAAAAGGGGCGAAGGCTACAAGGCCTTACTCAAGAATTTTTAAGACATTTTTTAACCAAGAAATTCACTAAGTATCTGACAAGGGATAGGGTGTTTTTTCCTTCTTCTTTATTTGGCGCTACAGACAGGGGTGGGCCTTGCCCTCAACCAGTCTCTCCAGCTGGCTAGGTGCCTCCAGTTTCGCCAGTTAGTTGAGGTTCTTATCTACCTGGGTGCGTCACCTAAGACGCGGGCGTCCCCCCTGCGTTGTCCCACAGGTTCGAAGCCGAAGAATCTTCAGGCCGGAGCCAAGTTGTCCGTGACCTAGCCACCTTAATCTTTGGACCCATAGAAGACTGGCTGAGCTCAAGTCGCTGTACTGTGATTGAAACGTCTACTCCAGATGCCTTCAACGCAAGCAGGATCAAAGACCACATGCAGAATTTGTCTCTCGAAGAAGCAAAAGACTTGTTCACCCGCATTCGAGATTGTCCATGCTTCTGCGCAGTTCAGTATAGCTGGGATGATAAATGTACGCATAAGTTGCGGAAAAACAGCTTGATTCTTCCACAGACTGTTCTCTTATTCAATTAAACAGCGGTTGGTAAGAATTATTCAGGGCACTGAAGTTGTTTGTACTGTTTACTGCGAAGTCGAGATAGGCGACGTTCTTGACTTGTCGTGCATCTAGTGTAAGCGTGTGAGTTTTGGAAGGTCTTCTGGTGTTTTTATGTCTACTGTTGCCATAAAAGTATAAATATTGCAGCCATGACTGCATAAAAAGTACCTCATGTTTGTTCACAACTAACACTCCTCTTCAGGCGGGTAGTTTTTTGATTGCCCAATGTCTTCAATGAAAACTTCAAAACTCACGCGATTGAGTGCCGCTTGATAGACTCCTTCACAATGTCATAGCATCCACACTAATAATGACTGTGTAATCACATCATTACACGGAACTGATTGGCAAGCTCAACTTCCCGCCAAAACTTGGCTGAATCATCATCTCGTGAAGGAGGAATATGCAATGTCGTCAGCCTGCGATAAAGGACCAACGATGATTGATGTTTTCGCTGGTCAACATTGCCCGCTCTGTTGGCGATGCACGACTTCATTTACTCTGGAAAGTTGGCCGAAAATTGGACTACTCAAACGCACATAGAGTGCTTATTAGAACGGAAGTTGGTCCTTGATTGCTTTCTCCTGTACACAGGCAACGCTTGCACCCGCTCAGGATTGTAATCACGTGCGCTGGCACCTACGTAGTGACCCAGTGAATTAATTAAGGCACCGTAAACAGAGAACGAATGGAACGAGCACGCTAAGAAATTGTTCAATGTGCTAATCTACGGAATTTATTCCTTTGGTTTTAAAATTATCTTTTTTTGATCATGGGGTTTTGTTACAATAGCCTTGAGTGCTATTAAGTTATAATTTACATTTTGCATTCCCTCTCTTAGTCGTTACTTCGCAGTGGATGAGACAATTCATACCACGGGTCCTTTCGGACGAAGTTCTTCACAACTTTGAGGCCAAACATTCCACGAAGATTTCTTCGAAGGCATGTCTCGAATGTCGTCCAGATTTCTGCTCCATATGTGTAGTAAGTACGATAAGCGTTTTGAAAAAGACCAATTTGTTCCTTCGAGTAAGGAATTGTACCAAGTTCTTGGGACAATCTAAAGTCGCAACGGTTGCCGAAGAAGTTGATGTTTCTTTTTGTTTGTTCACATTTCAACAGACATACAACAAAGTTGCAGCTGTCGATTCTGGCATCTTGTCCCTGCTGCTGCTTTTACCTTGACCAGCGTGTTGGGCCCATTGTGGCGTTAATGACATATTTTGACAGCCTTTTTTCTATATGTATGAGCCTCAGGAGGTTTTTCACATATGTTTTACTCAAATCATCAAGCCATTCAAAGTGTGTCAGAAACAGCACGCTTTTTCTTACTATGGCTAGGCACTCTCAAAGTTGTCCTCGCAACCTCTACAAAAGTCGACATGATGGATGCCAAGATGCAGTGCTTGTGTATTTATGACAAAGTATCCGGTTAGGACTACCGGTTGCCACTAATATGAGTACAGGCTTGATAAATATCCTTGATGATGATCAGAGTCTTATTCAGCGAAGGCCATAAGTTCGCCTCGTTGTTGATCGTTGCTTTCTAGACTCAGCCCTTAGATTCTGACTTTTTTGAATCCTCGTCCTCGAGAGAAGTACTAACTTACTTACGTATCACGCCTTCGACCCATGGAGGGTTTGAGCGTAAGCTAGAGCTATTTTCCATCGAATACGGTTCCGATTCCAGTCATCAAGACCAAGTTATCATTCATACCGATGATTTGGTCTCGGTGTTCATCTCCTTCTAGAAGCGGGGGTCTCCGATTCAATAACCTTTTACTTTGAGGATTGGTGTACATCCGCTCGATGTGGCCAAGCCAACGAAGTCGGTGGATATTTGTCTTTCGAACTACTCCACATAGTTATACCTACAGCTCGCAGAATTCGCGGTTGGATCTTCCTCTCCGTTCACAGGACCATCTATCTGAACTAGAATTTTACTTTCGAAAATACCAAGAATCAGCTCTACTGTGCTTATCATCCAGCTTCTGGCTTCAGTATCAGCGGAAAGGCAACTCAGCTTCTCTAATTCAACTGCAATTTTCTAGGGTGCTTTCGACGCTCAAGTGTATCAGCGGCTGTAAAGTAGATATTTGGCCAAAGAGCTATACAATCAAAGCATTACAAAACAGCAAAACAGAGCCAGCTGCATTTCTGATTTGAAAACGGAATCAAACCAAATATCAGCATGCATTCTACATTCTGTCTTATACGGCTCAGTTGAATTTCATGGCATTGGTGAGGCTTGTTGATTATGGCTCAAATGTCACTTTCCCAAATTTATGGTCCACCCCTGGTGACCAGAGATCTTCAAATTACTTCCAAAACCGATCCAAGTCTCTACCCATTCTCACTACGGAAGTATTCAACGTTGAAACTTGTGGTCAGTCAATGGTCCCCGCCGAAGAATGAATTCACAAATGTCCTCTTTATTGCTTACCTTTGTATTCCTGGGGGGAATAGAAGCCTTGTCGCTCACAAACAACAGTCATTACCCTGCTGTCACGAGCAGCAGACTTAAATAAATGACGAAGCACAAACTGTGGCTAATTCCTCAGCTGATACTTGAACCGAAAAGGGACGTATTTCATTTATTAATGCGGAAATGTGGGTTGTGGTTATAAAATGCGGTTGGCGGCGGTTATGTTCCCCCCGAAACCAAAACAGAAAAGGGAAAATGGAAAAAAAAGTAAAACTCAGCAACTGGTAATAACTGATAAGATAAAAATAGAAAAGGAAAAAAATGAAAAGGAAGACGACAAGACGAAAGATTAGGGAACAGTGAGGTCTCTAATCGCGCTTTCAACACGGATAAGCATGATGGAAGGTAGTTATTACCTATTTTCACAAAAGTCATTTTCATCCTGACCCAGCGCACCTGAGTCTGTTGTTGTGTTGCCACAAGCACAATCGCCGGGAGCCAGTCTCTCACTCACTCACTCTCTCTCAACCAACCCACAAAAATCGCGGTCACTATTCGTGAGAGAGTTGGCTTTCCATTCACCGGCGGCGCACACAACACAAGGTGAGCGTTGTGGAAAGAAATAATTATCTGAGGCTTTTAGCCGTTCATGGTCAATTGTGTGGCTCTCACCGAAAAGTTGAACTGTCAAAATGATTGCTGGTCACTCGTTGGAATTCGTGCCACGGTGAATCTCTTCATTCTCCCAAGAGGGCACATCTTTTATCAGGAGTCGGTCAGGGCATTATAATTATTTGTTCAGAAATAAAATACACTCTAGCATCTCTCGGTTTCATAATTAATTTTGCATCTCACATTTATTTGTTTCAGTTCACGCTGCACAACGGGAATCGTCGACAAAGCCAAAGAATGCAAATAGTTTGAATACAATTACAGGCAACAGTGTTGCCACAAGCAATGCAAATGTCAGTCATAACAATGGCAGTAACGATAGTGCTGTAGGTAATCAAAGCATAAGCACAGCATCCAGCAGTTCATCTAATTCCGCGAATCCTGCCAGTGGTGGAATCACAGACATTAGCACAACAACTACAACAATCTCGAGCAGAGCGGAGGTAGTTACAAAAACGAACAATAAGGGATCTTCCGGTGTACATAGGAATACAATTGAGGTGTATGATGAGAACAGGAGCGGTCCATACTTCGATAAGGCGGCGTCAAAGAACGTCACGGCATTGCTGGGAAAGACGGCATACCTAAATTGCAGAGTCAAAAACCTTGGAAATAAAACAGTAAGTACATTATTTTTGAACGAATTAATTTACGAAATGCAAGATTGAGTGAGGGGCCAAAACTATTTAAAAATATGTTTAGAAATAGTAGTAGTCTTGACCTTATGCAACGTCGACTTAAGAGTGTGTTATAAAAGATTTGAGATGTGTTTCTGCCAAGATATCATCTACGTACCTTCAACGTCCTTCGACACCCTTGCCTAGGGATTAATAATGAAAATTCACTTAATTGACTGATGAGTCTACAACGATTCCATGATTGACGTTTGTGTTGGCATTAGTGCTTCTGAAAGATTGTCATCTATGTGTGTATAGCTGCCAGCAGTTAAGTTCCTTTTGATGGTAATCTTCTTACTTACTCACTTCGCAGGTCTGAGCCTGAACTATAGATTCCTTCGATGACGGTCCTGGACACGCTGCTCCCAGTCATCCAGAACAAGCTGTTTTGCGACCGTGATGACTTGGTCTTTATACCAGAGGTTCGATCTTCGTCTCTTTCCCGAACCAGCATGCGCTCGATGTTGCCGAGCCAGTAAGTTTACGGATTTGTTTCTTTCCGGACTCCATCCAAAACTTGGTCGAGGTCGAAGAGTTGTGCGGTTGTGTATTCTCCTCCATTCACCTTCTTCACAGATGGGACCATATATCCGATATAGAATTTTTCGAAGGTTTTCGAAGGCTTTGTTTATCGTACAACTGGATTTTTGTAGAGCATAATTTCGACCTTTGAGTCGCGAATTTTGAGACCCACTTGTACCTTTTAATGGTAATCAGCGTCAGTAATTCCTGAAATCTGGCGTCCTGATAGAATGGGTGGCCGGCCAGATAAATACGATAGCTTTTACAATTGTTATGTTCCAAAGTTACCAATGAGTTTGCTTCATGCCACGTTTCATTCGGTTGTCATCATAGCTTCAGAGTGCAATTCGCGTCGTGGAAATGTTTGACACATTTTCTTGGGCCTAGAACCACCAACCAGACAGAAATGAAGATAACATAAACATAATCACTCCCGTGAGTTTTAACGAACATGGAAACAAAAGCATTTACTCGTATAAAAATACCTCACCGAAACCAATAAAAGCTTGCTAAATACCATAGAGAAGTTTGCACCATTCCATTATGGTCGAGACACACAAATGACACTGAACGTTCAAATCGCTAGAAACTATATTGAAAGAAAAAGAGCAATACTTTTAAATGGAAATAATTGGTAGTGAAGTAATAAGAAAATTTCTGGATGATGTTCTTGGAACCATTTTTGCGTGAATAAATACATCTTCGGTTCACCTGCAATCCTGCAACAAAACAAAAATCACTGCCAACTTGATCGCAGTTTATTTGTCGCTTTGATTTTATGAACGCAGATGTTGACTGCTGTCATGCATGATCAATGCGGCTGCCTCAGTTTGACTGTTATGAACTCGGCTTGTTTGCGTGCATCTGTGTGGTACATCAGATCTTAGTTGAATATGTGAATACATGAAAAAGTTAATCGCGCTACACGATTGCTTCCACTCGTTCATTAGCGCAACCGTTTGACCAATTCAATGGAGAGTCTAATATTCCATTAATTTAAAACTGCTACCACTTTATATGCATATTCCATAGATTCAGCCCCCACGACAATCTCCTGTTTCCAAATATTGATGATATGGCTCGCCGTTAATAGATCTGTGTCGAATGGCGAGGTCATCACTAAAAGAAATGCCTACTTTGATGGCCTCGACATAACCTATTATTTGGCGGGAACAAAAGCAATTGGAAGAGCGCTGAACTAAATCTATCAAGCTAAATAGAGAAATAAAACACTGTTTTGAAAACATTTTCTATTCAAAAAGTAGCTGACATCAAACGACCCTCGCAGTTTCTGAGAAGAACCTTGATCTCGCTCGTCTACGGGATGAACCAATAAAACTATTCTTGACAAAGAGACAAGAGGAATATAAGACCGTGGATAGTATTTTTCGATACATCATTAGTTATTCATAAAAGAGGTTGATAAACGAAGCTCAAGCAGTTATATCCCGCGAACGTTGTGGTCGTATTCCCAGAACTGAATGACAATAAGTTCACGCCAACCTACATATGTGCTTATATCAAAGACTGTGGATGTGGCTTCCTCCCTTTGAATAGCTATCAACTAAATGATTTTGAATTATTTCCTTCTCCATTGAGGGCGACGTAGCAAAGAAAGAGTTGAGGCCGTCCTATCTTCAACAGCAACCAGCCGTGCTATAAGTGCTATTGTTTTCTCGCGAGTGGAAGTGATAAAAGTTGAACCTACGGCCCAAGCTCACAGAGGGAACTTTTCCTTAATTTCATATTAAATTTTCAATACGCAGTGAAATCCTAATTAACGCTCATGGGCAATGAGGATGTTTTTCATTAACGCAAAAAGTTCGAGAAACAATCTCTTTGGGAGATAACAACTGGATTTTGCTTTCACTTTGATGTTTTTATTTAATTAGAACCAATAACCATTTGCGTTTGAAAGATGGCAGATTCCTTTTGAAGTAATTCTCTTAGGAAGTCTTCAGTGGAAGCGATGTTATGTTTGTTAACCCATTACCACGTTCTCATAAGATTTCCCGCATATTTTTTCCCACAAAGACCATGAGAAGAGGTGAGTAAATGAGTAATTATCACAGCATCTACAAAGCACTAAACAAAGGAGACGCAAATGGACTGGACAAGACCGTGTGGCTGTGTGTAGAATCTTTATTAAAATAAAAGCCATAAAGCGATGAAGCCTTTTTTATGTTTCATATTAAATTCATTTTTAGAACGTGCCATCTCAGCAAGGAGTTGCTTTCCAATAATAATTAAATAAAGCCAAAAATCATTTGCTTTCTTTTTCCAACAAAAAAAAACTTGGCGAAATGATGAAACTTTTATGGATATCCAGATCCGAAAAAAAAATTCCAACAGATGTAACTTTCATAATTGAAAAACGTGTTAGTCGATACTTCCACGTCGATGAAATTTTGATGGACGCGGGAGATTATTACAGTGTATCAAAAGTTTTCGTCGTGTAATGAATGAATGAGAAATCGATTAGGATTGCAAAGGTTATTAGATATTCTGCCGAAAAAGAAATCCAAACGAAAACGTCGCAAACTCGAAAACAATACGGAGTTTTTGATAACGACGTGATAGCACAGTGAATAGAATTTGTTGAAATTATTCCTATCGCAAAATGTGATTCCAGAGAAATGATTCTGGTGAGTCGAATGAGTATAGAATGCAGGACAGGAATATTCAGACGTCTGAATATGCATACTATCAGGAATCGCGACGTAAGTCCCTTAAAAAACAGAAATGTATACTTTACACACTACACTGTCATACGTGGATGCCTGACAATCTCCGAAGTACCCTTAGGGTTCAACCACAATGGGCGTATGTAGATTTGAGCTTTTGTCAAAGCCGATTTGAGAAATATTGCCAAAGTTCAAAGTGCCCACTAGAAACTTAAAGAAAATCGCAATACTTACTATCATTTACTTCATATTACGCCGATTTACTTCGCTTCCAGCAAAAGTGAACGAAACTCATCGAAACTGTGTAAAGCGTTTTATCTTCGGTGCCGTATGAACGTATGTTAGTTTGGGTAGGCAACTGAGCAGCGATATCAACCTTGTAAAACTTCTACGTCGAGTCTCTCGCCTCAGATGGTGAAGGGACTCCAAAACTCCGGCACTGAAATTTCTTGATTCCAAAAGAGGATGTGGCAAAAGCAGTCCTGGCCCCGAACTTAAACGAAACTTGTGGCGCCTAGAACACCGTAATAGTTAACATAACCTTTCTGTAGTGACGATGACGGCGGTACGTGCCACAATGTGTGATTTGTTCTATTTTTATGAAATTTATTTTCTATTCTAATTGAGCCTATGTCCCAATCCAGGACATAAGCAATCTATGTACACAGTTGCTTCCAATTCCGAACAGCCGTTTAGGAACTAGAGGTACGCAAACATCAAAAACCATCAACATACAATTATGCCCACTATTTGTATGGGATGTTTCAAGTAGTACAACTCGGACACGGAAAAAATTCTTGCAAGGGTTAAATAAAATCGAAACAATAGTTTTCTTCTTGACTTTTTTGCGGTCATCACACGAATTATCAAATTGGAGGTGTAACCTTAAACCAATCAACCCCCGATGGCAGATATTCGCATGTCGGTGGAAAGAGTGTCCGACGAGTTGAATCTGAACTTCCGTGGAACAACTAGGACTAGTCGCCTTTTAATGTTATTTTCATCCAACGAACCGCAATCTATCATAAGATCGGCCATAGGCAGTAGAAATACATTTGTCTACGAGCCTCTGGGACATTCAAGGAAGTGAGCATTAGAGTAGAGATGTTTTCAAAACCAATGGCTCTAGCTGAAGCACTCGTTATTGAACAATAGAAACACAAGTGGCTGCTGTAGAAGCCAGACAATGGCTTCGTCACGAACTAATAGCTCTCACAGTGTCTTCACAACCAATCGTCTCACTCGCAGACGGCACCAAAATGTTTCAATTTTCAGTGAAGTGTGTGTAAGCGTCTTCCTCCGCAATGTTTATCCATCATCTGTCATCAACGTACCCACAGCGTTTTGGCACTCCCTGCTAGGATATCTGTATGTACTCACACAGCTCATGGCAACTAGAAGGCACCCGCTTCCATTGGCCTACATTGCTTTGCGCGATTTTTGACAAGGCACAAATCATCAATTTCAACACGCGTGTTATTCTACGAATTGTCTGAATAGCGTCGAAATGAATATCCTCGAGTACTTCCTCAATGGGACTACGATGGATTTACGACGTGCAACGAATAGACGGTATTTCTCCGGGCGTAGTTTCAAGTGGTTGCTATAAAAAGAAAGTGTGGAATAAGACGCTCGTTGGAGAAACGTGGAAAACGTAACTATGGTTTCAAAAATGGGCGCCTTAGATGGGAGTATGTCCTTTAAAAGATCTACCGCACAATAAAGCCTAAGAAATGATGATGACTCAAAACAAACCTATAAAACTGTTTGTTGCTTGACTTTAAGTTGCCCTTAATCTATCGCAAAACCAACCAAGAGTCAGACACCAACAGACACAATCTGGTGCGAACTGCGATTGAGAATGTTTTTCAATAAATCCCCAATCACATCGGCAGTATTCAGTGCGTGAAAATGAATCGCTTTCTGCTTCCTGCTGCACACTGAAATCGTCGTCCCCAAACTGTCACTCAACAGTGACAGATGCGGCAGTTGCATCGGTCGTTTTTTGGATGTGCACATAGGCACTGTCACTTAGAATGATTTACGGGGACTGCATTTTCATCAACCAATCAGCGAAAATGCAATATTGTGCCTACTGTCAGTTTCACTTTGTCCCGCATCCAGGCTGGCGATGTTTTTGATATACTACCCGCGTGTTTTCTACTGTGTATCATTTGAAATTGTAAAATTTTCAGTTGACCTAGCGCCAACGAAAGCGGCATAGACACATTACATGGATACGTTTGTAATTTAATTTCTGACGGCGAACTGAAGTATTGGTTTGTATTTGTCAAGGCAGATGTATGTAACGGCGTTTGCCAAGGACGTTTGATGAGCAGAAGCACGCTCCAAATTTAATATTCAAAACGAAATTACTTAGCAATTTAGTTGCCGACTTGAATGTGATCAGTTATGCAAACAAATTTTTCATCTTCTTTGATAATTTGATTTAATTTTGTTTCCTTGAAGGAGAGTCTGTCTCTGTGGGCAACAGTTGCTGTACTTTCTCGGATAATTGACTTTAAAATACAGTTTTGGAGTTGTTAAGTGTCTTGGAAATGATGGGCTGACAGATAGGGCCTCTCTGCCTGTCTCTACAGGCTCTTGTTTCACTTAAGCCAGAGAAAGACGACTTCGGCACTGTTTTAGAATTAATTTCAATTAAGCTCAATCAAATCTACTAGCGTTATAATGGAAAATTCATTCCTCATTCGATAGTTTCAAGGTATCCCTGATCTTATATGCAGCACCACACAGCATCGTATTCACAAGGATATGATCTTTGGTCAAGGTTGTCTTGACCTCATCCTTTTAATAAACCTTGACCAGATATCAATGATGGTTTTTCCAATTAGCAAATCAGCAGCTGTTAAAGTCATATGTATGACAACCATCTGTCAAAATATTCCGTACTGTTTGTCATTTCATCATGCTTTCAGAGCGACTGAAAATTATTAAAAAAATACAGAAATTCTGGCTCAGTTGTCAATTAACCACCAAACAGGCGAAATGAAGAAAACTTAGCCGGCATAGCAACCATTAACGGAGAAGACAAGGAAATGTTGATTCGGCGCTTTCTAAATTGGATTTCTCCAGAGAGTCGGCCCGAATTATTTCCCGGCAAGATTTGGGCCTATATTTGCATAAGATTGTGCTGATGCAATAATTGACGCCGGAGCGACCATAGACAAATTCGTGAGTCTGCTAATTGGACGCTACAATTGTTGGCCGGATATCCGGATTCTCACAAGCTGCCAAAAGGCAGCCTCGTTAACAAGAAAAATTCCCGTTATTCGAGCGAATATATTCCACAAGTGTTAGAGAACGCTTCAATGCATGTCTGATGCGTTTATAGCATGGCTCCATCTTTCGAAATGAGCAAGGAGTCGCCGATACCGTCAATGGTCTCAGGCGATAAAGTGAAGTTAAATGACATTCAGTGATCAGGGCTTAAAATTGTCAAAATATCCGAACCTTGATTCCAACAAAGCGGATTTGTGAGGGAGTGTTTTTCGACTGAGTCATCTCACTCCTCCATCAAAAAAAATTATACCGACACCGCTTGCAATACTGACAGCGAAGTCCTCGAAGTCTCGAAGCCGAGGCATCCATTTGATTAATTTTGCTGCTCCGTGCATAATGCTATTCCTATATATCTTATCTGGTCACTCGGTACTTTCAGTGATTCGAGAGAGTGTATCGTGGCATATGAAAGTTGTTTAATTCACGAACCTTCGTCGGCTAATTACCTTCATGCTACTTAATAACTCTTAGAAGCCCATGCACCGTCTTCCTAATTATGAGTGAAAATATCTCGTGCTAGTGCTATATATTAAGTCCTTCCTTAGTGCAGACGATGCTCCTCGAATTGCCAAAATCTTCGACGTAGGCAAACAAAACTGGGCAGAGATGAGGAAGGGGTTCATTGGAAAGAGGATTCCACCCGGCCTCTATCGGGGAACTATATGAATATGCATGGTGGTTCTCCTTTCGCCGAAATCTCTTCTTGGAATTAGATATTGAAAATTCTAGTCAAGGACGTAGCGTGCAGCTGTGTGGTCGCGGTGGACGTCTTCAGGGCGAAATTCCAGACTTAGGTACTTAGCTTTTCTTCATTTACCCACCACCATACACGGTCTTAAATTGAATGATAGCGTGCGTCCGTGTGTTAGCATATCAAAATGTTAATGTGTAGAACCCCCCCCCCCCCCCCCCCCCGACCCCCCCCCCCCCCAACCACATTTGCCAGCACTTGAGGAATTTGAGAACCAATAAATCAGACACTTTACGGATAGGTATGCCTTAAATAAAACTCGAATACATCATCCCCGCACATATACATCACAGATCCACGTAAGTACGTATTTTCACAAGAGTAACCACACAAAAAAGATTTATCTTCAAAAGTGAAAACCTCAATCAATCAACTCAAACATAAAATGAAACGCAAATGTGGAATAGGAAATACAAAAAAAAAAAACTGAAGAAGAAAAATATCTAAGAAATTGAACAAGAAATCAATCAATTTTCCATCGCAAGCTGAAGTCCTTTAAACTTAAGTGGAATCCGTATCAAACTCTCTTAGCATATGAACATCGAATTAAAGTGTTCGCCGAAGCTTATTGCCAATCAAAACAAATTTCCCTTGGATTACCCTCGTTTTGCGAGCACATGGAGAAAGCCTTCCGTAAATCTCATGAAAAACATGTGCACACTTCCATTTTCTACTCGTTACATGCAAATGTAAGGAGTCATGTATTTTTAAGCGCACACAGCCTCAGAGTAGCAAAAATACAATCACAGAGCGTTCCATTGAGTGCGCGGTGAACGCGTGTATGGATATGAATGAGTTTAAAAATTAAATTTGCGACGAGGTGTGTGCCTCTTATTAACTTCGGTTACCTCAAACAATACTTATGAGGGAGCGAATAACTGGTTCCACTTTTCGATTAGCATTCTCTTAGTCCCCCGGGTTATTAATTTTTAACCTACACTTGGGGCAGTACGCTTGCCGAGCCGATGATGATGTTGTACTCGTTCCAAAGGCACAACTGAAAGTGGAAACAAAAAAACTTTTTTTTAAAAATTCATATTTATGCCCTTCGCGCTCGCTTTAAATTTGTGATTTGTTTATGTTAACGGTGTTTTTGTAAGGCCATTACGCTAAAAAGCTTTTTGCGTGACCAACATTGAATGCTTTCGAGGAGGGGTCTCAGCTGAAATCGGTGCCACCGTAGAGTTGTTTAAGAGTTTTATAAAGAGTGTGAAGTACATTGTCAGATGCTGATGTTTTAAGAATTTTCTTTCTTATGTCAATTTGAGGCTGCATAGCGGTCATATAAAAATAAGATGTTAGGACTTTAAAGACATTAGTGGCACAACTGGGATAAGGTTTGTCGAGAGAATTTCATGCATCATGGATGCATTTCTAGATTTTCCACTTCGCTCAGTAGATACCCAGTGGCTGGATGCATTCAAAATTCACTTAATTACATGTCTGCGATGGAGCTAGCGTTTGGAATTAACCTAGTCATCAGCCAAGATCAGCCAGCTTTACAAGGAAACCTCTTGTAGGCTGTGTCTAGTTTCCTACACCAACTTGATTGAGATCCAAGGTATATATTTCTCTTTTTCCCTGGATGTCCTCTGCGTTGTTTCATGTGCTCTGAGGCATGGCGCCGGTGATGTACTAATTTGTTGTTCCAATTTAATGATTTTATTGCGGTGACATAAATTAATGCGTATACCGATTCGTACTGCACATTGTATGGACGCTTTGCACGCATGGTTTCTGGGTTGGCCTTGAGTTCGTTAAACAGGACAACTTCCTTCTGCTGGTCCATTTGGGATGTTCGGGTAAAACTTACATCCGGTTGGAAAACGCTGCCGTAATCAAGTGTCGAATACTGCATGTAAGATATCTCCATTTGGAGACTTCAATAGCCCACTGCGACTATGCGAATTAGGATACTAAAGAGTGATTTTTTAAGAGCTGTAGGAAAGTTTTTCAAAAAAAAAACACATAAATTTCAGAAAAATGCATGAAATCTTTATTTGAATCGATAGTACGGTCCATATAATTTAACGTTTGAAGATTATTTCATGCAAATGTTGACCTTGACTGCGCCTCAAATGGTCCATCCGCTTAGTCCAATTTTGGCATACTCTTTCCAACATTTCGGCCGGTATCTCACGAATAAATGCTTCAATGTTGTCTTCCAATGCGTCAATTGAAGCGGGCTTGTCTGTATAGACTGAGCTTTAACATAGCCCCACAAAAAATAGTCTAAAGGCGTTAAATCGCACAATCTAGGCGGCCAATTGACCGGTCCCGAACGTGAAATAAAATGTTCACCGAACTCGCCCCTCAATAAGTCCATTGTTGCGCATTCTGTGCGGCAAGTGGCACCGTCTAATTGAAACCACATGTCATGCAAGTCAAGCTCTTGCATTTTGGGCAGAAAAAAAGTTGGATATCATCTCACGGTAGCGCTCACCATTCACAGTTACGCTACGATTCGCATCATCTTTGAAGAAGTACGGTCCAGTGATGCCACCAGCCCATAAACCGCACCAAACTGTGTAATTTTTTGTGGATGATTGGTAGCTCTTGCAATGCTTCTGGCTGATATTCACTCCAAAATCGACAATTCTGCTTATTTACGTACCCATTGAGCCAAAAATGAGCTTCGTCGCTGAACACAATTTTTCGGTAAAAAGCGCGCGATGAACTTTCTTAACAGAGCACGCATTTTGATAATAAAATTCAATAATTTGCAAGCGTTGTTCGTTTGTAAGACGATTCATGGTTAAATTATAGACCAAACTGAAGATGTTTGACAGTGAAACAATACACGAAACGTGCGTCAGCTGTTTAAACCAGTGTTGCCAAAAAGGTAATAGCTAAAAAATGATCATATTGTTATTTAAGGAAGTATAAAGTCTACTCTATTTTTTCGACATAAATGCACTCGCTAAAAGCAAAGAATGTTTATCGCGTCAAATTATTTTGGGTTAAACTATGGGGGTTATAAGCGGCATTATGGGTACGTGCTTCGACTACTACGCACTTGTGCCTACCTATCTAGGTTCGATTCCTGGTACGACAAGAAATACTTTTCACTTCACCACCTCTTTCGAGTCTCAAACTTGGCCGTTCGGAGTCGGCATAAAACTGTAGGTCCTTTCCACTCGCGATAGAACAATAGCACGCACAATACGAGTCATTGCTGAGAAGGTAGGCCATGGCCCTATGCGGGCTTTAGCGCCACCCATGTTATTATTATTATAGCCACCCTGAGTTGTCTATGATGAGAAGTAGATTGATGGCTGACCCCCGACCCCCGAGGACATGTATTAGTGTTGCTTACCATTGAGTTGAGCACATAGATGTTTTCAGCTCTTGTCTACTGACAGGATTTCGTGCTGCTGCTCTTCTGATTCTCATGCTGCTTATTCTACCTTAGTTGCAGTCGCTGTGGCTTGACCACAATATGCTATACGCTCTTCGTCAGCCACTTGCACCTAACCTAGCCTAGCATTGCCCACAGTTCTTGAATTAAAGCTACCTAATCCCCGTATAGATTTTCACTATCTGCTTCGATGTTTTGACGGCAAAGTAAATTATTATAATTAAGTTCTTCAGAGTTAAATACAGTTTCACCGGGAACTTATTTTGGGAACATTGGCATTATTTTACTGGGTGAGCCTAACAAGGAATCTTATCGTCTGTCAATTACTAACCCTGAACTGCCAGCTGTCATGCCATCCTATTACGTTCATTGGCAACACCATACTTTGCAGCTGGCACATAATCTGAAGAGTTGCTTTGCTGACGTCAATAAAAATAGTAACCAGTTTAAAAAGGGTTAATGTCTAGTCCTTGGATAATCAAATAGAATCATCCATATTACACATGCATAATTTAAACAAAAAAAAAATCAAAAACAAACCAGAGACTTACAATAATAGGTCAATTTCATATAATGACCAGTTTAACGCAGATAATTATAGACCATACCTCACGCTTGGTTACTCCTCACATGCTTGGTCACAATAAAAGGTGTTGGTCGATGGTTATTTATAGTCGAGAACTTTACTCAATCCATCAAATGTAGTGTTGCTATTTTTATTTTGGTTGTTGGATTAAAAGCACGCCAACTCTTCCGTTTCTCTTTTTCCAATCCTGGCGGCAATTTCCCTCGATTCAAATTAGTTTTGCCCCGGCTCCATTTAAAATGCCATCGCCATCAGTGTCGTCTAACACATGATTTATTAATTTCTTAATCGTTTATTTCTATCGATCCAACAGTTGCCGTGAATGTGCTCTATCTGTATCCACATCAGGGTTTGGTTTGAGTGAATGATTGAAGGCTGCTCAATAAACTTCTGTTCCCATCACTTTTTCCACATTTGTCTCATGGATGAATGTACACCACGTAAAAGGGAACAGAGGATGTCCCACCCTTTTTTATAGGATCATCTGTTTGTCTGTAAATGGAGGATTGGTATTTTTTAAATGGTAATGGGTTTTCTTTCATTATATCCGGAATATAGACCACGGAGAACACATCAGTCTCGTGAAATAACGTCGAGAAGGAAAACACAAAATTTTTATATTTCGCTTTGAAAACGTCTATAGAAATAGGAACCTGCCTAATAGTTTTTGAGGTAGCCTTAGTAAAGCGGCGAAGTCAAGGGCGAAACAAATCCACTCAAAGTCGACCTGTACCTTTGCCATTTTATCACAGATTTCAGCCAGCAATAGGAATTATTCGTTTGCTTTGTCGCAGAAACTCAGTTTAATTTCACAAACAAAGTTCCTCGTTACCGTTATTGTCAAAATAAGTTCATATTCATACCACTTTCCCCATTTTCTTCATGATTTTTTGCAAAATTTCTGCTGATATTCTGCTTTGGGTCCTTCGATATTCCGACATACTTCGCCAGCCGAAAAAAGCCCGCTCGATAATACATAAGTTCGGTGCGTGTTCATTTTCAATGCGTCGCTGTAACAAAATTAGTTCAACAACGTCAGTCAGCAACACTTGTTTCAATCATTACGTTTCACTCAACGATTGCCTGGAAGGTCTCTTGGCCGAAGGATTGTCTATATCAAGACCAATCATATCTCCCTTCATCCTGTTTTGAGTTAGGTTGGATTAAGGGATTTTCGATAAGAACTATTAGAAGTTAAAGTTGAAAACAGATAATTTGCGCCACAAGGAATTGGTTATCCAGCATCTGTGTGTGAATGATGATGGCGGTGTCAGTATCGCTTTCGAAAAATTAGATATCGACGATGCCGCGGGTCAACAATCCAGACCAAACAGTATCTGCGATGTACTGGATTGGTATCGCCAAAAAATCCAATACAATTTTCGCTGGTTGACGTACCAATTAATTTTAAAATGGGCCGCGTTGTTGAAGATGACTACTTTGTTGAAAACGGGTTCAGCTTGCAAATGCTCCAGAAATCCAGTCACCGGACACAAGGCGTTTGCTATTGTCGTTTTCCTTCAGCTCCTGGGTTAGGAGACTAAAGGCACGGACCCATAAAATCCGTTGTGTCATGTCAAAAAATTGATAAGAGGGAGGAAGAGGGCAAATGCGGCCCACAAGTTGAATGCATCACGACGAATGACATTGGTCAACTTTTAACTTTTTCATACTTTGACAGTTCCCTTTCTATATAAATCATTGTACTCAGCTGTTGTCGTAGTGGGGTTCTATGGATTTCGGACGCATTTGTGGATTTGGATTATAACCCACGCAACAGTTTCTATGGGTTTTGGCTATAAATCTCGACCCAGTATTCGCCGTTTAGATGCTTGCGTTTTGATGTGCGCTTTGTAACACATCCTCGAGTTCACATGAATTGCGGCCATGTTTTTTGCATATCTTATGTTTCGTTGATGTTGAAGTTTGGTGGAATCTTTTGTCAAAATGAAGAAAAAAATGGAGTCAGTAGTTCGAAACATCTTTGGAGCTCGGAGTTTGTTCCGTGGTAGAGTTACGAATGTCAGGAATCATATACTGGTCCAAAATGAAAATATCTACTGAGCCTTAAATTGAGGGTACAAAGCGTCTTTCAGGATTTGCCCAAAACCGAAAATGTTAACCATCGAACTCAAAGGAATGACAAGCATGGCATATGTGGCTCATTGGACGGATTCTTACAGAATACGTTGAGCAGATAAATAGGTCGTCGTTGTTGATGCAACCTATACATTAAGAAGTCTCATCAGTTGTTTTGAATTCGATTAAATGCTCGAATCAATTGTAGACATAATTAACTAGGTTATGCTCATTCCCATTCCACGTGCTCTCACTTACTTCCAGAACCGGTTGTGACTTTATGTGGTTAAGTGGGATGTTGATCTTGTTCAGCTTAATTTACAAGAAATTCCTGTCATATTGTGCATTTATACCGAGCAAGAGATCAATGGAAGAGAAAAAAATATCCATTTATTCTGAGTATAAAGAATCTCCACTGAGAGAGAGAATCGCCTAGAGGTTGGTGGAATTTATACCAGCTGCAT
This sequence comes from Eristalis pertinax, assembly GCA_907269125.1. Taxonomy (NCBI): domain Eukaryota; kingdom Metazoa; phylum Arthropoda; class Insecta; order Diptera; family Syrphidae; genus Eristalis; species Eristalis pertinax. Next base: position 115,246,398 of record OU026145.1, on the reverse strand, counting down.
TGAGAGTTTGATTATCGCAAGAAGCAATCATCGAAGTGTGAGCGATAGGATTCCCTTCAGCTTAGCATTTACCCGGAAAGTCACTGTGCTCTGTCATACAGATGCGATAAAGTATTCGATCATCTGCTGAGTGACAGTGATAGACAAGAATAGGTATTGAATCGAGGCATTTGAATGTAGCTTGTCTGTCAGTACAATTGATGATACGCCTGTTGGATACCGCTTGGTAATTGAATCAAGACAATGCGTTCTTAATCAACATAATTTTATAGTCATACTAGCGTTAATAAGTGTGGACATGGTCTGTAAAAAAGGATTCTGCCCGCGGTCTCTGTTGAGGGCATCTGGAAGAGAAATGTTCTGATCTGTGTCTGGAAGGGCGTCTATATATACAATGCCTGATGTGTCAATGTAAGCCATGTAAGCCATAGATAACTAAAGTACGAAGAATCTTCACCACCTAGCCTAGACAAAGCCTTGAGGGGACGGACGCGTATAAGACACAGGACAAGTGGAAAAGGAAGCGACTAGGGGCAACTGAAGGCGACATTTAGAGAGAGAAAGCGCTAACTTTAGAGGATTGTTGGATGAGTCCCAAGTCCCCCCGGACTGTAGGGTCAATTGGAAGAAAACAAACTGATTTAGGGGACTCGTCACATCTGCCTGGTTGTTAACTTGTTTTAGAAATAAAGACGACTGAATATTGGATTGTAGGAAATAGAGTTCTTGAAGAATTTTCAAATGTAGGTCCTTCGAGCCGCATGCCAAGTCCATATATTAGCTTACGAATATGGCTGCTCCCGTTGCCACCTGGCTTCTGGGCGTCTCCAGAGAACAAAACAGATTAAATGCGTACACCAGGACCATGATTCATAAGCAGCTCTTGCCGGTTACATTAACGGAAGAGTGTAACTGAATCTTGCAAAGTCTAGCCTGGTCACAAAATATGTCCCCTAGAAGAGTTATCGAACCATTATACCCTAGCAACAGAGTGGCCCTAAATAATCTGCGCTACATTTGCGACCACGAGCAATCTACATCCATTTAAAATATGGATGCATAATTTTGATGAAATCGATCGAAACTCGATAACCTTCATCTTTACCGAAGAGCCCAACAGCCGCGTCATAAATCACTTAGTAGTGAATAAGGATTCAAAATTAGTCGGCAGGTGTGGTTGTGGCAAACATAAGTTCGACGACGAATGCGCTGTTTCTCTGCACATTCATTATTCGTAAATTGTTTTTTAAGTCAACGTTCCATCAGCGTTGATGACAACTGAGGCATTCGGTTGTTGGGGAAACTCCGTTCGCAATCTGTCACTGTCGATCGCTTTATTATTCTTTGAGCGTCTTCAAAAATTCCCAATCCGCAACTTAGTTCCATTTCGTCCCCTTTACAACATTAAGAGTTCTTATCTACCCACATAAACACCTCCTCATAGACCTGAAAACTTTTCCAATCTTTTACTTCACACTCACGTCTTCGCAGCAATTCAGAACAATTGTTTGTGAAAACAACAAAAAGAAAAGTTCACCTTCATAAATATTACTTTCATAATTTCAGATGTTGCTGCAAGTCTCCTGGGTGCGACATCGTGATATTCACCTACTCACAGTCGGTCGTTACACATACACATCGGATCAGCGTTTCCGTGCAATACATCAACCACAGACTGAAGATTGGATACTGCAGATAAAGTATCCCCAGCATCGGGACTCTGGTGTGTATGAATGTCAAGTATCAACGACGCCCCACATGAGTCATTACATTCATCTGAATGTTGTCGGTAAGTACATGGCCAAGGCGTTTGAGTTTCTTTGATATTTTGAATGAACTGAACTGGATCTTATCATGTTCAATTTGCCGTGTCGCACTCTAATTTATTTAATTTATTTTATTTAAAATGTGTTCTTTAGATGGGGAAATAATTTAAAAAAGAAATGTGTTGGCACACCCTCTAGAGTCAATGGTGAAAAAGTATCCAAGAATCGATGAGAAAACATATCGAGCGTATTTTTTTATTTTTTTTTTTGTACAAAATCAATTTTGCTCTTTTACAAAAACCGGGATTTTCGCCTGTAAACACGGCGGTTGATATGGATGCAGAGCACAAGTTGAGAAATTGTGAAACACGAGAGATGTCTGAAAAGTTTTGCGTTAGAACATCAATATAAAGTCAGTTGCCAAAAGCGTATTTTAATTCATTTTTCATTTCAATTTAGTGTTGCGCCATGAATGTCTGCGGTATACGCATAACTTCAAACTTATAACTGGGTGCATACAAAATTCAACTTATGTTTTTACACTGCAACCATAGCAAACACATTACTCAGTTTCGTCAAGTATCGTTAATTTCTGCTTACTTAATTAGAGTCGAACTCAATCGCTCTCTACGTACGTGAATGACGGTTGTTGTTTGTATTTTTTCGTAAGCTTTTGGAAAGCAATTACAAGCACTTGATATTTTGGCGATGTGGCTCGCTACCTTCCGTTCGGATATGACGTAAGCTTAAATGTACTTTAATCAACTATGGTCGGACCTTCACCCATTTGTACCCTGGTCCAGAAGCTTACGTACAAAATATGAAGTTGCAAATGCCGTAGAATTAACATTGCAATTTGAACAGCGAACTAATAAGCAATTGCATCACCAGACGGCTAATTCTCAGTATACTCTGCTGACAGAAAAACATACATTTTTGAGGGCGCATCTACTCTTGTTGCATTTAGTGACTGCTTTATTGTGGATAGCTATTATTATAATCGCCTGAAGAAGTAAGGGTATCGTGTCTCCATGTCTATCATAAAATCAGCTATAAGCTAAACAAAATTTGAATTACATTCTTGGAAAGACTTTCAGACACTCAGTGCTCTCCACCATAAGATCATAAGATCCTTGATATATACTTTCAAATTTGAAATTTCTCTTGTACAAAGGGAAGGGCTTAGAGGATTTCCTGAAATACACACCAAACAAACGAAGTGTACATTCATATTAAGGTGAAGCTCATCTCTGTCCCTGGAGAATTAATGGGAAGAACTCTTTACCAACTCGAAAGGTGATAACATAAAATTACAGCCTTGGGGGAAGTATGTCACATATTGAAAGCTTGCTACAAGGGATGGGGTTTCAAATTACAATGTTCAGAGGTGCATTTGAATAAGTGTCAAGTGTTGACTTCTATTGAATCCTTGAAGCGATCCTATTTACGAGGAGTGTCTGCTCGTATACCTTTGAGTTGAGTAGAAACGACTGCTGGTCGATGGATGTGTCGACTGCAGTGGCTACATGAAAAGAACTGTGTTTTATTGTGTGGTGGTTGGATGAAGTTTGAGGTTGTTTGTTCAAAAACCAGAATATTCTGACAAACTTTCAAGTGTTCAAACGAAGTAGTGAGTTTCTTGCATTTAATTACTGAACATTTTGATTTTTCCTGACAGGATGTTGTTTTGCCATGCATCGAACTAGCTGGAGAGTAGCTGGGCTGAAGGACTAACACAAAGAAGAATAAGAATGCTTCCTAGAGTTGCTGGTGTAACAATCAATTCAAAAATAAATGTTTTTGAAAATAGAGATTGGATTGCTTTCTGGAGTGAAATAGTAGGATCAAAGTGAAAGAAATATCTGCATATGTATGTAATAAAAAAAGAACAACTTTGCCCAATGCACTTAGTTTGATCCCTCTTGTGAGCGATTTGTTCTGTAGCTGGTGTTGGAACTTTCAAGCCATAAAAAATTCCCTCATTTATTAGAAGTTTAGTAGTTTAGGCTAACATATACTTGGAATTTCGGAAGTCTCAAACACTCCTTAGCTTTTTTTGAAAACGAAGTTTTAGTAGTAAGAAAGAGCGATTCCCTTTTGACGGTCAAATGTTCACTAAACAAATTGTTACCTAAGCCGAAATGGTGGCAAAAAAAATTAAATTGATGATGATGATGTTGGCTATTATTGGCTGGACAATGTTATTAATGGCTTCGACTTTTGCAGACGATGTTCAAAATCTGAGTACATACATACATGTAGTTATGTAGAGGTGTGCGTTCTAGGCTTCGCCTTTTGCTTGAAATTTAACTATTTTAGTAAAGTGATCTAAGTTTCATAAATAAACTGAACAGGGTAATACTCAAATAGTGTCAAATGTCAATTCATTTGCGAATACTCATATTTGCTTTTTCTAACAGTTATCCGAGATAGCCGAGTTGTACCTCTCTTGTTCCTTAAAAATGAATGACAGCGATTTTTATATAAAGGGTGATTTTTTGAAAGCTATAGGAAAGTTTTACAAAAGAAAACACATAACATTCAGAAAAATATGGACCGTACTTGAATCTATAGTACGGTCCATATAATTTAATGTTTGAAGATTATTTCATGCAAATGTTGACCTTGACTGCGCCTCAAATGGTCCATCCGCTTAGTCCAATTTTGGCATACTTTTTCCAACATTTCGGCCGGTATCCACGAATAAATGCTTCAATGTTGTCTTCCAATGCGTCAATTGAAGCGGGCTTGTCTGTATAGACATGAGCTTTAACATAGCCCCACAAAAAATAGTCTAAAGGCGTTAAGTCGCACGATCTAGGCGGCCAATTGACCGGTCCCGAACGTGAAATAAAATGTTCACCGAACTCGCCCAATAAGTCCATTGTTGCGCGTGCTGTGTTGCATGTGGCACCGTCTTGTTGGAATCACATGTTATGGAAGTCAAGCTCTTGCAATTTGGGCAAAAAAAAGTTGGATATCATCTCACGGTAGCGCTCAAAATTCACAGTTACGTTACGATTCGCATCATCTTTGAAGAAGTACGGTCCAATGATGCCACAAGCCCATAAACCGCACCAAACTGTGTAATTTTTTGTGGATGATTGGTAGCTCTTGCAATGCTTCTGGCTGATATTCACTCCAAAATCGACAATTCTGCTTATTTACGTACCCATTGAGCCAAAAATGAGCTTCGTCGCTGAACACAATTTTTCGGTAAAAAGCGCGCGATGAACTTTCTTAACAGAGCACGCATTTTGATAATAAAATTAAATAATTTGCAAGCGTTGTTCGTTTGTAAGAAGATTCGTGGTTAAATTATAGACCAAACTGAAGATGTTTCACACCGAAACAAAACACGAAATGTGCGTCAGCTGTTTAAACCAGTGTTGCCAAAAAGATAATAGCAAAAAAATCACCCTTTATATCATTCTTGGACAAATAGGAGAACCTTTCCACACGATTCCGCGAACAACTTTTAAAAATTGGTGAATAACTCTCAAAAAGTCGCTCAAATTCGTCTATGGACAAAGAGGAAACAGCTACGAAGTCTTTACATTACTTGATTTTTTGCTTATGCCTTTGTAATGTAGAAAGACGTTTGTATAAGCCAACTGGCGCTGTTGGTTGAGTGCCTGCTGTTGGTTAGAGGGGTCCCTGGTTCGAATGCCAGTGAAAGCAAAGTTAACACGCTTTATCCGGAGTTGTAAATCAGTGGTTTTCAGTTTTTTTTTTTACTGAGGGAAATGGTAAAAACAACAGTAATTAATTACAATACAATACTTCATTACTATGACTGACTTAAAGATATGTCTTGCCTAAACGTAATTTAAAGTGAAAATATTTTATGAACATTTGACATAATACTTCGAATATTTACATATATGTATGCTTGCTTTTGGTATACATTCACGGCTGGTAGTAGTAGTCTGACTATGGGCATCACAATGAACCAACATGGCCTAAGTGTGCTGGCAATTGCGCTGGCAGTCCTGTGAGAGTTAATTCTAAAAACCTACCCACTACGCCACGTTAGCCACAGTCTGTAAATTGATGTCAGGAAAAAACCAAGCATATTCAGCCGAATACTCGAAATGAATTTCAGACCTAACTTCTTTAGGTATTCTATCAGCATCGCATTTAATTACAATTCATAGCCAAATACTATATGTTGTCTACTTAAATATAAGTTTATTCACTTCCACTTCAGGGAGTGAATTCCCAAAAAGTTCGTTATTTTACTCTCAGCGCGCTTACCAGAAACAAGAATCAGAACAGCACTGCATGCACTGACTCGTAGAATCGGAATCACTTCTCCGCGAGGAAGGTACATTTGACAAATGGCAAATCTCTGGAGCAGGACTCATTCAATATCTTCATACAAGAACTACTTAGTAATCGCACCATTACCACCGAAACGGGGTACAATCAAATAGTCGATTGCATTTGCATTGAGTGGTACACCTCAAGGGGGAGTACTTCCACCATTCTTATTGATTTTAATGCTGACGCAATCACTACACAGCGTCAGCAACAATGGTGGCAGCGTGTTGCTGCTGCATATGCAGATGATATTGCACCACTTGTAGCGGGCAAATACGTGGGCACCATAAGTGGGATACAGGAGATACCACTATCTTTCATTAACCGCGCCACTCAACTGCGCTTTAAGTCCATTTGAGCGGCATTATTTCTATACCTTTCAATTGATTCCTATAAATAGGCCACTTCTCTGCACAAGCTGTGCATAAGAACATTTAAAAAGAATATCTCATTCTATATTAAAATTGCATTCATTGATGGAAATAAATTTCCGAACAATCGGACAGGAATAAACCCGCCCGTATCACATTGAAAAGACATTTATGCAGAAAAAAAAAAAACTAAAAATGCACCGAAAGCCTGAAGCAAACAGACGTTGACGTCCAAAGAAAATCATCATCCAATTACCATCCCATATTGATTCAAGAACGCCAATTATCCGCAGTTTATGATGTCGAAAGTGCTTTTGTCCATCGGACTTGTGTTGACATTTTGTCCATCACAATCGACGTCCGTTGAAAATTAATTATAAATTACATAATCTATAAATTGTGCCAAACCCTAGCAGTTCGCGAGTGCCCTCCGATGGGTCTATAAATAAATGCGTTTGTATAGCTGGCACCTGAGCGAGTGACAGTAGGTGTATCCACCTTCAGAACGGAAATAATCGATATCGTTACGTTTTCTTTTTTTTTAAGTTCGCTTGAAGTGGATTCAACGGGTAAACGGGATGTGTTGTAATGGAAAAACGAGTCATTTTGTCACTCGCGTTGACAGTTTGTGGGTTTTCTTTTAATCGAATTAAAAAGTTGAGCTCTAGCAAAAGCACTTAAAATATTAAATTATGTTAAGACTCTGCTGTGCCATGTGTACTTTAATTCAATTTCCATTTTGTAACTGAACATTTTCCGCAGACTGTCTGTTTGATTCGGATGTGTATGCAGGTGCTAATAATACAACCAGACATGTTGACATCGTTTTCATTACACTGTGATAACTGCGTCTGCTTCAACCAGCAACCACTTCTTGTCGAAAATAGTCTAAGGATGTATATTTGCTAACATTTTGGGCATCATTGATGCAACTTTAAGATGCTTTTTCGTGGTTTCAATCGATAGCCATCAGGCTGGAATAACGGCTTGCACGGCAGTCTCCTACTCAGTCCCCACCTTGACCCATCCACATCTCTGTACACGAAGAAGAGCCAAAATAACAACTTTTACTCTACCCAAAAATTGACAACCAATGTTATTCTTTATTTATGTTTATATGACCATACATCAATTTGCAACCGTCTCCAGTTTTGTACAGCCAGCAGACTGAATCCATTTCCAGCTGGGCACGCCATCCCAGCTGAGGTCTTCTTTTAACACGTTGTTCGGGGTTGGACTTGATTTATGTCCGAGCTGGAACGTTGGTGTCCTTCGCTGTACATGACCTAGCGATCTGAGGCTAGACAAGATCGTTTGACCAATTCAGCTCTCAGAGTTCGTCGTTCAGTCTCCTCCTCCAAACTCCTTCTTAGCAAACGGGACCGAATATAATTCAAAGGATTTCCCTCTCGAAGCGACCGAGAATCTCTTTGTCCGCATTTGATATTGTCCATGCTTCTGTGTCATACAGCAGGACTGTGACTATCAACGTTTTGTATAGGATAGCTTCGACAGAAGGCTTTATTTTTCAATTGCAGTCCAAGCCCGAAGACACAGGGATGGGACAGAGTAATCTTTCGTTTTATCTCTGTGCTGGTGTCATTTCCGGAGTTTACTGCAGAGCCTAGGCAGACAAAGTCCTTTACTATCACGAAGTTATATCTGACAAGACGATAAAACAAGACAATGACATTTTGTAAAAGACGAGTCTGACGTTCGTCTTACCGTCATTTATCGCAAGACCCATCTTAACCGCCTTCTCGAAGCTCACAAATGTCCCCTGACAGCTAACTGTGTTATTTCAGTGATGGCATTGTCAAATCGGCAGGCTTGTGGAAGGTGGTGCCTCTAATGTTGACGTATTAGTTACACACGATCTTCTCCGGAATTATATGAAAAATGCAAATCCTCCAAACTCCTAAACATTCTGATTAAATTTTTGCTGAATTAAGATTTCCTCCCGTCCTATACCGAAGTCCAATTTCAAGTTACGTGTTGGCAACCACTCAAATAATAGACACAGGGTATTCCTGCCCAACCTCCAGATTTATATCTCGTGCATTGGACGACAAAGAAATTTGTTCTAGTTCTCGCATGGCTAACAAAAATGTGCAGCACCAAATGAAAATTAGTTTTGCCCAGGCTCAAGGTTCACCCTACCTCCCGTTCCATTTTTCGTCTTCCCTGTCCTACAAGACCGGTGGTAGGTTTTTCCACACGTGTCAAATCAACTACTAACTTATGCAGCCCCACATCCGTATGTGAACGCCACCCATTTAGTTTTGGCTGCTTCAGTTCGTGGGAGCTACCGATAAGTTAACATCTGCCATATGTACATATATGCAAACTTGAAGAGGATAAATGTCCTTACGTCGAAAAGTCAATCTATAATCTTTATGCATCCATTTGGCCATTCAGTTTAAAGTTTATGATACGAACAATGCGGAACAATGCTCACTTACTTAGCATTGAAGCTGGAATGTTTTTCTGCTGGAAAGGGCTCGATACCACTTTCTTCCGTTTTATTGAAGTGTATATGAGCGATTTGCCTGTTCCTTGAAAAACGACATCTGTCACATCTACACACTAACACATTTGTATGCGAATTGGTTGGGCAAGGGAGAAAAATAAAATGAGGGTATATTTTCGAAATGGTGTAGTTTTGGACGGATGAATTGATTGGGTAGACGAATGCAATACTTTGATGTGAATAAATTTACCAATCCATTCCAACTGAAGTAGAATCGAATTATTTTTGAAGGATAACAAAAAATTCAAATCTTCTTGAGTTTTTTTTTCGACTGTAATAAGAATGGCTTTGTGTTGGTCTCCTTTAAGATGGTAAGGATTTATCTAATCGGAGAAGAAGTCCCGCTTGAGGGACATGCAATCAACACTTCTAGGCAACCATTGTTATAAAGCCTCGGTTTCTAAACTTTGAAAAGTGATCACCGTCACACTTGACAACACTTTTTAATGCACACTTGAAACTGACATAGCACGTACGACTTTATCTACCAATGCCCTTTAGTCCTGCCTTTACCCATTGGGCAGTTTGTCTTTTTTCTTTAGTTTTACAGACCTTCCAAAACTCTCCAAACCATTCTGCAGCTCCGTAAGTATCGAGGACTCTTCTCTCTGTGAGTTCTATGCCATGATGTCGGTATTAGGGATGTGTTATGTTGAGAAAAAGTTGCCGGACGAGAACAAAAAAGGAATTTGTGAAAAAGTGGATACTCATTTAGTAGAAGTTCCTTCTTTTTAGCAATCCCTTCATCTATTTGAGCTTCTTTCTTTCTTCTTTAATCTTACAGTCACGGCCGCGCCACCAATGTCTACAAAACTCTTCTCAAACTACGCCGTCTCGAGTCAGCATTAGGTAGGTCACACTGTAGGTCATTTCTACTCGTGAGAGAACAACCGTACAAATAATTCGATAACAACGGTCTGTGGTTAACTCCGGGTTGTGGTTAGCGTTGCCGGAAAAATATTTTCCAAAGTGCCAACTTTGCAAAAAGTGCCATTTTAAGGCCATGGATGCCACGAACGGAAATATAAGTTTTTGTGTATTTTAATCAACTTTATGAATTTCACTTAATTAGAAAATGTTATTGAAACAAACATATATGCATTAAAATATTAAATAAAACACCATTTACAAATATTCATCGAAACTTAACGAGCGCTCAACTCTTTCGGAAGGCATATTTGATGTAAATGTGTTAATTTTTAATTTTTGTGCCATTTCAATAAAAATGTGCATTAATGGGACGATCATGCCACATCGGTAACTCTGCCTGTAGCATATTATACAATATGCAGTAGTCCCTCGATAATGTGAACACAAGGCGTCTTCGAATTTGAGAACGATTCACATTATTGCAACTTTTTTTCAGTCGATAAAAATCCATGCAAATTTTATTTTGGTACCAATTGAGCTTATTTTGCACACAGAACGAAAAAAGAAACACGAACTATACAAGACACATCTGACTGAACAAATTTAACCACGAACTGATCATCGAATACCCATACCTACAAAAATGGCAGTTTTGTCTTTCTATAGGCTGCAGCTGCATTTACAACTTAAGGACAGATAACATATATAGAGTCCATAATATCAAAACGAGCAAGAGAAACAAGAGATGTACATTTTAGAGGTTGAAAACCTGAAAAGATCACATTATAGAGATCACAATATAAAGTTTTGTTGATTCAGATTTTATAGAAATTCAGATTATTGAGGGTAATAATCTTCAATTAAAAGGAACATCTTTATATCAGCTTTAACTCACTAAGAATATTTTCGCAAAGATACGAAAAAGGATTTATTTGAATTGTTCTAATGCTCCCCAGATTTAGATTTCAATTCTGACAGCCATTTTAATGGACCAGCTTCTCAAAATTGACGTAGAGAAAGCTTGACACATTTTCTGACTGACGCACAGTGGTGCAGAGACGGGGAAAAATACCAAAAATATTATTTGTAATAGAGAGTTGTTTAATTTTGTAGAGATATATAACTGTTCTATATTTTCCCAAATTTTGGAAAATTTGTGTCAAAGAATATGTGATATACAGCGCTCTAATGTAATGTTACCATTTCTTTTAGTTTTGAAATTCATGTACCCTCTTGCAATAACTCTTTGGTATGAAAAGTAGCCACAGTTTCTTAAAACAAACTTTATATCTTTAATAAAAAATATGATTAAGCTTCCAAATTGCAAAAAAAAATCTTAAAAAAATATCCGCATGTTAGGTGGGTTAGAACCGAGTGCATTATTAATATTTTATTATTCTTTTCCTTGAGCTACAATTTTAGCTGCATTAAGATACGCCTTATGGTTAATATTTTTGGGAGGCTACAGTATTCAGCTATTTCCGAAAAAATTGTACCCGTCCTGATCCCCCTGCGGACACATTTTTTTTCGCTGAATCCGATTTGAAATCCATACAAAACGATGTTATTTTTTTTGCAATTTTTATGTTAAATATTTTCCAGCATTTGCTACTTTGATGGATGGAGTAATATTTCTCCATCTACTTCAAAATGCATAAACAGAGTCTTAATTTTTGTTACCAATCTCTTTCACTAGGCTCTTAATTAAGGACACCCTTGAAAGGGGTGTTTTAGTTCTTATTAGACTTTAGAAAAAATCTCCAAAAAGCGGGAGATGTAGGTTTTTTGAAAGCTGGAATCGTGCTCTACCCATGGGATAAAAATCATTCACTTCTCTTGTCCCCTGTGGCTTTGACCAGACAAGCTATTTCCATTTTCAATGTTCCAAATTTCATTTAAAACGATCTCAATTTTATAGATTTTCTTACGCTCTCCCATACAAATAGCACCATTGCACGACGTCAGCAGGTCAGACCAAAAACCGAAATTTTAACAATAATGGGACCCGGTGAGTGCTCAGCACTATTTGTTTTCAAAACTTTCTTAACGCGATCTGCAAGATGTTTGCATCTAGTTACTCGATGAAACTATCAAGTTGCTGAGGGAATTGTTCGATAATTGTGCCAAAAACTATTATTTTTGGGTCTTCCAACACATGTGAACCCCCTATATCTTGTTTTCCGATCCATTTGAAAAGAAACCGACCTCCAATCCGGTATCAGAAGTTTTTAAAAATGTCGAAATTTGTGCCTCTGGAATTTGATGTAAAAATACAGAATGAAATAATTTAATATCGTTCAAATTTCATATATTTTCACTTGATTACAAATAACTCAGAACGCATTTAATGCCTTTTCAATTTTTAAAAGTGACTCATAAGCCAAATTTTTTTCCCGTGTACTGTTTTGTCGGAACAAATGCTGTTTGTATTTATACAACATGCTATCGATAATTATATAAAAATGAAATCAAATAACCACGTTAATACGTAGCAGCAAATATAAATCACTGACGTCATTACTTTGGCGGCTCACCCTTAAGCACACTCACATACGAGTAAAATAAACTCTCGTGGTAACCTACCGAACTCAGTAATTTCCTATCTGTGCTTTCATCAAATTAAAATCAATAGGGAAGTAAAAAGATGTTCTTAATCATGTATTGTTGATGTAGAGAGTGTTTTTGTAATATTATTTTTCCCTTCCATGTTTTTCCCCATCCCATTCATTCGCAATATGCTTGCATTTTCATTGTAACATCCCGACCTCATTTCTCGTTGACTTCACCACACTCTTGTTGACAATCACTCAGATAATATCACAAACAAGTTCCCATCCACATCGTTCCTTTATAGCGATACTTTTCACAAACAATGTGTTGTTATGGCATAGTCAATTGTCTTTGCTTTGTGTACGCATTCAGAAATTAAAAACATAACCTCATCTTTTCACAAAAAGTTCAAGTGAGATAGCGGAAATCAGGTCAAGTAAGCGTCAAGATTCTGTGAGGATAATAATAATGTGTTTTCATTGACCCATATACGGAGTTGTATCGCGTTCAATAATCTATATCATCATCAACTTGTTCTTCAGAGTTTCAGATGTTTGCGACCAGATAAAGGCAATAATTTCGGAATACAGAATAAAAAGGAAATACGCTCTCTATAACTGCTGTACGTATTTTCATTGTATGATCATAAAAGTTCCCAATCTGAAGGATACGTTAAAATTCGGCTAAGTGGCAGCCAGTACAGTGCTATCTGTCTGTAGTTTATTTTTAATGCAGTAGGAGTGTATTGTGGGCGAATATTCGGAGGAGCTGTACGTGATTTTTATCCATTTGCATTTAAATGAATTTTTTTTCCATTTTAAGAAATTAAGTTTGCCGAATGACACAGTTTAGCAGGAATTCAAGGATTTTCGAGACCAAATGCAACAAATTGAATGAAGACTGGGATACAATTTTTGTACTCAGGTCATGAGTTCTCTTTAAATCTGGGGCGCGCTGTGTGCGAATCGATTCGATTAATTTAAATAATTGCAATCTTTGCAATTAAAACACTTTCACTTTTAGTGATCTTCCATATGTTTCATTACATCGCATTTTAAGGACTCTCGATTTGAACGTTCGGTGGTTGCCTGCTTATCGGTGGAGGGCGTTCTTTTTTGCCTTTGACTCTCGTATTGAGTTCATCGTGAGATTTAGTCACCTCCAGTTCGTCTATGCTAAAGATGTAGAAGTGTGCTGTTGCAACCTCTAGCCTGATCGTTCAGTGAATAAATAAAGGATTGCCGAAAAATGAGAGGGGGAGATGTTAAAATGGAATAAAACAAGTTTCGTGCTAGATTTCAACATGGTTTCTTCGGTCTTGCGTTGTCACACTGTCTCGGAATCAAGGACTCTTCGGGCTGGGGCTAAGGTGTCCATGCGATCTACGTGACCTAGGGATTGGATCCTCAAACACCGGGCTAGGCTCATGTCACTGTACAACCCTCACAGTTTGTCGATGAATTTTCCAGATGCTATAAACGCAAAAAAGGACCAAGCATGGTACGATAAGCTTTCTTTTCGAAGATATCAAGGACTTCATCTGCTCTAGACGCTGTACACCAGCTGACATCGTGCCTCTAGTCTGTCAATTTTGCACGTTCTTGTCCACAATTATGTTGAAGCGATCAAATGACAGCCTTGTGTAAAACCCTTTTTGACATTGAAGACCTCGGTGAGTTCGAACGACTTTAATGGAGAAGCGAGCATTTTGTATCCCCATCCTGCACAATATAGGTATATTATATAAATCGACTACTATGTGGTGAGTTTCGACTGTGGTGATCTATCGTTGTGATCTGGTCTATTAATTATTATTATGAAGCATTCTTTATTGGTTTGCTATATAATTACACAGCTTCTGCAACCTATCTAATTAAAGCACAAATGAAAAGTTAACGTCATTTGTTTCTTCGAGAGACTCATTAGGGAAGGAAAGTAATCGCTTTTCGAATAGTATTGGCCAGATCACAATAAAGTGGAAAATGTCTCGACCTCGTGATGCTTGCAAAGCGTGCAGATAGGATTGAGGTCATATTGGTGTGGCATGTAATTAAATCTCAGAAGCTTAGTTCTAGTCCTAAAAATTATGCTTATTTGCATGGTTGAATATTCTGATCTAAAGTAGTTATTGGGCCCTAGTGTATGGCTCAGAAGTATACAGAGAAGCCGCGGTGAAGAAGATTTGCGCTATTTATATAATCATTGTACATATAATCATCGCATTCATTTATGCATTCATAGAGTTGATGTTCACATTCATTCATTGACCCTCTGTGAGACCCAGATCAATGTTATGTGAACATGCCAATTCATTCCATTATTGGAAAGGAAAAAGCTTTCGCTCTAGTTGCGCATTGCTGTGATTATATGTGCGACATTTGCTTTCAAATTTCTCAAGTAGATTTGAGGAGGACCAGATTCAACGTAAATGTCATATGAGGGGGTTATTGACGGGAATTTGAGAAAGAAAAACCGTTAGACCGTTTCACATTCTCCAAAGTATTGATAACCAAACTCTTGGTTAACGTATCAGAAACGTGTATTCAGAATGACATTGAAGACCTTGAACTTAGAAGAACTGCCGATTCGTTGGTTGCCAAAGAAAATTCGCCACAATAGTTTTATGACTGCATCAGCTGGAGCAGCTGGGTGGCGAAGTTGGTTGAGTGCCCGCCCCTAGTTAGAAGGGTTCCCGGTTCGAATCCCAGTGAATGCAAAGTGTACGCCTTTATTCGGTTTTCAAATCTGGTCCAGTCACCATTTGCAGTTGGGATCTAATTAACATTCATATCGAGATTCGACTTCATAAAAAAACCCAAACCAAATTCCTTAACAACATCGATCGACTCGCCCTCCAAACTCCAAATATCAGTTTTATTTGACAGTCCTGGTATCTCGACCATTGCCGAAAACCATAATTTTTGACTTTGAGGTGTTAATCCTTAAGTTCCGTAGGTTGCAGAAGCTGTGCAATTTCTTTTAGTCAGAATACAAGGGCACTTTGACTTCTACATCTAACACCTCCGGGTAGATAATTTGCTACGTTGTCTACGTAGAGGGCGAATAAAAGTGAACTAAGTACACAGCTTTGTAGAAGCATTTGCTTTAACCGCAAAATACTCTGAAGGGCAGAGTTATGTGAGGTAAACTCCCTATAAATTCTAATAAATTTGGTCCAGAGTGTCGGAAAGTCTTCTCATCCAACCCCAAAGGACGACTTGCTAGAAGAAGATTTCGCCATCGTTGGCTGCTTCTGCCACGTATACGAAACGTATACGAAACTGGAAGCGCCTACTCCAAAACTGTGCTAGTTGGAGAGGCATGTTGACTGAGGCCCAGGTCCACCCCGGACAGTAGCGCCAGTCGAAGAAGAAGAAGAGTACCAGTCTCGATAACTTGTATTTTTCCGTCTAGGGCTGTAAAATACCAATGATCAATGAAAATTTATACTATCTAACCTTCGTTACGATCGGTTTATGATGAATTCGTACAATGTTAGCAGTAGCCATCGAACTTTGAGTGCGGCGATTTTATGAAGATAGAGCTGCCAATGTGAGGATATAACCGCCACTTAATCCCTATCCAACCTAATGATATAAATTATACATCAAATACTCCAAAAATTATAGAACGTTGGTTGATTTTTTTCTGGCACTCCATTTTGAAACCTCTTAAAAAACCCTTTTATTAACCACAACAATTTGTTATTGCAATAAATTAACGCGGCAACAAAACAATTCTACCCAGTTTCAACTCACGAGAGCCCAGCCGCACTCTCGCCAGATTCCAGAATACCTAGTGAATTTAATTGACTAAAAACCATGTAATTGAAATTCTTCATAAATATGTGCGCGGATATGTTAATGACTGTTGCCAAAACACACAGCTATTGTTTTCGTAAGTCATCCACAGCCACTGCCAACACTATCGCAAACATTTGGTCGCCTCATCAAAAAACATTTATTTAGGAAATATAGAAGCACTTTGAACATTTATTTGAACTAAAGCAGACTTTATATCCAGTCTCCACCCCAAGGGGTAAGACAATTTATTCCCAAACGTGTACGCGTGTATGTTCGTGCAGTCAGAGAACAGCTCCTCGTGAAATGCTTAGGTGATTCATGCTTTGTTTTTGCGCCACAAGCATCGCGCAATTCAAGTACAGAACTCTGAAACCAATTGTGGTGGAGCGAGATGATGTGTGGCTGTGTGTGTTGTGTGTGAGGTGGGGGAGTCAGAGGCACTAGGTGGAATATAATTAACGTTGCAAAAACAACTCTCTGCACTTGCGGAGCATAAAATTTAAATAAAACTTCTATAACTGCGCACAACGGGGTAATAAATATTCGGGAGTTAAGGTAAGACGTCGTCAGCAGCTGTACAATGTCATTTAGACGCTGCTGCCATCCTTGACTCTTGATAGTTATGGCAAAGACGAATCAAGACATCAGTTTATCACTTTTCTGGGAAACTGGGGGTGTGTGTGGCGCACTATTTGGTTTATATCTGGAACAAAGCGCAAAATTAATTTTTGTGGCTTGTCGATGTGGAGGGGTGGTGGGCGACAATTTAGCGGATGTTTGCTTATGAATGAATTAGAAGGAAGTCTCATTGAGGAAAATGCTTTATTTGGTTTTGTTTTGATTCATTTTCAGAGCCATCGACTGAAATAATTGGAGCACCAGATCTGTACATTGAGAGCGGTTCAACAATTAACCTGACCTGTGTAATATTAAATTCTCCCGAACCACCGGCATACATCTTTTGGAATCACAACAGTGCGGTAAGTCTGACAAGAAGTATTATCATTATTTTTCAAATAGTTCTGTCTTTGGGATTTCGCAACATTTGAGTATATTAAATCAGACTAATTTTGGTAACATTACACTTATGACGAGGAAATTAAGATGCAAAGCTTAGGACTTTGGGCAATTGGAAAAGGATGACCAGATAAAACCGAAAGGAAAATAAATTTAAATAAAACAACAACGGTGGGAGTTATTAAAATGATTCTGGGTTTATTGTTTAGCTACCTTCATGCCATTGTGTATGAAGTATGGATGATGCGCTACTATTCAAACGGGCGCCTCCGTTTCGCTGGCAGGGCTGCAACCCGTCGGTCCAATTTTGTATGATTCAGTCTAATATGTGGGGCGTTATTGCGGCAATAGTGTCTCGAATGTTGAGCTCGAGCTCTTCTAAAGTAGCTTGTTAGCGTTGACTGAGGACTTGACGTAGCCCCTAAGAAATTATCGAGCAGTGAGATGACCCAGTCCTCAAATGTCTCCTTCACAACTTTGACCGTATGGCATGTAGGGTCGTATTGCTGGAACGACTGCCTGGATATATCGATGTTGTTAACTTCGCTCATACCTGAGACCATTGATGATAATGGTATCTCCTTCCTATTATAATTTCGAAAGAAATAATGCCCGATGATTCCGGTATGCTATAAGCAGTCACTTTTTGTGGACGCATTAATGCTTTTGAACATTTCCAGGCGCCACTTATTGAAGTCACGTCTTTGTCTGTGGTCGTAATACCACAAATCCTGCTTCAGCACAGTCTTATACGGATGTAGGCAAAAATCCAATCTGAAAATAACCCGTGTTGACGATGTGATGCTGCTGATCGGCGCCGAATCTACATTTCTTCTTCAATACTGGACGCCAAAATGAATATTTTCTTTTAATGTCGTGCCCATCTCTTTCTGGTTGGTGGTTTATGGTCCAGAAGAGTGTTCTCACACTCGAACTTTTTCACGATGCGACGAATTGCCTGCACACTGAAGTCATGATGATGACCGACCTTGCGACGATATTTGAGTTGCGTGTTTACAGCTGAGCCTGAACAACAACATGAGAAATTTTAATGAATATTTTGACAGATGGATGTCATTGGTATCTTTGATAGCTGCTGTAACATAAGCTAACATGAGCTAGTGTCAAACGCGCATGGATGACTGCGCGTGTATTTGTCTTTTATAAGAGCGACTGGAGGTCATGAACAATTCGCAATGTTTCGCTAAGCAAGTGTTAGGGCGATCTTGGTTTGGAACTTGTACGCTCTTAACTCAGCTCTTAACTTCGAACTTAAAAAAATGCCAGTATCAAAAAGAGGAATATTCTGTTTTAAAAAAAGAATGTAGAACGCAACAAAAATAATACTTCCATGTACTTAAAAAACCAAAATTCAACAAACTTAAGCTGTGCTAAAATAGTTACTCATCTGATAATTGCTTCAAAATATCACTTTTTACTGTAACAGTCAAATGGTTACGAAACATGGTCACAAAGAAGATCGAAGTAACAAAACATACGCACTTTGTACAGTGGACTCTTCTTAAGTCGAATTTCTCTCTAACTCCACTATTTTGGCATTTCCCTCAACTTTTCATACAAAAAACCATCCTCCAAGTCGACTTCCCTCTAACACGAACTAATTTATCCCGAGATAATTCGACTTAGGGAGAGTCCGCTGTATATGGACATATTTTACGTGAATAATATATGTTCGTTAATAGGATTTTTCGAAGGTCACGCTTACCGATTCGGTAAGCAAATACAGAATATACGCTTTTGGTACGGATAAGACGTGCAACGAAAAGAAGGCTAATTATAATTAATTATACTTCACAACGGTCTCAAATACTGATTCAAAGTGAGGGAATGACAAAGTAAATCGCAAAACAAATCCCGATATTTGCCGATGGCAAATCGGTGCCATAGCTAGTGCATATATTAGCATATACAGCATTTCCATTCAGCTCGATACATCGCAGCAGAAGTTTCTCCAGATAATCGTTAAACGTAGAATTTCGTTAATAACCCCTCTCCTTTGACGTTAATCTCCTCCCAGCGACCGTGTCCACGGCTCCATAAAGAACAGAATGGTAATTTCATTGAGTGTGGCGCTAATGTATACAGAGCCATGAAAGTTTTGATAAAATATTGAAATTTTGTGTGAAAATGAAAAATGTATCAAACTATCGTTAGTTTCCACAGAAAGTTGGTTCATGCAAAGTTCACTTTTGCGACTGAAAATAAATGCAACGCATTCAATCAAAACCACTAGCTGCTACTTTCGTCAGTTTAGACAAAGACGAAAAATTCAGTTCAAACTAAAAAATCTCATTTCGTTTTTTTCTTTTTTTTTCAGTTTGACCAAATAATTGACTTTTAAAATCCGTGTAAAGTTACCAAATGATGAATTCTTTTCCATTAGCATCGAAATCAAAAATAAATAATCATCCGAAAACTCGGGTAATAACATTTTAAATTCTTAATTGGAAAAGTTTTTGCGCCATGACAAATTTAAGTCTCTTGCCTTGACTTAAATGAATTGACATTTAGCAAATTACGAGCAGTCCATCCGCGACCGAGACTGAGTCGCTAAAAGAATACCATTCATCTAATTAAAATTAAATGCTAGTTTTACAGGACTAACCCCTGAATGGTGATGGTGGACGGTGGCAGCGTCGTCGCCTTATTTATTCATAAAGGTGTTGCAGAATACGGCTAATTAAATTGAAATAAGTTCTGTATTAAATTATTTCCATGCCAACGCGAAGAGGATACCGAGACTAACAAAGGTCTCTCTTTCAAGGCAACAACTATAGAGCATTCGAGCAGATTATGTATATATTATCCACTTTCTGTTTGTTTCCTTTGTTTCATCCGTCTTTCTTCCTCTCTTTTCTGCAATCCGGTTGAGGTTCCTGGAGGAATCTCCTTGGACGCCTTTTCACGTACTCTGAAGCACTCTTTTTCGATTTTGCTCCGCGCGTTTTCCCACACATTTATCGCCAAGACGAATTTGTAGTTTACGGGTAAAATGGGGGACGGGGGGCTAAGACTTTTTAGCGAATTTGCCCTCTTTGATATGTTTTACTTTTGTCACCCACCCTCTCGAGAATTTAACTTTTGTAATTTCTCTGCCGTCGCGGAATTTCAAAGTTTTCATTTTTTCCGTTTGTTTTTTCCCTCTTCGCGGATAGTATTAATTCTGCGTTTCAAGAGGAGCTAATGACGGCAATCAATAAGTCAAGAGTAGAGGAGAATTCTGCGACAGCGTGGTATGTGGGGGAATGCACAGTTCTTTTGGCGGATCATCGAGGGTAAATAGACCCAAATAATAGATCGAAAACTTTTTAAACGAAGTCAATTTGGGGACTTGGATAAGAAAAAATATAAAAAAAAAACTTTCCCAGTAACTTTGTGAATGACTTGTATTATAAACATATGCCGATTTACATAGACTTCATCCATTCACTACATGGGCTGCGTCTGTATACTGTTAGGCGATTGTCAGTTGAGAAAAGTCAGCAAAGGAGTCGGAAAAGAATGGCACGCAACGAGGAATGACACACGCTTCTGAATTCGACGAGGGCATTTCGGATTTTCAATTTAACATTTTAAATACATAGTCATATAAAAGTCATTAGCATTTATTTTGAGTTTTGGAATCGAAACGTGACTCCGCGATGTTCCCTCGGTCGGAGCATATGTACCTTGTGTTATTTAGTGGCATCTTGGAAATACCTGCATGGAGGGATTCCTTCTTACATATGCCTTCTAGTCCCGAGGATGTGAGGGGTCCCATCGGAGTTTTGTGAAACACCTGCTAAACTCTGGACAACAGAAATGCGCCTTTAAAGAGGTTGAAGTGATTGCAGATTTAAATTTAATTTAATGATTATGGAATGAGCTTCGTAACAGATTTTAAATCTGTAGACCTTAAAAAATGCCTGCTATTTTAATAAATTTATATCTAAGCGCAGAGTCACTCGTAAAAGAACATATATTTACCTATACGTGACGTCCTAGGGTTCCTCCTGTACGCATTGCACTTAGTATACATTGTCAAGCCATAAACATATTTGATTTATAAAGGGTTTTCCAATTGCGATTTAACAACTTTGAATTTTCAGCATGAACGAATCATTAAACCAAGAACCGAACTGGGGTCTAAATTACGACCCAACATTGAAATTTATTACCAAGATTCCGAACCAGTGACGGCAATTTTTGGTCGTAATTATCCCAGTAGACAACTGGTTGGTCGAAGTACTGACCTGACTGGAGTTGGGACTTAATGGTTTCCTATAATTCTCTGCTTAAATACATCCACTATACCCTGCAGGCCAGTAACTAGATTATGCTTAAGTTTGCTCGTCCCTAGGCTCGCCAATATGAGATGAACTGGGAAGTGCGAGCGAGAGCGAGAGACATTTTCATCAGGCGAAGGAGCTTCTTCGCCTTCCATCCTCTAGCGCCCTTTTAAAACACAGTTGATCGATCATAGGAAGAACATACGTCGTTCTCGCACTGGGTTGTAGAAATGTGGGAAAAAAATTACCACTTTTATAACAAAAATTTTCAGCGATGAAGTGCATTTAAAACATTACTGAAATGGGGTTACAACAGGACGGCCCCACAAGCCAATACAGCGGGTGTAACAATCGACCTTTAGAAGACTCAATTCGGAACGTGGTTTATCGAGAAATGATCCGTCGATTAACCGCCTAGTTCGTGGTATTAAACACCAATCGACTTATTTTATGGGGCTGCTTTAAATCATTGGTATATGCTAACAAGCCGGCGTCGCGACGCTTCTCTAGAGGACTTCAAAGACAATATTGAACGAGAAATAGCGGTCATTTCCGTCGAAATACGTGGTCATCGATAATTGAGTTCAACGAGGTTGTTCTTGTTCATTTTGATACATGTCTCAAACCTCTTTCGGTTATACTGGCCGAAGAGTTCCTTGGCCTGGTTCGTGCCATGCACATTGTTCCAGGTTTCTAATCGGTTCCTTCTTTCTAGATCCCTGAATTCTTCTCTAAAAACATGATATCCTACAGCGCAGAATGGTTGGAGGCCTGTGAAGTGTTTCGAACGATAAGTCCAGTCCAGTATAACCGAGTGTCACAATCATTTGTGAGCGCTGGGAGAAATTTAAAGAAATCCCGAAACTCTTTGAGTGGGTGTTGATTTAATGTGGCCACCCGGCGACACTGCGTTATATATCCCAACTTGACGTAAGATTACACATCATAAATATATTATGATCCCAGAACCTAATCTAATCTTAGAAAAACGCATTATAATAAAATCTGCAAAATTTGCTACGCAATCCAATAAAATAACTTTGTACCTTATTTAAAATACACACGTGCGTGTTCGTTATGCCGCCCTTTCACATGTCGAAGATTCATTAACTTTTCTGAAGTTTATGAACGGGAAAGGATATTCTTCATTTTGTTAGCCCGCCCTAAAATCAATATAATTTTGAGTTATGTGCTCCTGTTTAAACCCTTTTTGAGGGAGCACACACGTAGTTAAGATGTTGGCATTAGGCGCCAGCACACAAAATCTCTTCCTCGGCAACTGTCCAATAAGCAGAAACAACGATGACACGTTAAACATGAACGTAGTTATATATGTGCAGACCAGCGACGATTGCTAGCAATGTTAAAGTTTGTGTGGACTGTTTTTGGAAATCTATTTAATAAAACGTTCGATTCGCTGGTACAACCAGCGTCACTAAAAAAAAAGTGAGCTTTAGGAAAAAAGTTTTCGATTGGCTCGCCTATTTTGTTCGCAATATTTAATGCAGATATTTTTCCACTCCGCATTTAATACCTTACGTCGGCGATTTAATGAATTTGATTCTACTCAGCGATTTTGCGAAGACTACAATTTCCCCTTCACAGGACGTCGCCGTACGTTGTCTCCCTACAAGTTTAATATACGAACAAAAACTGAAGAAAGTTCGATATATTTGACCTTTCTTCACTCTAGAAAGTTTTACGTCCAGGTAGAGGGCAGCCAGTCAACGGAACGGAACATCAAAGCAGGAGTTGCCCAAGGATCAAAGCTGGGACCAAAGCTGTACAACATCTACACGGCAAACCAACCACATGTAGCCGACACAGTTAGATGTTGTCTATTCGCAGATGATTCACCGACATACGCCACTTCAATGTCACCGCAAATGGCAGCGCGGAGGTTCGAAAACCAAGAAAGAGAGAAGTACGACTACTACACCAAATGGGGTATCCGAATAAATGCGGAGAAATCGATACTCATGTGCTTCAGAAGACCATCCGGAGGTAGATGCAGATCAGTAACGGCATTCCGGAGCATTAAAATCGTGCTTCCGAATGGCGCGACAATAACGCCAGTAGACAAGGTGAAGTATCTCGGAGTCAATTTCACCGAGAAACTGAAATTCAACAACCACTCGAAGCTGACTCTTAAAAAGGCCAGTTTTGGATTCCATCGCATCTACCCGCTTATGCGAAAACAAAACGGACTAAGCCAGAAGACGAAGTTGCTACTCTACAAGCAACTCATTCGGCCGATCATAGCGTATGGGTTTCCTATATGGCATACCATCTCCAAGACCAGCATGTAAAAGCTTTCGATCTTCGAGTGGAAGATACTCCGAATATGCACCGGTCTCTCCTATGACAGAGACCGCCAGAAGAACCCCAACAACAGGAGACTACGAAGAAGCTCGCATCATCCCCTTACAACAATACTTGGTGACACTGTTCCAGAGGCAACTATCAGGGACCTGGGAAGTTCGACTCCCGGACAACAATTCCTCAACGCATTGAATCTGCTAAATGAGCAGACATTCCCAAGGACATCAAGCAACGGACTGTATCACTTCTACCAAAGTAGTGATAGCAGTCAACATCGCGGCTAAATAGGCCGCCTCACTACCAACCCCATCCCGAGAGGACCAACAAGGACACACGGAATTGAACACCCTGATGTAAAAGATCTCCATTATGTAAAATAATCAAATCAACAACTTAAATAACATTGTAAATCTTGTAAACATTGCGCATCCGTTGGGCCCTATTGTTGAGCCAACGCCTTTTCCGCTAGCTTAATCTTTTAGCATGTAAGACCAATTGTATAGTTTTTGTTCAAATAAAATTGAATTCAAAAATATATTTGACCTGTGAACATAAGGTGCAGGAAGAAAACAGTTTCCAATAGATGACTTTAGTAATTTATATCTCGCGTTGTATAAGACCAATCGGACAAAACTAAGTTCGGCTAGCAAGATAAGATTTCGTACAAACAAAACTTAGTTTTGTTTAACCGCGCATCTAAGGTGAACACCAGTAAATACAACCCATTTTTGAAGCGGATGGTGACCGGTAACGAAAAGTACAACACTTACTACAACGTCAAGCGAAAACGTTCGTTGTCGAACAGCGGTGAGTCGGCGCAAAGCGTGGCTAAGCCAGAATTGACGGTCAGAAAGGTTTCCGTGGGATTGGTAGGGAATCATCTTCTATGAGCTGATCTCCTACGGCATAACTGTTTTTTACAATTCTTAACAGAATTTTTTTTGAAATGGAGCGTGCTTGAGACTTTCAAGGTAAAAAGTGAAGAATAATAAAATAAAAATTTGAAAAAATTCGATTTCCGCTTTTTCTTTTGAAAAATGAAGTCTGACAACAAGTTTGATCGTGTGAACGCAAACGATATCGGTCTGTCCGACCAGGTCTGTTCGGTATGTTTGATCGTGTGAACCCCCTAATCTATAGGATAGGAATTGTGTTCCATCAGGACAACGCCAGGCCACACACATTGACTCGCCAGAAGCCATGGGAAATAGCTGTAGCGTTGTTTCCATGACAGCTGAAGATGTGCACAGGAGTACATGCAAGCAGATCTTTCAATATTGCTCATCTTTTTAAGATTGACTGTGTTTCGTAATGTTGGCCACCAAACAAGGAAACCACATGTTAGAATTGGTCTGACGACTGCTGTATATACCCAGTGTGTCATTTTCGCATTCAGCCCCCATTGGGTGCCGAGGACCTTCCTGCAAGTATAAATAGCTACTGCCGCCTTCCTAATATGGTTCTGAATATTTACTTAGCTTACTGTCCAACAGTACGCCTAAGTATTTGGCCTGGGTAGTAAAGCTTAGTTCCTTGATCTTCAACTTTAGTGGGATAGAAGGAGATATTTTGTATGACTTTTTATGAACAGTACATGAAAAACTCTGTCTAGCTCTACCCATCCACTTTTCTAACGTAGTTAGTGACTAATCCATCGAGTCGTGGTATATGCTTGTCCACTGTGATTCTTTCGATCTATACGACAAGAAATACTTTTATCGGCCCCACCTCTTTCCAATCACTGACAATGCAGAGTCACAGACAGTCACAGAGTATAACTGTCTGGAAAAAGCTTCTCAAACTTGTCTGTTCGGAGTCGGCATAAAACTGTAGGTCTTTTCCACTTGTGAGAGAACAATAGCACGCACAAGACTAGTGGTTGCTGAGAAGCTAGGTCTCTGGCTCTCTACGGGCTGTAGACCCACTCATATTATTATTATATTATTATTATCTGTCGCAAGTTGTATCGTATGTCTGAATGACGTTTAATGCTAAAGAACTTTGTACAAAATGCATAATTTGGTTTTTAAGTTGGTTTGTAGGCATATTGCTCAGGCTCTGACTTCCACTCAAAGTGCATACATTTTTTGCAACTTACTACCCCTATGTGAGGTAACAAGCGAGACTGTGTCATAATGTCTTTATTTCCCCGGAGTATCCGAAAAACAAATATGTGCTATCAACATCAATGCTCTGAGTGATTATTTGCGGCCCAGAGGCCAGAACACTTTCTTACAACAATAATTTAAATAATTTTTTGGAATTTTTAATGAAAACTAAATGGTGGTTAAATTTTAAGGACCGATGTTGATTTTGAATAAAATACAAATTATTTAGGAAATTACTGTCATTTATTTTTATTATGATAATATTGGTATAGTTCAATTATGTATGGAACAAAATATCGGCCAAGTGGCTGCCGTGACCTCGGCGGCACACCTCCATCCGATGGTCCGAATTTTTGATGACGCTGGACCATAATTGAGGTTCTATGCCGTTAATGTGCCGAATTATCTCATCCTTTAGCTCTTGAATTATTGCTGGCTTATCGACGTACACCTTTTCTTTCAAATAACCCCAAAGAAAAAAATCCAACGGTGTCAAATCACTTGATCTTGGCGGCCAGTTGACATCGCCACCACGTGAGATAACACGGCCATTGAATTTGTCGCGCAAAAGCCATTGTTTCGTTAGCTGTGTGGTAAGTGGCACCGTCCTGTTGAAGCCACATATCGTCCACATTCATATCTTCCAATTCGGGCCATAAAAAGTTCGTTATCATTTCACGATAGCGAACACCATTCACAGTAACTGCCTGACCGGCCTCATTTTAGAAAAAAAAGGCCCGATAATGTCGCCAGCCCATAAACCGCACCAAACAGTCACTCTTTGCGGGTGCATTGGTTTTTCGACAATCACTCTTGGATTATCATTCGCCCAAATGCGGCAATTCTGCTTATTGACGAATCAATGAGGTGAAAATGTGCCTCATCCCTGAAGATGATTTTCTTCGAAAATTGATCCCCACTGTTGTCGTTCCTTGCCACCGTTCTGACCATTGTCGACTTGTGTATCTTTCCATGGTTCAAATAGAGTTAGTCTAAAATTGAGAAATGTCAAATGAAATGCAGAAAATGCCACCAAATATTTACTTACTTCTGAGCTGTGTACAAATTTGGCCCGCACACCCAAATGAGTTTGACATGCCAGTCGTACACCATAAAGTGGACATGCTGCTCCGACAGAAAACGAAGTTTTGATCCTCTTAGGTTCAGCAGTGTGATCTTCATCAAGGCCTTTGTGTTTTACTCTGGTTAAGTTCACAATGCTTTCTGTGAGGTTATTGGCTAAGTTAGAGATCGTCCCTCGCCCGGAAGTACGTCTGTATAAACAAAATGTAAAATGCAATATGCCTTAAATTTAAATTTACTCATTGAATTCCATAAAATACATATAATTATTAAATCGACCATGCTAACAAAGTTGAGTTGATTTCTCTTGTTTGAGTTGGCACAGTTCGCATAGAAATGCACACCGTCTGAACCTATCCCCTTGTGTATAGTTTTTCCTTTTCAACTTCCTTGTATTCAAACGCGAGGACTTTGTATACTTGCCAACAACTTGGATTCGTCGACAACCTCAGCAGCTGCTGGCTTTTCAAACGAAACCCAAACAAGTACACCTTTGGCTTGCACTTCTAGAATTCACTTTGTCTCGGTGTTAACTGTGAAATGCGAATTTATTTGCTTCTGCTCTTCAACGCTGCTTTTACTGAGTTAAATGGAATTAAAGGTTTTTAGAAATCAATTATTGTCGAAGTATTTGTGTGGGGACAAAGTGAACCACTCCGACCATAGTTCACAGGACTGTCAAGGGTATGCCGGTTAAATAGGACCCATATTTTATTTATGGGTGAAAAGCATGATTAAAAATACGATTCAATTTTGCGAATTTTAAATATGTCTTCTCTGACTGTACTTTGAGGACCATTCGTTTCGCAGAAGGGAAAGAAAATGATTCAAGTGAGGCTTGTAAACAAAAACAATAGAATAATGTCCAAAGTTCATTAACACCCTATTAAGGGCTTGGGAAAATAATTAAGAACGGAAAAGGCCAACGAAAATAAGAGCTAATTGGCATTTTCCGCCTCGCTATGGGGAGCATTTTTCTTTTGAACTCCTTTCGCAGCCCGAAGTTCAATTTATTGCTGAATGCTGTTCAACTGGCAGGTTTCCTTAAAAATCTGTCCAATTATGATTAATCTTGACCTATTCTTTTATACTATCATTCAGATTTTTTGTTTATTCATTTTCGATGGAATTTATGATGTTTACTTAGAGGCGACGTATTTCATCCAGTCATTCAGGAAACCATTTTTACTCTCATTTTTAAGTACATACGTCATACGACAGTACGGTTGGGGCTGTCTAAGAGGAGATCAGAGACCCCGCTGGAAAGCTTGTTACTACCCATAAGACGTCCCATTGTACTGAAATAAAAGGTAAACTCTTACCTTTCCTAATGGGCCCACTTCGAAATGCCTCTTGAACCGTATCCGCCTGATCGCCTATGTGGTGACACGTGGAACACCATGGAGTTAATTCAATTAAGCACATAAGGGAAATAAGGCCTTCCTCACTAGCTCCTATTTGAGGGAAACCACAAAATGGCTGTAGCCAGTGAATGCATTGTCGATTATGCACTCATAATTGATATTCAATAACACTGCGGTGGCATCATTTGTGGAAACGTGTTTTGAGGATTTGTGACTGTTTCTGGGTGTGCAACCACGACTTGAAAAGCAAGGAAAGGAGACATTGTACTGTTGGTTGTAGCCTATGTAGTTCATGGGTTCAGCTTGCATTAAGGGGAAAGAAGAAGTTTCTCATGCCGTTCAAGCAGCGTAATGGTACAGACTCGTCAGTCGGATGTATTTTGCACCGCACTTCAAGTTGATTGAGGTTCCACTTAACTGGTATACGCCATCGTATCAGTGGTTGTCCCATACTGCGTTGGCTGTCCTGTTTGGACTTCAAGACTCTTCAGTCGACAGATCCGGTTCAACAGGGGTAGACGAAGCTTTTAAAACTGCGTAATGGCCCGATAAAAATGCGCGCCTCAATCATACGGCTTCTCCTGCCAGATTGTATTTTGAACCGCACTCCAAGTTCGTTGAGATCCCATTCAGCTGTATCGTCAACGCACATATGGCTGTTCCATACTGTGTCGGCTGCCCAGATTTGACGCTCCGTGGTCAATAACACTGACGTTTCACCTGGTGGACTTTAAGTATTAAATTCGAAATAAAAATTCGTCAGCCGATGTCGATTTAAGATTGAGGGTTACATATTCCCTTCATTTCACCAAACATCAAGCATTATACTGTCCAATGTCTCAATCTTATCACGTCCATGGTTGCGAATCATATAGTGCCACTGGGCTAATTAGGATATCGTGATGAGACTACTGACACTGCTCTTGTGTGATTTATTCTTATTGTTGGACCTTATCCTACATCTCCGTCCTACTTGTTCCTTAAGACTCCATTTCGAGTGTCGTTACTACTAGTGACACCGGTTGCAGTTAGTACAGTTCATTGAAATAATTCTGATTTCGTTCCCGGATCGGGTAAGCAAACATAGACTCATGAATTTCTCAAGGTCATTAAGAACGATTCCCATTCATCGTTGTTCCCGAAGGTCTCCACCAAGTTGCTGCCCCCAGACAAACAACCATTTTGAATCCACCGCGATTCTCGCAGCGCCAAACGTAGGGGTTCGCTGCTGAAAAATGTTGCGCTTTGCTCACTTGTCTGGCTTACACGTATACGCAATTTAATTACGTTTATAATATTCTCCTCAAGACTCTCCCCTAGGACACAATAATGGTATCGTTGAATCCGACAGATCGTGTTTGTGCGAGTGACTGAAATTTTAAATTCTCAGATAAATTTTATTTGACGGCATGTTTGTAGCTGTTATAAAGTTACTATCCTGCTAGCCTTCCGGCACTTGATTAATCTGACAATGTGGTACAAAAAGGAGGATTATCGGGAAAACCTTACGTACGTCACATTTGTAACTTAAATTTCAGTTTTTCTGATGTACTGTGAAGAGACTGTGGAAATTGGACTTACGGATTACACCACCACATGCAGTTTTGATCAACAGGGTCGGTTGGGTTAGGTCCAAGTGGCTGGCTACATAGAACACTCAATAAGGTCAGTGGGTAGACGTGTCTGAGCACGTCTCACTTAGATCCCAGTGGACACAATGTGATTAAAAACACTCACAATTAGGCCCTAGGACTTGGATCCACTCTGATCCATCGGACTCCGTAAACCAGAAAATGGGGATGAAGATGGCTGACACTGGCGACATGTTGCTTAGATCGAATAAGCCCCTTCGGAAGGAGAAGTTCCTGCAAGATCAGAGCAGTTACAAGAAGATTTAATTCTCTTTCTGATCTCTTCAATTTCTGCCGAAGTCATCGTACGTCAGACCCATCATAAAGGAATTTCTTCCAGATGCTCATTCGTTAAAAATCTAACCCTCAATAGCGGTTTTGATTGACATTTCACTGAAAATGTTTTAGAATGATTTTTTAAAAAAAATTCTTGTTTTTTACTTTGTGCGTAGGAAGTAAGTAACATCGTTTTCGATTAAGACCCCTCGACAAAATATATATGACTATTTTTTAAACAGATCAAACTGAGTTTAATTATGGTATCCATAGAGGATTTTGTGTTTCATTTGCCATAATGCCCTGAATTTATGATCATTAATGAAACCAAAACAGGCGCAAGCTTCATAGCTGACATTTTGTCGTCGTCTTTCGATATCTAAACCACGTAATAAATTGGCATGATTTGTAAGCATTGATTTATCGTGAGTCAATTCCATACTGTCACTCCGAGCAGTGCAAGTCAAAGATCAAAATTCTTAAAAATACCCGGTAATAGTTACATTTTGTAATTAGAGGTGTTATTAATCCTTTCAATTGTTGTATTTGCAACTGGAGGGTATGCAACTGAATTCGTAAATTTCAAACCCCTATATGACGGGGTCCGTCTATACAATGTCTTGTTTTGAGATTCCTTGCAAATTCACCAACAATACTCTCACGATTAGCCGATCTGATAATACTGTCAGGTCTATCAATGTGTCCATAATGAACTGCAAATGTGAATGAGCTATCTTGAAGTGCTTAACTTAATGCCGCTTCATACGATTGCCAGATTTTGTACTAAAGTCTAACAATTTCATTTGACTGATAATCTAGCAATAATTTCTCTTGCAATGATGTCAGACTGAAAATTGCCGTTCATACGATTAACAGATTCACCATGCAGATCAGACTGTGTAGCATGACAATGAAGAAATCTCGCTGCAATGTCAATGTCAAAACATGATTAAGACAAGACGACGGGCTGTAATATGCCATTTTTAACAGCGTTGTTGAGAATATCGTGAGAAGAACTCATTTGCATACAAAAGAAGGCGATATTCCGCGATAAGTCCGTATTCTGTTGGTATATACGGACGACAATGATTTGATTGGTCGAACACAGCCAACCATCAATGAGCTGTTTGCCGGGAGGGAGGCTACCGAAATGGATTTAGTGGTGAATGAGGACAAAGCAAAGTGTATACTGTCTTCAAGAAAGGACACACCATCGGCAGATATGATTTTGAGGTAATCAATGTCTTTGTGGTGGCCCGTGGCGTTGTGGGTATGTGCGTCGACTCCTACGCACTTGAACCTACCTCTCTAGGTTCGATTCCTGGTACGACAAGAAATCGTTTTCACAGCCCCACCTCTTTCGAGTCACTGACAATGCTCAAAGAGTAAAACTGTCTAGAAAAAAGCTTTTCAAACTTGGCCGTTCGGAGTCGGCATAAAACCGTAGGTCCGCTCCATTCGCGATAGAACAATAGCACGCACAACACGATTGGTTGTTGCGAAACTAGGCTCTGGTCCTCTACGGGCTGTAGCGCCACCCATATTATTATTATTATAATGTCTTCGTGTACCTCGGCTGCCAAGTAAACTTTAGGAATACCATCAGTACCGGTATTAAACCTTAGCCAATGGTTAGCTGGCTAAAGATCGTGCCAGCTGAAGGGGCTTGTTCGTTGAGACTTGACACCCAGATCCCGCATCCCACACTCTAGAAACAGAATCAGTATCATCAGAAAAGGAAGTAGTGAATGTAGCCTTTATGCCAGAATATCTTCGACATCCTGCCCATCCGTCCGGGATTTTTTTCAACACAATAAAAGTTTTCTGTGAGATGTACTGCCTTCTTCTTCTGCTAATAACCCACGATTGACAATTTATAGAGCAAATAATCCCTGTCAAGCGTATGGAAGGTGCCTATAAAATCGACACATGGTATATGAGTGCTTTGAAATTTGTGCGATGGCATAAATAAAGAAGTATTCGTTGTATCATATACCAAATGACAGAGTTTTACTCAATCTACCTTAAAATACGAATCGAACTTTGTTCAAGTGTAATTATTTCCCTCTCAAGTGGACCCTTAGTTTCTACCGACTAAAGTGTACTAATTTAGCCAGTAAATGAGAAATAGTTGTGCTCAATGTCTGTATAACATTAAATACGCAGAAACTATAGAAATTGTAACTGCACATTTAGAATGCAAATTCCTGGCACTTGTTTGACACAAAGTTCATGCTTGTCGGCGGTATTCGTGTGTTCCTTTACTGCTAAAGTTTCCCAGTGCTTGGCTGGAGTATGTTCACTGGGTGTATTTACAACCGGAAACTTTTTGAGCATAAGCTGCTTTTCCTTGCTTAACTGCTATGTACTCACTCGTGTTTGTGTACTGTGAATCAGAAAAATTTCCGCAGAGCAAAGTTTACACTAAACTTAAATAAGCTATTTTGGGGTATAATTATTTAGATGGAGTATTTTATTCGTGCTTGAACAGAAGAAAGTACGAGTTTTTAGTTTGGATGGGTACCATCACATCTCTGCACCCACACAAGCCTATCGGCTCAACAGGGTATGCTCAGAATTGAGGTGGTGTGCAAAGCTTTGCGACCAAGAAAGGAGTACAACAAAAATTAGAGATTTAGAAGCTTCCAGACGAATTTTAAATACCGGTACACCGGTTTTCCGCAAATATTGATCATGTCCAAACCTCTCTGACGCACAGTATACTGTCCATCCTTTATACTATGCAGGATTCTATGTAGTTATTGACATGTCATAAAAGCATGTATACTGTGCCCGAAAGGACTCCTAAGAGTATCTTTAATTCGGCTAAGATTATGTTTCACAAAATGCGAGACATTATTAGCACCCATAAAAAGGTTGTTAAAGCGTAAGAGTATGAGCTCATTTGGCATGTTGCGTCTCGTGGATGTAGTCGCAAATACGAGCAGTTATGTTTTCATTAATCCGCTTTAGCCTTTACAAAACTTTGCTAATTCGGCACTAAATGTTGCAACATTTGCTCCTACATACTCTCTCCGCAATTAAAATCCAAATAACTCACTCTTGGATACTTATGTGCATATATACCACGCGCATGTACAAAATTCGCACGTAATAACAATTGTTTGCCAACTAAACTAAGTTATCAGCTTTGCAACAGACGCCTGAGCGGACTTTAATAATCGTATGACAACAGCAATTTCAGAAGGCATGTTGGTAGAAAATGTGAAGAAAAGATTTGCTACAATGGCCCATAAAACTTACTGACCATTTGGTTTGACGGCAATGAAAAGCAGGTCTCGGGAGGGTGACATCAAATATTTGTACGGCTTAGGTCGAAGATTGTCGTTTGGCTTAAGTTAAATAAATCTTACCTGAATGTTAATTATCATCTTTGACAGAGGGACTCGAGGGACTTAATTTACATACTTGCGCTTTGGTATCGGAGCAATGGCATTTTTATTTTAAGGGTCATGGAACTACGAAGTCATTGACTTACTGACCACTTGTCAGAAAAACATCCCGGCGAATCCAATGCCATATTTTCAAGGCGAAATTTTGTACACTGCTTGGCCGTAATTAATTCAAACTATGAGAATGTGGCGCTGAAGTCCGAGCTGCACGTGGGCCTAGCTTCTACATATTTATGAAATATTTAGACTTTTTAGCGCGTTTCCCGTTAAACAATACTCATTTAGCAACGGCTTTAAAAAGAGCTGTAGACATTTCCAATTTATTTCGAAAACCATGGTTCAGCAGCAAGTAATCGTGTTGTCATATTGTCCTCTCACCAGTGGAAACGGATCTTCATAATAACTCGGTACGGCGAAGCTCTGTTCTGTGATCTGCGATCTCTGTTCTGTGAAAATGGGAGTTCTTGTCTATGGGTTCGAACCACGAACCTTCACTCACCAAATATTGCTCTTGCATTTTCGGAGCCCCATATCTACAGCTTTGTTTGAGGCAGACCAAACTCCTAATCATGAAGCCGTCTGGTATTACTTGAGTGAAGGGACGTGACACTCCGATATCAACGACCATATTCATACACTGTCAAGAAACAAGAAATTTGGAATGCGGTTTAGAAACCACTAGCCAAAGATATGATGGCGGCATGCTCGCCAGCGACCACGTCCACCCAGATTGTAGACTCACTTGAAGGAAAAGAAACAAATAGTTGACACGGTACGTTGACAAGTAAGAAGACTTAGGATGATCCTGCGTTGACCCCTACGCTGTGAGTTCTTGGTTCAGTCCTCGAATTGAACAACTTTCATAATTCACGGCTCCGTCTCTTGTGCATAAAAGAGTTTAATAGGTACCTGTGTAGAAAAAGGGTCTCTTGGAGAGGAAGTATAGAGCAAGCGACATAGCTCTATACTTCCTCTCCACCCCACGCGATAGAAGACAATCTGCCTCCTCAGAATGAGAAGCACAAGTAATGTGGACTTTCAAACAGATAAAATACCAACCATTGTTGGCAGGCGTCGAATATTATACAGTTTTCTTGAAGTTTTATCTCCTCGCTTGCTTTTGCTTTACGCAAAGTTTCCTCTCTAACGCTTCCGCATTCAAATAAGCCGAAAATGATATCAATTTGATGTAAGAGCAGAAAAAAAATGCATCCCTCGAACCCTTCACAGGGACGGGTCCTCATCCTTCGTTTAAATGTATTTTCATTTTCTTCTGAAAACTGAATCCACTCGACATGGATCCATTCTGGTTTCCTTTTGAATTGCTTTTAAATAGTTCCAAAAGAAGGTTCATCATCTTATTCTGCTGCAATGCAGGTCAATTCCACGGCGTACGTTTTGGAATTGATGCCTCCACTTGAGGTTTAAGTTTTTCTGCCTCCTTAATTTGAATTACAAATTAGCGAATCTGAAGCATGCCATCCCATTTTGATCAATTTATTTTATATTTTGCTTGCATTTAAATAACTTTAAAATATCAAGAGTCACAAGACTTTACCGGCCGGATGTAGGAGTGGAACGAAGAAAAGGATGAACATGTATTTAACATTTTTGTGGATACGTAAGAAGAAAAATAGATGAGAAGAGTCACGTTCCTTGCAATACTGGGACATTTTGTGGCGGTAAAAATAATTTAAACAATTTATTTATATTTATGGAGGCTTCAACGACACATACTACCACGCGGCAAACCTTGAAACTTAATAAAATATAACCTACATGTTGCATTTTTGCGCACACAATTGAGGTTTACGATGCAAGTAATCACTAATAACACGAAATAAGAGCATTCATTATTACCTTCATTGATTAATTATATTTTGGAAACGAATATAAGAGCAGCTTAACTTCTTCCAACAGTTCTTTAGAAACTTTTTCAATAAATTTGTTTGCCTTTTCTCACACTTGATATAAATGGATCAGATGTACATAGATAGCAATGTATGAAAAATGTCTTCATTTTTCCAGCTCTCGAGCATTTTCTTACTCTTCTAGAAGTGTGCATTTTCTGAACTGACCTATTGGCCGCGAAATATTTAATAATACTTTCACCATAGATCAATATTTTATGGACCGAAGAAGGCTTATACTACCAACCATATTTTTTCCGCAACGCTCAGTTATCGTTACTGCACTGACGACGAAATTGTGAACTCGTCAGAGTTGAAGGTTGTAGGAGCCCACAGTATCAGAACTCTCACAAAGACCTATTGGAATAACTCACAAATGTTGGTGTACCAACATACATTCAGCAGATATAGTTTTTTTTAAAAAATGTAATATCATCAGCAGTGAAATGTCTAGAGGCGCAATAGCCGGGCCTTTAAATTTTGATACGCGGTGGTGTCATAATTTCACATATGGCCAAATGGAGATAGACAGGCTGGAATAAAAGCGCTTGAATCCTACCATTTTCGAAGCAATATAGGAGCTAAAGTAATGTTAGATGACTTAGTTATCCTCACATCCTCCCAGACGGAACTCCAGCGTGCACTGGGTGAATTTAGGGCTGTATCAGAAGATACAGCCCTAAATTCACCCAGTGCTGTGATGAAGGTTAACCTGGACAAATCCGAGGTTATGGTAATTTCTCGAACGGCTATTCAATGCACTCTACTAAGTCAATTTTGAAACAGCTTGGCAGATCTGTAATCAGTATTCATGTTAAAGCCATGTTAGCGGTTTTAGTCAGCATTCCAACTCTCATCTATGGTCATGAAATTTAAATAGTCGGAATGAGATTTCTTTGTGCTGTTATGGGATATTCGCCGTTATAGGGTGAGAAACACGGCAGTGTGCGAGGAACTCAGCGTTGAGCAGCTGCTTCTTCGAACGGAATGTCATGTGCTTCGATGGTTTGGTCACGTGGCAAAAATACATCCAGGATGTGCCTTGACTGTGACACCATCAGGTTGGCAGACCCCGGAGCATAACTCCTGATGAGTTAGAGTCGATGGCGGATGATCGAGTAGTCTGAAGTTCTCTCGTGCGTGCTTTGCACCTGCAACCGCTGGATAGCGGGTCAGAAGATGATGTGATGAAGCTGATTCTATAGTCTTAATAATACTCTTTAAATCAATCTAACAAGGATCTCCACAGGTAGAGGATGAGTGGCAAGATTAACCGCGTGTTCTGTATCTCCCAGTGGTACATTACGGTGGCCACCATTCCACATTTGTTCTTATATCTGTTTAGTAGAATAATAGATTTGGGATTTGTTAAGCCTGGTATAAAACTTGTTGAAGCTGGACCAAACCTTTCTTGATAAGGTCAGCTATCCACTTTCATCCGATAGTGCCATTCTCTAGAGATTGGTGGTAAATATTGCCCTTAAGCACTCCTAATGGAATTCAGACAGATTCCACAAGAGAAACAAACTTCGGAAGACCTGATCTCCTCCTTGCCATATCATCTGCTCTACCATTATTCTCAAAATCACTTTGTCCTGAGACATGTAGACAGAAACAAAAATAATTACATTTCAAATATTTTCAATTCTCCCAAGAGGTTCCATTGCGATTCGGTCTGGTAACTACGACGTCATGGCATTACTCTAATGTCATTTTGATGGGACCGGCTTCTCGCAAACTTTGAAAAATGTTCGGGTACGCTGCCTTCATGTATGGGTATATTGTTTTGTGTTTCCAACGATGCACATCATTTTCAATTCAGTTCGATATAACAATTCAAAATCAAATGTCAAAAGTGAATTCTTTAAATAAACTTTATTGAAAAATTTGTAGAAGAAATCTGGACGAAGTGATGAGGAGACAGGGAAATATGGATAACACACTTTGAGATATCCCTCGACTTCTACTCCATCATTGATATATTTGACAGCAAAAAAGTTTTAGGCAAGGATGATGTTGCTATGATTTGGTGAACACAGAATTCACGGGAGCGTAATTTTTTTTTTCGGTTTTGAAATGGAATCGGCTAAAATTGCAAATTGAATATATTCTGTCATCGGCCAGAATATCAGGTTTCGGAATTTCATCCGCCTTATCAATCAAAACAGTATAACGTGTCGCTATGATTTGCACAGAGTGATGAACAGCATCAAAATCTCATAAAGCATATAATTGAAAAGTCGCACGTACAATATTTGATGCATTTTGTGCCGATAAACATTGGACAGTTTAATTGAAACACGGACGTAGGCACAAAGAGCAATGAAGCAGCGGATGAACTTGCCAAGAATGCGGCTGAAGCCTGAAACGAGGGCAATCCTCTATGCTAAACAACCTCTTGCAGATGTCAAGAAGAAGGTGGATGACAAAATCATCGTTAACACATAAAAGGTGGAACTTTCTAACCAGCTGTGAGACCACTCGGATGATATGGCCTAAGTTTAATAGTGCAAAAAACCGACTCCTTCAAATCCACAAAAAGCTCCGGTTGGTAGTTGGAGAGATCACTGGCCATAATCATCTGAAGTATCATGAAGTCGAAATGGGACTAACCCATGACTTCATATGCAGAGGCCGTGGTGATGAAGAAGAAATTGAGGATACTCCTCACTACATTAAACCTTTGCCACCGCCCAGTCTCTGCCAGTTGATAGAACTCTTCTTTCAAGACCCCCAGCATCTACAAAAAACCACTTCTAATATCTATCTTTCAGGTTTATTAGGATGTTCAAAATGGCAGTGCGGCACACTGACATGACGAGGAAGGGTGAAGAGGAGAATTTCCCTACGGGCCTCACAAAGAGTCCATCAGGACCTATGTGAGACCTAACCTAACCCATTCCCAATATATTCAGCCATCTTAGACCGCTATTCGACCGATTGTTGTCGACCGTTGCCATACAAAATGTTATTTCCCAGACCCTTTCAGATCAAGACTTTTAAGAGCGCGTAGACTGAGAGAACGTAGTAGCTGTTCAGTAGAGCTTTGAAAAAAAATCCAAAATTATTGATTCGATGTGTTTGTTTGGCCACTTTGTATGATATTTTGACCAAGGATTTAGATCTTGGAAATACATATTTAAACGTCATTCCGACATCGCATCCAATGAAATCTCCCCCCAAATCATGCCAAATTCGAATAGCCTTGGTATCGTTGTTTTGTCGAAAAATAGTGTTCAGTGATGAGCCTCACAGCTAAGATAATCTAAAAATAATGGAAAATGGTCTGCTGTGGGCTGGACCATTTTGTTTTCTAAAATGAGGCTAATCAGCGTGTTATGGTGTGTAACGACGTCGAGATTTACGAATCATGATTAATGATATTTTTTGTTTGTCAACTGAGTAGATAGAATGTGAAAAAGATG
This sequence comes from Eristalis pertinax, assembly GCA_907269125.1. Lineage (NCBI taxonomy): Eukaryota > Metazoa > Arthropoda > Insecta > Diptera > Syrphidae > Eristalis > Eristalis pertinax. Next base: position 115,207,347 of record OU026145.1, on the reverse strand, counting down.
TGACTATACCAGAGTGACGTTCCGTCTAAAACAGAAAACAAAGTAATCAGTTTAATGATAAAAGAATTGGATGAAGGCAGAATATCGAGGTTGCATCCTTTAAAAAATTGAATAAAAAAACACGAACAAAGATTTTATTTATAGGTTCTGTCGAGCTGGTGTTTGATTAAATCATTAAAATCTTTATTTTTTGTGTGCTCCTTTTCGATTGAAAGTGTTGCCAGATTAGTCAACCTATTTTGGGTCATTGTTGATCTTAGATAAGTCTTAATCAATTTTAATTTACAGAAGCTTCTTTTACACGATGCCTCTAGACGGAAATTGTTAAATAAATACTCATTGCCAATGACAGACTCGGTGACGAGTATTCAGTGACCCTGAAAAGTTCAGTGTTAAATGTATCCTGACATCCTAACGTGGCTCTTCATGTTTCCTCTTCCAACGTCAAACCAGCATCTTGAGCTTTTTCGCCTGGCATAATTTACTTCTTTTTTATTCTCCTCATTACATTGTTCTCTTGCGTATATTATGGCCATTTTCACGGTTTTATCACGATGTTCATGAACTTGTGAGTGCCTAAGTTTGATTACGCTTCTTTCTAGAGTGAGCCCGGATTCTTGCAAGTATTTCTGTTCTGCATCAACTTCTTCCAAATATCGCAACAGAATGAAAAATAACACAAAAACGTAAAGTCGCATACAGCAGATAAGAGTATGGTTGCAGCACCTCTTGTATTCAAATTTTCCTTTTGAGGATCGCAAAGGAGTTCAAGAGTTTGAAATTAGTTTCCTCCAATGGCTTAACAGCCTCGTGAGGAGCGCGTTTGACTTGCACACCTACATTTTTTGTGAGAATATCCCAACGATACGTAGAAGCTGAGAATGCAGATGCAGATGGCATAAGCAAAGCTTTTGGATTAATTTTTGAACTTCTCCTTGAATAGTCGTAGCATTATCATATCCCTGAGCCCGGCAAAGGTTAATGTCTAGACTATCTTCACTGAGTTGAGTTGCGTCTTGCCAGATGTGGGAAAAAAACCGTAGAAAATATTTCCTCACCTCAACTTTGCCGTCCTGGATGTGACGTATCTATCTTAAGAGAATGGGTCAGAAACGAAATTCATGCGCACTTATATGTAGGTAGATATTTGAGAAAATAATGGAAAAATGAATTTAAAATCAATTTACTAGACATGTGACGACCCTCTTTCGATGGAAAGTTAAATGTTTATTCTAGAAATATTGTCCAATGATGGTCATCATCATCATCTTCTGACCTGCATGATCCACTAAAGGGGTCGCGGGGGTAAACCACGCACGAGAGATCTCCAGGCAACTCGATCCTCCGCCATCGACTCTAATTCATCAGGAGCAATGCCCAAGCCGTGATGATGGGGACATTCGTGCCACGTGACCAAACCACCGAAGCATAGCCCTTTCCGTTCGAAGAAGCAGCTGCTCAATGTTGAGTTCCTCGCGCACTACCGTGTTTCTCACCCTATCCCGGCGAGTAATTCCCACAACAGCACGAAGAAATCTCATCTCAGCAGCTTTCACTCGCGATCTTATTCTTTACTCAAATTTCATGACCATAGGCGAGAGTTGGAACAAATACTGAGTTGAAAACCGCTAACTTGGCTTTGACACCAAACTCGGCCTTTCTGATTACAGAACTACCCAGCTGTGTCAAAACTGACTCAGCTTGACCAATCCTACTGGAAAGCTCAGCATTACTCCTTCCATCACTCGTGAAACAGACCCCGAGATAATTAAAACTTTCCACCTGCTTCAATGGGACTCCACTAACATGCAGAGTGCATTGAACAGGCGTTCTGGAAATGACCATAACCCCCGATTTGTCCACGTTAACCCTCATTCCAGCATCAGCACATACGGCCACAAACCTATCGAGTGCGCGTTGGAGTTCCGTCTGGGAGGATGTGAGGATAACCAAGTCATCTGCAAAAAGAAGATGACTTACCCTCAACTCTCCCAATGTGAAACATTCCTCACCTTTGCTGCGCTGCAACATCCAGTCCATATATACAATGAAAAGGAGAGGTGACAAGACACACCCTTGGCGAAGTCCAACGCCCATGGTGAAAGGTGTTGATTTAGCACCCGAACACAGCTGCTACAGTTTGTGTATAGAGACTGAATGGCCCTCAGAAGAGGACCATCAATCCCATACCCCTGCAGGACTGTCCAGAGAGTCCCTCGAGGTAAACTCTGGAGTGCCCAATAATGGTAAAATACCAAAATTTATAGACATTATAATCACTTGACATGAAACATACCAACATTTTGTTCTTCTAAAAAAATGTTATCATTACATCATTTTTTTAATAAAATATATTTTGATTTGTTTTTTTTTCCAGATAATCAATTATGATTCGCCCAGAGGTGGCGTGTCAGTAATTACCATCAAGGGTGAGACAACCACTTCATTTCTGCTGATCAAATCTGCTCGACCATCAGACTCGGGGCAATACCAATGCAATCCTTCAAATTCTAAAAGTAAAGGCGTAACGGTGCATGTATTAAATGGTGAGTATAATTGAAAAAAAATTATTTTGAAATACATCTTCATTTCATTTGCTTGTTGACATTCTCATGCTGCTCTCCTCCGCTTAAGGGCGGGAAAGAAACCCTTGGAAAAAACCTACACGGGAACGAGTACTACTATAGGATTATGTGTATTCAACGAAAAAAAAACAACTTACTATGCACAGCGTCTTCTTAGTGTCATAATGGTTTCAGATGATTGTTTCACGAAATGCTGTAGCAATACCGTGTAAATAGCGCCACTCTAAGTTTAAAAATATCCAATTTTGGTCCATGCAATAAAACAGGGATTACGAAGATCCACTTTAGTGTGCAGATTTGAAAATTATTATTCGCTGCAGTCGAAGTTACATTTGCCACCGTCTAGACTGAAACATTCGACATTACAGCGACGTTCAAGTTCTGTGGGTCCGACTGGGAGGTGTGTAGGCAAGGGATCCAGGGAAGGGAGTGCAGACCCTGGGTACAGGTATCTTTGCAGATAACTTACAAGTATTATCTACCCTTTTACGTATTTTCCTTGATTTGTTTTATTCTTGTGCTCTCGGCGTTGCGTTGATTATTCCATACTATCAATCTCGACTCATATATCTATAGTCAGTCGCACAATCTTGTTGCTATGTATGATGAAGCACTTAAACTTTTTAGGACAAGAGTGGAGAAATTCATAAATTGGGCTACGAAATGCTAATTCCTCCTGCATATTATCCACATTTAGTCCTCTGAGACTATTTCCTAATTCCAACCCTGAAGAAATTGGCGGTAAGAGATTTGTGTCAAATGAAGAGGTCATCACTGAAATAAACGCCTATTTCCTTCAGAAACGTTGTTTGGACAGAATACAGAAATTGAAACAAAATGCTGGACTTAATCCAGAGGCTCTGTCTGGGACAAAAATCAGGCCGAATGTGAATGTGTCATGGGTTATGTTGGCTTTGAGGGCCGCTGTGGTTTGTGGCTTATTCGCATAGATCTACAATTTCAGAAAACCTGACAAGAAAACGTCTAACGGGGTCAAATCGAGCTTGGTGGACCTTGGTCACCTCCACGAACATGCCATCGAATCGCTCCCGCAGCAATGTGGCGTCAGCTGTGTAGCACGTAGCACCGTCTTGTTGAAACCACATGTCTTTGGTGACCATATAATGCAATTCAAGCCAAAAGAAGTTAGTAATCATCGACCTATCGCTCTCGGTGATGGTCTGGCCAACGTCGTACTCAAAGAAATATGGACCGATGACGTCGCCAGCCGAAAATCCACATCAGATAGACTGCATTCGAGGCTTTTGAATCTCGTGTGGATTGGTATCGTCACAAGTTCGAAAATTTTGTTTGTTGACATACCCATTCATCCAGAAATGGAGCTCATCGCTGAATATGATTTTTCGATGAAAACTAGGGAGAACGGTACTTTATAAAAAATAAACGCACACACTAAAGCTATGGCAAACTGATAACTGAATAAATGACAGCCAATTTGACAGATGTAGCTTCCAGCAATATGGCCGTTATCAACTGTCAAAGTACGGAAGTCCCTATTTCAAGATCGCATTGGAACGAGGAACCTTCCATTAAATTCGAAATTATGAAATGCAAATTTAATGAAAGCACATCGATGTTCTTGCGCACAGGTACTCGTATATTTATATGCCCTTTTACGAGAAATATTTCCTCTGGTAAAAAAGCCTGCGTTAAAAGCCTACGAGTATACCCACTACCACTTCAACTATGTACAACACCGTCCAGTTTCTCAAACTACAATCGCATTTATTCATACACACAAACAATATATCGACCCTTAAAAGCCAATTTTCCGCTTGGTCATTATTGAAATCGTTTTTAAGGCAATATCTCCACAATATAAGTGCTCAACCAGTATACTGTCCCAGATACTTACCTCTAAGTGAGTTTGAAGCATTCTTTAGTGCAAATGAAAAAAAAAGCCAGGAATGTGATTGACAGTTTTGCCTTATTGCGATTTCATGATTTCTTTACAAGTGCTAATATCGCAGAATAATGATTGTCAGGTTTTTTTTTTATGAAATTTCATACTCGTGCGGGACTTTTGTTATGTAGTCGATTATACGCCTCTTTAAGCTTTAAAATGTGGCCATGCATTAAGAAACATAAGCGGTAGCAATTAATATTAATTTTGTAGAATCTTTTTGAATGTGTTTAGTCTGGTGGTAGTAAATTATGTCTTGTTTCTTAACACTTTGCCGCTGTTCATACGATGCTTCCGATGTGGAAAATGGAAAACGTTTAAAAATGTAATAATTTGTAAATTTGCGTATATTAACAACATTACCTTTTTTTTCCATGTATTATGGCTTTATCAGTAAGCACAAATATTCCCTCGGCTGGCTTCGCAGTAGCGCATTAAGTCATCCCAATTTGCCAAGACATTGTGGAGCTCACGGATGATATTGGCCCGTGCTTGAATCGTTTCCGGATTTTTGGCATAACATCGGTCCGACATGGTTCCCCACAAAAAAAAAGTCCAAAGGGGTCAAATCGCAGCTCCGAAGCGGCCAATTGACAACGCCAAGACGGCTGATAACACGATTTGGGTATTTGGTGCGCAAAAGATCGATTGTGGCATGGGCTGTGTTGCATGGCGCGCCATCCTGAAACATGCACCAGAGGTCGTTCAAATCAATGCCTTCAATTTAAGTAAAAAAAAGTCAGTTTACTAGTAGCAACTACTAGGCTAGTAGCAAATGAAAATGAAATGATGTGGCATGAGGTGTGTGGAATGGCGCGCAATCAGTAAAAGAAAGTCGGGTAACATGGCTATGTAACGCCCACCGTTGGCCGATACAGTCTTATTTTCGAAAAATGAAAGATTTTGCCCAAACATGCAGCAGTCGTGGTGGGTGATTTATTTCGTCGGCCAAAACTTCTTTTCAAAAAACGCACTGATTGCACTCACTTTGAAAATAAGTTTTCAATATTTCCCAACGTCATACAAGCATAAAGCGACTCATTTCGTTCCGTAGAGGTATGAAATCTTACTTTCTGTCAAGACTTCGAGCAAAAACAGCTGTAAGTTTAAAAATAACCTATGATGATTTCAAAAAATAACCCACTAGATGGCCCACCCTGTACACAGGAAACACCGTGTTTGACAGTCATTTGTGTAGGATTTCGTGCGACCACGAGTACCCCGGCCGATTGCGGTGAACATGAGAATGTACCAGCATATGTGTCGCAAAGCAGTGAGCTTGAACAACCTAGTGAAGTATTTTACTACATACAAGCCTTGTGATGTTCCACCCAAATCGCGAATGGTACGTTTCCTATTCTGATGATCTTCACTAGATTAATGTCCAATCCTAAGTCATCATGAATAGCAAATACCTCATCGAAGTCTGTATTCGTGAAATGACATTACTTTCACCTGCGTTTGCTAGTAATTGTACTTCGATACATATGACCTTATGATGATGTTGTGTCTATTGCGTTTTATGACCAGCATCCTCCATGCTTGTCGATGAGAACCATTGCTACTAAGAATATTACACGATGTACTTGATAGTGGCCTTCTGTAGAGACGTGGGCGAAGATCGGAAGTGTCAAATTTTAAGCATATAATATGTATTCCACACATATACAACCCTCAACTGGGAGGCCACGCTCATTTCTCAGACGCATGGTCCGTATTCATCCGGTGTCGGCAATCTCGCTGAGGCTGTGAACGCCCTCGTTGGCCCTACGAAAATAGAGCGGGTCCAACGACTCTATGCCTGGGTCCCTTGGAAGAATCTGTGTAGATCTGAGCTTAAAACATTTCACAATACATCTAAAATGACTGCGTAACGAGTACCCTCTGAAGACTGTAAGCCTGAACGCCGCCGTTGGTAAATTAGTTGATCATTTCCTTCACAACCATTCTCCACCTTCTCCCGTTTGTGGCTGCCAAATGACGCAGGTGCTTGGTTTGCAGATTTCACGACCTGCAGGTGATAATAGGAATTCGTTAACGGGGGCTAAGTGCAAGCGCTTGAGTCTGCATAAACCACCGTGTCCAATGCTTGAAATGCGACTAAAATGTGTCGAGCATGAAATTATACGCTGATATCGAACATCCTATGTGAACATTCATTGCCTATGCCCTGAACATACCCATGTAACCACGAAAACCCGGCTTTCAACTGACCAGCAACTGAATGGCTGCCACTTCACAGTGCTTTTGGCAAGCGAAACCATACTCAAGTAAAGGCTGTACACTCTGCACACTATCCTCACACGTCGGCTCCAATTCCCTGTCTACGTTCTCCTGACTATCTTTAAATTCAAATGTATCGATTTCACTGCGACAGCAGCTACCCCCCGCAGCTACCCCAAGCAGGAAACGTAAATTGAATCACTTAAACGACGGCGATATTTAAAACAGACATAATTCGCAACAAAGTGTTGATAGCTCGACTGGCTCAAGTGACTTGCAATAAAACGTCAACAAAACTAAATTATTGGCAAACCACAAATGGGGCAATAAATCCGAGTGACTGCATAATAGTCAAACCACTCTGGTAGCCGCTGCTGCCGCACACAATGTCAGACAAAAGATTAATTAGAGAATCAAAGTAACAAGCGGAACAATCAAAGTATGCACATGGCATAAATGTATTGACTTAAAATTCCAAACTACTTCCATTCTTCGCTCCAATTAAATATTAATGCACTCCCCGATATACTGATTCAATGAAATTGGTTTTACTTCATTGTAATTTGAACTGACATACGGACGTACGTACATACAAACAGGAGGCGCCTGGCCCACACAATTATTTCCCACTGCAGATTCAATTCCGCTCTCAATGCCGCCTGTTTGAGTGTGTGTATGTTGGGGGGTGAATGGATGTGTGTTGTGTTGTGGATTGCATTAAGTGAGCATGCGAAAAACATAATTAATTGATGTGACACGTAAACCCATATCTTTCGTATTTTTTCCTTCCTCATTTCCGTTGGATAATCGCCCACAGGTCCAATTGCATCTCTCGCTCGCATACTCTGTGGAGATGTGATGTGTATGTACAAAATTACGGCGTCAGTAAAACGCCACGCCAATTGGGTCACACATGATTAGAGCCCCATTGAACATGGGTATCCATTCAGAATGAGTGTAAAAAAGATGATTACATATTCGTATTTGGGAATAATCACCTCATTTACGTCAGCTGAATACTTTTTCGCATCAGTACGTGTTACACGTGCGACGCGTTTTCACGCTGATAGATGCACTTACAGTTCCCATGTAAGCGTAGAACGGTGTGTGAGTGTGAGAAGGAGAATATGCATGACAGTGCAATTATTCGTGAATTGCCGGCGGTAATGCTGTGAAATGAATTGCAGCTGTTTAAAGCAGAAATCGATTGTGTGATGAGACCAGCACCAACGAAGCACAACGAAGATACATGGTGTTCCGCAACAAACGAGGGAGGGTGATATGTGTGTTAAAGAAAGTGACTGCGCAACAGGAAGGCGGTGGTGGAAGTCTAAGATTTCTCCTCATTATCCTAAAAGCATCGACGGAGACAGCTTTTAAGAATATAACTTCAATTCACCATGGACTTCTCGTGCACAAGGATGTTTTTTATTTTTCTTATTGACGCTAATGAAATTGGATAGCCGAGGGGAGCAAAATTCAGATTTAGTAGCTACGGTTCGACAGCAGCTAGTCGTCCTCTATGATTCTGTCTTCTCCGATGGGATTGTCTGCGTCAATTTGAATCACTTCTGATTAACATACTGAAGTGATTGAAGAGAGAATTAATGGCATTGTTTTTCGCTTTCACGGAAAACCTTGAATCTTGAAAAAAAACCCTTTAGTTTGTTTGTTTAAATGCGACGCTAGGTATGGAAGGTGGAGGTAATCTTTCCACCACATTTTGTATATTCGCAACTGCTCTACAAACAGCAGTTGCTTACTTACCTAAAAGGCCTAGGAGAGTCGGAGCCTTTCTCGGGATGAACAATCGCTGACGGATGTTGGGCACACTCCCAGTCGACAAGACCAAGCTGTCCCGCGATGACTTGGTTTTTAAACCAGAGGAACGGTCTTTGTCTCTTTCTCGAACCAGCAGGCTCGGATTCAAAGGCCATCTTAGCTGGAAGCAGTGTAGTCGACGCATTGTTTCCTTCCGGACTACAGCTATACCTTCGTGTACCCGATACGATTCGGTGTCCAGTGTATGATTGTTTCTCGATCATGAAAACATCACTTTTTTTATTATTTACTATTAGAGTATTTGTCGACTTTGTGTATTCCATACTCGATATTGACGGGTACTCGTGATTGCTACTACATAGCTGTAGTGCTGTGGAAAACCGGGTACCCGGCTAATTGATGAGATTGTATTACCCGGGTAAAAACAAAGGACCTAGTTGATTAACAATATCAAGCGTTACTTGATTTTGATGCAGACTTCAGTGTTGTCATCATCCCATCACTGTCATAAATTGAGGCTACTATACTCTGACGGATTACCAAAACTAGATTGTCGGTTCGGGTAATAGTCAGATTTTGTATTTTGAACATTGTCATGCCTGTTATAGCCCCATACTGCACAATGTACAATTCAAAATCATTGGTGAACGATACACGATATTATCATAATGCAGCCTCAGTGATTCCTCCTTCTGTCAATGTGGAACCATATTATCGACACCACAACACCATCATCTTAACGAATTCTAAATAAATGCTTTATCAAGAAAGTATTTCTTTAAATACCGGATCAATGAAAGCAATTCCATTAACCAGCCAGCCTTTCTACATGAAACTGAAAGCTGGGCGATTAGCAAGACGACGTAGATGATTTTCTTTGCGTTGAAAAGGAAAACAATTCGGTGACGGATATTGCGTTGCTATCTACGTTGAAGGCAAATGGAGGAGAAAATATAATCGCACATTCTTTGAGTTATACACATAAGAATGTGGACATAGACCGGGGGGAGGCAAACATCTATCGACTATAAGAGCTTTCGGACGCTGGTCTGATGAGAAGGAAAAAGAGGTCAACGAAAGCATAAAGCAAATCAATTTAAATTATTTGAACTGTTAAAAAGCGTTGTACCACATCAAATTTTTGACTTTCACTCGATTTCCAATAGGAAACTCTTAAGTGACCCCCCCCCCCCCCCACCCCCCTCCCCAAACAGTTTGTCGTGGAATAAAGCAGTGCCTGTGGTTGACGTGTGAGACTTTTCGGACTTCTTTTGCAAATACAAATACAGCAAATACACTTATTCTTTCAATTGTCTAGGAATTCTTTGTTATGCTGTCGATGTCCGAAAGTCGGAATCATTTCTTTCAGGAATTTAAACTCTGACTTAGAGTGTATCTGGCAGGAAAGGGCATTAGTGGCGCGTTTGAGAATGAATGGTAAACGAACGCACATTCGACGTTAGAGTTTACAAATTCTTAGCCGCAGAGATGGGTCAAGTGCAAGACCATAAGCGTGGCAAGGTCTGATAATGGTATCTATTTTGCAAAAAAAGTGGTGCAGACATTGCACAGAACATGAGAATACCTTGCACTGCAGTTGACTGACATTTATGTGGGATATTTACTGAATTAAGCAAATTAATGGAAAAAGAGACAGAGCCTTGCAATGTTCGCACTCGATGGTCACCATCAAATCCTCCGAATTCATAGGAAATTTAAAACTTCACGAAGTGTCAGTCTGCTTAACGCTGACCGCACATTCATTGTGGGTTTACATACCACATTTATTTCTAATAGGACAAGCATAAAAACTCGACCTACAAACGAATGAAAAAAATAAATAAACGGCGTCACTAGATTCGACGTATCAACATATACAAAGCAGAGATTTGGTATGGGAGCCGTAAAATAGCCTGGGTAGTGTTTGGATGCACACAAACCCAAAACCGGTCTTCACTCAGAAGTGAATGTGGAAATGGATCTGGTGGACATGTAAAGGATCAATTCACGTTTAATTTCCTCCACCGGAGGTATTGGTAATCGCAGTCAAAAGCTTTGAGGATATCGACATAGTGCATTGGAAATTGTATAGAAGAACACACTCTGTACTGTGCAAAGCCGTGGTAGCTATGCAAAAGCTGATATGGTAGGGATTTCAGATTCTTTTCATCCGCTTGAGCAGAGTTTCAATAAAACGGCAAATGACCTGACGTTTTTCATGCTCTCCACCAGGTACACATTTTTGTTTACTTCCGTTTCAATGAATTTAAGGTTGAAACACCTCATATATGCAACACGACATATATGCAACCGCCGGGTTGTTGTGGAGTGGAGCTGATGTGATGACATTGCTTTTCACATACGCAAATTGAGTGACCGCGGTGTAAGAAGTCATATCCAGGCTGGTTTAAATCAGATAACTCGGTATTCTTACCTACCTGTATAAAATAGTGTGTGTTCACTTAGCGCCACTACAGTATGTATGGACGTACACAAAGAAGACATTCGTTTTAAGCCCACAAACATTGCTCAAATAAATCTTACAATTCCAAATAACCAACTTCGAGTGTAGTGGAGAAGCAGAGTTGGGAAATTCAAATTTCCAATTAGCTCCACAACAGCAATCGATTAGATCTAACACAGCTACGTTGGATGCTCAGTCTCATTCATTGCCTCAGCTAGGCCGACGCAAATCAAACAAGAGTTGCTAACGAGAGCGCGCATCGGTCACTTGTAATGGAAAGGGAGTGGGAGCGTTCCGGACGCACTCCACACCAAACCACTTCGCTAAACTAGACTTTTCTTCTGTCGCACACTGGTTGGTCATTGAAGGGCGAAAAGGGCAGCAGTTTTTTATTAGTAGTGCACGGAGGGACACAAGTTCACGTGTCCACCTGGAGGAGTACTCTCCTACTCTCAGTCTGGAGCTTAGAATGGAGTCAAGTAGACTTGAGATGGGCAACTCAATTAAGTCGCTTAAATCCTAGAAAAAGTGGGCATCTAGGAATTTGTATCAAACAGCAGAGGAGGTGTTTGATGCATCTTTATGGCACCGAGTCTTCTTGGGCATTCTCCCAAAAAGAAGTGTCCTGTAATGGCACCAACCAAATAGCTATGTTAATATTTAATCTTCTCAGTGATAGCAGGTGGTTGGATCATTTGGATCCAGTCTGGGCCATCTAGCCTGGTAAATAGTAGACTACAGGTGGCGTGGGCTATTTTTATGGAGACGTGGGCAAGTTGTTGCATGTCTGGTTAGCACCCCCGCTGCCCAGTTGCCTGAAATGTCCCTGTGGCATGGCGCAGAGGAATATAAAACAGTCTGGCCATTTCAACCAGAGATTAACGATAACTTGCTACGAACTTAGAGCTGAGAAAATGACACCACTACCTCAATGACCACCTGTCTCTGTGAAAATGCTGATATCACGAGTGGATATTACACTCCACCCAAGCTATAACAAAGTATCACGAAACGTCATAATCTCCGTCCGAGACACGTTGTACTGGTTAGAGAGCCTTTCAGAATGAAGGATACTGAGGTGTTTGGAGACAACACAACTACCAACACCTGTTCCTCACTCACATCAGATTCTGAACCCATGCGCACATCCTCGTATGGTGCTTTTAAAAGGAGAATAATGTCTGCCTCTGCGAACACTATCCGGGATCATGTCTCATTGTTGACGGGGACCAAGCGATGTGACCGAAGCTTCGAGTTTTTTCTGTTTTGTGTGTAAATTGAAAAAAACGAATGAAAAATGAATTTACTGGCGAAGATCTTCGGCTGTGGAACTAATCCTTAAATTCAAAATATGTTTAAGCGAATTCCTGGATCACGCAGCGAAAAACGCTGAGCTTGTGTCCAGTGCGTATGTTGTGCAATGACGTCCCGCGTTAGCGACTGGATCTCCGATCTCCGATCTCCTTACGAGTTCCCCTCCCATACAGATCTTTATAGAGGTGGACTCCTGTTAGGGAAAGGTGGAAGAGATTTATTGTTGAGTATTATCTCTAAGCCAGTTTCCTTTAGGAATTTGAGAATGAGAAATAGCTCTAGTGACTTCATTTCTTATTCTGATAGTAGGTGCATGCCCAGATATCTTTGTCTTTTGTGAAAAAATGCCTAACAAACTCCCAGTACCTGTTTTGGAATTTCACTAGTCTCCGCAGAATCTGCAGAGTTATTCTTCTAATACCCCTAGTTCCATTAAGTTCTCTCTGAGTCTGCAATGCCCTGTTAGGATAAGTAGAGATAAGAGTTTCTTCGGCCGCTTCATGCATGAACATTTGTTCCAGTTCCTCCTATCTAGATCCCAGATTTCTTGTCTGAGGACATGATCTACATCGCAGAATGGTTCCGGTCTAGGTATGGAGTCGGCCATTATCTGACCAGGTATCCTGCAGAATTATATGTTGTTTCTCCCACTAAATTCTTTGAGCTTCTGTATGCATTTCCACACAAGCTTGGATTTAATGATGTAGGAGTATGGTGCCATGACAGCAGTTCAACTGTCCGCTATGTCGCAATTAGTATAGTTTCTGTCAAGATTCATTTGAACACATTTGTCTACGGCATAAATTTCAGCTTATAAAAGCAAAAGCACTAGTTTGCCCAATGGATTCGTAGTATTTTGTCCTGGGTCCGCATACCCCAGCTTCAGTTCCTTCATGGGTTCTTGAACCGTCTGTATACCATTTTGCCATCTGTGGACTGTGGATGATGGACTATGGAACTCCTTTTGGAAATTGAATTTCCCAATCATCTCATCGTTCGGAATGTCCAAGAGTGGTCGTTTTAATTGTCTCGATGCAATTCACCTGTCTTTTCCTATCCCTTCTTTTGCCTTCACTGTTTGCTTCTGACGTTGCCACCGTCATTTGTTCAATTACGCAAGTAATGCTGGCTGCCAAATCCTGGATCGTAGCTCATGGGGCAAGTTATATATATTCGTTTGTTGATCATCCAATCATCCAACGTGCACTATAGGGTTCGGGTGGTCGATTTTGTTCATTGTTCGGAGAAAGTAGACTTTCGTAATATTGTTAAATAATTGGGTGCGTGTATTTCCATTACATGACACCATGAAGCCAGTTATGAGTGATTTGTCAAACAAATCTATTGAAAACAAAGGGAATCACAAAAACGCATTTGGAAACGATAATATGTAATACGTTAGAATAACGTGTTCTCCATAGATCTGGAAAATCGAATTCAGTCTATTAGTTTGTGGTTAAGTGGTATATAATATGACAGCTATCACGCACAGCGACATTTCTGATAAAGCGCTAAATAGCTGGACATTATAAAACTAAAGTTTATTAACCAGGGCGACAATTAACCTCTACATACGGCGGGGAAAACACGCGAATGTCTGTGCTTTATAATGCCCTTGGGCAACTTAAATCTCCTCCACAATCACCACATACTACAAAACGGGAAAATTTATGGAACCATTTGAAGTTGGCTGTAAGAAAACACATAACTTCTTCCAAAGTCGACACAATAAGAGTAATCATCAAGAGATGAATTAAATAAGATGTTCAGTGGAACTACCAAAACTGTGATTTATTTCATAGAAGGATGATAACAAGTTGTAATTGATGCCAGGGGACAAGACTTTGGCGTTCCCTCATTCGAAATGAGTCACGTTATGATGTAGCACGATGGAGCACGTTTGGATGCAGTCTTTATGTGAATTTTATTGATTTCTTTTTTTAGGCGTGGAATAATTGCTTTTTCTATGACCCAGTCAGTCAGTCTAGGCGGGAATTTCAGATTCAATCAGATGCACAAGTTATACCAATTTGTTTGAAATTGAGTGCAATCGTTCCCACCCCTACCGAAGTCTGTTGCATTTTCTTTATAGGTTCAGAGATGAAAATTATATTTTTTAATAAAAAAAGCTTCAACGAGTATGCAGCTAGCACATAAATCGGTGGTGACGTTTTCCACTTGCCATGGGAACGGCTTGAATTGATGAACTAAGTTGCTGCTTACCAGATGCAGGCGTTGACACAAATCGAGATCAGAAATTAAAACTTTAGAATCTCAGACTAACATGAATCGATTTGGGACGGCAATCAACGACCGTCGTCGCGATTCTGCAGCCTAATTCAGACTCACTTAAAAACTTAAATACACCCATGCCACTTCGTATTTTTGTTTGAAAATGCAAATACTAATTAAATGGAATGTTTTTGATTTCCATATTCGATTGGGATGATAATGAAAGAGCTCCATCCGCAATCAGAATGTAGCATGGTAACGATGAAATTCCACCGCAAGCTCATTTCTAATTAATAGCATTATTTGCACGGCATTGTTTTCAGAATGTGGTTTTATGTCCGCTGCACACACATGACAGTTGACAGCTTGGTTGACTGCCGTCATCGGCTTGTGCTTGTTTATGAACTTGATCCACCGCTTTGTTGCGATGGGCATTGTGAAATATTTGTCTGTAATTGAAATTATTTCCATTGACATGTGGCTCGGCGACAACGCACACAATTCGCAGCAAAATTATTCGAGAATAAGCAGGATTATTTGGAGTACTTTTGTGGAGTTGTGTTTTGAATCCATTTAAGTTGATTAAAGACTCAATTTTGGATTGTTGGCAAAGATGCTTGAAATAGATTTAGTCGAATGTACTCAGCGAACTCATTAATTTTTGATGATTGTGAGGCATACTCGTGACATACATTTGTCCAAAATCCAGTACTATATCACTGAAAATTTGACATATTATCTCGTTTGATACATCACTCGAAGATCTAGATCTTCTTCGACATCGATCACCCAGCTTAACACTTTTAATATGTTTACGCTGATAAATTAATAACCTTGTGTAGTGTATATGCCATATGTGCATGCCGTACTTTCAACGTTTTACATCAGCGGCTTCTTCTGTTGGAGCTACAGTCCGGTCTTTTGTCAGGTAATTCCAATTACGCACGCTAAGTTAGCTGATTAGCTTCTCCACTCGTACGCGCCATAGGTTTTATAGACGTCCTCTATAGCGTTGTCACACTCGCTGGACACACTCAACATCTCGCAGTACAGCTCAAACAACGCCCATCCAACCCAAACAGTACCAAAGATCGCACGCACAACTTTTGTTTCGTAAATACGAAAAGCTTCTTCATCCGATCTTGAGATTGGGATATTGAAGGTGTTATAAAGTGTCAGTTCGGTCAAGAAGAAGAAGGTTCTACCACTCAATTGCCTTTTGAGCACAAATAAACAGCGATTGGCAGGAGTTATTCTGCGAGTTAATCTCGGTGCTGATGGTATTCGTACTGTTTAATTGGGACCCGAAGAAGTCCTTGCTATGCTAGCAATTGTACGGACTTTTAGAGGTTCATTGTGCGTACTCCTCCAGAATTCTGATAATAAGCACAAAGTTGTGACGGACGAGGTGACGATAATGAAGCACTTTTTGTGTTTAAAACACATTCTTTGTCTCGTGAAGGATTCCGTTTTTAAATGTATCATTAAACATTTTAAACTGAACTCTGAATGGGCCAAATAGCTGAATTTAGTGCGTCATCAAAGGCATGGGATAGAATTCCAAGTTTGAAATTTATGAAGTGCAGTGACGAGATTTCAGCATCACTCCTTATTAGCTTTCTGCACTGAAGCACATTTTCTCAACGCTTAAGTTTACTTGCAGCATATCCTTCTATGTTACACATTTGTCTAAGCGGGAGAGATGTAGGAATCGAAGTCTAGGAAGTAGGAACAGCTGGTAATGTTGTGTCGGCAGCAATATTGTCAGCTGCACCAAAAAGTGCTAGAGTTCGTTGAAC
Source organism: Eristalis pertinax (assembly GCA_907269125.1). NCBI lineage: Eukaryota > Metazoa > Arthropoda > Insecta > Diptera > Syrphidae > Eristalis > Eristalis pertinax. Next base: position 115,191,024 of record OU026145.1, on the reverse strand, counting down.
TTCTCGATTTTTCTTTTGCCCTACTAGGGCGATTATTGCAGCATCGTCGGTGTTCCGCTCATCGGGCATGCATTTCTCCGACGATATCTTACAGATGAGTTGGTTCGTAAGCTCCACTAGCTGCTTTAAAGACTCTTTACATTAATCACTTCATAAATGTACATAGAATCTAAAATAAGTATAACGGTCAGGCGAACAATCCGAAATTATACAGATTTTTTAGGTTCGGAATCTTTATTAGTCAATTTAGCAAACTGTATTTCTATCATCTTTGTATCTAATTGAATCTAATCACTCAGACAATTAAGGAGTATGGATGAGTTGCATCATGTTCACCGAAAAAACCTCAAATAAGTGTTTAAAATTGAATCAAAAGCAATGAGATGCTGGAAACCACTTCCATAGGAGTGGTGATTTTCGAGAAAACATTACATGCTTAATTCCAAGACAATATTGGCAACTGTTAAATAGAAAAGGATGCCTGATCAGACATGGCAGTACTTATTTTTAAAATAAACTGAAATGATAAAAAGGGCGCTGTAAGACAATATCGTTGCTTCGAAAACTATGACAGTTCAGTCGAATTTTATTCCTGTTGATCTTGTCTTATAAGTGTATCAAACATCTGCACCAGCATTCTGACACGTTTTGGTGGCATCTTCTTTATGTGTGATATAATTTTGTCAGGATATTTCTTCGTTTTTAATGAGGATCGAAAATAAAACGCCACCGATTAACCGAAACGTTATAGATTTTATTTCAAAATTCAAAGGTGATACTTTTGTTGGTTGATGAAGTTGGCTGCCCTATGCACGATTTTGTTCAATTGGTGACAATTTGATTGATTGAGCATCATTGAAGGCGTTTTTCTGCCATTTTATTGTCCATCTATGAGAGATTTTATTTATTTAAATTCAAATGCTCAAGCTAGTCAATCGAAGTTACCTTAAAACTAAAACTCTCTATTTAATCTAATCGCTCGGTGTCGTTGAGCGATGGCCTTGATGTCGCTTGGTCCACGGTGGATGGTCGGCGACGCTCCCACGATGGTATCGGATTCAATCGCTGTGTCTGGCATGCCCGGCTTAAAACGCTGAGCTACCACCTGTCTGTTCGCACACTTTGGAACTTTGAGAGCGTTTTAAGTTATATTCACTGAAAATGGGAACTTCAAGATTTTCTCTACTGACAACAGATTTTTGGCATTCTGAAAACTGTTATTTGCTGTATCCCCAAAGGCATACCACCAAGAATTAATCATTCCTTCATTTATTCATAATGCTTTTAATAAACATACTATATATATACATACATATATCTTATTTTCTTAACACAAATGAATTTAATGCTTTATTTTCTTTTTATTTTATTTTTTTCAAATAACTAGTCTTAAGAATCATTAAGTCATAGAGCAGCAAAAAAAATTTAAATTAAATAGGTGTTTCTCATTCTGTTTCCAGGGGAATTCCCAGCAGCAATGCAGCGCGCGGGACAAGCTCATCATCGAATGTCTCCAAATCATTATCTATTAGTTTGCCTATCAATATTTTTATCTACTATAGTATTTATCAAACAGTATCAAAAAATACCGAACACTCTCGCCCGTATTTGACCCAAGCGGCCAGTAATATATTAAAGGCATTAATATTTCTTGCCTCAACACTTATAATAAAGTGTTTACATCTCTTTCAAAAGTGCACTCATCGAAAAACAATGATATTCGAATTTCAATTTGAGCAAATGTATCCATACCGTTATCGTTTAAGAAGCAATAAATCATTACACATAATAGCACACGCTTTTCCAACTGATTATCATAATCATCGTACTTTAACAAAATCCGAATGTAAATTAGATTGCTACAATCAGAGGGAAATCACATGCACAGATGCAGCAGCCTTATGCGAATGTAGAGACAACATCGTTAGATTAAAGGACATCATCAATGCAACCAGAGTACCAGGCGAGTCAAATGTTCAGCTTTCACTCTGTAGGAAACTTTACGCTCAAGCGTCCGACGTAAGATGAGGAATAATCATGTGCATAGTACCTTAATTAAAAAAAAAAAAAAGAAAAATACTTAAACAAAATAACAAGTAAAAATAAATATTAAACAGATGTCTGTTTAGTTTCACCATGACTAATTAATTATTTTCGTATTATTTGTATATGTGTATAAAGTATTTCTACAAAAATAAATAAAAAAACAAAACAATATATAATTATTTCCAAAGTAAATTTATATAAGCTAAATGACGTTTTTCAGTGAAAATGAAATAAAATCCAGTTTACACGATCGCAATATATGTACCTTGCGGAGAAAAAAATGTTACAGAAATTAAATATGTTACATAATTATAGGAATATCTAATAGCTCTATAATTACAGATATATAAATATAAATATAAGTACTAGTTTAAAACAAGATAAATTTGGGTAACATGTGGTGATACAGTTTATTGTCGACTATTAAATGCTATCGGCCTTTGAATTTAAGATAAAATACAATATATATGATTTTCCTATTGTTTTTTCGCTTTTGTTTGATGATCATTTCACAGTAGAGCCCCCACGTGTTTTAGAGAAACTTGTGAAAGTCCTACAAGCAGAGTAACTTTTCTTAGCAAATAACCTATTTTTTGCTGGTTTCGATTTATTTTTCAGATCAAAGCCCTCGCTTTGCGTCAGCAACTGATTTTCACGGACTTCAATTTTCGAACAGTGTGTGATCAATTTATTCTTAAAAATAAGTACACAACAGTGTTCAATTATCTACATTTCAACTTAAAGTTATTTACTTTAAGTATGATTTTCTTATTGACTTTATTTTTTAAAAAAATTATTGAACACTTATTTGATGAGTTTTTAGATTCTAAACATATATTTTATGATTTCGATATGCCTTTTTTGATGTTTCTTTCAGACCGACTTAGACTAATTTGCTGTGGTCGCGTGGGTGCAGTGGAATAAGTATGAATAATTGTCATAATACAAGGAGTCACTGATATTGAATAGAGAACATGTCTGTGAAGAAGTTACTATTGAACTAGTAGTCATTCGTCTCTATTACCGGCTTTGTTCCCACATATTGGCAGTCATGATGTCAGCCAGTATTTTTCTGTCAAATGTGTGCTTCTCAATCGTCCAAATTGTAAGCCTAAGGCCTCCGGCACATAAAATACTTTACGTACGTAGCGGCGAAGCATTCCTTGACTACGAAGTACCTGACGCAAGGGAGGACACAATGAATACTTCAACGCAAAGCTAATTTTATTTGACAGCCTCCCATCTATACATAAAAATGCGCAATTTCTATGTTATTATAAATAAACATTTATTTATACTTTTATATATTATAAAATTCGACTCTACAAAAATCAAATCTCAGATGTTAATTTAAAATTCAAATTCTATCTACGTCACAATATGAGGACTGTCAAAGCTGAAGGGGAGAGAAAACCATGGTGTAAGGAATATAAGGTGTGCTGGACAGTTCTATTGAGACGCTGTGTGACGTCATTGGAGGAATTTGTATGTCAACAGAAACTTAAAGGCGGAAACAGGAAACATTTTTCACACACAAAAAAATAGAAAACGGTTTTCTTTTCAACATTTCCGTACTCATTATAGTTTCTGCAACCTTTAACTGCACATTGTTGCTTTTTCCTATATTACCAATTATAAATGAAGTAAATCCATTCATCTTACATCCAGTTGCAATTCCATTCCTGTTTTTCATTCTACATTTTTTAATGTACCAATTTTATACCAATAATCCAATTTCGATTGTGATGTAGGCTTAAGTAATACATGTGTCCAGTGTCAATAACGGACCCTGATTGACGTCACAAAACAAAAAGATGGCGGTTTTGACAAGCTGTCCAGCACACCTTATATTCCTTCCACCATGGAGGAAACTAAATATTGAGCAACTACATCCGTCGCGTGGACGTAACCGTTGGTATACGTGTAAGAACACGTGCATTTTATGAATCTGTTAAATCACTAACGCTGACACAAGTAAAGTATTTTATTTACCGGACCTTAAGAAGAAGAAAAAACAAACGCTAGGAATTTATTCGTTCTTCCGATGGAATATATTGGACAGGTCCTGGACAGGTAGCACAGTTAATCAATCGAGGCTCCATGAAGCTAGCAGACTTTAAAGCGTGATGTGATTATTGCCTTATTGGGTAATCCTTCTTGCAGGTGAATATGTCTCAGTTCAACGGGTTTCTCATTACTGTGTAGGTTGGCTAGAACTGAAGCCGTTACTTGATATCTTGCTTTTGTAATGAGACTATGAACCATCTTGTTGCAACATTCGCTGAGGGAGTAAGGTAATTGCTTTAATGTTATATATATGTCCTGTCGTCTTGTGCCCGTCGTGGTGCTGTAGGTAGGTGCTTCGACTCCCAATAAGTCCTGAGTTCAACGCCAGACACAAACAACTTTCAAAACTCTATAAAAAGAGCTTCTTAAATTAATTAAATTTTTACCGGAATCAGCATTAAACTGCAGGTCCCGTCCACTCGGGAGAGTACATATGCACGCACAACATGAATGATTGCTTGAAAAGCTAAGCCCAAGTCTATCTCTGACTACCATGGTCTTCGCATAGTGCTGCAAAGAGTTGACTGAATTAGATAGTGAAGCTTTCTTATGCCGATGTTTTCTGCTTCGGCAAACACTGGCATAATATAGACTCTTCATAGATACTTTGGGGGTCTGTGTACCGACATTTCAACTTCAAGCCATCTGTGAAATCGTCGTAAACGAGGTTGAAACGTAATACAAAGAGGAGTTTTTTTTTGAAAGTGTTGAAAACACAGACTGCGAGTTACGGGATGGAAAAGTTGAGAAGGAAGAGTCTTTTGTGATCCTTAATCTAAACCTCCATACAAGGCCATCGGATGGACTACGTCACTTTTTTAAAATATACACATAGTAGTGCATGATTGCTTTTGACGAGTAATACTGCCAGAGATGTTAAAATAATCGGACAGTCCTTGAAAACATTTTGAAAACATTACAAAAATTGATCCATTTGCTTGTTCCAAAACGACTCAGATTTACATATTTACCGCAATGCGTCTTCTTAGTCACTAATCAGCATAAATTGGATTTATTGACCGTTTATCAAGACTGTAAAAATGTTCGGATCCTGCATAATCAGGTAACCACTAACCAGTTCAGTGCTCAAAAGAGAAAAAACATGGCGGAGTAGAAAGAACGAAATAACAATTTCCTAACGCAGTCGTTTTTAGTAGTCGAAAGGGTTGGAAAAATGTGAATTATTGTTTAACCCTGAAGTACTCTGAATTTTTTTAACGTTTTCACTGCGGTGAGATCCACTGAACCCAGCTATTAATTGTTCGTAAACGTCAAAAAAATGCACATCGAGTAAGCATCAATGTTGCAAGGCATCGCGATAATCTGTGGTGCTCTGATTGCTTTTGTTTGCGCAGCGATTGCTTTCATATGACATTTTAGAACGCGATGTATTGCATCATTGCCAAATGTTTGCAATTAAGAACGATTGACGTTTCAGTACTGCGCAAATACTGCGTTTACGAACTCAGCTACAAAGTTGTTATTTGGGTCCAGGGGAACCATGTTCACTTTCAGGTGGATAGAGGAAAGCGGAGATAGTTACGGCGCACGATCGAATATGGGTCCATTCGTTAAGAATCATAGTGGTTAAGAATTAAATTCCACCAAGCAGTATCAGAACAGAGCGTGATCCAGCAGATATCCACATTGATGTCGTTGGAACCAAGTTTTTATAATCAATATTTCCAACAGATCTGTTAACTCGAAACCCGTATATTTGTTTAGTTTCGATAAATTTTGAAGACGATCTATTCGGAAATAAGAAATTTTCGTATCATTTACCTACATTGGATCCGGTATTTGTTTGTCGTCGAATAGATTCAGTCGTGAGAAAAGGAAAACAGTGCACGTTCATCACTACATCTATCAAAGCAAACCGCTGGTTGATTTTTGAGTTACAATAAAACCAGGAGCTTCATTTAAGCGGAAAATAATGCCTTATTTTATTGCCACTACGTGACCGCAACAGAAAAAAATCCAGTTCAACTCAAATTCAATCCTTTTTTTTATATATTTGATCACATACTGACAAAATTATTCAGTAATTTCAATCGTCAAACAGCTGAAAACAGCAGAGAATTTCAAATGAAAAAAAAAATCTGAAAATCATAAATTAATTACAAATTCATATGTGCTTTGAACCTAAAATTGGTTGAGCTGCAATTAGCCAAATGTAATGCAATATTTTTGCATGATTTTGAATCAGTAATTGTTAAACAAAAAATTGTATCAAACTTTATTCAAATTGGAACGAAATCACTCAAAAAAAATCGTTTCCGTTTTAATTTATATCTTTTGCATCTTTATATGGATAGTTATACGATATTTCATGTTATTATGCACATGCCAGATATTTCGTCCACCAGTTAAAATGAAGAAAATAAAAAAACAAATCAAAAAAAACGAAAAATTTAACACAATCCTCGATTCTTGCTTTGCATCGCCACTATTTATGTACTTTCTTCCGTTGTGACACAGATAAACAGAGACCCTATTGCATAAGATAAAGAAATTATTTGAGATAATTATAAGACTACAGTTTTTTGTATCTTCAAGTGTTTTGGAATAGAATTTTTATTTAACCCAAATATAAGCAAAAAAATAAAATACAAAAATAATTCCAAAAAAAAAAAATAAGAAATTGGGAAAAAAATTCTATTAAATGTTTGTTTACATAGAACACACAGACAAAGTTAAGGATATTCAAATGAAATAAATTATAAAATTGTTAGGGCATTACAGATTATTCATTTGAATGCTACTGAGAAATAATTGGGAAAATTATATAAAAATTATTGTTTTTCTTTTGTCAAATAAGAAAATAAAGCAAAAAAAGAGAAACAAAACAATTGTATTACATATAAATATGGTATAAAGGATATGAAATATGATTTCTATGATTAATAATGTAAATGTGTAATTATAAAGTAAATTTAAAGCAAACCTTAAGTATTTGAATTGACACAAAAACGAAATCAAAGGCTATGCAAATTGAGTCTTAACGTAGAGCAAAGAATAAAATGGCAAAGCAACTCGAACATGATGTGTACGAAATAAATTAAATAAAAAGTAAACCTGAGAACAGTATTTTTTGGTTTCATTTATGGTTCACATATATTAACTACAAGTAAGTAAATCATTTTAACGATTTTGCAAGGATACTTACACAAGCCATCCACTAAAAACAGAGGTCCTGTCTCTAGCAAGAATACTAGAAAAAGTGACATCTGAGAAATCTGTTATAAATCGTTAAATCGTTAAAGCTAGGAAAGGTGTGAAGGACGCTCTATATCTCCGCAGTCATGCAGTTTATGCACAAATTCTTACTCATTAGCTCCCAAAAATGTACCATAAGCCAGTGCCCAGTATAAGTCAGACCATTATGGAGGTTTAATGCGTAGTATCTTCCACCCATCTACTATCAGTTTATTGGAGGCGCTGCACTGCCCTATATCAGCTCTTGCAACAACAATAGAGGTACATACATATCCCTGATCAACATCGCTCATAAGATCCTGTGCAGCGTACTACTTGAACGTCTTAAGCCGTTTCGCAATCGCAATTTGGGACGCATCAGTGCGGCTTTCAGCAGCGCAAATCGACTTACTCGCTTACATTTCAGGCCAGCGAACCATGGAGGGTCTGAGCAAACAGCAAACAGCAAATCGAAATCTAAAGACCCAGTATCCACAGCACGGAAGATGCTGGAGAAGACTATCGAGTTTCAAATCGATACACACCATCCTTATATTAATTTCGTCAAAGTGGCATGTTATCTCACACCTCGAGCTAAAAGAAATTTAACACCTTAATCTGAGTAAGGGTGTTTTCATAAACGTCAGCCTAAAAAAAGATCCATGTTCATTAATGCAGACTGATCGTACTAACTTAGACGAACTGCATTACCTACTGTTCACAAACGTCAATAGCTCATCGATGTCGGGCAGTTTGTGTACTGTGCATTATTTTTTTGGCTGCAAAAAGGGTCGATTGGAAGAAAAATATTTTGTACTAAAGCAAGCCTGCAGACATTCTGCACCGTGTGTGTGTTCAAAAACGCTTGCGAAAAGAAATGCTTATGAAAACACCCTACATATCCACTCAGTTCGAGGTGTGAGGATGGCATGTCCAACTTTTATTTCAGGGATGAGTTGGGCTTGGTTAATTCACCATAAGCTGTATGAAAGATCATAAGGAGGAGAGTTCTATCCGACCGATCCTATCTATAAGTACATATGTAAATTAAACACTTCTGTGTTTTATTATTTAAAATAAAATGTGTCTATATCTGCGCATAATTACCCCTTACATGCTAACTTAAGACTGAACTACAATTTTGCTTACAACTACCTTAAATACACCTCGCATGCACTGAGTTGATGGATCGTTCCCACAGGTGCGCTCGAGTTTCCGGATGCCGTACGTTATGGACTGTGGCTGGTTGCAATACTGTCTCTGGTTCGCCAGACGCTAGGTCAGCGTTTTGCCGCTTATGGAAACGTTGCTGGTGATTTGATGCCGTCGTGGAACACATGTCAGGGAGAGAAATATTTCGCGACTTTTATTGTATAAGTTAAACTCGGTGAACGGTGCAGCCCGGAATATTTTCACGGCCGATTCACTTAAAAATATAATTTTAATTGTGTTTTCTTTAATTAATAAAATTCATAAAAATTCAGTAGAAACTCAATTTTTAATTCATGCCCTAAACATGTAGTAACGGAAGCTTTCGCGGCGATTCAAGAGGAGGCGAAACAAATTGTTCTTAAGGTCAATCTGTTGACCATGAATCGTTTTGGCACACACCACCTGGGACTAAACATCACGATTGACTGCTTAGGAGGCAACGGGAAAACGAGAACTTAAGTACCGACATTCAAATCCAAATTCGACATTTTTTCCTACCGAAAGCTAGACGATAAGCAAAACGGTAGTGTTGATTCTTAGGTTAGGTTAGGTTAAAGTGATTGCGAGTGTCGATTACTGTACTTAATGTACTTTGGTATTGTCTAACTTAGTCGACTGATAATTGTATTTTTGAGAATTAAAATCGTGCATATTACGAAATTTTGGCCGAGTTCATAAACGTCACACTGCGGCAGCCCTGCAAAACTTGCGTTCATAAATGTAAATAAGCTGCATTACCTTTGCATGACAGCAGTCAGTAACTGAGTTCATAAAAGCAATGTGACAGTCAAACTGCGATCAACTTTGCAGTGAATTTTATTTTGTTGCAGGATTGAAGGGAAATATGGCAAAAGAAAACACATGAGTAAAAAAATTAAAATTAATGTATTTTACCATAGAAATGTAGGTGAACAACAGTTTTGGTGTTCATTATTAAAGTGGAAATTATTAATTTCAATTAGACTACGGATGGAGCCGGAATTCATAGCTGGACGGAAGAAGAAATATGTGCTTTGGGGAAGAGTTTTCATTGAGATGAAATCCCAAATACCAACGACGACATAGCAAGGAAATTTCAGAACTTGAAAGTAACGTACCAGAGGATAAAAACCTAGTATAATACTCTTTTTAGACATTGTGAATAGTATTTCGGATAGCGATAGAATGAAACGTCACAAAACTTTTTGTATTGCCTACTTCTGTTGCATTTATAAATACGTTTCTGATAATACTCGCCTGCTGCAAACCCGCGGCAGTATTTCTATTCATAAATACATAGAGAGAATATTTTGTGCAGTGCAGGGGCGACAATGTTGCAATTATGAAGTCGACCTTTATATGTTTGTTAGTTTTGGATGTCAAATCTCTTAATTCGTGACTACATAAACATGAGAAGCATACAAATATTAGATAGGGACATCTAGTGAAGTCCCATAAGTTAGATGCAAGATTTGCCGGTACTATGTAGACGTTCACTTGTGTGCGTATCAGAACTAATCGCGTGTGTTAATACGCATATGCAGTAATACATTTCTGGACCTAATTTTTTTTTCGCAACTGTCCTTATTCGAATTTGTTGTAATAATAAGAACTGTTTTAGAGATTCAACAATATAAATTAAGTTACAGTTGCATCATGAAAACAATGTTTACAAAACCGTCGACAACAAATTTGAAAAAGACAAGATTTGAAGCGAAAATCGACTAATATCGGTCACAATCGACAATCACAATGCCAAAACAACCAATCAACTGTCGACAATCGGTGTGTATTGATTATCGTGGCCTCAGACATTTCTTTCAGGCTGCAGAATGTACAAGTACCGAGGTAGTGAACCGCAGTTTCTAATTCCTCCTCGTCTCTGCAGCTCTTGCAGAAGTCGTATTGGGGTGTTCCCATTCTTCTGGCGTGTGTGCCGAATAGGCAATAATAATAGGCGGTAACAAGGCTGGTTCTTGGTGACTTCGTAAAAAAAAATTCAGCAGCGAATATATCATCCTATCTTCGAAGAATGTCAATGGTCTTCTCCATTAACGCGAACTTTACGAGTTGTACCAAGATTTGGAAGTTGACCGAAGGGCAACAATTCGACTACACTGACCCGTCTTCAAGCTTTGAAGAGTATCTTCGAATTCGAATCTACTGGTTCGAGAAGGAGAGGAATCAGCATCAGAGACGCTTGGTCGATAAGTAAGCTTCTGGCGACGTCGCCTTTAGTTGAGAAGTAAATCTTAGAACTAGCTATGGTTCCCACACATCTATTGGCCACCGCTAACAAGAGTACTCATTTATTTTTTCGATTTCAAAAAAATAAAAGCTTTATTGAACGACACGCTGGTGTCTGGATAAACATATGTACATATCTCGATTCCCAGTACTGGGTGGAGTGTGAGTTGGGGTGAATAAACGTACATTTCGTTAATTTAAAAAAAAAAACCCACCACTCACATATTTTGACAGTTATGTCACCTCCATTTTGCTGCGAATAAAGACGGAGAGTGTTTTCATAAACGTCCGACGTTATCCATGTTCATTAATGCAGATATACGATGATCCTAACTTAGGTGAACTTCGGTACCTGTTCAAAGACTGGAAAAAGTGTGGATATTTTGTACTAAAGCAAGCCTGCAGACATTCTGCACCGTGTGTGTTTTCAAAAACGTTTCCGACGTTTATGAATACATCCGGAATGTGTCTACATTTTTAGAAAAGCTCCAGCTATGAAAATTAGAAAACAAGTTGCGTTAGAAGCTATGCAAGATCTAATTAAAAAAAAATCTAATTGGACATCTCGCAAATCCGGAAAAAATATATGTTTAGCTTCTCTCAATTCTTCGATCAGTGAAGGAATTTTCATCCAAAGATTTGCTTTTGCACATATAGCCCAATACACACACAGCAGCACACTCACCAACTCTAACTTGGAATCCCCGGTCGCCAATGTATCGAAGGAAAAATGATCATCTTTTCAATTCTTGGTATGGCAAGAAACCCGCTAGTTTCTTCAGGAATTTCAGAAGGAATGTATACAGGTTCCTGAAATTTTCCCCTTTGTCCCCGAAACGCCGTGAATTATAGATCTTTGTTTTTCGTTTGCGTTTGTATATTTAAAAACATTACTGAAAATTAATATTCCTTTCGCACCCACTGTCGGTGATTATATAAAAATAAAATGTTGACAAAGAATTTGTACAGCTCTCCGCACATGTGCTGCTTATTTTATGGTTTCTTACTGAGGTAACCCGCTTGAACTACTGTCCAACAACACGCTGTTCCAACGTCATCGACTTTACAGCATTCAAATAGTACACATTGACCCGATGCGCGCATTAGTAGAAATGCCGAATTAAATCACAACTATTTAGCTCTAAAGTAATAAACAAATGAAAAGGGTTGTGAGACAAACACCTGACCTTGTCCCCCTAGTAAACTTTGTAGGCCTTAGTACGAACATATGGCCTTAATACTGTCACAGGGGGGACACGGACCACGCAACAGCATTCACGCACTATAGCAGTGGGCTAAAGTTATTTTTGAAAGGACCAACACATTAATTCAAGGAAAAATTCATTTCCATGCTTAATCACTGCTGTAGGTACAAATTACAACTCATATCTGAACAATTAAAGGTTATCCTGAAACTCTTTAATGACAGCAACCTCTACAACTGTCCTCATTACGAGCAAAAGGATATCCAATTCCATCAAAGGCACACCAAAAGACAGGCGAAAAGTGAAAAAAAAGGAAAGGAAGGAAAAATTACAAAGCACAAGCAAAAATGGCAACGCTTTGTGAAATCGTGAAAAGAACCTTTTTAAGGTTAAGGTTAAGGTCAGTGAGTTATTTGAATGTACATCTACACAGGATAAACGTACAGAAAGAGAAAAACACGATTTTGCTGAGTGCAGTCAAGGGGTATAATCACTGACCATAAACTTGCAAAGGCGGTAAAATGTATCAAACAAATGAATTAATGCAGCCATTCAGATTTGGATTCTCTGTAAATAATGGGCGATTTGTATTTGTGTTTTGTGTTTTGAATGCAATGAAATACAGCAGTGAGAGCGAGTCCTCAACAAAGGGCAGACACATCGGCTGAGTCAGGCATACGGTGTGTAGGCAGCGCCATCCATTCTGGGAAACTATATGCAATGCTGCGGATGAGGATGAGGTTTTTGAAAGCTTCGTTGGCAGACAAGACCGAGCTGTCTAGACTTGTCAAGAACCTGAATTCTGATGTGGATTGTTAGTGCCTGTGTCGGGTATGTTACACGCACCCTAAGCCAATTGTATTTTACTGCACTAGACTGCTGTAGTGAACCGCTACAAAATCCTTGAATATTTGAGGATGTTCAGGAGGTTTTCAGTTCTGCTCTGACACAACACACTTGAATGCTGTCTTTAATGACCAAATGAAGGGCGTTTATATGATCCATTTGTCTGATTCCTTGTACTCGTGGGGTTTTTCAATCTCAGCCAAAAGACGGCTTATAACGCGGTCCGTCATATGTTTAATTTCTCATTTAAATATGAACACCCTCAAAGCACTAAGGATGTGAGTTAGATCAAAACCACATTAGATCATAATAAACCAGGGAAGAATAATGTCAGCAATTCTCTCGGATCGTATCGCTTATATCCAGTGCCTAAGAGTGATGTGTTGAAGAAGCACACCTGTCTCGCAAGTAAGTGCCCATTGGGAGACCAAGTAGCATCAGTCCAGATTTTGATGGCTCGGCCTCAGGGAAAATAATTGTGTGATATGACGTAGTCTTGGAATTTCGCCTTTCAAGCTACTGTTCCGTTGTTGTAAGCGGCGCCGCGAATGAATCAAAACTTAACTACAAAAATAATTGTGTTACCTCCCACTGGCTCTTGCTAACTGCCAGCGGTGTTGCTATCCCACGGGCGTCGTCGGATTACACTCTCGTACGATGATGGAATGTGGAGGTGTCATGTAGACCAGACGCTGTATCAGCGATTCAATTTGCTGGCGACCATATTTGGACAAAAGGTTTCATAACTTATATCGATGATGTATATATACATACATATATGAGCCGATTGCCGATAATGGTCCCCTTTCACGAAAGAAATAATGTCCGATGACGCCGTCATGCCCTTAAGTCGCAACAAACAATCGATCTCTGGATGCAGTCGTCCCTGGTCGAAAACTTGTGGATTTTGTTTGCACCAATAACGGCATATTTTTTCTCAACTGATAGACGTTTTTTAATACCATTGTCAGACGTATATATGTATATCTAGCAAAGTAGATTCAATCGACAAATCTGTCGACTATCGATTAAATCGACAATCTACACTAGTAATCGGGGTCAATATTTTCCCGGCAAGTTTGAAGCGATACAAGATGAAATGACAAGCCTCCATAAATATTTTGACAGCTGGATGTCATTGTTAACTTTTTACAGCTGCTGAAACATCACAATTAAAATAATGATGGAAAAAAACTATTATTGCTACCTGGTCACCCTTAATAACTATCGATTAAATTGATTTAAGCTTTGCGGTAGCTAGCAATTACAAAAACAAAGATATTTAATAAATTCTAGTTTATTTTCGTTTCTTCAACGTAGTGCGCTATTTATTTGTCGACAGAATTACTTTCTTCCCGTTCGAATGCTACTTTCCTGCAAGTCCGTGGCAGTATAGGGCATCCTAACTCATCGATGTCTATCTCACAAGTGTACAGCCACCTCGATAACCATTTAAGAAAAAAACGGCTGCGACGACCTTCCGCAAGAGGTCTGTCGCCAGTGAAAAAAAACTTTAATAGGTCATTTTAAGAGAATATTAATAAGTTTGCTGCTACGTACTCCAAATCTCAATAGCAATCATATTTCAGCAATCAGCTTAGCCCATTCAAGGACCAGTCAGTTCAAGGTCATCATTGTACTCATCCTCAGTGACCATGACACAGTACTTCTTTGCTCGCTCAACTGTTATTCTCTTAATATTTCTGAAGAGGTTTTGTTCATCCCACCTACAAAAAAACAAAACGGCAAAAAAAGAAACGAATGCTCATCTTGGCATCTCTCCCTCTCCTTGGCAACGGACAACACTTAGGAACCTTCTTCTTCACAAAATCGTAAATAAATCGTCCTGAAAGTGGGGCCGATCCTTTTTCACGCATTGTTACACTCTATATTTCTTAAGGACACTTTGAAGATTTTGTCTTAAAGCATTCTCTGTGTCGAAAATGTAGAAGTACAAATTATGTCACTCAAGATGTCTGGAAATTATCAAATGTTCCCAAAGGCTCCGTCCTTCCATTGGGTCAATTTCTCACCTTTGTGAGTGATGTGCTTCGCTACCATTTCTAATACATTTCATTATTTTCTCATTATTAAGTTTTTTCGCTTGTTTTGCGATTCAGACAAAATGCGATGGTGGCGTTTGGTTAATTTTGAGGATTTTTTTTCCACTTCAGCACTGAATTCATTTGGGAGGTAAAAGGTAAGTATGATGCCCACATGCCCTTTTATGGTCTAGAATGTTAGCTAAATCTAGAATGGTGCCAATGCGAACACGGTGTGGATGAATTATTAGTGTTGTGGATCGAAGCATTGCTAATGAATACAACTATAACTGCGGATGCGGAATATGGCAAGCATGTATTTTTCAATTTAAATTTAAAAAAATACATACTTATTTAATACAATGTTTACCTGCGAAGCCATCTGGCTATTCTGCAGGGCATACGTTTTAATTCGGTCCATGTACCATTGGTCAGTTCTCTCAGAACTCCAAAGTTGAAGTAATTAATATACATAAATATAAGATACAAAAATAATTTATAAAGGGTGTTTTTTTTTTTAGAGATATACATATGCAGACTTTGAAGTGGAATAAAACAAAGATGATTTTTTTAAATTGAAATGAAATATACTTTATTTGATAGATAATCTTCTGGCATTATATATTAAATATGACTACTGACATATGACTCCCACGGCTGACTCGGACGTCCAATTTTCGATGACTTTTGCCGACATGTCCCAACATCTCAACATACACTTGGGGATTATCATCACTCCAAACACGGCAGTTTTGTTTATTGACGTATCCATTCAACCAAAAGTGAGCATGCTGAAAATGGACGTAATGCGCGATACGTATTTCGAACAGAACCATGATTTTCAAAAAAAATTTGAACAATTTGGAAGTGTTGTTTAGGCGTCAATCTATTCCAAACCAAACTAAAAATAAATCACTTGACAGCTGAAAAAATGCCAGCCAGTTAAAATAGTGTATACTTCTAAAAGAAAACACCCTATACTTTGTCGATGTCCCAGCAACCAGTGCATGGTATTCTTGCTTTAGTACGGTGTATACTGTAGACAAGCGAGCGCAAAGAAGGACTATTTCAGTTTACTCCGTAGGTTACCAGTTTACCCATAAGAAGTGACAGTCAATAATAAGGCCTAGATACTTGTAGGTATCAACGAGTTCAATCTCGCTTTGTTCTGATGAGTTGCTAGTAGAGAAATTCCTCAACACATTCTGATATGCTGGATACATGGGACTACGTAAACGGTGATTTTTTAAAAGCTACAGGAAAGTTTTTCAAATAGAAACACATAAAATTCAGAAAAATGCATGAAATCTTTATTTGAATCGATAGTACGGTCCATATAATTTAATGTTTGAAGATTATTTCATGCAAATGTTGACCTTGACTGCGCCTCAAATGGTCCATCCGCTTAGTCCAATTTTGGCATACTCTTTCCAACATTTCGGCCCGTATCTCACGAATAAATGCTTCAATGTTGTCTTCTAATGCGTCAATGGCAGCGGGCTTGTCTGTATAGACATGAGCTTTAACATAACCCCTCAAAAAATAGTCTAAAGGCGTTAAATCGCACGATCTAGGCGGCCAATTGACCGGTCCCGAACGTGAAATAAAATGTTCACCGAACTCGCCCCTCAATAAGTCCATTGTTGCGCATGCTGTGGGGCATGTGGCACCGTCTAGTTGAAACCACATGTCATGCAAGTCAAGCTCTTGCATTTTGGGCAGAAAAAAAGTTGGATATCATCTCACGGTAGCGCTCATCATTCACAGTTACGTTACGATTCGCATCATCTTTGAAGAAGTACGGTCCAATGATGCCACCAGCCCATAAACCGCACCAAACTGTGACTTTTTCTGCATGCATTGGTAGCTCTTGCAATGCTTCTGGCTGATATTCACTCCAAAATCGACAATTCTGCTTATTTACGTACCCATTGAGCCAAAAATGAGCTTCGTCGCTGAACACAATTTTTCGGTAAAAAGCGCGCGATGAACTTTCTTAACAGAGCACGCATTTTGATAATAAAATTCAATAATTTGCAAGCGTTGTTCGTTTGTAAGACGATTCATGGTTAAATTATAGACCAAACTGAAGATGTTTGACAGTGAAACAAAATACGAAACGTGCGTCAGCTGTTTAAACCAGTGTTGCCAAAAAAATAATAGCTACAAAATCACACTTTATATCATAACGCAACCTTGACTCTATCAGTGCATGGTACTCTTGTTTTAGTAGGGTGTATAGTGCTTTATACTGTAGACAACCGAGCGCAAAGAAGGACCAACTCAGTTTACTCCGTTATTGATATGTGGCATCCATAAGAAGTGAAAGCCAACGACTTCAATCTCGTTTTGTTCTGATGAGTTGCCACTTGAGAAATTCCTCAACACAATCTGATATGCTGGATACATTTGACTACGTATATGCATTAATTTGATTTTAGAACCGTTTATCACTAGCCCATTGTCGTGACACCATTTACCCACTTCTTCTAATTCTGCCTACATCATCCTTGCTGGTTCTTCTGTAGAGCTGCGAGACATAGCATTTCGTTTTGATGCCACAGTATTGAATTTGTACACAAGACCTTCTGTTTTCAAGATAGCTACTCAGTCATCAGTCAGTTTGCCCCTTTTGTCGATTCCAGGTACAGGACCAGCACATGTTGACGTTTACTTAGAGCAGTCTTAATTTCAAAAGCGATTTCATGGCGAATTAGAAAATCGCTTGCCAGTCAAATAAAATTTCCAAATTTTTACTAAAAAATATATTCATAATTATAAATATATACAATATATATAATTTTGTAAACATGTATATATGAATTCGCGCCTTTAATCCATAATTCTTCTAGGTCACTTGTATCGTATTTGTCGATCGATCACCACCTCTTGTAACTCGTCTGGTAGTTTTTTGATATTAACGATGAATGGATTGCGCACCATCATATTCAATTCTGCAACGTCTTTTTTGTCTTCCTTAAAGTACCCTGAAAATAGCTTGTTAAGATGCTCAAATATAACAGACAGATACGCCAATCCCAGGAGATTCATATTGCATTGGAATAACGCAAGGATTGGATTGGATTTTCCACATCATCGCGTGTTATCTCAAAGTTATCTTGCGCTTAAAAAGAAGTGGTATTTTGTACAACTCGTACTGTAACTTCGATTACATTGCTCACAGCATTTCCTTTGACCCCAGTCTTATGAATATGCCGTCTAACGAACGGACACCAGTACTCCAGCTGCAACGTACATACCAATGAAGGAGCTGGCGCCAGCGCCTTCCTTGAGGGCGAAGGTTACACACCTCGTTAAGTAAATTTGTGTCAGTTTTCCAAGCGAAAACCTATGCGATCCTAATGGCCATGAACTATATTGTGAAGAACAGGTAGAGAGGGCTAAGTATATGGGTAGCGACAGCCAAGCTGTCAGCCCTGTAGCCACAGCCAGGATACTGGATACTGGCTTACACCAACGCTGATCATGAATAGCTTAGAGTAAGTAAAAGTAGCAGATCATTAATAAAAAGAAGTATCTTTTGGGAAGGTAACCGTGAGAAACACCAGCATTATTTTGGTGAATAAAAAACTGGAAACCATGCAAAAGAATAAAATTGTATGGTTCTAAAGGCCCCAATGGTCAAAACCCATCCATCAATACTAGCCAGGTGCCAAACTAAATCAAATGCTTCAGAAATATTAAACAATCACGAATCAAACAAAAACTTATTGGTGTGGTATGCCAACAAATTAGTGAACCTATAGCTGCCGTACTTCTAGCACTGTAGGGTTGTGAGATTCTGGGGAGATGTGAAAAGTTGATGATTGACGTTGATTCAAATTTGATCCTGTTACCTCAGGTCTCTTATTCACATGAAATAAAACAAAGTCCTTCTTAGGATGACAAACCTGGAATTATATTCCTTCTCCATCTCACACATCTGAAATTAAGCTAAATATCCCTCACGCATGTGGTCACTTTAATTGTTACTTACCAGTGCCGGTTGCGGTCGAGTGAACCAACCAATTTCAGACGGAACGTCAGAGGTGTGAATGAATCCGAAATACCTTACGTATCGATTACTCTTCCTTGAACGATAAGCACAAAATCGGGTTATCGGATAGATTCTTCCGGATGAAAAACTCCTCCTCAGATTATCGGCTCAGAGTGCACAGAGGGCGAACGGCTGAAAGGAGGTCAAAAGGGAAGAGCACGAACCTAAGACTCACTGTTGGGTCAATACCACAGTCCGCAAGCACATACAGTGGTGAATCCATTGGCTTGAAAATGAAACAACACAAACGATTTCTCGTCTTAAGGATAAAGTCTGTTCACCGTTCACACCTCGATCCTTGGCTTTGTCATAAAGGTAATTGTTCAATTATTGAATGCAAACAGTAACGCGCATAACAATCCTCTTTTGGAATTAATTTTTTAATTCCACAGTTGACATGCGAGCTGTTACAGCGGCAAATGTGTCGCTTTAAATGCGCAGTTTACAACCTATTCAGGTTCAAATGTGAACGATATTCAATAAATTTTACGAAAAGCCGTTCCGTCATTATAACGCACGGAACAACAACCTACACATGCATAAATATTGCAAACACGCTCTGCGGTTATCCGCTCCCATTAAAATGCAGCACATGTGGGTGGAACTGGATTACCCATCTGAAACTGGGGTAACAAATTATGGGCACACATTCTACATACATGCATACAAAATTGTGTACGCTTACAGGGTGTGTAGTACATTGAAGGGGGAACTGCCGAGCCGATGAACCACAACTTTCAAAGGTCAGGCTGAATTATTAGTAATTCATATGGCAGAACTGACACTATCGGCTAATGAAAAATTGGAGAAGTGAATTTAGTGGGCTCTGTGGATTCAGTGAAACACTGGTGTGAGTGCATGTTCTATTTGATGGGGTCAATTATTGCCTCACAGAGCGTTATTTTGATTAGTATGGATCAGCTTGGTGTTAATCAGTAAGCCACATTCACTATCATTCACACCCACCGAGCAGAGGATGTTGTTCGATGTAATGCCGCCTGCTGAACTATCGGATTGGAAAAACACAATGTGTCTAACCGTAGATTTGTGGAAGAAAGTGTAATTAATAATTATTTCATCAGGGGCTGCATTGAGGTGTGCAAGGACGTACAGTTGCGTGCAACGAAATTGAAACGTTTACCATTTCATTTTTGAATGTTTGTTACCTGACTTGTTTATTTGAATTATTTATTTGGAAAAGAGAACGCTAAAATACAAATTCATTTATTTTTGGAACTGCTCTAGCTTTCAGCAGAGCGGTTGTTTCCTTATCGACAGTTTCCCTGTTGCTTCACTGATTATTGTCCACTTTACGACTCAAAACCGACATTTTGCTTGCTTTCACCGATAAGCATACGCAACATCCTTAGGTGAGTATTGGCCGGTCGAAGCTCTTGCAGCATTTTACCTTCACCTTCTCCAGGAGTTCGCTTTTCTCGCAAGTACCATATAGACTATGATTTAAACCGGATTACTAAACATTTCTATGCTACCCACATAGGCTTCCATTCATTACTTCTTGCTCTCATTCTAAATTACGTTTGTTCCAAATATCATGTTTCAACAGCTGTCAAAGTTATTATTATTGGTGAATTTGACAGCTATTGAAACGTCTGTCAAAATATTCAGTAAATGCCGTCCGTTTCTTCTTCCATATTGTCAAGGTTACAGAAGAAGTATTTTGGAAATCCAGCTCAGTGTCGAAATTTGTCGTGCTTTTGGACTTAAAACCAACAGCCAGGCAGAGTTTGGTGTTGATTGCGACTCGATATCGCCAGGAAGTCAATCGGCTTATTTTGCGGTTGGATTTGGGCCTATATCCATACATGATCGTGCTGACACAAGTATTGCAGCGGGACGACCGTACACGACGCCCGGGTTAGCCAATTGGGAGCAGGAAATGATGGCCGATGATCCGGCTTTGGCCAAATTCATTGGACGAGGATCATTTGCAAAATTGCAGTAATTAGAACGAACTCAATCCACAAGTGGTCGACCAGGCATCAATGCATCCACAGAGATAGACTATTTGATGCGGTTTATAGCATGGCAGCATCATTGGATCTTATGGTCAGTAATAGCGCGATTTTAGCCGACTTTCCGTAGCCAGAGCTCGATAACATTGATATATCCGAGCTGTGGTTTCAATAAGACGGCGCTACATGTCATACAAGCGATGCAAAGCTCGAAGTTTTAAAGAAGAAACTTGGTGGCCGGGTCGCGGCGACCATTTATCAAATGGCCATCACTATAATGCGACTTGACACAACTCGATTATTTTCTCTGGGGTTACCTCAAGTTTTTCAAGTTGATTAACGCTGACAAGCCAACCGAACTCGAGGCCAACATTCGAGATGGTATGAATGGAATAATGCCGCATAATTGTACAGAGTCATCAAAACGGAAATCATGGAAATTTGGGTGTCAATGACCTTGTATCAGTAAAATAAATTCAAATCGATTTGGTTATGTTATTGAATTTTCTGGCAACGTGCGTAACGATTACATTGGTCATCAGTGTGGGATTACATTATTATTAATTGATTACGTATTTAATTGATATTAAATTTTGAATTCAATTACGCAACAGTTTCACATGTTTGCTAAAGAAATACTCACTACATACGAATCGCGTAATAGGGATTCGAAAATAGAGGATTACACAGGACGCGTTATATGAGAGAAGTCGGAAAGTCTGAGGGATTATGTAATTCGCCTGATTGGTTTCGAAAATGTTTCTACCGACTTTTTGATTTGGAAACCTTTTTTTCATTGATTCTGCATACTTTTAGTTTTGGCAGCACGACGCCACTTACCGAACAGCTAGCTAAACATTTCTACTATCGCATGCAATATTTACTAACTTCCCTTCAAACTCAATAGGATTCGTGCACTAGAAGAAATTATAGAAAGAGAACACAAGGAAATCCATCCTGTAAGACGAACGCAACATAAGACGCACGTTTCGAAAGTGACTCACACATGTTCATAATAACTTGAACCAACGTGCAACTGAGGTCAGAAGTACAGCCTCAACTAAACCAACGCAGATAAACAATTTACTACTTCCAGACTGAATCGAAGAGTACATTAGCCATTTCCTTGCCAAGGGCCAAATAAAAATATCACCTCCCTTCGTAAACTGATTGTATTTTCCTATTGAGTTCAAACTGCATTTATTGCTGGATGATAGACCCCATACTTGATTCAATAATAAACTACATATATTTTTTGAAAATTACCTCAAATGATTGGTATGGCAGGAATTTCAGCACGACCCTTCAAAGCACTCTCATCCCAAAAATTCAATTGACTACCCTACTCCATTCGATTATCATTCGTCTACTCATTGGAACAGTCAAGGGCGTCGATGCTAAGCATCTCCTCATCACTTTAAAATATATGTACGTGTTTCCATTCTCATGCTCGGATGGAGGCGTATACTTATTTGTCTTCCTTGAATTTATGTCTTTTTCTCAAAAGTAAAAGTGACATCTCATTATTTCTCACTTGATTGTTATTTTCGTTGCGGGGAAGGAGGAAGTATATCTCTTAGTTATGCATCGAATTGAAGAATTCGTTCTCCTTCGCTCACCGTTGTGGAAGAAATAATATACATCTGTAATAAAATAATTTTATGTGGAGAATCCGTCTGACTCCTGTGTCTCGTGCATCCAAAATTAAGCCATGATTAAAAGGTAACTTATCTAGATAAAACAAAGAAAAATATACACAAGAGCACACGAAGCTACCATAAAACCACATTGTTGTCGTTCGCTGGTGACGCCTCCATCACCAGCAGCAGACTAATAAAACTCGTCCTCTCGAAGGATCTTCCAATGCCGACAGTAAATGTCATCTTATTACGCTTCCCTTTTTTCGTTTTGTTTCCTCTCCTGTCTCATTTTAACTATTCATCTTCAATTTCTTTCTCTTCACACGTATAAGTCCTTAAACAGAAGGACAATAGGTTGGTGGGGGCTGGAATTTATCTCTTATAATGACGTGTCGTACAATTAAGTAAAACAGGAGAGGAAATCCAAAGGATCTCTGCGCTTAAAGAAAACAAAAAACCAAAAACGCAAAAGAATACGAAAAGAAAAAAAACAATACATTAATTCTGCCATGCCAAGGTACACATAATGTACGGTGGTCGTGCTGTAATATTAGGACATATACACACACATTTGTGGGTACATTCTGTGTGCTCAGTGAGGTAGACATAAATACACGTATTCTTTCCAAGTAATAAAATCCAACAGGTAGGTTCACTCCTTCGTTTTTATGTTTCCCAAGGAATTCCACTTGTATGGTAAGGCTGTGAAGTATGCACATTCGAGGGTGTGTGTGTGTATATAGGTGCTGTGTTGCCATAGAGAACGGTGAACCCAGAAGGAAACCTACGGAAATGACTCCATTAAAAATGGGGGACAAGGTCAACCGGAATATTCAGGTTAAACGGTTAGAATGTAATATGTATGTGGTGTGCATTCCTAAGATCATCGTTTTAAAGAAAACATTTCACGTATTTTATGAGATATTAAGGCGCAATTAAACACAAATACGTAACACATGTGCGAGCAGAACAAACGAACCCATCGGAGCACCACACCGTAACACATGGCTGACGGGCATGAGCGTGCTTGATTAATTTCAGTATCGTTTGCTTGGTCCGCTGGAGAGAGGATTCCTTGCACTTTGACGACTACTTAATATCCCCTTGAAGACCTGCTGAACAGTTTTGCGTGAAAGAATTTGCCATTTACCTGATACACCGGTTAGTTCTGCGGTTTTAGCCAAGAAAGGTAACTCACCGCAAGACCATGTGTGGACACTACTCCAAGCCATGGAAATGGCACGCAATAAATGTGCACACTTGAGATAGATAAGTTGATGGAGAATCATTTGAGTTGAGAGAAAGAAATTGCTTGTGTTGTGCAGTTTGAAATGTTGCGATGACTCTAGCGCGAGGACCAGGCTGAATTTGAGCGATGGCACTTATGCTGACATGCAGGGCACCGGTTCTTTGAAAATGAATGAGAGTATGTATAAACCTGCCCAATAAACCTGAAAATAGTTATTATCGATCGGTGGCTTACTAACACCAAATAGTAACGGATACATTAGCACTTGGAAAACAATCGCGGGAATTGGCATAGTCTTAAAACTGGTTACCTTAATTGCTGTCATCATCATCATCTTCTGACCCGCATAATCCACGAAAGGGGTAGCGGGGGCAAGGCACGCACGATCCTTAGCCATCAACTCTAACTCATCAGGAGTTGTGCCAAAGCGGAATCGGGAGAGTTTTTTTGACTTAGTCCAACTACCCCATCTTGGGTCTGCCAATTCATGATACATCTTGGAAGTCGTGATGACGGGGACATTCGTGCCATGTGACAAAGTCTTCGAAGCATAGCCCTTTCATCCAAAAATGAGACATATCGCTGAAGGTGACTTCTTTTCATGATATCAAGATCCACTTTCGCCCATTCTCTTCGCCTACTGTCATTTTCCTTCAGCACCTGATTCATTGATTCACATTGTCTGTGAAATGTCGATTTCCTGTGCGCGATACGGAATTACCTGCTTCGTGTTCTGTTGCAGACTCTCACGGGGAGCGGCGATGATTTTGGCAGATCTTGCGCTTCCTTGATGTACCGTTGATTTTTTGCTGAATCGACTGGTAAGGGCGTCCATGTCAGCCGTAAAATGAGCGCATTGCCTCTACGGAACACGCATCGAATTTTTGTCATTTGTTCATTTGGAAAATCAGCAGCAAACAAAACAACAAAGTCGTTGGCTTTAACTTACTTGTTTATCAATAGGATTTGGCATTCAATGGCTGCCATGAATTAATAATTGCCAATTCTGTCCAATTATACTGCGCCATTTTTTTTCGCTTTTCTGTTCCTTTAACTAAATTGTTTGTAGGTACTTACGTAAGTGTGTGATATAATTAACTAGGATTGAGGATTATCCTATTAATACTATAAATTCGACAGTGTTAGTGTATTGGGATGTTAACATGTTTAGATGTTTGCGAAGGTCTATCCCCTGCTGTTCGGATTTCGACTAAATCTTGTAATTGCAAATAAATTATTTATGTGCTGGATTAGGACATAGGATTTTCAGTCTGGCTTTAAATCAAGAAAAACCACAACAGGCTAGTAACTGAAAATTTCCCATACCTTTTTTGGGATCAGCCCATATGTCCCCCACTCTTATTGCTGTCTCTACCAACGCTGTACCATCCAGTGTGGGAGGTATTGTTCTTATTTGGGCAGAACACAAACAGACACAAAATGAATTACAAAACTAGATGCGAAGAATAAGATGAGCGAGAACCAAGATTGTGATTTACCAGAATGATCGTCAAAGTTACAAATATTGTGTAAAACTGGTTTTAATATACAACTTGAATTAATTAATTCAAATGCAAGAAAATGTTAGCTAGGTTAGGTCGGAGTGGCTGACTACCAAGGATGGTAGTCACACTTATGCCAAAGTAGGCCCGTTGTGTTACCACAAGGATCTAGTTGATCCTAATCGGCAATATATTCAAAGCTTTTAATGAAGCATTGTAGATGAAAAACACTAATATTATTTAGCTCTACCATGTTGTTGAATTACAGGGCGCCTAAGGGTTGAAACTACGAGAAAAGAGGACACTGCAATTGCATAGAAGGTGTGCAATTCTATCCTCCTAATCTTCATCTCTGCAACGTCTGTATAAGTCCTTGTAGAGGATACCTAATCTGGAGGCGTGAGTACCAATAGCACAGTACCCTGTTATAACACCGATGAGAGTTCTGAGATTCGGCCTACTCATACTTACCAGATCGCGTGAGCGTTTTCGATCAAGAGTAGACCATGATTGCTTTGTGATGAGGCACCCAATGCCAGTAGACTATTCTACATGTGAGTAAGCGTTTCAAGCTTTAATAGATGTTTTGCAGTAGCGATAGGCATGGTCGACATGTTTCCATCCGGAAAGAATGTTAAGGTAGCGTGTTTCTAGCGAGTTCGTCTGCTTCGCAATTCTCCGGGACGTCACCGTGTCCTGGTACCCACAAGAGTATGATGTTGAAATAATTGGCCATTTCGTTAAGAGATTAATACAATTGCATCAACAATTGCATCAACGATTGCTACTTTCCAAGTAAGTGGAAAGTTGCAAAAATTGTTGCAATACCCAAAAAGGGAAACGCTTCTAGTGTTTCGGGCTACAGACCTATATCGCTCTTGAGCAATATAAGCAAAATCCTGGAGTAGCGATAAAGCTAAAGCGATGGTCCACCGACCTTAACATCATCCCGGATATACAGTACGGATTCCGTGAAAAAACATTCGACGCTGCATACCTTAATGAAGTTACAACATGACGTCGTAGCTGGCCTGAACAACCACCAAGTCACAGTGGCCTGCTTTCTGGACGTGGAAAAAGCATTCGACACGGTCTGGATAGAGGGACTTGTCTACAAGATGAATCTGATGGGATTCCCCTCGAACCTAATCAAAATGATCTACAGCTTTCTTCACTCTAGAAAGTTTTACGTCCAGGTAGAGGGCAACCAGTCAACGGAACGGAACATCAAAGCAGGCGTTGCCCAAGTATCAAAGCTGGGACCAAAGCTGTACAACATCTACACGGCAAACCAACCACCTGCAGCCGACACAGTTAGATGTTGTCTATTCGCAGATGATTCACTGACATACGCCACTTCAATAGCACCGCAAATGGCAGCGCGGAGGTTCGAAAACCAAGAAAGAGAGAAGTACAACTACTACACCAAATGGGGTATCCGAATAAATGCGGAGAAATCGATACTCATGTGCTTCAGAAGACCATCCGAAGGTAGATGCAGATCAGTAACGGCATTCCGGAGTATTAAAATCGTGCTTCCGAATGGCGCGACAATAACGCCAGTAGACAAGGTGAAGTATCTCGGAGTCAAGTTCACCGAGAAACTGAAATTCAACAACCACTCGAAGCTGACCCTTAAAAAGGCCAGTTTTGGATTCCATCGCATCTACCCGCTTATGCGAAAACAAAACGGACTAAGCCAGAAGACGAAGTTGCTACTCTACAAGCAACTCATTCGGCCGATCATAGCGTATGGGTTTCCTGTATGGCATACCATCTCCAAGACCAGCATGGAAAAGCTTTCGATCTTCGAGTGGAAGATACTCCGAATATGCACCGGTCTCTCCTATGACAGAGACCGCCAGAAGAACCCCAACAACAGGAGACTTTACGAAGAAGCTCGCATCATCCCCTTACAACAATACTTGGTGACACTGTTCCAGAGGCAACTACACGACATCGGAAATCACCCAAACATGGCTATCAGGGATCTGAGAAGTTCGACTCCGGGACAACAATTCCTCAACGCATTGAAAACATTGTACATCCGTTGGGCCCCTATTGTTGAGCCAACACCTTTTCCGCTAACTTAAGCTTTTAGCATGTAAGACCAATTGTATAGTTTTTGTTCAAATAAAATTGAATTGAATTGAATTGAAAGCTTGCTATTTTGAAACCTTGGTAATTTGAGTTTAAAATTTTCGAGAGTCGACTGCACATCATGAACGCCGGAGCAACGTTTGCAATTTCAAGTTCAAGTTTATTTTGAAAAGGATAGTTTACTTCGAGAAACTTAAAATAAAGCAATTGACCAGACACCATTGCATCCAGAAAAAATCGACGCGTTATTGCCGAAATACAGGCTGATGTTCTGTAAGGAGAATGTATAAATTTGACCTACATTTTATGTAGGTAGTGTAGCCATGTACACGTCAGCCACGGCGGCCATGTGCACAAAATTGTAGTCAAACAAGAGTCTATCTGTTAAATAAATTCATTTTAATAAATGTGATCATATTTTTTAAATAAATCATATTTCTGCTTTTTTATTTCTGTGGGATGTACTTGATTATATTTGATTTTTAACTCCAATAAAATGCACCATTCATTAATGTCTTTCCACGCCACCTATATTGCAGTTTACTATAAATTCCGTGTACTTGCCCTTTAGTAGCTATTTGATTATCCAAACCTACATCAAAAAATAATATCAGTTATATTAAATTTACACAAAGGAAATAACACAAACATTGAAAAAATCGGCGATGCATTGATCATGTGTAAAATCGGCCTTAATTGCAATAGCACGGACTTCGAAGTGCAGCCCCCCCCCTATTCACCGCCCATGTAATTATATCTGTGGCAATAAGGAATAACGACATAAGGTCGGCTCGTGAACATAGTATTAAATATATTTTAATATCAATGCACTATGTTTTATGTTTCCTTCCGAATATGTCACTGGTGTGTTCAATTTGGGTTCGCTCAAATAAATCTTTCATTCCTGAAATGCCGATTTCCCCAGTCGAATACAGAGTAAAGAAATGTCTTTAAGTGTTTGCCCGTATAGTGTGAAAAAAACGCTTTTCATTTATCCGAAATTCACCGAAAATATTCACCCTTGATAGTTTACATCCTCCGTTACAGTCGTGATATTTTCAGCTGACGAAAACGAGTTAAAGTCTTCACATCCCTAACCTCTTCGAAGCGTCTTTTAATCGGTGATGCGAGAAGTATCCTGCTGGTATTCAAACGCAGAGCGAACATTCAGAATCGTTTTATTTACATGTTTTTGCTACACCTCGTCCCCATTGTGCGAATGTATCCGTGTTTCATCTCTGCTCATCAATAGTTAATGAAAGTTGAATGCAAACGATTTAACAATGGCGCAAAATGTTAATGTGACGTCGTGTTTGATTATCCGAATAAGACCTTGAGCTCGTTGTCAATTCTAAAGTCAGGTGTGGGAAAGCAACACCGTCCGAGGCATGTCCACTTTTAATTGACTTCTTTCAATAGTGGAACTGACGACATCCTATGCATTTTTTTAAGGGGTACGCTTTCCTTGGACGCTGTGCAATTATTTTTTAATGCCAACACATCTAAAACTTTTCAAATACCCAAGGCATACACATAAGTGTGAGAAAACATGAGACAAACAAGGAAAAAATGTCTTCTTCAACGTTTATACGCTTTTTTTTATGCTTTAACTCTTCTTCAACTTCGTTGCGAAGTTTATCTCAGTTAAAAAAAAAAAAAACTATACCTGGACTCTTCAACATGTGGTGTCACTACTGCAAACGAGTGCACGTACCTCATTTCGGGCGTGCCATCAACTTGGACACATATTCTTTTCTCCAGAAAAATAAAATACGACAAAGGAATTCGTGCAATGTCGTTAAGATTAATGAATGCGGTTGATGAAAAAGCAAACATCTTTTCACCGAGGAGGATATATTTCACATTCAGCTGCAATAATTCCATGGTGTTCACCTATCTCAGAATGAATATTTATTCAACCAATTACAGCCTAATGGATGCACGGTGAAGAGTAATTGTGGACAAGGTCTACCATATTGGTTTGACCAAGGAACTACTAGTCGGAGTGGAAATGAGTGTTGTTTGTTAACTAGACCATCTTCATTGTATTTTGCTGTAAGCAGATTGTTACAGAAATTTATTAGGAATGGAATAATTACTGTGGAAGTATTCAACCTAGAAAATGTCATCGATCAAGTTACAACATCCGATAGTAAAAATATTCGTTAATTATCAGTTGCAGACGTGACTTAGAGTGACCACCAAATATTCTTTATGAGTACACATGTCCATATTTGTTCATACTCTAAAGTAAGACTGTTCAGCCTCAGGCTCACGTGCAAATGCTCTTCATAGACGTCAATTCAGAATTTTATTTGAAGAAGAAATTACCTTATATGGAGAATTACAACTGTATTGTGCTGTGCGATGGCTTTCAAGGAACAGCATGTTGCAACATTTCTTCAACTTGAGAGAGCAGGTTTTAGAGTTTTTGGAGTAAGAAAGGCTTTACCTTTTGAAACTGATTTACTGAAGAGTACATCCCGGTTGAGTGATCTTGCATTTAGTGTTGACGTTATGAGTTACCTCAATATTTTGAGTCTCAAATTAGAAGGAAAAGATTGTTCATTTCTGATAATGTTTAATTCTATAAGCGGATTCAAAGCTAAATAAAATCTGTTTTAAATTAATTTAGCTACAGAAAATATTGACCTTTTTCTCAAACCCTGACCAAATACCAAGACGCTAGTGATTTATTCAAAACATGTGTCAAATGGGAGAAAGAAAACCAACAAGATTGCCACCAAATATTGATTCTGCGGCAATTGCAGGAGGAAGCTGTCAACAGGTGGTATGAACAAGCAAAAACCCACAGACAAACTCAAATAAATCTGTTTTTCTCAAAATTGATTCAATTCGTACAATTTGAAAAAGTTGATATAATAAAAACGGTCTATGTAGAAAAAAGGAAAAGTAATTAAAATAGGAACTGTCAGTGGCCCACTTGAAAATGCCTGAATCGACCGTTTGGCCCGACTGTTAAAAAGGTTGAGCAGCCTTGTTCTAAAGCAATGGAGAGAAGTGATAAGTAAGGCAAAGTAATGAAGTTTCCTTTGAAAGAACAGATTTATAAACAATATATACTTTTCGGTTTCCTGTCCACAATTCTAGGTCTGATCGCATCTTTAGTAGGACTATTTAGTTTTGCCTGAAAGAAGGAATCGCAAATTACAAGAGCTTTGTTTCTGGCTTTATTCTGAATCATCGAAAATTTGGACCATCGTTCCATACATAATTGAACCATACCAATATTATCATAATAAAAAGAAATGACAATAATTTCCTAAATAATTTGTGTTTTATTCAAAATCAACATCGGCCCTTAAAATTTTACTTGCACGCAAATATATATGCAATAGAACTTCATTGGAATAACAGTCTCGACTTTGCTGGCACTGCTTCAAGCGGCCGGTCCACTTTTAAATATTCGGGAATATGTGCGGCATTGTTCCGTTAATACCTCTAGCATCCAAAATAGTTGACCTGTTAGCATAGACCAAAGACTTGAAGTAGTCGTAGAGAAAATAATCGAGTGGTCAAGTCGCATAGTAGCGGTGTCCATTTGATGAACGTTCACTGTGACCCTGTTACGAAGTTTTCTCCTTCACAACTTGGAACTTTGAGTCACTTGTATAACATATAACGCCGCGGCGCGCCCTCTTCTTGGATCCACAGATAGGATATATCAAGCTCTGGGCAGTGATCATTGACAGCAGCAGTGTCTCCATCGTCATTTTTAAAAGAAATAAGCCAAACCAATAATATTTGTGGTTTGTTTATCACTCCAAGAACAACAATGTCACTTGTTGACATAGCCGCTAAGACAAAACTGGGTCTCGTCTCTCGAGTATCTCGTGCCCAAAATCCGGATCTCCGGTAAAAATTTCTGCTTCAATTCTTCAGTCAGTACAATCTTGTAGGGATGTAAACCCAAATCCAACCGCAAAATAATGCGGGAAAAATTAAAAAATATAAATGCCTAAATCTACATCTTCTTCGATCAACCTGACTGAAAGTTTTCATCGAAAATTTTCACTTGGAAAAGTGAGTTTGGTCTTCGTGTCGAAGGATGCAGAAATAGTATCAGCATTTGAGTGAGCTTTCGCTCCTTTTTTCTCGGAGCGTTTTATTATTCACAGCGTTGGATATCAAAATTCCGAAGCGTTTAATGAATGTCTGAGTAAGAGACAACTTATGAGTGGGAAAAAATCGTAATGTATCATGGACTTATTGATCTTTATTAGGACTACTACAAAAAAAGCCAGCGATGACTTACATATGTATGTCTGTATCAGAAGGACATTTTTCTGAAACTGTATCTTTCTATAACTATATTAATGTCAAAAAAATTGATACAAATTGGAGTAGTTGGAGTAGTTTGGAAAGCTTTTCAGAAAAAAAACTAAAACTATCGCCCAACAAAACTAAACGGTCCATGGGTCGCACTTTCGTGAGTAACCTCTAAAGAAAACAGCTGCAAACATTATACATCCACACTGCATCCGTGCGATGGGGGATCGCTAGTGCTGACTTATTAATTTCCATTTGTTTTCAATAAAGTTTATTGAAGTGAACGTGCGCTTGGGGATTAATCGGATACTCGAGAATTCATATGTTACTAAAACCGACACTATTGTAATTCCCTTCGTTTCGACAAGATTGCTTACTTTTAGTAGGTGAAGAGGTCTGCGACCCATTGAGGGCCTGAACCTGAGCTACAGCTGCCTTCCATCGTTGACGGTCCTGAGAGCGCTGCACCCAGTCATCAAGACTATGTGTCTTGCACCCGAGCTTACTTAGTCTTTATAGCCGATGTTCTTTCAAGCTTCTGGCTCCAAACAGCAGGACTGTGGAGTTCACGTTTGCCCCAAGGTAGGCAAACTCCTTCACTACCTCAAAAGTATAGCTGTCGATTGTGATGTTTTGCTCCAGGCAGTGTGTGACAGAGCTTTTCTTCGCCGACAGAATATATTTGATCTTTAGACCAGTTCGTTTCGTCTATTCTTCAATCGCTAAGAAGACTTCCTTTACGACGCGCGTGATGAGAGTTATATTTATTAAAACAACAATTCTTTGTGGAAGTAGTAGTTCTCTTCTTTCTTATATTTTATACAGATATCCATAACACTAATTTTGAATGGTTATTAGTATTACAGTTGACAGCGGATATAAGAAACATCTAAAACATAAAACATTTGTTTCTTATATCTGTGTTGTTCTTATATTAAAACACATACATATATAAGAAGCAAGCATCTTGCTCAATTTTTTTCTTATAACAGTGTTGGGCTGTACTCTTATTAAAACAATTTTAACATAAAATATAATTAGATTAAATTAACCCGTATCTAGAAGAGAATATTTAATATTTATAATATATTTTATTATATTTAAATATTTATATTATTATTATATAATATTAATTATTCAATTTTAGTTTGGTATTTTTTCATTACTTAATATCTACTTGTTGTATAAGCTAATTCGCCACAATCAGTTGTTGGATATAGCCTTTTCGTGACTACTTCTTTTTTAGTCCAAATTATTTTTATTGTAGACTCCCATAGACCAACGCGTTGTTTCCAATATTCATAGGGAATGTTTTACTGCCGTGAGACCTTTCTTATTTCTAAGACCACCCAGAACCATGTATGATTCTCAGGCGGTTTCAGTTGAACTATCCACATCTTTAAATAAGTGTCCAGACTTCATGCATGTGTATTACATTCAGTAAGAGTGGATGTTACTTAATTCTTCAAATTGCTGTTACCAGCAGTATATTTTTTTGAAACCTCATGCGTATAATCCAAATTGTAATAAGAAATATGAATTTTCTTAATTTATAAATTATATTTAAGATAATGAAACAAAATCATAATCATTCAGCAGTTCTTAAAAATTATGCGGATACGTGGAAAATATTGAATATTGCATCACATCTCTGCATTGATTTTTGGCAGGAAATTAATTTGGAAATGAGGATCACATGTCAAACTTCTGTAATAGACTTCCGCAACAATTCTAAGTACAAAAAGAAAATCAAAGGAATCCTGTCTCTTAATGAGTTCTATCATCAATGTACGTACCTAATCGTTCCCCGGTTGCCGATAAATAGTCCGCAGTGAACTGTTGAAATGCCAAAATTGCATAAGAGACAACTATATCCTTCAAAAATGAAAATAAGGAGCTATGATTTATCACAAATAATCTGAATGATCTTGTTTCGAGGTCGAGGATCTTATGATGCAACAAAACCAATTCAATCTGCAATGACACGGTTTTTTTCGAAATCGTTGCAAAGCGTATCCCAGAATGCCTTACCTCTCGCTGCAGTTCTGAATCCCATTCCAGTTTGTTGTCTGCGTAAGACATCGTCAGTAGCTTGCGTCGAAACTTATTCTCAGATTGCACTAATCCCTCTGCTACATGACCGTTTAGATACAAATTGTATGAGGCCCAACATCCACTGAAAACGACCCGAAAAACTAATTTGACAATTTGCCAAGTGGGAATTTGCATTTTGTCCAACACAAGTATGACTAGTAACTTGAGCAGCTTATAGACGGAACTGATGTCGCCGAACAGTCCACAGAAACAGGCAACGTATAGGATATTGAAGACTTCGTTGAACTTCTGCTTGACGCGGTGGATTTCATAAGAAATAGATATGACTTCGCGAATGCGGCGTTTAATCATTTTTTCGCTTGATGTGACACACAGGACACTTAACAGATTGATCATCTTATGGTAGAAACACATTAATGTTAGGTTCCCGTACATTTGAGTCCAAAAAGTGAACTCCATCAATGCAAAACTGTTTACAAACCACAGGAAACATGCGATATTTGATATGAATGTCCGGTAGTAGCTCTGTACAATTCCAGTCAAAACAAATACCACTAATCGAAAGATAAGGAACTTCTGAAAACTTCTTGGATAATACAAGCTACCCTCAGTCAGCCTTTCCAGCCTCTCGTTGAGGACGATTATGCGATTGAGTGTCTCTACAAATGTCCCCTTGTGCGTGAAGTACCCAACGGTGAGTATGAAAGCGTTGAAGACCTTAAAAACGATGCGGTTTGAAACAAGCAACTCTTCCCATTGAATAATTGTACTGCTAGCTGCCAAATAGTAGGTAACCGTAAATACTGCCACTAAAAAAAAGGTGCACACTAGGCTGCTCAACGCACAATATCCGAGAGCAAAAATAAGTTTGCATTCCTTATGTGAAGACCGCTCTACTCGGTTGGTCACTCGATTGTAAGTGAAATTGACTAGTCCAAAGAATTTATACAATTTATACAAAGTTCGCAATGAGCGTTTGAAACTGACCTTCGGCTCGAATTCGTCCATTCTGAACGAGATTGAAAGGTAAACTACTCGTATCAGAATTAGAGAGGCTTATCAGCCGAGTGATAACTAATTGCAGTTCCATCAATTAAATGATGGACTTTCATTAGGCTAATGATAGGAGTCCAAGGCGATAGATATTTGCGCTGAATAGCTTCTCATTTCATGGAAATTAGAGAGGTTAGCAATGCGACTTACTACGTCTTGCTTCAGTTCAGGGTTCCCAATCGAATTTTATTCCTATGCGGTAGTTCCTTTACAAATTTTGCTCATATTTCTGAGAAATTTCGTAGAAATATACCATTTAACTTGGCCTTCCTGACAGAAAATCGTCCCGATTCCATTGGTTATCACTTCCGTTATCATTGGCCGATGGCTTAATGTTCACTGCTTCCTTCATAAGAGAATTCCTCAACCTCTTTCAAGGCCTATCTATCATTGCAGGGACATCCTATACCGGCTCTTGAATCTAGGAAGAATCTTTTTACATGTACCTGCTCTGTTTTAGTAATTCTTTTTTTCCTATGGTGCGTTCGTGTCCACCTTTACCAAGTCTCTTCCCAATACTTTTTTAATTGAAATTATCTAAACACTTTTAAATAGTCAATGACTTCACGCCTCTGTGCAACTCCAAATAGCAACGCCCTCGTTATTGCTCCTGAACTACTTTGGATTTAATTTAGTGCAAACTCTATTGTGGGCAATACTTTCTCGAGAGTTCGAGCTTTGCCGGCACCTCTCCATTAGCTTGGAGAGTTTACTTTCTCGAACTATAAACTGATCTGCTCTCCTGCTGTAAAAACTCCACTTTTTGGGAGAGATAGTGGTGGAACACTATTCGACTTTCGTGATGACATCGAAGGAAAAGCTGGCGAAATGGATGTTGTTAATTTAAAATTGAATATATTTGATGTCCTCTTGGTACCAATCTACCTAAACTGTAATCATGGGCAGCGTGATGTCGAAAAGCTCTGTACTGTACAGTACGGACTACGGATATAATGTTTACCGGTGATTTTAATGGTCGTGTAGGACTCACAAAAAATAATTTCGCATCCGCATACAACAGTACTCTTCTGGAACCGTGCCGCAAATCTAAGAATATAATTTGTGATAACAAAGGAGCGAAAATACTTGAACTTGCTGATGAGTATGACATGTGTATGCTGAATGGTAGTTGCGAAGGAGATCCAGAAAGCTAGTTGACCTTCATCAGAGGACCGTGTTAAAAAATAAATTACTGCTTTGTTTTGGAAAATTGGATCAAGCTTCTAGACAGTTTTCAAGTAGGAACCGAGACCTTTTTGGACAACATGCCCTTTTCGAATTCGATTGCTAGCGGCAGCTATGCTTTCACAAAACCATCACAAAAATTGTATCAGCGTTATACAGCCAATGTTGAAGGTCTAACTGAAATAATAATGAAATCCATTCCGCAACAGAAAGATCATCATCATCATCATCGCATGATCCACTAAAGGGGTCGCGGATGTAAAACACGCACGAGAGATCTCCAGGCAACTCGATCCTCCGCCATCGACTCTAATTCATCAGGAGCAATGCCCAAGCGTAACTCGGCGAGTTCTTGGACTTGGTCCAACCACCTTGTCCTGGGTCTGCCAAGCGGTCGCCTACCTGATGGAATCGCATTCAACGCCTGCCTCGGAAGTCGTGATGATGGGGACATTCGTGCCACGTGACCAAACCACCGACGCATAGCCCTTTCCGTTCGAAGAAGCAGCTGCTCAATGTTGAGTTCCTCGCGCACTGCCGTGTTTCTCACCCTATCCCGGCGAGTAATTCCCACAACAGCACGAAGAAATATCATCTCAGCAGCTTGCACTCGCGATCTTATTCTTTCGGTCATTACCCAAATTTCATGACCATAGGCGAGAGTTGGAACAAATACTGAGTTGAAAACCGCTAACTTGGCTTTGACACCAAGCTCGGCGTTTCTGATTACAGAACTACCAAGCTGTTTCAAAACTGACCCAGCTTGACCAATCCTACAGGAATGCTCAGCATTACTCCTTCCATCACTCGTGAAAAAGACCCCGAGATACTTAAACTTCTCCACCTGCTTCAATGGGACTCCACTAACATGCAGAGTGCATTGAACAGGCGTACTGGAAATGACCATAACCTCCGATTTGTCCATGTTAACCCTCATTCCAGCATCAGCACATACGGCAACAAACCTATCGAGTGCGCGCTGGAGTTCCGTCTGGGAGGATGTGAGGATAAGTCACGCCATGCACTAACCAGTGCGTCCGATTAACAAAAGGCAACGGACAACGGCATCGACAGAAAGATTTAAAAACTTATAAAATATTCAAGCAAAAATGGTTTGATTCAGATTGCCTGAAAGCTAAAGCCAAATCTTTTAATTTCTGGAAACTTTTTAAGATCGAATAACACTAATATCTTTAAAACACTCTATCAAGATGCCAACTTCCATTGGCTCATCAAAAAAGTAGCCTCTGAACAACAAAACATTGCGCTCATAAACACCTAGCTCAGTTCTGGAAAGGTGTCAAGTACCTAAATGGATAAACGTCCAACATTTCTGCATCTCTTAAAGCCCCACAAATTAGGACTCATTTTGATAAGCTTCTCAATGCCCCATTAACCTCGCCGCTATTTCAATATGCAGCCCGTCTTATCTTAGACGAAAAATTAGACTCTGAATTTACTTTGGAAGAAGTCAATGAAGAAGTAAGTAACTTGAAATTAAATAAAGCATCTGGTATTGATCACATTACGTTTGAGTTCTATAAAAATTGCACGTATGAGCTTATGAATTCTCTCACAATTGAATTTAATCGAATATTCGATTCTGCTAGTATCGCCGATGTCAATCAAAGAAGCAATAATTTAAAAAAAAAATTTGTACGTCTTTGTATATTTTCGAGCAGCTTTTGATTCCACGAGAAGCACTCTTTTACAAGCTTTCCAAATTCCAAAAAGTACAATTATTTGAATCCTGAGAGTCTTGTATGAGAATAATACTGCATATGTATGGAATTATAAGTGGACAGCATTTTATATTATACATGAATGATATAACAGATGATGTTAAAGGTGAGATAAGGTTCAACGATGTATCAATTCCTGCTCTGATGTAGGCTGATGATATCGTCTTTCAGTGTGACACTGTCCAAGGTACGCCAGTTAATGATAAACAGGCTTAATGCTTTTTGTAAATGTTGGAAAAATTTGTAAAATATTTGGAAAAGTGGAAGTTAGGTGAAGAAATTGAGGTAGTATCCAGATACAGATAGTCAGGTATATCGTCCTCTTTAAATTTCAAAGCGCACTTTGAGGAGGCTGTTACTAAAAGAGCCATGTATTCGATTTGGGAACGTCGCTTCAAAAATAAATATGTATCGCAAAATGCAAATCAAACTATGTGCCACTCAACTGCGGTGTCGATAATGCTCTTCTGAGCTCAGGTATGGGGTTATAAACTACAAAGGCTACGATGCTGTGGAAAAATTTGAAGAAGATATTCCGCTTACCAAAAAACAAATCGAACTATATGTTACAGCTTGAAAGGGGAAAACGGGAACTCCTCCTTTGCTCTTGTACACTCTCAAAATGCACTTCAACTATATCTTAAAACTACTAGAGATGAATGAATACAGAATACCAAACGTAGTCTCTTAAGAAGTTTAATTAGAACTTAATTGGACCTGTCTATTCAAGCGAATGAGCAACCTTATCTTTTGAGAGAAAAACTCGGTTTTGAAGACTTATGGTAGACATATAAATAACCAATATGTCGAAGAACCCGAATCGTCAATCTTTGGGAAATAATGCAGCAAACTTAACAATTTAAAAAAAAAACGTTCTTCAGTGCACAGTCACGCA
The DNA here is from genome assembly GCA_907269125.1 of Eristalis pertinax. Lineage (NCBI taxonomy): Eukaryota > Metazoa > Arthropoda > Insecta > Diptera > Syrphidae > Eristalis > Eristalis pertinax. The sequence goes on along the minus strand of OU026145.1, from coordinate 115,152,441 downwards.
GTCGACAAAATAAGCAGTATTTTTGACCAGATAGGTGAACTCGTTCTGTTAAACTTTATACCCCATCGAGCAGATTTACCAATACTTTATCAGCTCTACAACATCAAGAAGAGAGAAGATGATATCTTAGATTTTCATAATTGTTTTGTTCTTCCGATTTTAAAAGAATTTTGACTATAAATGTTCGGAAAACGTGTGTTAGACGAAGATGATGCAATGACCATCTAAAATGGAGAAAAAGGATATGAGGTCTTATATGATTACTCTGTTATACAAAGCGTATGAAAGAAGGAGATTTTTAATGCAATTTAAGTTTATATTTTGTCAACCTGGTAGACGGCCATAGGACGAACCATTAATGACTTCGGTTAATCTTTAATAATAATATACGAGGGGCGTTCAATATATTCTCGGTATCGGGTTGAAGCTGTGGCGTATATATACATTGACTTATTTATCAAGTAATACTATTATTTTAGTGCATTCATGTAAAATTTCATATAAATGTGATTATTAATTCGCGTTTTATCTCTAGTTAAACAGAATACACATTTATTGCCGATTTGAGTTCTTCATCATCCGAAAATCTTTTTCCACGAAAACATTTTTTCAAATCCGGAAACAGGAAATAATCACTAGGGGCAAGGTCTGAACTATAGGGTGGGTGTTGGATTTCTTCGAAACCACAATCTCGCGCAGCAGCCTTGGAAACTCGCGCCGTGTGAACAGGAGCGTTGTCATGAAGAAGCAACACACCCGCTGCGAGTTTACCCCGTCTTTTCTTTTTAATTTCCTCCCGCAAATTATGCAAAGTGGAAGCGTAGGATGTGGCGTTGATAGTTTCACCTTTTTTTTGTACTCAATGAGCAAGATTCCCTTTGAGTCCCAAAAAACTGTGGCCATGAGCTTCCCGGCAGACGGAGTGACTTTGAACTTCTTCGGGGGGTCTGTTCCTTTTTTATGCCACTGCATGGACTCTTGTTTGCTTTCAGGGTCATAGTGGTGGACCCATGTTTCGCCACGATTCATAACACCGTCCGCGTTCTCACTACACATCTCCAAAAGCTCTCTACAGCATGCGATTCTCATTTTTTTCTGAAGCGCTGTGAGCATTCGTGGCACCACTGACCTTTGAAAGGTTAAGATGGTCATGAAGAATGGTGTGAATGGTACCAATTGAAAGCTTGGTGATCTCTGCCATCATTTTCACCTTTATTCGGGCATCCTCAAGAACAAGTTTTTCGACTTCTGTGATGCTTTCTCCCGTACAAGCAGTAGCCGGGGCGCCGGAGCGGAGATCGTCTTCAATGCTCTCTCTGCCTCTCTTGAAATCACTTGACCACTTTTGCACAGTTGATAATGAAGGTGCGGAACCCTGGTAAACAGCCACCATATCTTCATGAATAGTTTGTTGACTTTTTCCTTGCTTAGTGAGAAATTTAATTACAGCGCGATGCTCAATTTTCACCATCATCGTCTCAGTTGCCAATATGATTCTGTTTAACTAGAGATAAAACTCGAATTAATAATCACATTTATATGAAATTTTACATGAATCAATTTATATATATGACCACAGCTTCACCCCGATACCGAGAATATATTGAACGCCCCTAGTAATATGGGTGGCGCTACAACCCGTAAAGTGCTTCTCAGCAACCACTCGTTTTGTGCGTGCTATTGTTCTATCACGAGTGGAAGGGACCTTCAGTTTTATGCCGACTCCGAACGGCCAATTTTGATAAGCTTTTTCTAGGCAATTATACTCATTGAGCACTGTCAGTGACTAGAAAGAGGTGGGGCCGTGAAAAGTATTTCTTGTCGTACCAGGAATCGATCCTAGACAAGTAGTAGGTGCGTAATTGTCTCGTCGGTTAATGTCGGTTAATCTTTACATTGTAAAATATTTATTGAATAAAAGTCACTGCCACGGTCGGAAATCAAGGATTGTAAGCAAGTTAAAACTTTCCTGGTATTTGTCATCTTTGTGGCGAACACCTTCACATATTTTGTGAATGCATAAATACGTAATTTCTTTTTTCCAATCTTTATTGATACAATTTTTTCCCAAATGATCTATATGTCTCGAAAGGAATATTTGCTTCGGGAATGCTGTATAGCAACCCGTGGTGTTTACCCGACTTGGGTGAAAAGGTAAAAACATACAATTACCAATATGCTCCTTGACTTTTTCTCTCATACTCGGAAACTGTCACTGCCGGCTTCTGTAAACGCTACTATAATCGTCTTGTGAATAAAATTAAGAACACAATGCCTGATGTCAAGGATCTGGAGACAGCTAAGCTAGACGTTGCTTTATTGGAATTTACCTTTCAAAAATATTTTTAGCTTATATTAGGTGAATGACAGCCATTTTTTTCCAAATTGCATCATTGTACGCAAACTTTTGTGGAGCACTGTACATATATATATTTATTATTTTTTTTTATTTATTCTGATTTATAAATGGACCATAACACTCCTTATAATAAGGTCTAAATAAGGTAACTGAAGCCTTATAATAGCTTTACAATAAAATCTGTGTAAGGATACTGACTGCTATAATAAGTCTTTTAATAAGGTATACACTAGGCATATATAATGCTTAAAATAAGGCAGCGAAAGTTTATGCCATACGCGGTATACGTATGCCCAATGATATGACAATGTTAGAATTAGGAATAAAATAAAGGATTCCTTATGAATAATAAGTCTTACATACTAAGGCTTATATTCTATTGCAATAACCCTCATATACATACTCCTTACATTGTTTGCCGGGCGGTGTGTTCAGACTTAATGTATGTGTGTTACGTACTCTAAGAGGGGATGTTCAGCCCCATTGTGTGTTTTGAGTTTCGAACGATTCGATAGTTCAGCCTTCAAGCTAATTTTGACATACGAATAATTCTGACATGAATTTTTTCTGGCGATTAGATTCATTCAAAAAATTGCTGGTAAAAAGCATCATGTACAACACATCCATTATTCTTCTAATATGAAACTCCACTTCGCCGTCTCGTACAAAAAAGAACGAATGCAATTTTATTTTTCCTACCGTTTTACTTATAGTTATTTGATATTTTTATGAAATTGAATCAAATAGAAATGTCAGTTAATATCAAAAATCAAACCCATTGAGGTTCATTCGAAAGCGAATTTCTATTCGTTCGAACGTCAAAATATACTAAATTCATTCGAATGAATAGATATATTCGAACAAATAGTAGAGTCGTTCGAATCTCAAAATAAGGCTGGTTATTTAATTTCTCAATTCGCTATAATAATAATATGGGTGGCGCTACAGCCTGTAGAGGGCCAGGGTCTAGCTTCTCAGCAACCACTCGTGTTGTGCGTCCTATTGTTCTATCACGAGTGGAAGGGACCTACAGTTTTATGCCGACTCCGAACGCCCAAAGTTGAGAAGCTTTTTCTGGACAGTTCTACTTTTTGAGCATTGTCAGTGACTCGAAAGAGGTGGGGACGTGAAAAGTATTTCCTGTCGTACCAGGAATCGAACCTAGACATGTATTTTCTTAATTTATAAATTTTAGTTTAGATATTGAAATAAAATCATAATCATTCAGCAGTTTTTAAAAATTATGCGGATACGTGGAAAATATTGAATATTGCTTCACATCTCTGTATTGATTTTTGGCAGGAAATTAATTTGGTAATGACGATCACATGTCAAACTTTTGTAATAGACTTCCGCAACAATTCTAAGTACAAAAAGAAAATCAAAGAATCCTGTCTCTTAACGAGTTCTAACATCAATGTACGTACCTAATCGTTCCCCGGTAGCCGATAAATAGTCCGCAGTGAACTGTTGAAATGCCAAAATTGCATAAGAGACAACTATATCCTTCAAAAATGAAAATAAGAAGCTATGATTTATCACAAACAATCGGAATGATCTTGTGGCGAGGTCGTGGATCTTATGATGCAAGAAAACCAATTCAATCTGTAAATGCATTGTATGTTTCGAAATCGTTGCAAAGCGTATCACAGTATGTCTTACCTCTCGCTGCAGTTCTGAATCCCATTCCAGTTTGTTGTCTGCGTAAAACATCATCAGTAACTTGCGGCGAAACCTATTCTCAGATTGCACTAATCCCTCTGCTACATGACCGTTTAGATACAAATTGTATGAGGCCCAACATCCGCTAAAAATTATCCGATAAACTAATTTGACAATCTGCCATGTGGGCACTTGCATTTTATCCAATACGAGTATGACTAGTAACTTGAGCAGCTTATAGACAGAACTGATGTCGCCGAACAGTCCAAAGAAACACACTACGTATAGAATATTGAAGGCTTCGTTGAATTTCTGCTTCACGCGGTGGATTTCATAAGAAATAGATATGACTTCGCGAATACGGCGTTTGATCGTTCTTTTGCTTGATGTGGCACACAAAACACTCAACAGAATATTCATCTTCTGATAGAAACACATTAATGTCAGGTTGCCGTATATATGAGTCCAAAAGGTGAATTCCATCAATGTAAAAGTGTTTACAAACCACAGGAAACATGCGATATTTACTACAAATGTCCGGTAGTAGGTTTGTACAGTTCCAGTCAAAACGAAAACCACTATTCGAAAGATGAGAAACTTCTGAAAACTTCTTGGATAATACAAGCTACCCTCAGTCAACCTTTTTAGCCTCTCGTGGAGGATGATTATGCGATTGAGTGTCTCTACAAATGTCCCCTTGTGCGTGAAGTACCCGACGGTGAGAATGAAAGCGTTGAAGACCTTAAAAACGACACGATTTGATACGAGGAACTCTTCCGATTGAATGAGTGTACTACTAGCTGCCCAATAGTAGGCAATCGCAAATATTATAACTAAGAAAAGGGTGCACACTAGGCTGCTCAATGCACAATATCCGAGAGCAAAAATAAGTTTGCATTCCTTATGTGAAGACCGCTCAACTCGGTTGGTCACTCGATTGTAAGTGAAATTGACTAGTCCAAAGAATTTATACAATTTATACAAAGTTCGCAATGAGCGTTTGAAACTGACCTTCGGCTCGAGTTCGTCCATTCCGAACGAGATTGAAAGGTAAACTGCTGGTATCAGAATTGGGGAGGTTTACCAGCCGAGTGATAACTAATTGCCGTTGCATTAATAAAATTATGGGATTCCATTACGCTAATGGTAGGACTCCAATGCTAAAGCATTTGTGCTGAATAGCTTTTAATGTCATGGAAATTAGAGAGGTTAGCAATGCGACTTACTACGTTTTGCTTCAGTGAAGGTTTCCAATCGAATTTTACTCCTATTCGGTAGTTAATTTACAAATTTATTCCTATTTCTTAGAAAAGTGTTTGTACTTCTTGCATGGCCTACTGCACTACTTTAAACCATTTCAGTTCAATTTTCTAAATTTACAGTTTACTATTTCCCTATCCATGTGGCCAACTAGGCGTAGTGCGGTAACTTGAGTTCTGAAATAGTTGGTTGAGGAAAGTGTGATTATACCGGACCACCAGTTAGCATTAGGGGCCATGATACCTAACATACCGAGTCCAAACTGGCGTACGGCATTCAATGCAGCAGGGAACGCGTTGAGAATAGTGGCGAGTTGTTGGCTCCCCGAGACATATTCACTGCTGATCTTAAGCGAATTTGATAGCGTACGCCGACGATCTTGTACGCTACTAGATCTCGGTCAGATATATCTTGTTACAGTGACTTCGATAAATTTCTGAGATTTGTCGAAAGAAATACGGGAGTTATGGATTTATTCGGAAGCTGATCAAACTCACGGAGCAGCTTTACGGGATACATGCAGAGATTAGCTCAAGTTTGTCAATGTTGACCGTAAAAAGTGTACTTTACCTTGCAATTTGTCTTCTTTTTTTTTTGTCTGAAGTGTCTGACTACTACCACTGATCGACAACTCCAGTGATTATAAATCCAGTGCTAATTTAATCTGAACGACAAATGCTAACTGGACCAGATTTGAAAACCGGATAAGAGTTGCTTTTACTGGTATTCGAACCGGGGACCCCTCTAGCCAAGAGCTGGCACTCAAAGAACTGCGCCATCCAGTACCATTTGGAATTTTATTGGATCAATATCTGGCGAAAGCTAAACAGGCCTTTGCTGTCGCAATGGAGTTGTTTTACAGCAGTCAACTTGATCCCAGGACCCTCAGCAAGTCCGTCCTTCCAGATGTAAAACAAGAGGATGTTCGAGAGATAGTGTCATCAGACCGGCCCCTGTTTGTATCGAACAGCCGATTCTGAGTACAAGACGTTATATCGTACGAGATTCTGTACAAGAGTCAGACTGAGCAGAAGACATATTGCACGAGCTACGACTTCAATCAACAGTCCGATATGGATATGGATATAATCCTCCCGAAGCATTCGACATCGACGACTGGTCTAATACAGGATCCGCAAGGATGTCCAGTTATTTGCCATGTCGTACGCTGAACATAGGATGAGCGACTACAGTTCGAACGGGTTGTCGCTCGCAGGCACGAGAATCTCCTCAAGTTCAGTTCAAAAGCCTCAAATTTGTACCACCAAATTGATGGTCCTTGCTATATCCCTTGCGGATTTCTGGAATCAAAGGCCTTTGCAACTGAACATGCGATCAATAAGGAAGAAGAATATATGAGAGTAGTTGTTTTTGTCCCCGTAACAGTAGGTTTCCCGACTCATTTAGTCCGACCATAACTGTTCCGAGGTAATTTTGGGGAAATTAGGGTATTGGTACCTAGTATTGACAATGCAGCGATAATTGGGCGTGAGCTTTCTAACATTCCTAATACGAAAGTTTGAATGTTTGTGGAGCACATAAGGAGGACATAAGTGCAAAATGAAAAAACCACACACTGAATGATATGATATTGGCATGAATACCTGTTTGTACCTGCATGTTGTATTTTTTCCGTGTGGGAGCTATTTGGGTAGAAAACCCTGTCATTAACCAGATCATGAGCACTCTGTATACCAAGTTTCAACCAAAACCGAAAAGCCATTTAGGAGCTAGACCTCCACAAAAAGTCGAACAGCCAAGTAGGCAAACCTCCAAACATTCTAATTCAGAATATTAACTGCATTTTGTAACTTTCCTGTGTGTGTGTTTTTGAGGAACTGAGTGGAGATTATGTAGAATTAGCTCGTGATCTAGAGGAGAACACAAAATGCCTAACGTCTTGGTTAGTCTGGCCTATTCTAAAGGCGACTAGATGCCGCCATTGGTTGAGTGCCTGCCCCTGGTTATAGGGGTCTCTGGTTTGAATACCGGTGAAAGCAAAGTTAGTACGATTTTATCCGGTTTTCATATCTGGTCCTGTCACCATTTGCCGTTGAGATAAAATTAGCGGCGCTATCACTGGAGTTGTCGATCAGTGGTAGTAGTCTGACTATGGGTATCACAATGGACGAAAATAGTGCCTCTGGCTATTTCGCTGACAGGCCACCCTACCTTACCTAACCTAACCAGGCATAGTCCTGATCTCCTAGAAACTACTGCCCCTAATTATCTCCATCGATAGTCAGCATCCCTTCGTCATAAGCTTCACTTGGTATCCTACCAGTGGATAATAAATAAAGTATTCAAACGAAAATGGAAACAAGTTGTCCACTGTGCGTCGTTAGAATTTATCCTTTGCAGATTTTTGGAATCAAAGGCTTATGCAAACAATCCGCTCCTCAAAGGAATAATTTGAGTGCTGAGTTAATGAAATTCAGCAACATTTATGCCCACAAAACCGTAGAAGCCATTTACCCAATACGCCAAACCATACGTCACCGTGCGCTATGTGCCTTATGAATCAATGAAAAATTTACAATTTTTAATTAAAACCCTCGGTTTTCTGTCAAAATTACTTCTTGCGTGAATTTGAGCTTTACGTAATCTCACATTACGAGGGCGTGCTCTTTTATTTGAAAAAAAGGGTCAAAAGTATTGAACTTTGGTTCATGTTCTGACGCCCTGCACAAAAAACAGCAAACCTGAGTTGAGGTCGTGCGCATTTTGATACGTTAAACACATGAGAGCATATCACTGCAATACTCTCCACTGATATTTGATATTTGGGAGCAGTCATAGCAAAAATAATTTCCTTGCAAAAAAATTAACTCCAACGCAGTATTTTGTTTCTGGCATCGCAGAAAATGGAGACCATTTTTTGTTCGTTCGCCAATTGAATGGCTTTAATTTTGCAAGAGCTCTGATTTTTTGAGTAGGCAGCAATCTGTATACTGAAGGAGACTTGAATGTGTGATTCCAGTGAATTCACCTCTGATGTGGCCTCAAAAATCGTCCGATTTAACTAGCAGCCATGATGGTGGAATTTGTGCGAGTTGTAGGACCAGAATATTGACCCACGCGAGCCCCTATTTCCCGCGTAATTGTCCGAAAAGCAACAAAGTCCAACAGCAAAGAGAAGTTGTATACCTCTGCAAAGTATATTCCTCAAAGAAGGCAACACATCAAGACTGCATTGACATATCAATGCATCTGTCTAGAGACGAGAATCTCCCTCTAAGTTGTTGACCATCTCAAATTGTCATTTGACCAAGAATTGGTCACGGACCAAAGTCCCAAGAAAAGAAAAGTGCACTTCCTCAATCAAAAAGAAATTCAGTACTCTTGTATTCTTGAATATTGCAACTAGTCTCAACCACCAAATTACACTCCAGCTGTCAGCTCTACAGACTAAGTCAATCTACTCTGCGTCCACTCCGCAATCAGCTCAGCGGGACATGGATGCCTTAAGTGCCGCATGGAAAGCACTCACTTCAACACTCCCAAAGTAGCACGAGTACTTGAAGATCTCAATATGCAGCAATCCGCTCATTCGGATGGTATTCCGTCAACACTTTTGAAAACCAACATGTAAAACGATTACGTCTGTATTTCCATCGTTGGTAGCCTGCTCTTCTGGGCGCTTTTGACGTGATGGAAAACGCCGTTTGTTTGGCCCGTTCCGAATCGCTTTTGCATGTCCTGTCCTTCCACCCACTGTGTGCACTTGCATGCCTTTTTTCTAATGCCGCGGAGGCAGTGATAAATCGCCAGCTAGTAAAATAACTTGAGTCACATCGAAACTTTTCAATGATCAGTAATGCGGTTTTAGTGGTTGATGGTTGCGCGAGGGTGTATCCCATCGAAAAGTGAAGCCTCACTCCGTTGGTTGCATTGCTCTTAGTGCATGCATTTGACAAAGTTTGACTGTGTGCGCTTTGTAATTGGTGTGCGGATAGGAAATGCACGGGTAGTCTCAGAAGTTTTAGGCTAACACGGAAGCGGGTATTTTTTCGGCAAATGAGTTTGGCTTTCATCTTGACACTGCTCGTACCAAAAGATAGTTTAACCAATGAGATATATATTTTTGTCTGCATGGAAAGACAATTTTCTCTTGAATAGGCTGAGACGGTTCAGTTCGCGGTACTTATTCAAGGACAATGGCATGATACGCTCGAAGCAATCCTGAACTTCTAGTGAAAGCGCGGGTCTACTTTGACTTTGAGGTAGCCTAGCTCTTTCAATTGCAACTGCCTACACATTGCAAAACAGAACGCAAAACAGGATACATAATTTCTGTTTTTTGTCGTTATTGGATAATATTGAAATTGTCAGTTCCCATCGGACTGGAACCTGTTGATTTTGACTCGTTTCCAGTCTTCTGCAGCCCAGTTTTTATGTTCTTTGAACTTTAGGCGGTCCTAAAGTCCCAGCGGACGCCAGCACAATTATTCGCAGTATTATTCTAATGTTAATCGGTAAAGAGTTCCACAGTTATACGGCATAAGTGCAGAAAAGTCGTGATGAATTATGAAGGCGATAGCGTGAAGGAATTAAAGCCCGTGTTCTGAGAGAATGAGCTTAACATACAGGTGCAATAGTCTTATTCACCATAATGATATGCAAGAAAATGCAATTTATGGCGTTTAAGTGGTGTCTAAGTGAAGTTTCCAAGAAATCTTTAGTCAAGTGGGATACATAATCATGACGGCGCAACCCGTAGAAACCATGGCATCATATTAGGTAAAGGCATTGGCCTAATATTCTCATTAGATGATCTCTCTCTCTCTCTCTCTCTCTCTCTATCATTCAACCCCCTTGACACGAGCAAATTTCTCCACGGCAACAAAAGTGCAGTTACAAGTACGGAATGATTTCTACTCTGCCGGAAATCTCGGACACACCAAGGACGCAAGTTGATAAGAATAAGTATCAACATTGAGAAATACTACATTACAAGTAGCGCATTATGAAAATAGAGCTGACTGTTAAATAGATATATTATATTGGTTTAGTCAAATGAAGCAGTACTCAAGTTACTTCAAATCGAACACAAAAACATTCGAATGCCCTACAGTGCAGATGGACCTGGCCATCAACAAATAAGCCTCTCCAGCTAGAGAAAATCTCTAGCTAGCTGTCTCCAGTTTCGAACACCATGTTGGTTGAGGTCCTTTTTCACCTGTGTGCACCACCTTAGACCCGAGTGTACCGAGTGGCGATGTCTCACAGATTCGGAGTCAAAGACTCTTCGGGCCGGAGCTGAGTTGTCTATGCGATCTGTATTTTAGACGCTTGACTGGCTCATAAACGCCTGGCTGACTTATATCACTGTATAGACAGTACAGTTAGTGGTTGAATCTTCCAATCCAGATGCCATCGACGCAAAAATGACTAAATATCGCTTGCATCATATCTCGCGGACTCGCTGCGAGGTTTTCCATGCCTCTGTGTAGTACAGCAAGACTGGGACTATCAATGTCTGATATAAAATCCGTTTAATCACTCCAGAGACGGCGCTATTACTCATTTGTCTGCTCCAGTCCAGGCGGATTTGCGTTTGACTCGGTGCTGCTGTCGATTGTATTGTTTAATGCGGAGCCGAAGTGCTTGACCATCTTAAAGTTTTCTATTTAATTCATTTTTTTTCTATGCTGGATTCCACTTTGCGATTGAGCATGGGGCACCCTGTATGCACTTCATTTCATCCTCATTTGCTTTGAGATCAGCTCGTTTCACATGCACTTCAATACCAGTGAAAGCTTCTACAAAGGCGCGCTATAAGCATTCAACGGTGCTTGTTACGCTCCTCATCTAGATTCTAGACCAACTTAGAGTAGATGATCCGTGTTTACACTGCTCACCACCCTAATACCAGGCTGAAGAAGTCATACAATGCATCCCCGGTACAGGAAGCTATTTATGTAACTCTACAGTTATCTCCAAAAATAAGTAAGGACATGTTGTCCACTGTGTAGCGCAGTACTCACGCCACGAGTATTGTTCAGTCAATTGAAATGCATTCCACTTGTCTCCACAATTTCGTCCGTCTCTTCGTTCAACTGGGCAGGATTCCAAGATTCTATATCATGTCCTTACACTGAAAAGTACTGAACTCAACTAGGAAACTGCTCGACACGAAACGCATTTTTTTTGGCAAGAATACATACCTCATCCCATTCGCCATCGTGCATAAACTCAAGCTCAATAGTAAAGGAAAACAATCATTCATGACAGTTTCATTTCATTACTTAGCTCGATGTGGTGTAAATACATTCCATCCATCAACAAACCAACGAGCAATTCCGCATTAACCCAGTGGTTGCGCCATCACCGTGAGTTAGCACATTCTTCGAGTTTGATGAAAGTGAATCGCTTAATTGGTGGAACGTTTGTTGATTGCAAAGAGGTCCTTTCATAACCTTCGTGAGGGAAAACAAAATTGAATTTTCGGTCTTCAATGGCTACTTCAGCTTAATCCTTTTGAATTATTTGCTCATTCAATAAAGCGAAGGGCGGTCTGCATGCATCGACATTAGGTCTCATTCATTCATGTCACGTATGCCAGGGATCTCTAACTGAATTTAATTACTCAATAGAGTGGCAGGCAGCTTTTTAAGTAGAGCTTTTGTTTTCCTTTTGATTGTTTTTATTTGTTCTAGATGCAATGCTTAATTGAATCGCTCATGTTCGAGTTCACCTCGTATTCACATTCATGCAAGTGGGGGACAAGAAAAAACATTGGCAAACATTGAATGTGTTCACATATATAATGTGGTTTTTATCCTATCTGCTCCTGCCTTAGAGCGAGCTTACTCAACTGGAAGTTCAAACACTTTGTTTAAGATTCGATTTGCATTGCTTTGTTTTGGAAAATGCTTACCTTGAGTGTAGCTTAACGACAGGACTTAGTGGCACCACCCCTATTGCACATAAGGAAGAGGACAAGTTCTTATGTTAAACAACAGACAATAAGCCCTCCTTGGGTGCACATGTCGATAGTGTATGCAAAGCTTTTCTCCTTTCTTTCGGGGTATGAAACCGTCCTGCTGAAGCTAAAGTTTTGGACGTAGGCTCTGCTACAGTCGCTCGCAGTGTGTGTGTGTTCTGTTACGTACAACTCATACGCATCCCAACTGCGAACGGCGAAGTTTGAGAAGATTTTTTTTCTTCGAATATGGTCTCTGGGCATTTCACAGTGACTACATGCAGGTGGTGGAATGAAATTGAAAGTTAGTGCAGCCCGAATTGACCCATAAACTGGGAACTTGTCGCTTTGACACCGCTTTTTGAGAAAACCGCTCAAGTTATAAATTAACACTGGCCTTAAGACAATTTTGAATCATTAACTAAACGGAGGTAGAAGCACGATATACGGATCCTCCGAGAACAGGACGGCCATGGTCCTTTTCAGTTAGTCACGAAAATTGAGTCAGGAGAAGCATTTACGAAAATGTTAGAGATTGAGATTAACAGAATTGTGAACCGTCGCGTCGCAATGCTGGATGACCCAGAGCACCATTCTATGTGCGATAGTATTACAAATGAAGTGGTATAGCCCAACATGCGGTGCATCCACATGATTAGGCAGCTGAATCTCCACTCTGCTGTGAACAATTTGTGAGAGATTACGTCTGGCAATCGAAATCGAATTGAAGGGAAACAACTAAAATACCAAACAGGAGTCCTGATGTATTACGTCAGGATGACACTCAATTCATGACCCGTCAGAAATGACAATGTAAAATATAGATACAGTGCTGTCTGGCATCTGGATAGCGTGAACGGCCTGTGCAATAATTAGTATATTTATAAGAAAATAATTAGTATTTTATAAAAAATTAATTTGAAATTGTTCACGTTATCCAATCGTGTTTTCTTATCCATAAAATACACTTGGACTGTAGATTTATTGATATTTATTAAGATTTAATTTATTTAGATAAACAATATTTTGCAGTACTTTCTGCACAGACTTTTCGCGAATTTTTTTTCGAAACTAGTGTGATGGAATTCTCCATGGTATAAGCCTCAGCTCAGGTGGGTGTTCACGCAATCAGTGGTTCACGCTTCCCAGACACTACTGTATACATGTACGGAAGTATGAATGAACCCCAAATCTTTAAGTATCAGTGAGTGCTGGAATTCACTGCTTTAAAATAATATATAATATGGATGTCGCTACAGCCCATAGAGGGCCCCACCAGTGTTGTGCGTTCTTTCACGAGTTGAAGGATAATACAGTTTTATTCCGACTCCGAACGGCCAAGTTTGAGAAGCTTTTTCTAGGCAGTTATACTCTTTGAGCATTGTCAGTGACTCGAAATAGGTGGGCCGTGTAAATTGTTTTTTTGTCGTACAGATTGATGTTCGGTATTCGAACCTAGACGACGATTCAAGTGCGTTGGAGTCGACGCACATACCCACAACGCGGCCACGGCCGTCAGTAAGCGCTTTACTGAAATCAATATAAATTCCATCGACCTGTTTTGTTTTGTTTTGTGTCTTATTGGTAATGAAGGAATAGTAAATTGATAGGTTGGTAGAAGTCGAGCGTCGAGAAATGAAACTGTGATGAGATTACGACATGTGTTTTTTGATAAATAATTCAGTTGCACTCCTCATTAGGGTAGTTTTGTAGTCTTGATAGTATTCGTAGTATTGTTGAAGGAAGGATCGAAGAAATCTGTCTCCATAGGTTAAACACAATTATCGCTGTGAAAAGAGTCAGAGAGTTCTTCTTTTGGTCCGTTCAACAAACGTACAACACACAAACATAGGCATCTCATTTTAACCAACTGGGAGCTGTCAAATTGATTGTAATTGAAAGATAGTTCTGCCGACCCTAGAAAACCAATGCATAAAAAAAATGTCTACGCTGAGCAAAAATATGTCCAGAAGAACCCACACGGCTATCTGCGAAATGGAGTCTGTCCACTAAATTTAAGGTCCCTTACGGTGTTGCACATCACGCACAGAAATGGAATTCCCTTCAGATGAATAAAGATACGCCGTTCTCTCTAATGAATGGGTAACAGAAAAACCTCAGGTAACACGTTTGTAGACCGTAGACCGATGTTTTCAATTGAAATAAGTCCTCGCGGTGTCATTCGAGATAAATTGATGGAAACGTTGAGATAGAAAAAGGGACCAGAGTTTCATTTGCTGACCTTGGCTATAATTTCATTTGTCTCGCTGTGCCCATAAATTCGCACCCTTAATGATGGCATGTGTGTGACCGAGTGTGAGGCAGAAAATAAAAATTAATGCATAATAAAGTCCATTTAATTTTTTTGATTAGAATTTTTAACGAATGCAAATTTATTCCACTCGGAGGCTCTCAAATCACAAGCAGGCATGTGGCCTACTCATATTTTAAAGCATTTCAGAAAATGTTTGCGTTATTTTTTCATGCTCATGCCCTTAAGACCGATGAAATAGAAAAATTATGTTTGGATTCTATAACATTTTATACACACAGAATATCCGGCAACATCCATGTGAAGAAATTTATTTGCCACTGAACGTAGGTACGTAGATTCGCATACGCATTGGCATACGCATACATATGGATGTTCCCTTATGCACATTCCGTAAATATTTGCAATTCAATTTCAGAGTGTCCTTTGGCGGTGATGGTATGAGCGAATGAATGAATACAGGTTCCGGGAATCTCAATTTCGTCCATTTCACATACACAAATGTCGAATTCAATTATGCGCTTGATTGATTTTAGGCTATCATTGTGCAGAGGAATACTGTTTTGATCATCAGCTTGGGACTAGGTGCTTGCCAGCTATGCACATGTGTGTGTATATGTATGTATGTAAATTAGAGGGGTGATCTGTCTGTAATACAACGAGCGACATGTGTTTAATCCTGTGGTATTTTCCTTTTTGTGTGACAGCAAACATTTGTGTATTTTCTTGTTCGTACGCACTGCCTGTTGCTGGTGAACATTGTTCGTTTAATCAAGCTTTGCTTCTGCATATAAATTGCTCACAATGCGATGCAGAGTCATTTGATTAACACAACTAAATGGTGGAGGTTTTGAGTCTGCTATAGAATGAAGTTAAACATGACATCTGAGGTTCTGCTATGGACACTGGGCAGCAATGTATTCGCTGTTTTTCGAATTGGCAGCACTGTCTGGCAATGACAACTATTTTCGGAGTTGACAGTTGGTGTTATTTACGTTCAGTTTGGTTAACCCAATTCAGGATTTTGACTGTTGTTTTCATTTGAGTTCAGTTCGATGTCTTACCCGTGTTGTAATGCTCTCGCTCCAATTTTTAGAGGCAAAATGATTGTGAAAAATACTCGCAGTTCCATCATTGTCAAACAAGATACTAGGACGTCTGACAAAATGATTTTCGATTACTGTTCTACGCATTTTGGGCTATAATTCCACCATAAATTGACTAAGAATCGTTTTCGTAGCGTTAGAAGTTCAAATACTGCATGCATAAACACGAACTTATACTCAGTCCTACAAAAATAAAATTAACGGTGACAGATCTGGATCCATATCTGGGCAGTAAATCTGACTTTCTATGCAAAATCCGACACTATCTTGTTGAATCAATCTTGTATTCCAAATCGGTTAAGATTTGACGGTGACTTTTCTCCTTTTTTTAATTCAATTATCTTTCAAGAACGATTGAACCATTAAATTAAAAAGCTAATTCTGACTAAGTACAGTGCTGGACTAGGACCCGTGGTCTAGGAGTGAATTTAAAATGAACCTGTTATGCTTACAATTTCGAGTTAGTAAATGAGTTTGTCTAACTCGGGGCAAACGTGAACTATACAAACGACATCACAGTGGAGATCCATCGTAGAATCGCCCTTAGCAACCGGTGCTACTTCGGTTTGTCAAAACAACTGACTGGAAGGACCAAAATCATGCTCTACAAATCTCTTATTTTGCCAGTCCTGCTCTATGGAGCCGAAAGCTGGACGCTAAGCAAAACTGCAGAGCTGATTCTTGGTACCTTCGAAAGAAAAGTTCTCCGACGGATATATGGTCCCGTCTGCGAGGAAGGCGAATGGAGAAGAAGACATAACTGCGAACTCTACGAGCTGTACCAGGATGTGGATGGAGTCCGAAAGGCAAAAGTCCGTCGACTGCACTGGCTTGGCCACATCGACCGTATGGACAACAATGCTTCAGCAAAGATTGTCTTTGAATCCGAGCCTACTGGTTCGAGACGAAGAGGAAGATCTCCGTTATAAAGACCAAGTAATCGCGGATGCAAGACAGCTTGGTCTTGATGACTGGAAGCAGCGTGCTCAGAACCATCAACGATGGAAGGCAGCAATTGCTCAGGCTCGGACACTCCACGGGTCGCCAGCCTGATAAGTAAGTAAGTATGCTTACATTGCTAGCAACTCAAATTCGTGCATTCATAGCACCCGCATGGTATTCATCACAACAGTCCAGAGCTTAACTGGAGATTTGACATCGAGCAGCGAACAAGAATATAACTATAATGTACATGGCGATGAAGTCCGTAGTGGTCCTGGGCCTAGTCTTTATCGCAATCACTAGTGTTGGGTGTGCTGTTGCGAAATATTGAAATGTTGTGCATCTTATACTCTTCTATACATCTGTCATATGGCGGCGAGATGATTACCTAATAGTACGTTTACACCGCAAATTCAACATGTTGGGAACAAAATTTCGAAATGCAATTTTGCGTTCCCGCTGGTACTTCAACATTTCAAATGACAGCTAGTTTCCATTCTTATTGGAATTATCACTTGAAATGAATGATTGTTTTGTTGACAGCTGTTTTTTATTTATGTAATGGGCTGAAAAGTTAATAAATGAAGTGCTTAATTTGAAAAGAGGTTTGTTCGATTTTACAAACTTGTAAATACATCGAGAAAATTAAACATTTCGCTGAAATCCAACAATTCGAAATGCTGGAAAATGTATGGCAAACAGCTGTGCATTTGGGCTGACATGTTGAAACTAACCGAAATGTTGGATTTAGGTGCGGTGTGGATGTACAATAATCTGGAGAGAGCACATACGATAGCTTTGGGGATAGCGGTTTTTGTAGAGGTAAGGAGAATTTTAGAAAACCAAATTTTTCTTTTTAATTACAAAAAACAACGACAACACTTACAATGAAGTACTATACCGGTTTAGAAAGCTAGATAGCGGTCTTCTTCCACACATCCCCTAAGCCAGTTTTTTTCCTGTAGAGCGTGCATGTCAGTGATGAATTTGTTTTCAAAACATGAACGCTTTCAGCGATTGTCAAACAATGCATATTAAAAAAATGGAAAACCAAAAATTAAACATACTCAGTAGCGGATGACGAATTGATTTGACGTATGTGAAACAAGCACATCAAGTCTTAAGCTTAGGATAAAAGCAAGGATAATCCCAGTTCCTAAAATTATGCGCACATGAATCGCCACCTGTGAAAGCGAATTCTTAGAAATAATCTCTTTTTCAGCGAAATGTATTCGTCTTGGTATGCCAAAAGTTGCGCAATTTAATTAAACAAGTTAAAAAAATCCTAATTAACGATGTTTTCATTTCAGTGGCGACATGTCAAGCTTAAAACGCAATCCACAAAGAGGCAGACGCGGTCCTCATGTTCACGACTAAAAATTGCGAATAGAGACATTTCTATGTGAATGGAACGTCAGAGTGTGCGAAGCAAGACGTGGGTCATGTGTACATCACTTAAGAGAATAAACCCGCCTGGATATCGACCTTTTGGCAGTCTTCCGTTTTTATCTAAAGTGCACATGGTAAGTAGTCCAGTCATTAAAGTACACATTAAGCGACACAATCTTTTTTTTTTTTAACTCACATTCAATCAGGATTCCACAATGGGCATGCATTTCTATGGTTCAACTTTATTAAAAGTAACAGACCACAAACAAAGAGCCATTGACGAATACTTTGCCAACAAAAAACGTTCATCATTTTGTGATGCTCGCAATGATGTAGCCCAAGGTTCTATTCTAAGTCCAATAATATTTTCAGTTATAATCTACTCATCAATGTCAAAACTAAAACTTGCCAAATAAAATCATCACAGTGTCTCTCATAACCCATGGTTGTAAGTTATTCATAAGAAACAGCATGAATATGTTTATGAAAACATCAGTTTCGCTATTCTCTATAGATAGACTCGTAATTTTGCAATTTTGTAATTATTTTTTCATCGCATTTCGGTATCTGCACTTGTCTTGTACATAATTCGTATCACCTATTGTCGCAGGTAAAGACTAAGTTCTTTTATATTTTTAGTCCAGATCGATTTGAAATAATTGTCTATATTTGATTTGTCTTCACTTGATTGCATCTGCATTGAGCATGTACGCGTGCAACACAAGTTGCCTTTACAGAACAATGTACGATGGCACAAGTATTATATTTACCAGCAAAATGGACTTGAACATTCATGTCAATTCAATAACAATTCAAATAGAAGACAAAGACGGACCGTAATCCCTTTAGGCCTCATGCTGCCCCCTAATCATATTCGAACAACTCTACTATACAGAGACTACATCAATTGCCTTCGGTGTGTATTCACAACAGCTGGCGCCGAAACATATAAAGGTAGATATCTGCTAAAGGCAATGTGGGCGAGTAGAACAGGCGAACATAGCTATTGGCCAGAACAGAACATATGACATTTCGATTCTCCATACCAGTCTCAAATTCATCACATGATGCCTACTGAAATTACCAATTGCCACTCATTTCAAGGAAGTATACGACACACTCAAAGTGCTATACAATCACAAAATTAAGTCAAAATAATTGCAGTTGACTTTAATCACATGGCAGCTGCTGCAGCAATTAAGGCAACGCCAATCAACGGACCAATAGAACACAACTATATCACACCAATTGTCATTCGACGAATGAACAGAGAAAAGTCTGAAAATGCTGGAAGACTACTAAAAAGTAAGCACAACAAAGCAACTCAAAGAAAAACTGGAGTGACTCCAAACAATCTATTTAATGACTGTTGAAAAAAAATCAGGCCACAACTTCTGAGACGAACTTTTCACTTTGGAGAGCTGCTGAAAAGTTCTGAAACTAAATGACACATCTGGCACAATACGCTCGCGGACCCAATTGAAAAGTTGACTGCGATGTAGTGAATAGGAGCAAAGACAAGATGCATCCAATGGAATTTGAATAAAGCGTCAGATTCTGAGCAAGAGAAGTATAGACTTTGGTCGGCCATTGGCCCGTATTTCAGTGATATAAACTACTGAGGTGGGACAGATGAAGTTTCTTGCAACTGTCCATTTTCATAGCCTGTGCAAATTGGCTGTTGAAATCATCCTTTCTTGAAGGAAACACGTTCTCTGTGTGCCTTATGCCTTATGCATTCAATCATGTAAACGTCATTTGCGAGTACTTTGTAGACACTTTACACACCTTTCCTTGATATTCAGGCTCTTTATTTACAACCTCGGCATTCTAGACCCAGTTTTCGACTTTAAAATCCTGACCCTGTATATAACCCATGGCATTTAAGCCAGTTGGATGGATACCTTAGGCGCATCCTAGTTATAGTGTTCGGTCTTCGTATTCTGACGGTAGGCCTAGGCCTTTTAATTTTATATCTAAATGCAGATTCTAGGCTCAAATGTCGACCTCGGGTTCTGGAACACATATTCCGACCTCAGTTTCTAGGCCTACATTCCAGCCCATGTTTTCGTGCCTGGTCTGGCCCACAATTTATGTCTTGAAATTCTAGTCCTAGATTTTGAACTCTAATTTGCAGCAATAGCTTCTAACCTAAGAGTCTGACTTTCCTTAGGGTAAGAACCGTGGTCTGGACTTCTAGCCAGATGGGGAGTGTCGAGCTTAAGTCACTGGCTACGATATCCAGGATCCATGCCCCAACTCTAGTGACAGTAGCGTCCTCAGCGTCCTAAGAGTGAACAAATTCCAGAACTTTTATTTTCTCAAATCATGATTCTTTTTCTAGTCATGACCTCGCCAAGTAACTATTTTTTAAGTCCAATGCAGTTAACACATCTGTAACAATTGCATACTTAAAATCGATTTAACATAGCCCCCCAAACAGCCTCCAGTCTGCGATGAAAGTGTGTTCTCCTAAACGGTATAGGTGCACACATTAGTTCACCTCTCAGCGAATACTGCACAGTCCATTATGAGGGTGCCGCGGGGACAATGAACATTAACTTGACCCGGGCATTTGCAGAGATCGTTCGTGGCATCCCGCCAGGTTGATTGCAATCAACAACATGTCAAAGCCCATGATAATTTGACAATCAATTTCAATCGCGGTACATCGCCAACATCCGAGTGAAATCCATCAAACAACAGATTCCCTTGGGAGATTTACTCGGAACAGCGTGCATTGACTTTTGCGAAACGTTTGAAATAATTTCACAGTTGGATTTCATCAACAAAGTGCTATATATCGATAGAAGCTATTCGTAGAACTGGTCTAGGATCTCACAGCAGCGTCGAACAACAGCATTCTTCGCGGCATCAAAACGTTCCGATGGTCGTCGCGGTTTGTGTTCTATTAGATGAGTAAGCAGGCAGCGACAGCAACGAGCTACCGTTCATGAATTGTACAAACAACTCGGGGAACATCGTCATTTGTGTAGCATGATTACCACCTGCTCATCAGTGGGCTGGGCATGGGGAATCATTCCCGCACAAATTCCCCGACTGTAGTGGCTTCGGGGAGACCACAGGCAAATCGACTAGGTTGCACGTCGGAATGCAAAGGTAAATTCGGTGGTATTTAATCATTCAAAATGTTTCTGCTCTTAATTCCAGGCAAATCGCACCTGTTCACGAAAGTTATAATGGCATGACACTCAAATTTGCTGGTAATTGTTAGAAAGGATACACTCTCAGACTTCAGCTAAGTCCTTGACCAAAAAAAACGTTAATCGACTTCAGGGCTACCAGAAGACACGGTTTTACTGAATCATGCAGTAAGAAGTAACTTTTTCAATTATTTTTGTTTTCGCATTAAGTGAGGATACACCGCCTGTCAAATGATTGCTTCTACTCTGGCTACAAAGTCATTCGTGTGACTAAATTAAAATATATAAACGTTCGACATGATTCTTTGTCGCCTTGTTCAGTGAAAGTCTTCAAGAAGGCCCCTATGAGACAGCGTGTACTCATAGTAGTGTCCGATTTGAGAAAACCTTTCTTGGAGATGATCGTGCAAAACTCACACGTCAACACTAGAGACATGATTTTCCAGAAGTGCCAGCAAGTGTTAGCATACTCGGATGGCGTTGACGTGATTGACAGAAAACAGCGATCCGTCAATGAGGCGATTGCTAGCAGGGAATAGCAGGTGGTCAAAATGAGTTTGGCTGGCGCAAGAGGCAATTGAGTAATAGAGCCATATCTTGAAGGAAGGAAGCTGACTTTATTAAGAATCTCAAAAGCGGATAAAGAAGTCTTTGTAATCGTCGATAGAAAGTTCTGCGTCCGATTTTTGGTTATGCTTGTTCGGCCTTGGGGAAGCGACTTGTTGGTTGAGGCCCTGACTGTAGCGCGACTTAAGGAAGAAGAACATCCATCCTATCTAATATCTAGTTAGTCCCTTAACAAGTAGTCTCAGTTTCTAAAATTATTCTCATGAGGCTTCAGAATGGAAATAGACCATCCGTGCCCATGTCTACCATTCGTGCCAATTGGTACAGCAAAAGACGGATCATTGTTCACACAAATCCCAGATGGTCTACTGACAGAGAATGCCTCATTACGAAACAATTATGGCCTACTCTCGATCCGTAATTGTCACACTTGGAACTTCATGTCAGAATACTGGGCACTGCGACAACGCAACTCACGCCTCAAGTTTGGATCTGGTACTGCAGAGTGCAGAGACGAGGAGTAGGAGGAAACTATCGCGTACAACGCTCTCTCCTCTCGAAGGTGGAGACACGTAGAGACTTGCTTCTTCAACAACCTGGCCGAATCTGGCAGCATTAGTATCAGCCATCCTCATCGCTTTATCAAAAGCACCAACTGGTTAGTTCAGGTTACTTTTTAATCTGGGTTTTCCACTTTAGTTTCGAGTCTGATGTTATCCCTAGATTTTTGTCTTTTTTTCCTATTTTATTGTAAGTAAATTGAATATGATTGGATTTGGAGAACAATTCCCCAGAGTTTTGCCCAATCGCATATCTTGTCTCAAGTTCGTGGCAATTTTTTACATCGCGGGCTCCGCGAGCCGTATCGGCCGCAAAAGTAATCACTAGTGCACCCCGGTTGTCCAACAGAAACAATGCAGGACCGAGGATACACCCTTGATGGACTCCGGCAGCGATCTCCTTGAATTCGGTAAATTCTGATCCGTTCTTAATTCTGAAAATTCTGCTTGGTAAATAATATTCGAATATCTTATAGAAGATTTTAAGAAGAAGTCGGTTTAGTTTGTGTCAAAGGACCGAGTGACAGTAAGAAATGCCCGAGAACAGCATTATGTCACAACTCTGCAATTTTTCCTGTGATCCAAATCTCATTCCTTCTAACTTATTTTGTATGCAAGTATAATAGGAAAAGAAATGAATTTACCCTCTGTTTCTCTCAGAAGGGGCTTAACTACCACAAAATGTGTAACAATCCATCAATCTTCTATGCGATCTCATAGTCATTGTCTCACTCTATATCAAAGGAGACATTTTAAATGCCTTAATAAAGCATATTGCAATGGGATAGAGGAAAGTGCACACGTTTGTTCATACTCGTACATCACAGCTGTCACATCCTGTAAATTGATATTAACTCTTGATGGACTAAATACGTAGATAATCCCACACCGGTGTGGCCAACATATTGTATTCCACAATTTTGAGGTAACACGATGGGAATGTACCTTGTCACATGACAAATATGTAACATCATTTAATGAGAGCCAAGTCTTATCCCCGATGAAAGATATTCCAAGCGGAGAGTGGGATTGCCGGCCAGTCCATCAGCATCGCCTGAACAAATATAAGGACTAAAGCCATCTTAAGTCGTTGGGTATAAAATATGAGGATTCACGTTTCATGTGCACATGTTTTTGTTTAGTGGACAGAAAAAAAGAAGTAAAGTTACAAGTGAAAAGACGGATCTGCGAGGGAAACATTTTTGAAATGTATTCTGAGACATGACTCCAGTCACGAACAACGCACAATGAAATGGAATTCAGCGATTCACTTCTATAGATCCGAGGATGAATGCTCTGATTTGATTGTAGTTTTGAAGGTGTTTCACTTCTCCTGTCTCGTGTGAAGGTGGCAGCTGACGGGATATTCTAGTGTAGTGCGAATCTGACAGCTGATGGACGAACAGACGGTTTACGAAAATCGTAGCGTCTCGTAATCCTCAATCTATTGTACGTATCATGAGAGAACATTTATATCTGAATTGTTGTATATTTCAGGATTGAATGAAGCAACTTCGTGAAATTATTTCGATTTAAAGTTGCATACCAATTAACAAATTGCGAACATTTTGCGGACAAAGCAGGGAAATAATTGGTCGATGCTGACGCAACTGTGGTTACCCCGTGGGAACACGAAACTCTAACGTCATGAAGCAACCTGGCAAATTGCCACTTGAGAGAGGCAAATGCCGCACGACATACACCAACTCCTAATTATCTTGTTTATAGAGTTGATTGAGCAAAATTCGGCCATGAAAAAGGGGTTTGGTTCAGTTGCAATAAGCTATACGAGTTTAAAGCAGCTGATTGCCTTGCCCGTGTTTCTCTTCTTTTCACATAATTAGTCAAAGGATGAGTTCTCCTAGGACTGGACAGACAGCATCTTGGCTCGATGTGAGGAAATACTCACTTCTAAATTTGAAATCATTTTCAACTTTTCAACAAACTTCAATGCGATGCCAATCAATCAACCAGCAACCACACGTACTTTGAGTGCAATTGCAGTTTAAACGAATGGAGGAACATATCCGTACAGATCTCCTAACTATTGAGTTGGTTCTGTTGGTTTTGGTGCACATTACTGGGCATTAACGCAATAAGCCGCACGAATTACTGGATAGATGGCATGCCAATATGTGCTCGATTCATATTATCTGCATGCCTTTAGACCATGATCCCAGATACTGGGCTAAAATGAAAGCGGTATTCATACAAAAAGCGGGCAAATTCTATGCTGTCAAAATGAAGACTGTTAGGCTAATTAGCTTCTCTTCCTTTCTGCTGACAATCCCAGAGAATCTTAAATGTGGTAATGCCAAGATCTTCAGAGGAGTTAATAGAGGAACTCCACAAGGTGGTGTACTCTCGTCGTACGTACGTCTTCTATGGAACGCAACGATAAATGAACTGTTATTAATACTAGCAGGGCCTGGTTGCAAAGTTATTGCCACTGCAGACGATGTTGCCATAGCGGCCTCTGGTAAATTCGTATCCACTCTAGCCTTCTTGAAGCTGCAAGCATGGACAAAATCATGCACACTTGGTTTCAACCCACAAAAAAAGGAACTTGTGCTCTTCACCAGGATACCCCGTCCACCCTGTGCGGCACTACTTTGCAACTGACCACCAGTGCTAAATGCTTTTAGATGTCACTATCGAAAATAAGCTGAGCTGGAAACTAAACTAAATACCCAGTATAGGGTTCGGAAGGCCTCTTCTACTCTATACCATTGGATACAAATGGGGACTACAGCTACGCATCACTTACTGGATTTGAACCAGACCGACACTAATGTACTCAGGTCTCAGTTTGGTGGAAGGCACTCAAACGGGCAAAAAGACAGGCCTGCATGTGTATCAGCAGAACGTTGAGAAGCACTCCGTCTGATGCAGTTAATATACTCATCCACCTTCCTCCATTGGAACTATTTGACACATATGTAACAGCCAGCACAGCCCTGAGACTAAAAACACGCCGACTATGGTCCGAAGTTCGGACTCCGAACTCAGCCACCATCGGTCACTCAACTATTCTTAACGAATTTAACTTTCTTTCCAATGACCGCCTACTATTCCAAGATATCTTCGAGATGGTTGGTGAATATCGCCTTCTACCCCATGCTACCCTCGAGAAGAAATTGTCTATTAACATTCCCTCCAGATCGGATTGAATGTCTGCCAATCAGGCGCTGGATGATACCCAACGTATCTACACAAACTGATGGACGACGGACGAAGGAGTGATTATGGGTGTCTACTCCGAAGACCTCTATATTGGTCTCTCATTGAAGCTCCCTAACCACTGTAGCATTTTTCAGACAAAAACTATTACGATACTGTCCTGGCTCAAGAACAATGTAATATCCAGAAGGGATAACACTATCTGTTCGGACAGCCAGATCGCGATTAAGTCCCTGCACAATATCATTGTCAATTAAAAAACATGCCAACTCATGTGGGTGTCGGGACATTTTGTCATACCGGGCATTTGCAAAGTCGATGAACTCGCTAGGTGTGGTACAACCTCTTCTCTAACAATGCAGATTGCTACAGCATACCTTAAAACAACCAAAATAGCTAGAAGGCACCACCTGCCTGAAAATAAAGCAAATATAGTCAACACTAAATCTTAAGCGATCACTGTCTGCTGAGATTAAGCATACCTTCATCGGCGTCATAACCGGACACTGCGCAAATGGCATTCATACCAGCAGGATGGGTGTCCCATACAATGATCCATGCAACTGGAAGAAGAGGGGGTATAGACCACAAAACAACTCCTCTGCTCATGTAGCCCTCTGGCAAGACGTAGGTACTCACATCTAGGGGCCTATCATTTCAACAACATCAGCGACCTAAGTGAAGTCAGCATTAGCCAGCTAAGCCGCTTTGTCATAATCAGCAACTGGTTCCAAGATTAGGAGTAGCTAATCCGCTTGGTATCACAAAGTTTTGGCTCGAGGTGTTTGAACCAACCGAAGTAGCAGCGGTGGATAAGGTGATACTCGAATCTCCATTAGAACGCATTTATGGAGTTCATTCCGAACAAACCCCTTAATTATGTGCAACTGACAGCTACCAAAAAGAAAAAAAGACGTACCATTTTCTTTTCCACTATGTTTTATTAAAAAATCAGTGTATGAGTTAAGTTTTACACCAAAATCTTCAGAATTGCCAACTAGTGGATACAGGCACATCCAGCAAGGCATCCTCTATGGCAATGCTGCAATAACTCAACTACGAGCGGAGTTCGTGAGTTCAATAAAACGTCATTTTACTTTGGCATGGGAGCAGCTGAAATGACTCTGCTGGTTAATGGGGGCAAACCGAAGCATGGGGCGTCTTTAAGAATATGCACACAACATGACTATTTTTAACAGAATGTCCCAAATAGACAGCTATAACTTCGACGTTATCAGGGACTCTCGGCGCCACAAAAAAAAAAAGAAGTATACACAAAAAAGATATATATATATAATTGGCGGGATTATACTGACTTTCTACAAGCCATGGGCAATTTCAAAAGTGATTAAAGAACTCCTTGGTCTTGTCTTGGACAGAAAGGGCTTACAGACAAGGTAGCTAGGTAGGTAGGAGTGATGTTTCAAAGATAACCTAATTAGCACTATATGCCTTTTTAATGCTACAGCTATAATACTGAAAGTGAGTTGTTATTGACGTACCCTTAAATCCAACCTGTGGAGTTTAGGAAGGACTTTAGTTTCTTAATATTCTTTGCAGAAATCTCATCAAGTGAGTTGAAGAAGGCTCTACCAAGCGTTCGTTGTTTAGTTCTAGCAAGGGCCGGGCAGCTGCAAATGAATGGTAAGGTATTCCTCGCAGCAGTTTTAGAACTGCCACAGTGTGTGTTGTTTGAAATACCTAGTTTTATCCTAACGGCCATTGTCCCAGCCAAACCGCCACCAAACTAGCGATATCTTCTCCAGTCCATATTTATCTTGATGTAGCACAGTTAGTCGGACAAGACTTTTTCCGGTTTTCCTTGATGACTTCTGGACAAGATTCAACCATCAATTATATAAGCTGTAAACCGGCGTAGGCCTTGATGAGCATCTAATTTGGCTAGATAATATAAAGGAGATGGACAACTTGGCTCCTTGCCGAAAAACCTTAGATTCCAAGCCAACGCTTTAGAGGATGCTCACGTTTTTGATACTGCTCATAAATCGAGAAAGTCCTCAACTAACTTGGGGTAATCTTTTGGTTAAGTCCAAAGACTTCCTCGGACTGTGGCGCCATAAAAGAAAGAGAAAGAAGGCTTAACACCGCCGATAATGGTACGTTAACTGATGTGGAAAAAAATCCTCAACGATCCACAAGGAGGAAAGCAAATAAGCAACAATCATTCATATCACAGATTCATCGGTGAAGATACAACGCAATTGGACACGATTCAAAACTGTCGAGCTGATGAATTTTATTAAAGCTGCGCACCTTCAAATATCTCTAAAGGTCCTTGAAAGTAAACAGGCGCAAGTACCTGAGACAGTCCATCAGCTAAAGCTCCATGTGAACGATTTAAAGTGTAGTACTCGCAGTCTTAAATTTGCCACAATACGATCGGCATATGCACGCGGCATGACTTCAAACTGAAGACTTCGCCTCATATTCGTAATACTCCTCAGAATAGCTTATGGTTATGCCAATAAAAAAAAACAAAAACAACCTCCGACAGACACATTCCCTTCAAAATGTTCACACAAACGCACATGTATGCACGCTGGTATTGATTTTCTCAACCACAGTCGGTGGGGGAGGGTAGGTGAAATCCGTTTGACTTTCTGTATTAACGTGCTGCAGTCGCGTATCACGCATAAAAATAAAATCGCGACAATAAAACTGAAAATAAAACAAATGCCATAAACGTATTCACCAATTTCTCAAACCACCCTCCGACGCTGCAGCTCGGCACCGCAAATCCCACAAGAACAATAAAAAAACGGCAAAAACAAAAAGACCACACAAAAAAAAATGTGAATAAATTCAACTACCACAATAAATTCGGCACGCATCAAGTGATTAAACCCTCGGAACTGGGGGAGAAGACACCACTAGTATCTGGAGAATTTTTGTTTGGTATTTTTTTTTTCTTTTTGTTGGAAATTCTTTAAATGCCAGACAAGGAATAAAAATCCCTGAATATGAATACAGATATCGTTTTTATATTGCACTGCATTAATTGTCAATTATTATGAAGCTCCCAACATGCCACTCTGTGCGTCTGTAATGCGTCCCTGAAGCGGATGTTTTCCATTCGAAAAAAATAAGGTCGCATGAAAGTTGGTTTTTCTTTTTGGTGCAAAAGAAAGGGTAACAGGCTCAGGCTCAGCAAGAGAAAAAGAAAAGCTGAAAGGATAAACAAAAGGAGCATCCCCGTAAAGCAAACATTATCATGTTTGGACCCCACATTCATAGAATCCATACGGATTAGCACAAGAACACTTTTATTGGCCCATTAAAATTAATGGACAACGAATGCGAACTTGGATCCTGCTGAGTATAAAAGGCTCAAAGTTTTCTTTAAAATGTAAGCATCGAGAGGGCATCGAAGGAGTGCTTGGTTCCGACACCGCCTTTGTTAGTTAGTGGAACAAAGAGATTTAAGAGGATTTCAGTTTGGATTATAAGTTTTGCCGTCGGGAGAATGTCTTAGCTGCCGGTTATTCTACGAACCTATTTTCGTGCCTACTTTAAAGTTAAGCTATATTTGTTGTGTGTGCACATGTGTGTATGGGTTTGTGTGCGTATATTTAACGATGTACTTTCTGGAATGTAAATTATAGAAGTTTATATACTCCGAGTTTTGTGTGGGTGCGAAAAATTGTATGCGCACTTGACGCTTTCAGCGGAGGCAGTGGTTTAAGGTTTAAATATGTCTTCCGTATCAAGTTAAACTTTAGGCAAACGATTCCTTTTCCACAAAGTACTGCACACTCACGTGGTGAAGGATTAGAAGGCTTTTGTATATGCCGTCTTGATTTATCTGTTCATTTCGATTGAATTTACGTTCTCTTTTTATTGGTTTCATGCGGAAAAAAGGTTGCGGGACAACAATTTCAGGCTGAGATCAAATGAAAAGGAATGATTGTTGTTAGAACCTAGGTGCACCCTACTGATTAGCTTCAATAAATCGAAGCAAATGAAGTTAAGACGAAAGTAATGGTACTTCCTGCGTACGCTTGGCAAGTACTGGCGAGAACAAAACGATGGAGACGGACCTAATCTTCGGTAGTCAAATTGCGTATTTTTCTTTGTGTAACGCTACAGTTTTGGGTGGACCTGGGCTTCATCCAGCAAGCATCTATATGTAGAGCGATCTCTGGCTAGTTGCATTCAGTTGCGCACACAAAGTTAGCTGGAGGTCCTTCTTCACTTGTATGAGACACCTTAGACGCGGGTGTCCTCCTCTTCTGCGTTGTTCCACAGGATCAGACGATGGATTCGATGTACTCAACATGACCATAAGACTCGAATTCTAGAAAATTGAACTCATACAACTCGTACAGTTCATAACTTAATATTCTCCTCCTAATATCGCACGTAGAACTTTCTATCGAAGAGATCAGGAATTTGGTATGTGCTCATGTCACTGCTGAGAGATGTTGTCTCTTGGTATGGCCGGTACAGTACTTAAGGTGGTGCTCAGTCCGGGGTGGACCTGGGCCTCAACCAACAAGCGTGGCCAGCCAGCTCGATCTTTATCTGGCTGCTCCCAGATTCGCACGCATAGATGGTTGAGGTTCTTTTCCACTTGCGTGCTACAACTGAGTCGCGGTCTTTCTTGGGGTGGATTCGAAGACTTTTCGAAGTGACGTAGCATTGGTTTCCATGCGCTCTACATGACAATCGTTGGATCTTCACTCTCCTGGCTAAGTCTATGTCACTGCACAGCTCATACAGTTTGTTGTTATATCTTCTCCTCCACTCACCATCTATGCAGACGGGACCGAAAATCATCTACATAATTTTCCTCTCAAAGCAGCCAAGAGCAACTTATTCCGCTTTTGATAAAGTCCATGTCTCTGCGTCATATAGCATATGGACTGGGACGAATAAAGGTCTTATATTGGTTGTTCGAGAGAGGGCTTTGTTTATGAATTGCTTTCTTAGCCGAAAGAAGCCGCGCTATTGCCGTTCCGTGAGTTCATAGCGGTTCCTAAGTAGAGAAAGTCTGTGACTACCTCAAAGTTATATGTGTCTGCTATGACCTTCTGTCCGAGTCGTTGGTGTTGGGTGTCCTTTCTCGTTGACATCATATATTTGGTTTTCCCGCCATCATAATCGCTAAACCAATCTTCGCGGTCTCCATCGCAATACTCACAAAAGTGTCATTGTCAATGTCATTGTCAATAACATCGGCATATGCGAGTGGTTGTACGAACTTCTGAAAGATTCTTTCTCTGGTGTTGGCATGCGAGTTTTAAGCAATTCTTTCAAGAATGATGTTGCAGAAGTTGCATGACAGCTTGCCTGAATCCTTTTTTGACATCAAAGGTCACTGTTACGTCTTCACCTTGATGGAGCAGTGTGCATTCTCCATCGTCATCCAACAACCCAACAAATGGACGAGTTTGGTATTGATGACAAAACTTGACATTGCTCTGAATTGCTCGTCTCTATAGATGCTGTCATACACGGCCTTCAAATCGATGAAATGGTGGTGGATATAGATTCGTTGCTCCTGGGTTTTTTTCCAAAATTTGCCGTAGTCTGAATATTTGATCGATGGTGGATTTTCGTGGCCACACTGGTATGGACCGACCAGTTTGTTGACGAACGGCTTTGGCGTTGACACAAAACGGCGGATAAGATCTTATACGCGATGTTCAAAAGACTGATGCATCTATAGTGGGCGCAATTCAGAGGGTTTCTATTTTTGTGGATCGAATTTCCTAAGAACGATTGAAAAAGTCGTATGACACATGAAACTAAAGCCTTTTTTTACCTTGAAGGTCTCGATGAGTTCGTTACCGACTTTGATGCAGCGACGGTATTAGCAGGAATGTCAAAACAAGACATAACGATATATATCTCGTATAATATGCAAGCTCTCATATGCGGCCTTAGGTTGGTAGGTAGGGCTGTGCATTCACAGAGTAGATGTTGGATGGACACTATTTTTTCTATCTCTACAACTCCTGCAGAACTCGTTGTGCGGTATGTTCAATCGCAAAATATGCGTACCTATTACAAAGTGGCCGATAAACATGAGCACTTCCTTACGATTAAAGCTCAGTGATGTCGGTTATTCTGATATATTTTTACTCAGCGTTGACCACTCTAATTCGCAGAACAAGCCATCGAGTTCTGCCTCTGTTCAAGACTTCGTCCGAAGCTATGGCCCTTATTGCGACTTGGCTTTCCCGAAAAAAATTAAGATTAATTTGTTGTATCATATCTGGACTTAAAATCGACGAACAAGATGGTGTAGCTTTTCAATTTTGAAATACAAAGTGTTTGTTTTAAATTCAAAATGACAATGATGTGATACAATTATCTTTAATGGTAAAATGGCAAACCATGCCATAACTACAGCCACAATCAGTGCTGCCAAATTTAAAATCAAACTTCTAAGAAAATTCTTAAAAATAACAAGCAAAGCGCACAACAATCCAAAAGTCATTGCTCATTGCATGCTTTTACACCTCTTTTATGCAATTTCAATTGAAAATATTATAACGTCTTATTTTATTTCTTCATGTCGTCTACCCCCTTTTGCACAATTTGAAAAACCTAAACATTTCCATGCCCGTTCCTCGAATTTCGTTACACCGTGTACAAAATGTTCTTCATACGCTAAGAGATCCTTCTTGCAAGCCCAATTGCAACACTTCCTACAAACTGCTAACATTAACTACGGAATACAACACTTTCAGTATACCGCAATAGCTTCATTCCCTCATTCCATAATAATTTCGTGATTTTGTCCAATACTAAGATTTTATTCACCAATCAATATTTTTACATCCCAGGCTATCGCCGGAACCGTAAAAAGATATATGACCAATTACTTCCGATGGGTTCGGATGATAATCGTTAAAGTCCTGAATATCTTCACACGACGAGCAGATTTATTGAAATTATATGCAATTTGCATTCGCAATAAGATATTATCGATGGTGGCTAAGACTTCTCTTTCCAATAATTGGTTATGGCCACTTGAAAGAAAACGTCTTATTTTCGAGTTCGATATTTATAAAGGCTATTATGACTATTGCACAGCGATATGATGAGAGTGGTGTGATGATTATTTCATTCAATGTGATGCAGAGAAAAATATTTCGTCTGAAATAAATGCGGCTGAGAAATAAGAGCTCAAAGTTTTGTAAAGGGAAGCGAGTATAGGTGTTTTTTAGGGAATTTAACGATGACTGAAGTCTAAATAGAAAACCGAAACCTTTTTTTTATTCATTTTTATTTTAAATTTCATTACCGAACAAAATGCTTAAAACTAGTGTGTTACTTACTGGCCCTCGGTGGGTACTCCAAACTAAACATAATCTTAAGCTATGTCTTGCGACTTAAACTAACAATGCACATTGCACATGCTTAAAAATTAATAAATTTAACTGTACAAATTGAGATCCCCGTTTGGGTAGGGGTTACAACTTACATGTAATAAGAGACAACTAAAATCCTTCAGTCGAGAGCAATTGGTTTTAGGAAACGCCTCTGGTCCAGTACTCGTTGAATATGACGGTTACAAGCTCGCAAAGAAAATATAGGAAAATAAGAACGTGCCATATCTCAATCATATATTCTTACTGACAAGAATACGGCTTTTTGAATACTAGCGGCCAGGCTGGGATGTTATGGCATACTGGTAGCTTGACCAGAGTCTATAGTCTGATGCCACGGGAGATCAGGAAGGCCCCTGAGACCCGCATAGGTTTCAGCCTGATCACTTGAGGCTGGCCCCAAGTGGGAGTATCATGGTAGCTGTGATTTAAAATCCAAAGTCGCGGGGAGAGGTGGAGATTATACCTGCATACCTGCATGCTTGAGAGTTAACCTTGGAAAGGGAGGTGACTCAAAGACGTGAAATCTGTGTGCAGTTGCAAAACACAACCGGCTGTTACGACCCAATGAGTAGCAGAGGTTTTAGATCGGTGTCACCACTTCACCAAAGTAGAGAAATAAGTCTACAAGCTTATTTCAAAACTTGTTACATGAGATTCCTACTGAAGGCGTCTGATCCAGCGTGGAAAAATGGTCCAAGCCACGGAGTAAACGAACTCGTGCTATAAGCCTTATCGGCAGGTGATTACGTAAATCAATTACTCATTTGCAAAAATAGAGAAAAAATGTTACTAACTTAAAATAACTTAATTTTACTTCAACAAAACATACTTTTTTATATACATATATACAACTTAACACTACCCTAAAAACTACTCATAGCTATGTAGGTGGCCATAGGTTATGATTGATAGGATTTCATCTAATCCGCCGTAAGACAAACACCGATACGCACTGCCTGGCTATGAAGGGTTCGAAGAGGGAGTTCCCTCACTCCAAAGCCCCCAGAATTTTCGATGTTGCATTGCAACATCCCGAACATCTCGCCTTGATACCACTGTACTGAACCGGACACCTTCCTCAGATCGTTGTGCAACGGAACGGTCGTGGTTGAACGAGCGATTTGGAAGAGAAGCTGTATCGCATTTTTGTCTTGTATCAGGCCGTGCTTATGAAAATGGAGGAATGCTTCTGGGGGAACGAAGCCGTTATAACGTACCCTCTCGTGGTACTGTGGATTGGAGTAATAAGTACCCGAGATCAGATTATTGACCGATTATTCACCAGGAAATTGTTCACTCGTATCAGGTTCGCCCTGTTGTATAAACCTTAATTGGAGTAAAATTTTCTGTACTGGGACTCTGGTGCTCTGTAAAGGCGAAGGCAAGCCCTCTCAAACACCGAATCTTTTCCATCAAGCTTGTACTCACGTTGAACAACATGGAAGGGCCATAGGTAAGCATTGGCTGAATGAGGGCCATGTAGCAGATTACCTTCACCCTCGCATCGAGTTGGCTGTTGTAAAACAATCGCTTTTTAAGAGCGAAAGTGCCTCGAGCTCGGTGCTCCTGATCTAGCCAGATCCCAATGTATCTGACTACAATCCTTTGCGAAAACTGAAACGTGTGCAGAAACGTGTGATGAGTGTATTTTCATTAATATTATATGCGCACAGCAATGAAATTAATATAGAGTAAGTAACACTATCTATCAGCAGATATTTTACACCAACCTGTTTAGACTTATCAAGACGTTGCTTCTGCAACTCACTTACATAGGTCCTGATGAACCTATTGTCATGTCCACAGAGGAATTTCTCCTCATAACAACTTTCTCGTACCCCCATGTCGCTGTATTGCACATCCATCCTGAAAAATCCCAATAAACCTGAAAATAGGGGTTAGAGGGAATTTTGCTAGATTCTGAAAGTGTTCTCCCAGTGTTCTGTACCACAACTGGCTGAGACTGGGGCAGTGACAAAGGTAGTGAGAAGTATTCTCTTGGGCCACAACAGAATCAGAGACTCGGATAAAGCATAGCATATTTGAAAAGGCGGGAAGACAATGATTGAATTATAATAGTTGTTGTACATCAACACAAAAAAAAAATTATCATTAAATATGAACTCTTGAGATAGCGTACATGTGAGGCTCATTAGTGCAGCACTTTAGTAATGCCAATGACTCCTGATCATATACCTCATATATCAACGCTTCTGGTTGAGCCGTCAGTTTGTTTCCCTATCTGGCGGTCGTCCTCTATTACACACAGCATGTAATTAAGTCATAGATTATGAAGAATGAACAGCGTGGTCCTCAGGCCCAATTAATCGGCTAGATTGCCATTTGGTCTTGTTGTTCTGCTTAAACATAGTCTTTTTTTGTAATAGACTTGCATAAACTCTTTGTGTTCGTTAATCATAAGCAACTTGTGTGAAAAAAATCCAACAACCGGGAGATATTTCTTTCGAGAGGATAATTACGTCTCATAAAAACCCGAACTGTGACGTCATAAGAAAGGCAAACGCACAAAAGCTACTTTCATTAAGGGTGATGATAACATTAATGCTGTGAATTGGATGCACTCGAGGACCGGGAGCAGTGGCTGAAACCACGACCACGACGAACAGTAACAAATGGCAAATGTTGCATACACCAAGTCATGAAGCATAAATTACCACAGAAACAATAAAAAACATTAAAATTCAATACATATACATACATACATCGCAATGAGTTAAGTGGGTAAAGTGCCCACTAGCTTATTTCACGCAAAAAATGCTCCAAGCCAAAATACAATGCAATGATGAAAGTATCGGGGTTGGCCACATTCCGCAAAATTTAAACAACGCTGCAGTCCGAATTTAAGCAGACACAATAAGGGAAACGGTCAATTTTAAATTAAGAGACGACGTTGAAGCTGCTTCCTTTTAAACTATTTATTGTGTGCATGATCTGCCGAGCACACGTTTACATTGGTGTTCACACAAATACCGCAGTCATTAGTTTTTAACAATATATACGAAAAGAAAAGTGATAAACTCATAAGAAATTAACTTTTATGCACATGGAAGCGAATTTTTAAATATAATCAT
The DNA here is from genome assembly GCA_907269125.1 of Eristalis pertinax. Lineage (NCBI taxonomy): Eukaryota > Metazoa > Arthropoda > Insecta > Diptera > Syrphidae > Eristalis > Eristalis pertinax. The sequence goes on along the minus strand of OU026145.1, from coordinate 115,116,602 downwards.
TTTCAGCAAACATAAACAAACAGACATGTCTACAGATATATATCCCAAAAGTTGCGCATTCAGTCTTGGCAAATTGAAAACACGATCCACAAAGAGGCAGACGCGCAACCGCATAGGCTTGTGCATTTTTGTTCCGACCAGAGAGCGCTAAGTTTAGTTCAGTTCATTTTTCTAGTTAATTTAGTTCAATATAGTTCACTACTCAGGAAAGTGAGTTTTGTGCGATTTTCGCCATACAGCACTTATTCATTCGTGCACATTCATTTTTAAAATTCGCTTCACATAACCCACTGGCAACGCAATGATACTCGATGTGCTTGTGCTGCGGTTGTTAAACAAACACAACCCTGATACCTGACACAAAGCAAACACACATAATTTAGATATTTTATTCTTACTGAATTACATGTATGCAGAGTAAGACATATCTGAGTTTGTTGAACTACTGAATTAAATGAACTAAAATAAAATGACATTGTGAACTAGTTCATTTGTTAGAGCTCGTTTTTTAACTAGTTCGTTACTGAATTACACAAGCCTACAGACGCATTGTCAAAATGACTTGGTGATGCCTTAATCCAAGATTTTAGGACCAAATCGGGACAAACTGACTTTGGAAACGTATAAAAAATGCTCCTCTCGTAAGCAGTTATCATTTCGATGTGACTAACACTTTTTATTATACGATACTCTTTAAATCTGTTCACGATTTCAAATGCCGAGGTTTTAACGATTATTTTGATTTTATAAAAAAAACTCAATGAAGTTGGCAGCAATGAAGTTTTTAGAACATTAACTTGAAAAGTAGAATGTGGCAAAAGTTGTATGATGAAATTTAATAAATATATAATATATATAATATGGGTGGCGCTACAACTCGTATAGGGCTAAACAAATCAATAAATATATTTTACTTTATCCGTCCAATAAAACGAAGTAATGTCCAGCTGTTTTCGTTTAATCGAACAATTCGTATTATCAAGCACATTTTATTTGTACGACTAAAATGTGTTATTTATTTATTTATTTATTTATTTAAAAAGCTATCATATAATTATTAAAATTAGAATTAGCTGTTAAGCCAGAGCGATGAAGCCTTAGGCTAAAAAATGTGTTAAATAAATGTAAACATATTGCTTCTATTCCTTACATTTTATTTCATTTATTTTTAAAGTTAACAAACAAAACTATTCAACAAATGTTTCTCGATACTACCATTCGTTTTTAAAAAAGAAGTTCCATTGCTTTTCCTTGAACTTTGAACGCAGCAATTTACACCTTTTTCCTGCAGACTTTTAGGACAAATATTTTGGAATGCTTAATGCTGTCCAATGGCGTTTGAAAGTGAATCTAACCTCTGGGAAAATATTTTTGAAAAGAGTCAACGCGGTTGTTACAGCGACCGTCTCGTCTTGGCAACCATGATGTTCAGGAGCTGTGGTTTTAACAAGACGGCGCAACATGTCTCACAGCTCGTGCCACAATTGATTTATTGAAAGAAATGTTTGGTAACCACATAGTTTTACGTTACGGATCCGTGAATCGGCTTCCAGGATCATGCGATATAACGCCGCTTGACTATTTTCTGCTTGGATATGTGATGTCGCGAGTCTACGTCGATAAGCCCGAAACGATTGACCACTTGGAAGATAGCATTCGCCGCGTTATTGTCGTATATTATAACGCCAGAAGATTATCTTTCGAATAAAGTAAAAAAATCATCTTTGTTTTATTCCATTTCAAAGTTTTATAACTCTAAAAAAACACCCTTTATTTAAAAAAATAAAAGTAAAAAAGTAGTATTAAAAATTATTGGAAACCCAAGAAAAGCATCTTCGGTGCTCATGATTTACGAGAAAGTAAGAAATTTCCCATACCGCGACTTTAAACCTAAAGGCTCAACTATAATGCGCATGAGCGAGCATGAGCTAGTGTCAAATTTCAACGAAATGTTTCGTCATGTTTGCAAAAAAATCATGTCTACCCATAATTCGCATCTGCGCGCATGTCCATATGTCAGAAAATTTTTTGTTTCACTCAGCCGAAAAATGTCGTGTTCAATTATATGTGCATGTATGTATGTACGAATACCAATACAATATCAGCTGATTTGCTCATTTTTCAAATTTGTTTTCTTATCTGCGTTTTATCTGTCACATTCGCATATGTGCGGTGCGATTCACTTCGCACTAGCTTATGCTTAACGAAATGCTCGCAATCTTTCATGGACGACATTATAGGTTGCCGCATAGGGGTGGGTGTATTCGCTCACTCACTCATGCGCGTTTGACACTAGCTAATGCTCGTTCGTGCGCATTATAGTTGAGCCTTAAGAAATTTATTCGAGCAACTCGAATGTGCATGTTTAATTGAATGTTAATTCGTATCAACACAAATCTTAAAAAAAAATACTATAAAAACATACCGTTGGACGATGGTCGCCGATTCATTTATAAAAAGTACGGGCCAATTATTCCACCAACCCATAGAGCACACCAAACAGTTTCTGTGGATGTAACGGTGTCTCAACATACACTTGAGGATTATCATCACTCCAAATACGACAGTTTTGTTTATGGACGTATCTATTCAACCAAAAGTGAGCTTGGTGAAAATGGACGTAGTTCGCGATACGTATTTCGAACAGAACCATGATTTTCAAAATAAATTTGCACAATTTGGAAGCGTTGTTCAGGCGTCAATCTATTCATGTTGAAATGCCAACCCAAACTGAAAACAAATCACTTGACAGTTGACCAAATGGCAGCCAGTTAAAATAGTGTTGCCAACCTAAACTTCTAAACCACTATAAAACACCCTTTATATGTATCTCGACAATGAAAAAAAGTTTATCTTTAGTGTAGCAATCCATTTTTAATATATAGTTAGCAACCTGTCTTTTTTTTAAGTCGGCATCACTTGACAGCAGCAAATCTTACGTGCACACCCTTTATCATAATCCGTCTTGATCCGATGCATTCTCGTAAAACAATCACTGTCACGTGAATGCAACTGGCACGTACATTGTCTTGTGTAAGAAAAGTTATATTCAGCTTTGTGTTGTCGTCACCGTTCGTGTTTATGTAGGCTTTTAACTTGCACTTTGTCGGCTAGAGTATCAAACGCTTGCGGATTCCTTTATATTACCGCCCACTACAGGAGTCCGGTTCCTTCCTACATAAGTGCGTACTATTTCCAGTGGCGAAGAGTTCACGTACATGAATAATACATAGGCATGTGCAGAAAATTATGTACGCTGGAAACTGAAATCAAAGCAAAGAAACATTCGTTGGTGTTACCACAATTTGCTTGACTGACGTCGTTCCCTTTATTCTCCTCAAACCTCCATTTAATCCAAGAATGGCAAGAAAGGCAAAAAAAAAAATGAAAACATAAAAGAAGGCTCTAAGGAGAAGCTATTAATTATGCAAGGGAAAACTTGAGGCACATTAGTGATAAGTAGATTAATGAGTACCGCTTGATGAATGGTTTCAGTAGACTATTTGCTGGTGCTTTCCTGCTCTCTGACATTGGATCCTTACATGCAATAGGTTTATGCTTTACCCTTTGTTGTTCCCATTCATTTATTCGTGTTTTTTCTTTCTTTTTCAAAAGCTCACGGCCAAATTAAAGTTGATGGAGTAACTGAGTATCTGTGAATGTGTTTGAATGTACATGCATAATCAAAGGGCAACCAGCAATTACGTTTAAGCGCGTAAGTATTCTTCATCTTCGCCTCGGTGGCATAGAAATTAAAGCACGATCTGTATTTAATCGACTTCAATTATATGGCTTTAGTTTGCGGTCAGAAGTTAGTTGGGGCTTCGTGCAGAATGGGCAAATAACAGACTACAGTAAATTCGAGCTCTGTGTTACTTTTCCTTCTTCACTTTTCCTACCATTTTGACTGCGGATAAGTAATTGTCGGGCCAAAGAAGGGCCACCGTGTAGCCATGTCAATCTTCAACAAGAGATTCCATTTATTTAGTTGCGAGAACAATTTTAAGGTTTCCTTGAAGCAGAGTATAATTCTACACAATGGACATCTCCGGCGAACACAACAAAATGTGCAGAACATTCTCGACTGCGACTTTGTCTAAACTTCTTTTGCAGGAATAATCAAAGAACACTGATGTGGGTCTATAAGGCATGGTCATATGATGTGTGATGACACAATTCTGTCGTGTAAGGGTGTTAATGTTTATTACCTAGGATATTTATTACAAGGTGGAGCAAAATTAAATCATAATATTTTGTATTTGAATTACTTTTTTACTAAATAAAAAAAAATTATAAAAAAAGAAGATGAAGAAAGAAATAATTGTTCAGTCCACACAATTAAAATTATTCCACGCTCTTGAGGAGTATAGCATTCCATTGCTTATCTGATACTATACTGCAGCTGTCTAGTTCACAAATGTCAAATATGATTGACGTACAACGCCATTTGCAAAAATTATAACATCTTCCGATAGGATGATTCATTTTGCGCCAGTATTTTACGCATGAGCCGCGAACTGCGACCACGAATTTTCATAAATGATTTATGAAATTTTAACAAAAAATTGTTTATTTAATAATGACTAACTAATCCTAAATAATTTTTTTCTTTGCAAATTAATCACTTACTTGGCGACTTGTCAAACTGAATCAACAAAAATTAAATAAGCCAAATTCTAACCGTAGCTATCTACTAGTAGGGACATTTCCTTCTTCTTCTTTGTTTGGTGCTACAGTCCGGGTGGACCTGGGCCTCAACCAACAAGCCTCTCTAGCCAGGACGATCTATCGCCAGCTGCCTCCAGTTGTACACACCAAGTTGGTTGAGGTCCTTCTCCACTTGTGTGCCCCATCTCGTTCTAGGACGTTGTCCCAATGGCTCGGAATCGAAGAGTCTTCGGGCCGGAGCTGTGTTGTCAATCCGCTCTACGTGACCAAGCCATCTTAAGCGTTGGATCCGAAGACTCTTAACAAGGTGCATGCCGCTGTACAGCCCGTACAGTTCGTGGTTGAATCTCCTCCCCCAGACGCCATCAATACAAACAGGAGCAAAGATCGCACGGAAAACTTTTCTCTCAAAACGACCAAGAGCTTCTCCATCCGCTTTCAATAGCGTCTCTGTCTCTGCGCCATAGAGAAGGACAGGTATGATTAGAGCTCTGTTACTCAACTGCCTCTTGAGCCCAAAGACACAGCGATTGGCAAGAGTAATTCTGCGCTTGATCTCGGTACTGGTGTTATTGTCCCTGTTTACTGCAGAGCCGAGGTAGACGGAGTCCTTGACTACCTCAATGACGCTCTGTCCGAGACGTCGATGTTGTGCGTTCTTTCGTGATGACAGCATGTACTTGGTTTTGCCCTGTTTGGCAGGAATGTCAAAACTTGACATGGCGTTGTACAGCTCATCTCTATGCACGCTGTCATATACGGCCTTGAAATCGACGAATAGGTGGTGGGTGTCTATCTGCATCTCTTGGGTTTTTTCCAGGATCTGCCGCAGTGTGAAAATTTGGTCGATGGTGGACTTTCCCAGACTGAAAACGCACTGATAAGGGCAATTGACGAATGGTTTCAAGCGTTCACACAAGACGGCAGAGAGGATCTTGTACGTATAAGGCCAAGTTTTTTACCAGTTTTCTTGGCCAAACTAATCAGAAAGTAAATTCAGACAAAATAAAAAAAAAAAAAAAAAAAAAAAAACCATAGTCTAAGCCGAAAGGCACAACAATTTTGTTCAGAATAGCTTAGAGTACCCGTATAGGGTCAGTAGGTTAGATGTAAGAACGATTGTTAAGTTAGTTAAGCTAGTTTTAGTTATTTTTGTCTAGCATGTAAGAAAAATGAATTATAAAATAAAACAAAAACGAAAAAAAAAAAAAAAGGATCTTGTACGCTATGTTAAGGAGACTGATCCATCGATAGTTGACGCTGAGATTTCACTCATCGGGCATGCTTTCCTCCGACCATATCTTACAGATGAGCTGGTCAATGCGCCCAACCAGATCATCTCCAGCTGCTTTAAAACAGGGACAGGACATTTCCATCTAAATGAATTCTCGGAGTTTGTGAAGCCCGCAGTTAGTAAAGATGCATCTTATGAGCACTTCGAATGATTTAACAGAACTAAGTTTATGACACTTAAGCTTAAGATTTTAATTTTGTGTTGTACGCAGATACATTTTTGATTTTAATTCTTTTTTTCATTATTTTATTTTAAGTAAAATTTGATTAGATACAGCAAATAAGGATGGTGTATTATCTTCCGGAAGTACAGGTTGTAGCAAAGACTCGCTGGTCAAAAAAGGTCCTGTCATGTCCAAAAATGTAGAACACAGTGTGCACATGTTGAAATCTTAGAGGTAGTTAAGGCTTCTTCTGCCTCGGCTCTGCACTAAACAGTACAAAACAACATCAGTACCGTGATCAATGGCAGAGCAACTCTTTCTTTGGAATTAAGAGGCAATTGAATAATCGATTCGTCTTTCGAAGGATCAAGTTGGCTTTATTTAGGACATTGATCAAGTCAGTCCCACTGTACAATGCAAAGGCATGGCCAATCTCAAAAGCGGATTGTACTCTTCGAGAGAGAAGTCTTCGAAAGAAGGTTTTATGTGCGATTTATGGTACTATTCGCACTGATGAAAGCGAGATGACATTAGTCGAGGATGTTAAACAACTTAGAGCATTATGATTATTTACGTTTTCCAGTCTTTGATCTAATTTACACGCTCTGGCCCTCTAGGTTCCCTACTTTCCATTGATCCCAGGTCTATAGTTGTATTAAACGTTTATTGATAATTATAAGGCTTCAGGTAAATGGGCCAAAATAACAACGCCCTACAATCGCATTGTCAGTGACTCGAAAGAAGTGGGGCCCTGAAAAGTATTTCCTGTCGGACCAGGAATCGAACCTTGACATGTAGGTCCAAATGCGTAGGAGTCGACGCACATACCCCCAACGCCACGGGCCACCACGTTAAATTTCATAACAGAACATAATAATGAATAAATGAATATACATGTACATTGATACTCTTTTCTGGAACAAATTCTGTCATGGATTTAGCTTCAAGCGCCAATCAATTGTAGATTAACGCTTCGCGATTTCTTTGTTCCAACTCTATACTGACGCCTACCATTGTCAATTTCATATTTCATAACGCCTAGGTTTAGTGAGTAGGTGCGTCACTCATACGCGTTGTGTCTAGATTCCATATCCGACACTAATAACGTTTATAATTCCCACCTCTGTCGAGTCAATGAGACTACAAAAGATTGCACCTGCCAAGAAAAACCTCTTGAATTGCGCACTTCAAAGTAGCCAGAAACATGTAGGTTATCACCACCCGTAAAAGTAGTATAGCACGCACAACATGAGTGGTTGCTTTAGAAGCTATAAGTGTAGTAACTCCATTTCGGCTTAATTTCGCATTTCGCTCGGTGTTATTTCACCGAACCAGTGAAGTGTCCTTAAGATATGCTGAACTACAGAGAAAAAGTATGAAGACAAATATGAAAGGAGGTCCGTGGAGGTTTGATATAAGAGACTATGAGGCGCATCTGAGACAGTAATCAAGTCATTTATATACATATATGCGTGCTCATCTTTACACCTTCATTAAGGTGTTGCAGTACACGGCCGTACACAGGGAGGATGTCAGACAATGCCATGATTTAATTTAATATAAACAAAAGAAGGGCAGCATAGGGTCAACGTTCTGTGTTCTATCGGGAATGAGACTTTGTTCAGTGTTCAGAAAAGCACAGCAGCTGTCATTTAAGGATGGAGACTCGATGTGGAAGTTTTAAAAAAATTAGTGGAAATTTGAGCTTTTGAACGTTAACATATTAACTGTTCTGCAATTTGATCCCTATATGCGAACTTCCACTCCTTCCAGTAACAATATCCGTTCGTTGACTACAGACAATAAGATGGGGGTAGTACTTTGGTACGCGCATGAATACCTCTAGTGTACATAATTATGGCGGTCACCACCTCGTGAACAGTTTCTGATCAGCATTTGCACTAAATTACATTTCTTTGTAAAAAATCATCAAATAATGACATAATTACACAATTCAATCAATGTCGAATAGCACACTCATTACAAAGCGATAATCATTAGAACAGCACATAACCGTGCTTACTGGACGTACCTTGCATCACACATGTCACCGCTTCTGGAACCACTAGAGATACAGCACACAGTGTGCGTATAATTTAAACTTCTTCAGGTAACTAAACCTGAACGCGTGCTAACCTATTTTCGAAGGTATTCATTTAATAAGCAGTAGGGTCCATTCCAAGACTAGTCGTTTACATAATTCTTTACAATATGGTTCCCCGTTTTAATTAAATTCTACCAGAACGTTTGTCAATATTCGAATGTTCAGGAGAACGAAAAGGACGAGAATGCACGTGTGTCTCATTGGCGACAGCCTTCGCCGGGGGAAACCCTTTCAATGCCCTAAATTATTTATAACCTGTTTAAAGGTATTTATGCACATGTGATAAATATTATACATATATCCATCCTCACAATTCGTAGCCCTTCGCATAAACATTTGCCCAGATGTGAAATAAATTATTTTTTTCAGATACATCCTTCCAGACTAAGAGGTTCTATTGAATTGGAATATCAAAAAAATTGGAACAAAACGCGTGTGTCAAATGTCTTAACTAGACAATCCTCTACCATGGATTTGAAAGCCATTAAAAAAACATCCGACATCTGATACTCGCCCCTCCATTCAATGGATTGTCTTCGGCATTCATGGCGCATTACGAGATATCGCCTAAATCCTAACTGAAAAATACATACTTCGAATAAAGCCAGAGACATTACTCTTTATGAGCGCGCACAATACACATGTACAAAAGGGTACACTTAACGATTTATAAACCTTGGGGAGTTCAAAGCCATCATCATCGCACAATAAAGGTGCATACATAAACACATATTTGTTTGTTTTGCGTTGTTACACGTACGCGTTTGCATGCACGTGTATCTTGTGAATATTCTTGTTTTCTTTTTTTCGGAAAAAATGTGAAAATCTCTTTCTTAAATCCTTTAAGAAAGCTCTTTTCGAATGCTTTTGGAAGTGTTGAGAATTCCGCATTGATAGACAGTGCATATGACTTCTTGCTACGAATTAAGTTCAATTTTGTGCTGGAAAAGGACTAATGATCATATCACGCTATACTGTCGTGTATGCCGTTGAAACCACTGAGCCGATGGATTCTAATGTTGTTGGTTAATGGGCTTAGTAGTGTAAATTTACTAGAATTAAACAAAAAACAAAGTAAAATTGTAGGGCACTGCCTCATAGGAAACCATGCCAGAAGACTTAGAGCGACCTACAATGACTTCTCTAGAAGCTGCAAGGATAAAGGGGAAGAAGAGACAATACTACACTACCTCGGAACATGCCCGGTGCTTGCAGAAACTAGGAGGAAACTGCTAGGCAGCAACTGCCTTGACGATCTATTTGACAAGAGCACAAAAGATATCCTACAATACCTGAAAACCATTGAATGGCTAAAAAACAACCAGGTTGGAACAAAGCCAGGAAGTGACAGCACAATGGACCAAACCGGTTTAAGTGGAGCTTGCTTTGACGTCTTAAGCGAGCAGTCATACTATCTATACCTATCTACAGATATATGTACCTAACTGGCTTAGATGATGAGTCCTGCAGAAGTCTTCCTATGAATCTGTAAGAATCGTTATAAATCAGTTTTTTCGACGTCTAACACGCACCGGAAATTTCCAGAAAATCGTGAAAATCCTCTGGAATACTTTATTTAGATACGGAGAACAAAAAAAAAATGATTTTAATTTCCATCGAATTGAATTTATTTGATAGATAATATTATGGCATTTATATAATATGTATATATAATATGGGTGGCGCTACAGCCCGTAGAGGCCCGGGGCCTAGCTTCTCAGCAACCACTCGTGCTGTGCGTGCTATTGTTCTCTCATTTTTTTTCTAGACAGTTATACTCTTTGAGCATTGTCAGTGACTCGAAAGAAGTGGCGCCGTGAAAAGCATTTCGTGGCATACCAGGAATCGAACCTAGACAGGTAAGTCCAAGTGCGTAGGAGTGAACGCGCATACCCACAACACCACGGGCCACCATGGTTATGTTTGAATATAATTTCGAGCAAATTTTCTCATACTTCCGCGGTACAATACAGTCAGGCTGAATTTCAGCAATAACACGTCGAATCTTGGCTTCATATCGTTGCACGCAAAATCCAATCCAACTTCTAGTATATCACATGGCTTGTATATCACACACACTATTACAAAATCGATGAACCCACCACAATATGGAGGCCGATTCATGGATTTTGTGGGGAAATGGTTGCAGATTGCTGAATTTAGCCACAACTCTGTACTATTGATCGGAGTATGTTCAAAGATAGCTGATTTACATGCAATGTCTGAAAAATTAACTCAGTTTTATGAATTGTGAAAACTCGTGAATTTAAATTTCATAATTGCTCAGAACAATGTATGCATAATAATGCAACTAAAAATAACTCAAAAGAATGGTTGTCAGAATATTGGAATTAACTTCCATCATATTTCTGAAAAAATAAGTTATTTATTTTAACTGATTCAAGCTGTACAAATCCAGGTGTTCCAGAAAGGATATGAAAAACGCCAACCAATCTTTATAAATTAATTTTTAAATTACTGACAAGTTTTTGTACATTCAGACTGAAACTCAAAACTATATTATTTAAAAAAACCGTATTGAGCAAACAAAAATCATAGAGACAAAAACCTACAATATTTCGGCTCACAAGTGTGAGTGAAACCGTGAAGCGGTTGAATCAAAGAGCGCACAAAACTGATTTAAACAGTGTTGCCCCTGGAATCACAAACACAATCTAATGTTTGAATAATATTGTTATTATTAGACACAAGTTTCGTGTGAATTCATTTTATAGGTATTATTCATACACATAATAAAAAGGTCTTCGTACAGCGGGTAGGAATTAATAAAAATCCTTAAAAGAAAACACAGATGGATTCACTCCCTTCCAAATTAAATCAAATTCAAAGAATTAGCGTCGCCTATGTTTACCGTTATGACAAGAATCCTTCTCTGCAATCAGTTAGTAGAGACAAAAAAGTTTCCGTACAGATATCATTCTAGTGTTTCATTTGGTAATGTAAAGTGTGTGATCCACGATTATCTGGTTTTTTGGTAGGTTTAAACATTTTTAATTGTATACCAGCAATTATTTCGTTGGTTTTTGAAAAAAAAAATAAAATGGACTGCACAAAATAAGCAAATCCCTTTGGCCAACAAGAAAATTATAATTGACCTGAGAAATGAAGGAAAGTCGCTGGGAGAAATTTCAAAAAATATTAAGAGACCCCGTTCTTCTATTCAGTATGTCTCGGAAAAATTTGAGGAAACAAAAACCATTGCCAACAAACCAGGATCTGGCCGTCCAAGAAAAATAGATCGTCGTATAGAGAGGCGATTGGTCACAAGTGTCGGAGAAGATCCTCGGCAAAGTGCCCCTGTAATTGCCGGTAATTTGAAAACCAATGATGGAATAGATGTGACTCCCCAGACGGTAAGAAATGACTTAAAAAGAAATGGGTACAATGGTGTGAGCCGTGTACAAATGTGTACAAAAATACGTGTGTACATTAAGTAGTGTATTAATTAATTTCACCCCAGTGCTTCAGACAGTAATTCTCACAAATGGGAGTTTAATATATCTGCTTCATGAACATAGGCTTTGTTCGTTTGTTTACCCCCCCTTACTGTGTTGAAAATTAACCGAAATTTGGAAAAAAAAGTTCGACCGAAATTTTCAAATAAGAACTCTAATTCACCCCACTACTACGCATGGTCAAGGGTATCAACAGTTTGGCAGATGTTCGCAAGAGCTCACACGTATTCACAGCCACGGATAAAAAACGCTGTCTGATGAAATCAAGGGGCAAGGAAGGTAGAAGTTGGATATCTACTTGACTCTTATTTCTGAGTTAAATTTTGAGATTCTCAATTGAACCGCGGTTTTTCAACATACATTTTAACAATTTTTAAACGTTTCTCCGGTCTGAGTCTATTCTTGATTAGTTGCTCTAACCTCACAACAACCACGATCTGTCAAATCAGCTGTCACGCAAAAAAATATATGTATAATATTCTCCGGTTCTGAAATAAACACAGTTTAATTTTCAAATATACCACATTTACTACCCAAAGTATTTAAATCAATCCCATCTTTTAATTCTTTCCATGTAAAACAAACCCCATTCATTGTCGTGGAATTTCTTAGCAATTGATGAGGCAAACAATACCACTATTCGCCTACTGAATCTACAACGCTTTAAAAATTATTGTGAGTTTCAACAATGTCCGCAGACTTGTATCGGCCTGTAGTACGACCCAAACAATGACAAGGAATCTTTTAACCCAGCACCAAACATCCTTTGTAACACAACCAGTTTAAATCATCTCGTTGTTTTATTTATTACTGACTAATGCAATCTTTTTTACCTCTGCCGACTTCGGGTTCTTGTCAATGAAATATTATTCTAACAGCTTTGTGTACTGATTTGTTCGAGGTCTGGCTGTGCATGTTGAAAATGTAGCGACATCAGAATCATGTTCGATCGTAAATTAACGCAGAATTGCTACTAATTGCTAATTACTGATTGCAACTATGTTTCATCGACTCTGGTTAATCGCATCGCTGTGTGGTCTACATAGCGTGACTGGAAGTGACGATCGGTAAGATAGAGTGAGCGAGACGGGTCTGACTGAGATTGATTTAATTTATCCAGTTGTAGGGGCTGCATTGAGATGTGCTCAGAATACACATGGACTGCACAATATTTTCCAATTCCTTCTAGTCAAGGCAGATTGTGCCGAAGACGGTAGAAACACCGTTCAGTATTCTTTGAAGCTTCTGGCTACTTTTTCGTTCAGTTCATAAGCTTAAGTGAATGGTGATTGGGCCTTCATCTACCCCAGTTTGAATATTCTTTCCGTTTTAATTAAGTGAATTTATGGAAGGAGATCCAAATAAGCTGCCGGAGAGGGCAATTTGGTTGATCCCAGTAGAGACATCAACAACGAACCAGAATTCAGCTCGAAATTACCCATAAATTCCGGGAACAACAAGCCTTAAGTTATGTTCTTTAGACCGGTATTTATAGACACGCTTTGGAACATTTTTAAACCACCAGAGTGCCAGAGTTACAGGCACATGTCTACATCCGCTGAGGGATCGTTTAACATGTCAACATCCCGCAAACCATGCGGGCATAGGGCAATCATATTGTATAATCTTCTTCAAGAAGCAAATATCAATCGAATATTAAATCGAACGCATGTCCCGACGACAGCTGAGAATGCAGCAAACATGCAGCAATTGCAATATTGTGGTGTATGAAACGGATACGCCTCGCGGCCCATGGCACCCATTATTAAGGCAAACACATTCAAATGGCGTTTCTTTTTTCGTTGCAGATTAATTATTTCAACACACACAACGGAACATAAATAAAAAGATTTTCACCGGGCAATTTCTTGGTCCCCATTTAAAGCAACGAGGGCTGATTGCGCCCCGAGCAACCGGTCGAATTCACCCAAGTAGGCAATTAAGCTACGTCAATCGACTAACGCTTTAAGCGACTCGCTGGACTCATTTCAGCATCGTCCCCCATAATTTATATATCTAAAGATACTGTGGGCTAAATAATTAGCATAGACCATGGACCAGGTGATGTCCCATCGGGGCCAGATTTACTCACGTACCTACAAATGAACAGATACATACGTACGATGCTGCATGGTGCGTGAAATATGGACGTTATGTGAATGTGGGACGCTCTACGTACTAGGCTTTAATTTAAATTGAAATAGAAGGACTCCCAGTTGGAATTTTAATGTTTACTTTGGATTTTCGTTTTTAATTTTTTATTGACTAGCTGAATGCATTAAATAAACTTAGTTATAAAAGCTGGTGGGTAGCTCGACAGTGAGAACCACTCATGTTGCTGGAACAGAGGCTGCGAGGCAAGCTTACAAGCAACACTGAATGAATTGAACGAATGCAAATAAAGGGCCACCCAAAGATGAGAAAAAAAGGGAGCTGACCTGCATCTGTGGTCACAGGACCCCTGTTCTGATTTTGAAAATGACATCTTATTCTCCGTTAGTTGAAGTGTGAGCCGACAAGCCGAAGTTAGCAGTTGTGTAGGGGAAAGAATTGAACGTCCAATCGCTATTTTATAATACCTTACAAACCCGTACTGCGGACATCAAAAATCAAAAAAGGATATTAAAATAGGCTCAAATAAATATGCGTCAAACAAAAAAAAACATGCTTCTCCAACAATGACATCTCACTGCAGAGTGACTAGATAAGAACAATAGGAAAGGAAATTCAAATGAAACAACAAAGGTGTCAGATATGAAATTTATTCTGGCCTTAATTTGAAGCCACATTCATGCCACTATGTATGGAATAGCCGCCTCGGCTTCTTTGGGCGTGCGTCATGTAGGCAGTCTAATTTGTGCGGCATAATAATGAATTGCCCACAGAATTCGTGAATTTGACATTCATCAACAATTATATATTTGGGGTGTTCGTGAATTATAATCACAAATCCAAATTCTAGATTTTATTAAAAGTTTTATCGTCTGAAAATATAAAATTTTTCCAGAAAATGTTGTATTAAATTAAATATCAACATCAAGGTATATGTTTACGGTTTATGTTATTAATTGGTATACTACAAAAAATAAAAGACTATTTCTTAATGTTTACCTACAATTAGACAACAGTAAAATATTTTGTAAATAGCCAGTTTTATTAATGAATATAACGAAAGAAATAAAATATAAATAAAATGTATATTTATGCGTTAGTTGCGTTTAATTTCATATGATTCGGCAATAATTCGACGCCCAGAAAATAAACGTGTCAAACCAAGGCGTGACTGCAACCATGGCATAGTCTACATGAGTTGATTACTCCATGTATGTATATTGTTGGATTTAAATTTTGAAATGGGGTAAATACATATTATATGATAGACGTAGATAAGTACTTTTAGAAAGAGCAGAGTTTTAAAATTGTTCAATTGGTCTGGCTTTTTTTTTGTCATTGTATCTCTTAAAACAAATTGCTTCTTGTAGTACACAATAGTTAATTTTCAATTTAACCATAATTTGATTTATTAGTAGAAATCAAATAATATTAGAGTAACATAATGTGTTACATTTATTTTCTGTCATGCCAATGTATTAGCCCCTAATCTAATAAGAATATTCCTTAATATTGCAATTCGTGAACGCCGCCCAAAGCTAAGTTCCTTGTGAAATTTGAAATCTGATTTGAATCTTAGAATTACAATTGAGGTATATTATATTTAGCTTACGCATTGCACGATATTGTGGTTGCCGTGACGACCGCTAAATAATTCACCTCGGTAGCTTGGAGGGGAATTCAGCTGTTCGGGGGAAGCTCACACGTATTCTCCTGCCCCGTGGCGGTGAAAACGTTATAAAAAACGCTGTCAAAAAAATGTTTGCGGAAAGGGAGGCTATCTCTATACTACTTCATTTCTGGTGTCAAGTCGCATAATCGCGGCGGGCAATTGATGACCGCTCGCAGTGAGATATTCAGTCGCCAAGTTTTCTCTTTACAACTAAGCGAACACAGGCCGGATATATCAATTTTGACAAGCTTTGAAAACAAAAAGCTGATTAACATCGCTCTGTACCTGAAGCCAGTAACCATCTATTCGTCCTCATTTCGAAAGGAGAATAAGGTCTGATGATGTCGCCATGCCATAAGCCAAACCAAACACTCAATCTTTGTGAATGCATTGATGATTGATGACGATGTCCAATTCCACAGATCGGCGCCGAATCAATATCATGTGTCTCTTCGATACTGCTTTTTTTTCTTTTCATTTCCCAACAATACATCAGGTTGGTGCCTTAAGATCCAAAATCGTACTACGAAATTGATACACTGATGACGACAGAATTACCGGAATGAACCGGAATTGTGATCATTTTTTTCTTAAAACTTCAAACCTGGCTAATATTTTGACAGGTGCTGAAACATAATTGAAAAAGAATGCGTATACAGCCTGAACAGAAAATGTTGCTGCAAAAGTTTAAGTGGTATTGTTAAGCAGTTGAGTCTTAAGCGAGCTTGTGAACTGTCATGACATTGATTTGAAAAAAAGTAAATCTGTAAATATTTAATTCATACACACATTCTTGACATGACAACTAAGAACGAGATTTTAACATGAGCTAGTCGATCAATATACCAGCGTTTTCAATGACCCGTGTGCTTGACTTTACAAGTAATTCGCGTGATGTATTGTTGTTGCTAATTACAGCACTTGTAGCGATTAAGCCGACTAACAATTTGAATTGTAACAATCCATTTAATAAAAAGTCGTCTGTTAAATATAAGAATTTAAAAGGGGTGACACACAGAATTTTTAAATTTGAAATGACAGAAGACGTAGATGACCAAATGAAAAATTCCAGCCGAAGTCGCCTTTGTTGATGGAAACGGAACCGATCAGAAACTTCAACTGTAACATATGCGATTTTTATTTAATTGTCAACCAAAGTGCACACCTTGTAGAATACTTATTATTTTGCGTGCCTTTTTGTGTAGAATGCGTTCGGTATGAAAATAAAACTTGAATTTGATAGGATTCCGCCGCAGATTCAGTTGCGTAGACGATATTGAAACTCATGCGAGTATTTCAACGCATTAAAATAATCAAAAATTCCATACAATTTAATTTGAATTATATTTTCAAAAAAGTATCTTCAAAAAAACTAGCACCTCTACTTTAATAAATTATCATGATCGCTTGAGAGTGCGAATTCAATAAGAGCTTGTGGCTTGTTCAATAAGTTGGGCATTGTTAATGTGAAAAAAGACAATTCAAAGACAAAACTCTGAATGAATGAAAAAAGAGAAGGTAAGAGAAGAAAAAGAGATGTTGGCATTATGCAACTTTGTTGCACTTAATCGAACTTTGCATAACTTCCCCTTTAAACGATGTGATTTCAAACAATTTCTAATATAATAAACATAAATAACCTTTTAACAACAAATAAAACAACTTCAAATTGTGACAGCTGAAAGGATTGGAACGATGACAATGGAAAGAAACTGTAAATGTCAGTGCATATAAGCGGAGTCGACTGTACCACTTTAATAATACCTCTTTACGTACGGAAGGCAAAATCGAAGGTGAGAAAAACTTCATGCATTAAATTGAGATGCTTCCCATTGATTAAGTAACGGAATTAAAGAACCTTTTTTTGTTGTTTCTTGTTATTTGGGTATTTGACCTCAAGCCTCTAACGATATTTTTTAAAAAAAAAAAACAACTTTTTTTTTGTTCACTTACAACATGCAAGTTCGTACTAAATGTACCACTGTGCGGAGCGACTATATTCATAAAGAATTGCCAAAAAGCACGAAATTACTACCGCTTCCACCTGGTCGGAGCAAAGGCGCCACAGTGGCAGAGGAAGTGCTTTGCGGCGTCGTCGTCTTCTCGCTTAGGCCAAGCACACTTAGGTGTTTGGCGAAAAAGTAGTGACCTGTTATTACACCGGTAAGTCGTCTGCAGTCTTTTATGTCAAGAGATAACTAGAATGCCGCGGATTTCTTAGAGACGTTAAGGAGCAAGCACTTGGTTTGTCTACATCCTGGCGAGTCATTCCACCTACGGTTGTGCTCTCATTTGGGTGCAAAGAGTAACTCTTCTGATCATTGTCTAGCAATTTCACCGGCGATCTCATTTCCTATGAAGGCCCGTGGTGGCCCGAGACCCAGACAAATCTTTGCTAATTTGAACTTCCGATCAAAGAGGTGGTTAAATGCCTTAAGCACAGCTTGGTGTTCGCTACAGACATAATTTCTTCCACATGTTCTCTACAATGCAGGCCGTGGACATTAGGATCGCATAGGTTTCCGCTTGGAAAACCGACGCAGATTTATCTAACGAGGTGTGCAGTATAATGTTGTCTCCTCCACGAATGCGACGGCGCCAGACCCTTCATTGGTCTTGGAGCCTTCGACTACAGTCCTTTCCTGGTTTAGATTCTGGCCAGAGCCAGTCCAGGGAAAGGCAACTTCATATGTTCGTCGCAGGTGAAGTTCTGGTGTTCGTGCGTCAGACAGAATTTCCATAAGACTGTGGTCAAAGGAAATGCTGTGGTCAGCGAAACTCCAGTGCGAGTTGCACCAAAGACCACTTCTTTTTAAGCAGAATGTACCCTGATGGTGCACCCTATGATGTGGATATCACTGGGGCGCGAGATAAAGTGCATAAAGAGCAGAGCTATTGAATTTGGTTCCTTAGGTGAATGCATTCCAGTGAATTCCACCTATTGTACACAAGAAACGTGCTAGCTACAAGATGATAATATAAAAACACCCTAACCACCCTGTGCAGAGTAAACAAAATTACTTAACATATCCGTTTAACATTATCAACTAATACAGATTCATTTTGAGATAATTCAACAGTTTCATGTAATCCAAAAATTACAAGCAATTAAAATTCAAACCGACAAATTGCATGGAAAATAATTGTCATGCTCAGTATAAAAGTTAATCCCACTCCGTATATGGAATCAGTATCGCAAGTTCAGTGGACATGCTTCGCACAGTCTCTTGTCTCACCGCCACACTTCCTTTCCTATTGACGCTCGTCATGGGAATACAGGTGAATCACTCCCACTCAAATCAGAATATATACTTCATCTAGATTGTTTAACTTTGTTCAGGATTGGAATTTCATTGTGCATAGGTTCGACTATAATACCACGGATCCTGACCTATTCACCCTTAACATCAAGACAGCCCGCAAGGAGCCAGGCGTTTATGCACTTAATGGTACAGCATATGTCGGAATAGATATCTTTGACAAATTTGCTGTGAGTACTTCGTGCATACATAGCTAATTGTGAGATCTCAAAGTTCTGTCTTTCAGTTGGAAGTTAAAATTTACCGCAGTCCCACTGGATCTGGTCAATATAAGATTACTCCGTATCAAGTGCAAAAGAAGCAGTTTTGTGATTTTATTATGAACTATTACATACCGATGCTGGAAGACGACCTACAATCATGTTCAGACCTTCCACTTTACAAAGACAAGTGCGATAGTCCCATTGAGAAGGGCGTTTACAATTTCAACATGTGCCTGGTGTCGAATGCGGGCATGCCTTCCCATATCCAGCCGGGATTTTACAAGATAGCTGCCCAGATGAAGTCTGACGACTTGGACGTATGGTTTGCGATATATATTGAAGCTGAATCGAAGAGCCTAATGTAGGCGGAGAGAAGAGAAGACGTGTTGTTATATGGAGTCCCGTGAGTTTACTTAATGTTTGGTTTGATAGAATAAGTTCAATAAAATGGCCACAGATACCATTAAATTGGCTTTCTTTTGATCTTGCTATGCAGACTCTTGGAAAATATGATGTAAAGGGTGACTAGATGGTAATGATAGTTTTTTTCAATTGCCGTGTTTTAGCAGCTGTCGAAATTACCTATAACATCTAGCTGTCAAAATATTTAGCAGGGGTTGCCATTTCATCATCCATTGTTTCACGTTTGCCGAATGTCCGAAAATTGTTGAAATATATTAACGAAAACCCTGCTCAATTTTAAATACGCAACCTGTACTTCGTTGTGAGGAGGGTCGTCAGTCATCATGGCTTCGATGTGCAGAACATTCGTCGAAGTTTGAGCGTGAGTGCACTCTATTGTACCAACCAACCTTCCATTCATCGTCGACGCTCAGCCGATTCATTTCGGAAAGCCTGAGATTCGACAGCTAAACCACGAGCTTTGAGAGAGTATTTTTTTTAATGTTTAAGAGATGGCCAACTCCTACCGCGCTCTCATTTCGTCAGCATTCTTGGATACATTTGTAATCAGACCATATTGGTTTTCTTTATTCGTTTTAAATCTGAAAATTTGGGTAAAATCATGGCCGCCGCATGGACTGTCGCCATAAATGCTTAACAAATGTGCTGAAAACAAAGCAGTTTGCCTGACTTTAGAGCCTACAGGCTGACTTTTGAGGAACGAACATGGTAAGATTTTTTAAAAGCAACTACTTACCCCGAGACTACTTAATAGTAGTTTTAACAACAACATATGCTTTTAATTAATCCTTCACTGTACTCTCTCATAGATTTCCGAAGCAGTTCATGCTAATTTTTCAATATACGCCACATTATCTGTGTCAATCACAATAATTTTCCAATTAAACCCATGTGCTCATTATAAATCATGTAGCAGTTGGTATAATACCCCGATCCTAGACAATCATGTGCATGTGTGTACACCGGCAACCTCCTAGTCTGAATTGTGATCTTTGGCGAGAAGCGAAAGGAAATGCAGGAGCGTAAGATTATGCTAATAAGGAGGTAGACATTATATTGGTGCTGCCGCAGATGTGTTCCGCACAGTACAATACATGTTGGCTATATCGCCTCTCCTCGTGTCATAGCCGTGATTAGAAATTGAGATTCGAGGACGCCGCTTTAATGAACCCTATGGCGCGGAAGTAAATATATGGAAACGATTGCTGAGTGTGATAAATCCATATACGTACATGTGTATAGGATGCGTATGCGTAGTGAACGCACGAGAGTGGATAATTCCCGAAATTGTATACGATTACACCGTAGTTAAGTTAATTTTGATGGGCTAAGCAGTGAAAAGGAACTGCTATTGCCGGTATTAAGCAATACACGCTTTATAATGCTTATGGACGGGATTGTTTTTGATTGCATGCTGGTTCAAGGATGCACTAAAATGATATGCTTAATTCATATCCGCACATAATGGTATTAATGCATTCGTAAAGAGAGGCTATTATTTACCGATGTTTCCGCGATTTGCTTGTAGCTGTAGGCGTGTCGACGGCCACTAACAACTTTTTTTTCCCGAAATTTGAAATGCTTTTGATGAACTCTCAGATTTCAGTGCACTCTCATTCACTAGATGCAAAAAGAATGTGTTGAAATTTACAATCCATCAACGATACGGAACTGATCACTAAACTTACCTTGTTCATGACGTTTACTTGACAACGCTCGACTTGCAAGATTGCAGAAATGTCCGTTTAAGTGATGAATAGACAATTCCACAACTCAACCAGTAACACAATGATGCGGCAATAATTTGCGCGTACAATGTCTGTTGCACAGTCCTTCGACAGCTTTTGCTTCTAATGTTGGTTGTTAGGTGAACACCACAAATGACATTTCTGACTCGAAGGACCAAAATCAACCTTCTATATGCAGCAGAAGGCTAGACAATAAAGATCAGAGCTGAATCTTGGTACCGTGGACAGAAAAAGCCGTCGACTGCTTGGCCACATTGAACGCATGGACACCCAGTGCCAGATTTAAGGGAGGGCAGTCGGGGATGCACCCTCGGGCCTCCACAAGACAGGAGGCCCTATATTAGGCATCGCAAAGAGAATATTTCAAAATCTGACGAGTAAACAAAAAAAATAATAACCAAAGCGCCTCATCAACCACAGGACCGAAAACGATGAACATCATCTTCGAACTATCCCTTTAATATTGTCGGTCCCAAATAGCTTTAAATTGCAGATGAGCGTGCAATACATTTCAAATCAACAACCAGCTGCATTTGGGATAGACCGTTAAGCAACAACAAAAATATAAAATGCTAATCATCATGCTCGCAACAACGAGCGACAAGAACAATAACAAAAAAAAGAGGAATGGATATATCTACACAAACAGCATATATTAAGCTAGTTAGTATAGGTGGGCAAAATCGTTAATTTCAGTGAGTCGTTCATCGTTCACGTTCGTAATGGGAAACGAACGAGTCTTTCAGTGAACGGGTATAAGTCTAGTCTCCTGCAAGTTTTCTCCTTTTTTCTATATCTATTATGTTTTCATACGAGCTTTTAAATAATTCATGTGTATCTTAAAACCTACGGTCATTGTGCACCAAACTAAATCCTTTCGAATTTGTATTTTTCATTTTTACTTTGTAAACTACAATATAACGTAGGTAAATCGAATGTATCTCTTATTCTTTGAATTTTTTACTCAAATCTTAACATTTTTGTTTTTAGTGGAATCATGAGTGATCGTCACAAAATTTAGCGAGCAAAGCAAAACGTGAAAAGGAATCCGAAGAAATTTAAGATACAACAACCAAATTGACTAGTTAGTTTACGTCGTCGAATAAAGAATAACTCCATATCCATCGAATCAAAGATGATCCTAAAGTTTTATCAGGTGACACCACACAATTTTCTTAAACTGATTATCAGAATTAAGAGCAAGCTGAATTTTGTGGTCTCAAAATGACATTGTCTTTTGCCTGACCGCATACAATGTCAAGAAATGATCTAATATTGGGCTGAAAAGGGTTCCATAGAACTTCAAAATTGCGATGAAGTTTATGTAGCATTCAGTTTTTCAAGATCAGACGCTAGGTTGTTCCAACTTTAACAATAAAAATCAAGAGACCGTCAATCGATTCGGACTTTGTTTTTCTCCAACTGCGGGGAAAAAATATTATTATGCATGTAAGTTAGTGTCCACTCAAAACGCCAAACTCGAGGGAGAAGCCTTCACTGACTGGAAGCATATATCTGATAGTCTATATGAACATGAGATTTCAAACACTCATTTGGAATCAGTAGTGGGTTTAGTAAAAAGTCAAAGGAAGCGTCGATCAAGAGCTAGCAATAGAAGAGACAAAAAATATTCAGTATTAGCATCAGAGTTTTCGTCGAGAAAGGTTTAGAAGGTTCCATTTAATAACGCTTTAATTTAATTTCATATAATTCTTGTTTGTGTATGTATGCAATGGACTCTCCCTAAGTCGAATTTCTTTCTAACTCGAAGTTTTTGTTCGCCGTATTTTGGACTTTCCCTCAATTTTCCATACAAAAAACCATCCTCTAAGTCGAACTCCCTCTAACTCGAACTGATTTTCATATCCCGTGAGAAGTCGTTCACTGTGTTTATATGTTTGTTAAGATAATTTACTTGGTTTCGCAATAAATTATTGAAACACTTGACTGAACAAAAGTGTTAATTTTATTTGGAAAATAATAAGTCACTCACTTGTTGTCTCAGGGCCTTCAGAGCTCTAAATCCACCTCTATGGACACCAACGCCCCAGCTAAAATGATATTCGAATCCAAGCCTCGGAGAAGGATTGGTCCGCATAGATCCCCAAATATTCTGGTCCATAGATACGTAGATTACGATATTCACGGCTCAGAGAGAAAGAATCCATGAGAGCTAAACAAATTGTATTAATACACACTATTTTCGGAGGAAACTAGACGGATATGTTCATGACACCTGTTGAGAAAAGAGATATGCGTCAGTCTATATATATATATATATATATATATAAAGCACAACAACAGTGCACACTGTATAATTTCTCTACAGAAAGTAGTAATTTTATTCAGTATCTTCATTAACTTTGAGTGGTACGAGATGTGAATTACATTTAATATCCTTTGTCCGAGGGGTTACACTGAAGTGTAACATTCCGTCAATCGTACACTTCTCAGGCAAGCCATCCCTCGCAATCCTGCTGGAGGAGTGAGTACTCGTCGTATGTGTCCTCAGTTTACACAACATGCGCTTCATAATGTAAAAGTACTTTTTTATGGTTCGGCGGTTGAAAAATGCGTGGATAGCGAGGCATTTTATTCGCTCATTCACAAAAGAGAACATCATCTGTTATTCACTTAATCAGCACTTACATTTACATACATATAATAATTAACTGTGTAAAGCGAATGTTTTCCAACCCGGATGGCTGCATAAAAAATTAAATTAAGGCAATCTTGAATATAAACAGGTTCATTCTTGGTACTCGTCGCTAGCTCTTAATTGTCCTTACAGCATTTAAATTTGTAATCTCATCTCAAGTTCAAATCATGTCTAGATAAGGTTGGATTACGTTTTTATTATTCCGTTGGTGGACATTATTTGCATATCTGCTCATCCTTGCCGTACATAATCTAATTGTTTTTTTTTTTTGTTTTTTTTTTAATCTTTTAAACTACGTTTTCTGTAGCCTTCTGCTTTATTTTTTGATCCACACTACTTACATGAATATATTTCAGTAAAAGCGTTTGGATAATGTATGATTTTAGTAATTTCCTCATTTTCCTGCAATATTTTTTTATGACAGGCTTCAAGTGGAGCATTAGTGAGGAAGTGCTTTCGGATAAGAGTTATTAACATTGAAAGCACTCTCTGGTAACCAGCAGCTTGAGATATGATGTATTTTTTTGGGAACATTTAATTGCTGAAATTGAGCACACTTTTGTATACAACCTGTTCAATCATTATAAACGGATCAGCTGACTAGTTGTAACTGCTTTTTGTACCGTGGGACGGTGGATATTCTATTGTTTCAGCAAATATGTAATAATATATAATAAGAGTGACGCTACAGCCCAGTAGGTGGCCAGGGTCTAGCTTCTACAGCCACAACTCGTGCTGTGCGTGCTATTGTTCTCTCACGAATGGACATAATAATCATTTTCTAGGCCGTTAATGGAAAGTTGGTGAAAACAAATCAAAAAAAGGCACAGTTATCATATCTACCTTGAATTAGGGTGTTGCTGCTATAGGATATTTTTCAACCGAAATGTCAAAGAGTTGACAACAGTGCCGGTTTAAGGAGAGGGCAGCCGGGGCTGCAGCTCAAGGCATTCACAAAACATAGACTCATAGAGAAAAAAATATATTTCAAATTCCTTCGAGTTAAGACCATACAAAAACGAAACAAACCACAGCGGTAAATTGGAGAGACGCGAGAAATATGTACATCTCAAATCAACAACCTAGTTATCATGTTGAGAAGCTGTGTGTAGTGGAATTTCCTTGTATTTCACACATACTTTTACGAGATTCCCGGAAATGGCGGAAAATTCGGGGATTTTTTAGCAAGATGGCCGCCGATTCGTGAATTTGCCCACGATCATGTACGATGGGCGTTCAATATATTCTCGGTATCGGGGTGAAGCTGTGGTTGTATATATAAATTGACTTATTTTTCAAGTAATACTATTATTTTAGTGCATTCATGTAAGATTTCATATAAATGTGATTATTATTAATTCGCGTTTTATCGCTAGTTAAACAGAATCGTAATGGCAACTGAGACGATGATGGTGAAAATTGAGCATCGCGCGGTAAAGAATCGCATGCTGTAGAGAGCTTTTGGAGATGTGTAGTGAGAACGCGGACGGTGTTATGGATCGAATTGTTACTGGTGACGAAACATGAGTCCACCACTATGACCCTGAAAGCAAACAAGAGTCCATGCAGTGGCATAAAAAGGGAACAGACCCCCCGAAGAAGTTCAAGGTCACGGGAAGCTCTTGGCCACAGTTTTTTGGGACTCAAAGGGAATCTTGCTCATTGAGTACGAAAAAAAAGGTGAAACCATCAACGCCACATCCTACGCTTCCACTTTGCATAATTTGCGGGCGGAAATTAAAAAGAAAAGACGGGGTAAACTCGCAGCGGGTGTGTTGCGTCTTCATGACAACGCTCCTGTTCACACGGCGCGAGTTTCCAAGGCTGCTGCGCGAGATTGTGGTTTCGAAGAAATCCAACACCCACCCTATAGTCCAGACCTTGACCCTAGTGATTATTTCCTGTTTCCGGATTTGAAAAAATGTCTTCGTGGAAAAAGATTTTCGGATGATGAAGAACTCAGGTCGGCAATAAATGGGTATTCTGTTCTGAACCACAGCTTCACCCCGATACCGAGAATATATTGAACGCCCCTCGTAGTATTATTCGGAGGGTGTTCAAAAGATGACTCATATTTTTAAGAGGAGATATATTTGTAATATGGGCTTGCGTGAATGAAAATGTAATGCTATGCTCTATTTACAGGAATACTTTGCATGATTTTAATTCTTCAGAGTAATATGTAGCTGATTCATATGCCATGCCTGGCAAAATAACTTAGTTTTGTAGCCTTCATTAATGAATTGTGAAAATGTATTTAAATTACATAATTTGTTAAGAACAATAGCTGCAAATATATCTAACTCATACAAATTTGCAACTAGCTTGCATCCTTTTTTTTTGTAAAAAAATAAAGTTAAATGAGCAAAGAAGCTGTTTATTTTGAGTGATCCAAGCAAATTGTTCGATAATATTGTTATTATTAGTTACCGGTACACATGTATCGTATGAATGTATTTTTTCGGTAATATGCATATACAAAAATATATACATGAAGTATATAGTATTAATGTATTAATACATAAATAATTAATGTAAATAATGGCAAAATTATTTTTCCCCAGTACTTCAGAATGTGGTGGCCCGTGGCGTTATGGGTATGGGCTTCGACTCTTACGCACTTGGACCTATCTGTCTGGGTTCGATTCCTGGTACGACAAGAAATACTTTTCACGGCCCCACCTCTTTCGAGTCACTGACAATGCTCAAAGAGTATAACTGTCTAGAAAAAGCTTCTCAAACTTGGCCGTTCGGAGTCGGCATAAAACTGTAGGTCCCTTCCACTCGTGATAGAACAATAGCACGCACAACACGAGTGCTGAGAAGCTAGGCCCTGGCCCTCTTACGGGCTGTAGCGCCACCCATATTATTATATTATACTTCAGAATGTAACTCACAGAAAGCTACTTCATGAATATGTTCGTTGCTTATAACTAGTTACTGTGTTGAAAATTTAACACCGAAATTTGAAAGATTTCAAGTAATGAGCGAATTTTCAAGTAAGAACTCTAATTCACCCCACTACTACGGTTGCGAAGGGTATCAGTTTACCAGCTGTTCGCATTCACAGACCGGAGACGAAAAAGCGTATAAAAAACGCTGTCAGATGAAATCAAGGAGCAAGAGAGGAAGAAGTTGAATATTTCTCATTTATTTCTGGGCCAATCATATGACAATGCTGCAAAAATGAGTGCTTAATACAAAGCAATGCATGCTCTTATTTTGGAGAAAATCATTTATCAGCGTGAGTATCATGTTGGCAGCTACCAACTCTTGTCCATCGGCTGTTCAATTCACACCATTATCGTATATCGTATATTGAAAACTGATCGCAGAAAAAAAGCGGACAATTTTAGGTTTTAAAAAAGCTTAGCGATGCTCGTTGGCCTTGTCGATCTGAGTCTACGAAAGCCGTTGTCGATGGTTGCTATGATGATCGAATGAGATATTACCAGCATATCTTCTGATAAGGAGTAAAAAGACAACTTGGAGCGAATCGATGCTACAAACAAGATGGCAGGACCCGAAAATGATTCTTGAATCTGTAATGCGCAATGCGATAAATACGAAGAAGCTGCTACAGAAACATGTTATACTGACTAATATGTACAATCACGAACAGAACAAGAAATGTGAGGTTGAATCCACTCGATTGTCACCAAAAGAGAAATTCAAAGAAAGATTGCATGCCTACGAAGATGTACATATGTACGTTCGAGATTTGGATTTCCCAATCACATAGAGACGATGGATGCTACAAATTTGCACGCTGCAGCAGAGGCATTGATGAAAGTGTACAAAGATGATTTAGAGCCTAGTCTTGGCAATGGAGTTGGTTCAATTTGCATCGATCGACTTCAGAAGGATTATAGAAAAGACCAATCTACCGAGCTATATTACTACCACATTCTTGAAGATCAACATTTCAAAGCCGCACGCCCAAACTTTGAAATTGCACTAAGAATGTATTTGGTTTTGATGGTGTGTCTCATCGCACTGGAGACCTCTCATTTTCAAAAATCAAAATTATAAAATATATTCTACGTACTACGATGCGACAAAACCTACATATATATCAAAGCTATCCCTACCTAGCATTGAAAGCGATTTAATCCGGGAACTGGATTTCAGAGAAATTATCTAGGATTTTCCGTCGAAAAAAGCTTATATAATTCTTGTTTTGTCTATATTTATGCATGGATGTATGTATGTTTGTTATGATAATTTTAATTTTAATTTTTAAAACCCTTGACTGAAAAAATTGTTAATTTTATTTGAGGGCCTCCACTCATTTGTTGCCCTAGGTCCTCCACACCTCTCAATCCGGCCCTGGATACTCACTAATAAGGGGCGCCGGCGCGATGTCTCTTCATTTCATTTTGGTTGGTGGTTCATGGTCGAAAAGACTGTACTCACACTCAAAATGTTTACCGGTTTGACGAAAAGCCGGCACACTAAACCCATGACGACGACCAACCTCAAGGCGAAATTCAGAATTTCGATAATATGTATTGTTAATAATTTCTCTACGTTTAACAAGCGTGAGGCGATGCATGATGAAATGGGAAACCGTACTTAATATTTTGACAACTGCAGGCCACTTGTAACTTTAACAGCTGCTGAAATATAACACTTGGTAAAAATTGCATTGCTACCTGGTCACCATTTATGCTTGTACGCATTCACTAAAATATAATGCTTGAATAAAATTCAATTAAAAAAGTGGTACATTTATGGCTTGTTTCATGTTGTTCATAGTGCTTAAGCTAAAGTTATATTTTTTCCAGTTGTACTCATAATTGCAGCAAATCTTGCTAACACACAAACGTAATTCCCACCAAACTAAAGGGCTAAAAACTAGAACAGACGGTATTGCTCCATATCCTAAAGGACGAGAGTCCCAGCAGACAAAAGAACTATAAATAATTATGAATAATGAAGTTAAATTTTAATCATGCTGCAAATGATCATTAATCAAATGGATAATGATGTGGTACTGCAGCGGAGGATGGAGAGTTTCCTCCCAACACACACTATATACATAGACACACACTTTTCTATGGCTGCAATCATCGTACTCGCATTCTACAGCGAATTCTCGTTTTCCTAATGTAGGACGCTGGATGAATTTAATGCGGCACTTAAAGCAAAACGACCAGAAGAATTAGATGTAATTTCTATTTCGACTTTCATTTTATTCACTTTCATTCTTCAAATCTCAGTGAGATTTTATTGAAGTAGATGGCATATACTGTATACCACACCATCCGCTGGAAACATTAATGAATATTTTACCGTGGGGAGTTCTGGAAATTAGAATGTGATTTGGGAATAGGGACATTCTACAATCTACATAGTTGTCGTTCCGTTTTTTTCGTTTTTTTCCTAGGCAAATGCATGGGTATGCATAGGGGATTGTAAAACTCGAACTTAAATTTCTAAAGACGGGAAGATATTTGAAACGATGTCTTCCGAGGGGTTCCTCTTCGAACACCTACTCTCATCTGCATGTGGCTGAGACATTCCAAATCTGAGGACTTTTTTTAGAGGGGAAGTGGTAACCCATTAGAATGTCGTTGGCGGATGCAACAAGTGGAATAAAATGAATCCACGGCGGAAAGCAGTTCTTCTCCAAGACGGGGAAGGAACTGTCGATCATTAGCCAACAATAGTCCTTACAGCTGCAATTAGCATGAAAACTCGTCTTTAATTAGTTTGGCAGAGAGTGTTTCGATGTGCTTACTGTTGAATTGAAGACAGTTAAGCTTGATATAAGGGTTAACGGTGGCGCTTGTAAAAACTCATGAGGCCGTCGTAGTTGGTGACATATTCTGTTTAAATGATGATCAATGCTTTGACAGGTGACAATATTGAATTTTATTGATTATCCTGCCAAGATCAATGTGCCTAAGAAACGTCGCTGTCGATACTAAGAATTTTGAGGAAATACTTCAGTAGACTGTTACACGGCGATAATGACTCAAATATCGCTGTCAGGCGAAATGGTCAGTCTGGACGCTGATAGACGAGAACTTCGTCCGGCCAACATAAGCGAGGTCAAGATAGCTATATCGGGAAGTCTAACAAGGCTGCCGGATTACGAATGAAATCCTTAAACCAGGTAGACATAATCTGGGCATGATGCAGCTCATCTATAACATATGGTCGGATTGGAATGTCAGTACCGTTTGGCCGTCCACATTAAAGGAAACCCCTTTCAATCACTAAAAAACGAGGGATAAATCTGCTTAACATCGTCTACAAGATCTTGTCTGCCGTTTTGTGTGCTGTGCCCTGAGACCTTCCCTAAGCAATCTGGTCCAGTTCAGTGTGGCTTCAGATCAAAGAAGTCCACAAGAGACCCGATCTTCAAACTACGACACATCCTGGAAAACAGCCGACAGTCGACAGTCGACAGTCACCACCTATTCGTCGATTTCATTGCTGCATATGAGAACGTATGGCCATGTCTAGTTGATTTGAGAATCCTACCAAACTCATCAGGTTATGCAGGATGACGAGTGAGAATTTTCGGTGCTCCATTAAGGTCGGCAAAGACAACTCGCCAGACTTTCCACGTGAAAAAGATTTTAGGCAAGACGTCGAGTCATCAAATGACATGAGCGCATGATGGCGGCACGTAGCAACCCGTCAACGAGGCGTTTGGTAGCATTGAGACGGAGGCAGCTAAAATTGTTCTGGAAGTGAATCGGGGAAAGACGGAGTATGTCCTCAAGAAACGATATACAATGAGCAACTGTCATTAAACAAGACATTTAAAATCCCAGTCCCGCTCTATGAGGCGTGGACAATCTGAAGGAGTGGCAGACAGGAAATCATTTATGCAAATGAGAAAAAGTGACAATTTCGTATCCGCTAAGATTGGTTCCATTTTTCGGTGAGATATGTCAGAGGTGGCCCGTGGCGTTGTGGGTATGTGCGTCGACTCCTACGCTCTTGGACCAATCTGTCTAGGTTCGATTCCTGGTACGACAAGAAATACTTTTCATGACCCTACCTCTTTCGAGTCACTGACAATGCTCAAAGAGTACAACTGTCTAGAAAAGCTTGGCCGTTCGGAACCGGCATAAAACTGTAGGTCCCTTCCACTCGTGATAGAACAATATCACGCACAACACTAGTGGTTGCTGAGAAGCTAGGCCCTGGCCATCTACGGGCTGTAGCGCCACCCATATTATTATTATATGTCATCAAATAATCATTGGACTTGTTGCCGTAGAAGCCATGCTGTCGGTTATTAAAAAGCTTCCGCGATCAAAGTGTTTATTTTCAAAGTTCAATTCAACAAAAAGAATATGCTCATTTGTTTCTTTCTCATCGATCTTATGACTTTAGAAGTACTCCGTAATTAGAGGCTTCATGTGTATTTCGGAGTGTCCATATAGAAAATCAGAATATTTCGAGCTTTTACCGTCGGAATCTCAGTCTCTTTCGACATCGACACACTCTATACACACTTCACTCACTTCTTACCAATGTTGGCAACTCCAACCTTGACATTTAAATTTAACTCTTTTTCCTAAAGAATCAAAAAATAAAAACACACATTTCAGTAAATTTCCACACACGTGAAAGGTAACCGGGGATATGCATCACTCTTTCACATACCACAATTTGAAACAACTGCTTTCTCGGGGGACATCTCATCAGCAACTGACACACGACATACTAAATGACAAATACATGGAATAGGAGACGGAGAAAACGAACGAATTCAGACTTCAGAGTTAGTTAGATGAAAGAAAAAAAAAAGAGGAAAAAAATACGATGTGGAGGTAAGCTCATCCCAGTCGCCTACGAAAGGTTAACTGGTCTTTCACTGTCGCGAACGTATTTTCCTTCCTTTTAATGTTTTCGTATGCTCCTGGCTCCAACTTGTATTTTTTCTTTTACATTTAACATACATACTGTGAGCGCCAAAAGTAAGTAAACAGTTGGCTGCTGTACGTGTTCTCAATTAAAATAAAATTCAAACGGAACTCCAAGAAAAAATTCTGAATGTAGTTTTTTTTTATTAATTAGTAATGCACTTAAAACAGGAAAATATGTATATAAGGATAGCCCAACAGTGGGTTATAAACCAAAAAATCGCAAAAGTTAGTAGAGGGATCAGCTATAATTGGGGACTTATGGTAGCATCGAGCGTTGTTAACTGAGTGTCCACCATATCAAAAAATGGATGGGTTTGGTTATTTGATTAAACTCAAGGGCAACCTGCGTCAAACGCGTTGGCAAACAAAGCATAGACGGGTGACCAAGTCTGCCTACAGTTTTTAGGATATCCTCATGTTTTTTGTTTTGTTTGAAATAAAGGGTGTCCCAAAATTAACGCAAAATTTGTATTTGCGGCCATTTTTGTGCAGAAAATTGTTGGCAATAATGAGAAAAAACCAATTTGACAGCTGACAGTTTCGGGTTAGTAATAATGGAGCATAAATTCATCCAAAATGAGTAACTGTGGTGCAGATATTGGGCTGGAGGTATTATTGGACCATACTTTTTTTTTGATAGCATTGACTTTTATTGCTGCTCGCGACATAAAAACACATTTTTTTTTGCAGAAATTGGATGATATTGATATGCCCATGACAGATATATGGTTTCAGCAAGACGGTGCTGCATGTCACACAGTTACATCAACGAAATTCAACCACATTTTTGTAGAACGGTCATGCAAAGTTTCGACAGAAGAGTGCGTATGTGCCAGCAAAACCGTGGAGGTCATTTGCCCGTTGTGTTATTCCCTAAATAACCTCATCCTCAGAACATTATGATTCAATAGAAAAAAGGAAAAATCAAAAGACTAAACACTGTATTTTCTATTTAACTTAAATCTTGCGTTCATTTTGAGACAGCCTTAACATTACAAGTTACTAAAAAAAGACTTGAGACTTCATTTAAGATTGTTTTTCTTTTTAGTCTCATTCGAATTCAGTTTTCTCTGAAAGCTTAGACAATTGTGTGTTGTTTAATTTTGGCACTGACTGTGTGTATCTGGTTCCATTTGAAGCAGCGAGCACGGTGTGTATCAATACAACAAAAAAACTATTGTATATGAAAACAAGATCACGTATATTTTGTCGTTTCGCATTCGTGAAAAGTGGGGTTTTTAAAACGTGCGATTTTATTTTGAGCTAAAACTATACATTATATAAAAAAATGCAAAAAGGTGTATTCCATTTCCGTATTATTTTAAGTAGGTTTTTGGTCAGGGACTAATGTTGAACATATGTAGTATTGAAATAAGCTCTCTCCTGCTTAATTCTTCTTCAAATTACTTCTCAGTCATTTTGGCATGTTATATTTTATTTTTGTACTGCTTTATTTCATTTAGAGTCTTTTGAAAGTCGACAGATGATACATGATTGGGAGGTGACCGGACTCAATCATTTCGCTCCTATTTTTTTTGTTTTTATGTTTGTGGATTGTTGGTGCAAGTTTTGGATAAAAGTTGTAGAGGAAATAATCATGCCGATTATGGAAACCGTCGGATTGACTGCGGAGGGAATATTTTCGTATCCGTTTGTTTTCATATTATTGAAAACGCAATCGAGAAAGTGAGCGGGTGTCGGTAAAGTAGTGGATGTCAATTCGTATTATGGAAAACTATTCGTAACGTTTTCAATACTAATCGAATTGGTTGCGGATTTCGAGGAAGCAATATGAGTTGGTTCAACAGAAAGTAAATTTTAGGTTTTAAATGAACAAAAACAATTTACTTTTATTTTTAGAACACAACACACGATTAGTTAGTAATTAACAAGAATAATTCCGCCGTTTTCAAGCCAAGTTTTCAAAATTTTGAGCTGGGACAAAGACGCAACTGGACGAGAACTTGACTGGAGATCCCAGAACGATTTCGCCAGACAAACACTTTGTTTAAATTATTGCTAATTGCATTTTGCCATTCTGGGAATCTTCGAACCCTGTTTGGGACATATAGTCCCAATGGGAGCGAAAGGGTTAATCGAGCACTGAACGTAATGTAGTCCTGTCGGGCTTATCATTACAATTTATTTTTTTAATTTACAAAAATAAAATTCTTAATTTACACTGCTTTCCCGATTTCACAGTATTCGCCTGATTCTCAGTTTAACCAAACTTTAACCAAACAGGCCAGGTAGAGTTTGTACAGTTTTTGTACAAACTTTATGTTCAGCCTAGTGTCTAGAATTTATTGGGGCTTTAGCCGAAAGACTTGATAGACCCATATAGTCCAATATTTGATCATTTCCACAGAGTAACTTGAGTAAAAAATATCTTCAATATGCATTACATATTGTTCCTTTTGTTAAACACTTGCCTCAAAATTCAAATGTGTCAATTGGAAAAGCTTTATAGGTTTTTTTTAAAGAAAACTATGCTTGATGCTGTCGTCGTCTGGATCATAACATAAAATGTAAGCCATATTGATATTGACATAATGCCGTAAATATTCCTAAAATTCAACAAAATTTCAATGCCGGACTATTTATGGACCAAGTGTTAGCAACAGCTGCCTTACATCAATGACGGTCCTGAGCACGCTGCTTTCAGTCATCAAGACCGAGTTGTAGTACGGGTCTAGAATTCGGTCATCGCTTAGAAATTCGAATAGTTACGTTCGATGGATTCTGCCGTATGCGGCTTTAAAATCGATAAGATGGTGATGGTCGATTTGAAACTCGGTGGGCTTTCTCCAGGATTCGCCTTAGTGTACAAATTTGGTCTATAGTCGATTGCCCGGAAGCCGCACTCGGCACGTACGATTAGTGTAGTACAAAACGGCTTTCGACGTTCGTACAGTAAACTGGCGACGTTGAGCTAGACTATACCTCTGTAGTTGTTGCAAGAGATATGATTGCCTTTTTCGTGGATGTGGCTTCTGGAGCTGATATTTCAGTCGTCGGGCATGCTTCCGTCTTCCTAAATTCTTCGCCTTGAAGAGTTAAATTGGCCTTGAAGAGTTAACTTGGCCTTGAAGACCCAACTTCTTTAAAGATACTAGTTCGTATACTGGAGTTGGGGTTGATTTTGATTCGCTATCACTCTCTCCTGGCCAGGCCCATTAAGCAACTGTTGGAAAAGCTGCTATTTCCTGCCGGTCAGTAACAAGGTTACTCTCACAATACCGAAGAGCCCGAGTGCCGTTTTATTAAGTTATTTATTCTCTGATTGGTGGTGGCCCGTGGCGTTGTGGGTATGTACGTCGACTCCTACGCACTTGGACCTACCTGTCTGGGTTCGATTCCTGGTACGACAAGAAATACTTTTCACGGCCCCACCTCTTTCGAGTCACTGACAATGCTCAAAGAGTATAACTGTCAAGTAAAAGCTTCTCAAACTTGGCCGTTCGGAGCCGGCATAAAACTGTAGGTCCCTTCCACAGTTTGTGCAGATTTGAAAATATTGTCACTAGGTAATAATCCGTTTGTTTAGAGAGAAACACAATTGCTTGTATGCTGCTCCGACTTAACCGCAGACGTGCCATTTTACACTGTACACGCCTGGGTAAACTCATATCAGTGTTCTGCTCAACGCGGTTGAGCACAGCATACTGTACTAAAAATTGCACCCATATCGCTTCTCTCTAATTGATTTATGGTCAATACCTTTTTGACATTGCCTTGTGTCTAAGGACTAGGATCATATCGTCCATATAACTCTATTGCCACATGGACCCATGAAAGAGTGATATGCAAGATTTATTCTGCGAGTGATGTAGTAAAATGATGTTTCGTGGAGCCGAGGTGGATTTCGTACTTCCTCGAATGTACATGGCATACGTCCTTACTTACTAGACCTGGACCCCTCTCAGCAGCATCGCCAACTGCTCATTTCGTGAAAGTAATTCGTATATGCTGGTTTCACTTCATCTCTTCATTACATATTTTTTCGGTTCTACCCACCTTACGGCTTTTCGAGACACAGCAGCACACGCAAAATCCAAGAAAAAAATCACGATGGCAGGACAGCATCCGTTCTCCTCCGTGCACATGACGTCGCATTAGAACAGCCTGTGCACGGAAAACAATTATCCACGTCCCCCCACAGATTCTACAGGCAAAAGTGTATATTTCCTCATGACGGTAGTCTTTTACAGGATTCACAACCATGAGCACTGAGAGACAGTTAAAAATGAAGCCATTCACATGTTTAAGTGCTTAAACGCACGTTTGGTGCTAATGACCAACCGGAAGTCCTGCAGTTAAATCGAAGTTCGCATAGAAACGGATTTATGATTTAAGTTGAAGCATTTTCTGTTTCTTATCGGGTGGTCGGTCGATACAGTCGTGCGATTCAGCTACACTTTTGAGGGTTTTGTAAACCATTTCGTGAGTGATTTTCGTTTGAAATGTAAGTGACAAATAGTGTAGTGTCAAATCTAAAACGAGTACATGCGTTCACCGTCATCACAGTCACTTCAAAGCACTCAGCAATCATTCAGATACCCATACAGATCCTTGTAGAATTGATTGTAGTCAATGACCCCCTTCTTGACAGCAATTCGATTGGATTGCTTCCCAATGAAGACATCAAATTAAGAACGATCGAATGAGTGACGTTAAACGTCTCGAAAGACGCCCAACACACACGCATTAGGTCGTGTTCATATCACTAATCCGAAAATCGATTCATCGTTCATCTGATATAAACCGAGAACTCTAAACGAGTTGGCGTTTAAAGTATCCTTCTTCTCAAAATGTCGCAATCATCCGAATTGCACGGAAGTTATTGTCAAGCAAATTGAGAGTTGAGACTAACGCATGCAACAGAAGGACATTGTACAGACGATTCAAGCGATGTGATTCGTTTTATTATATGTACGTTTTCAAATGGTATTACATTAACTCCCCTATATAGCCGAGCAAGTTAAACTTTCTTATCTGTGCACGCCTTCTTCATATCCGTTAAGGGTTTCCGTCTTGTGAGCTTGGTAATGTTCTCGAGGAGTTGCGTTCAACATAAATGCCAAAATGCATTAATGTGACACTAATTTCATGTGCCATTTAGTCGAGTGCTAAGATGGTTGACGTTGATAAGATGCTGGGCGAACATTCCCTCGGACCGCTTAAATTGATCAATAAAGACACCCACTGTGTTATAGCAACGAACCGAACGAATGTATGCATAAATGGAAGGGAAATGGTGCACATTTTCTTTATGCTTAAATAATCGTTTAAGCTATTGGAGAGAATTAGTGAAGGATTTCGTGTTTCATGCTCTTAACAAATTGTTGGGATTAATCTCGGTTGCTGAGGGTGTCCCAAAATGCACGCCGGATTTCTGTTTTACGCCATTTGTGTGGTAAAGTGTTGCCAAGGAAGAATGGAAAACTGTATGGCAGTTGACAGGTCAGGGTTGTTAATGTACACCGAAAAGTGATGTAAACCGATCAACTGTGGAGAGATTAATTTGAAAAATTAAGAAGGACCGCATCAATGATTCTTGCCACTTTCGAGGT
This sequence comes from Eristalis pertinax, assembly GCA_907269125.1. Classification (NCBI taxonomy): domain Eukaryota; kingdom Metazoa; phylum Arthropoda; class Insecta; order Diptera; family Syrphidae; genus Eristalis; species Eristalis pertinax. Next base: position 115,079,295 of record OU026145.1, on the reverse strand, counting down.
ATTTTAAGGTGTCCAGGGCAATATATCAAACCAGTTAGTAAGAATATTGGTGAGAGTCAGATTGTCATCCAATGTGGTCCAGAAAATCAATGGGGTGCTATTCAGAAACAAATAGACCTTATTGCTAGACAACTTGGGAAACAATTCAGTAACTGCATGAATCACTTTCTAGGTTTTAACCACCACAAAACAGAGCTAGTACTCTTCACTAGAAGATGCAAGCTTGCCATTTCCCAGTTCCCATAGACCCTCCGAGATTCCACTAAGACTGAATCCCAGCGCTGGGTTCCTGGGTCTCATTGATACTAAATTAAGCTGAAAACCATTCAAGAGTGGGTCAGAAAAGCCCCCACGGTTTTGTATATAATAGTATAGTATAATAGTATAATAGGATACCTACTTATCTCGCATGGTCCACTGGCTATTCGTATCGGATAGACTGCAGGCAATAAATATGTGGAAGAAACACCGTTCTGAGCACTCCATACTTGACAGATTCAGATCTACACCTAGAGACGTGATTTCCTGCTATTAAAGCTAAACTTAGGTAAGCAAAAGTTAACGAAACTTAACGAAACCGACCATTTCTGTCTGTATTCTCTCGATTACTCAAGTTGCTTATGTTTCTGTACGTGCTTAAAGTTCAAATATACAATAATCCGAACTTAACAGTTTTAAATTTCATTCGTTCCAAGCCTCAATTCATTCCTCACACGGAACGTCAAGAATTCTTCATCTCTTGTTGAATCAAATGAAAATTAGGTGCATTGCGATAACCGACAACCCCATCCACATCGTATTAGGGGATGATTACCAAACGGTAGAGGGTCTGCGAGTGATCACAGATGGATCGAAGTTGGGCGAAGGCCTGGGGTGTATGCCTGTACTCTTAGGATCTAAATATGTACAAAATTGTCATTTCGATTGCCGAACCATTGTAGCACCATTCAAGCAGAAACTATAGCGAACAAGAACGGACAGATATCGTTGTTCTGATAGTTAGGCAGCGATTGTGTATGTGTGCATTTAACTCAAAGACTTCCCTGACTATCGAAGTGAGTTGGCACACTGTGCCTCATCACTAAGCAATTATGGCCTAGTCTCAATCCGGGACGTTAGCACGGACCAGCTCTCGATATTGGTATTATCACTGGGCACTGCGCCATCGGAACTCACGCCAACGACTTCTGCCGAAGTTGCAGAGACGAGGAAGCGGAGGACACCACTGTGCAAAGTTCCAAAGTGTGCGAACAGCCAGAAGCCTGTTCCTCAGCATTTTAAGCCGAGAATGCCATGATTGAATCCACCATGAGAGCGTCGTCGACCATCTACTGTAGGACCCAACAACATCAAGGCCATTACTCAACTACATCGAGCGCTTATAATAAGTAGAGTACGATTAGTTTTAAGGTCACTGCGGGCTGAGTAACATTTGTATTTCAATTTAAATAAATAAAATCCCATAGAAGGAAAATAAAAATAGTCTTTAATTTGCGCCTTCTTTCCACTTGCAGTGCCGTTTCCTGTTGAAAGAAAGTCGCTTACGGGCTACTTCTTCAATAACCTGGGCGAACTAAGCGATGTTAGCGTCAACTATTATCATCGCTTTGTTAAAATTACGTGCTGGTTTCCGGAAAACGCTCGAGTAGATCCGTCAACCGCATAATATATAACCTATTAATATAATCCGAGACGAACACTTGACGTCCATATTGTAGCTTACTGTTAAACTTAACTTTAAAATAAAAAAATATCACCATTTTACTCAAAAATCGTGCATTGTCGTATTGATTTAAGACAACACCCTTTGACGAATGCCTGTGCATGAACTATTAGTGAAATTTAATTATTATTTTCCTGTGTCCTGAATGCCTTCAAATAGCGAACAATCGTACACCGCAAATTCTTCAACTTCAGTTCTTAAGCATAAACTCTGATTGTTTCTCGAGGTGGGAGGAAGACATGAACCGTAGAGTGAGACATGGCCCTGCATCCCCTTGCTTGAAGGACACTCAAAGTTTGAAATTGGAAAATATAGAATGTTTCCTGAATGCAAAAATATTTGTGGGTCTTAGAGAAAGGCAATTAATTTGGAGAGTCATTGCATGTACACTCAGCTGGAGCACCATCAAAAGTTAAAGCAATTCAAGGAAAATGCAATATTCAGCAAATAGGCTTTGTGTTGAGAGAGTGGCAGGGGGGCTATTACTTTTCCACTCTTGTCCCTTTCGGAATGACCTGCTGATGGGGAAGTTAAGGGAGTGCAGGTTGAGTAATGTTCGCTCGCTTATGTTTAGTTTGTGTGATCATTGCCAGTTTGCATACATATTTCTACTGCAGCGTGATCTGAGAATTGCAGTATTCTTCAGTGTGATTTAACACTTAGGTGGTTTCTTAAGAATGCTTGTATCTTTCTTCAAACTCTTAGAGGGGGATTTTGAAGTTGCAATGCCTTCAGATTGTTGGTCCCAGCCATCAGATCGTTAAACTTGTCCTCTGTAAATATTAACGATGACTTCCGTTGGCAAGTCCTGAGGAATTCTTTCCACGAAATGCAATGCAATGCAATTATGTATATTGAAATTAAATCGTGTATGAACTGTGAAGTGGATGGGTATTCATCCGACACACACACACATTAAACCTTTACACATTGTAGTTTAATAAATCAAAGACCAACAAAAGTGTTATATTTTTGACATTTATATTCTGCCGGACAGTACTAAAAGCTTACCGAAAGGGGGAGTATGTGTCCATCTTATTGAAGCCCGCGTGGCACTAACTTGTTCTGTATTTTTTATACAGTTTGGCAGAAAAGAGACACCAAGTCTTTTTTGATGATTTCATATTTATTAGGCTACTGGCAGTTACTGTGAATGGTGTTCGAATGGTGGCCCGAATTGGAAGATATGAATGTGGACGATATGTGGCTTCAATAGGACGGTGCCACTTGCCACACAGCTAACGAAACAATGGCTCTTTTGCGCGACAAATTCAATGGGCGTGTTATCTCACGTGGTGGCGATGTCAATTTGCCGCCAAGATCATGTGATTTGACACCGTTGGATTTTTTTCTTTGGGGTTATTTGAAAGAAAAGGTGTGCGTCGATAAGCCAGCAACAATTCAAGAGCTAAAGGATGAGTTGATTCGGCACATTAACGGCATAGAACCTCAATTATGCTTCAGCGTCATCGAAAATTTGGACCATCGGATGGAGGTGTGCCGCCGAGGTCGCGGCGGCCTTTTGGCCGATATTTTGTTCCATACATAATTGAACCATACCAATATTATCATAATAAAATGAAATGACAATAATTTCCTAAATTATTTTGTTTTTTATTCATCGGACAACATCGGCCCTTAAAATTTAACCACCCTTTAGATACTGGGGAGGTAATTACTTCCTCAGGGTGGTGGTCAACGCTAAATTTGACTCCGTTATTTTAAGTACGCCCACCGTGAAATTTGCCAATAATTGGCCGGCTATTCACGTTAAGCCTCTCTTTCGACTTCTCACTAGTAGATGATGAAAGGATGGTCGAACGCGACATAGCCTCGCAGGAGCATCTTAAGGCCATTGTTACGTCCCAATAATTGGCCGGCTATTCACGTTAAGCCTCTCTTTCGACTTCTCACTAGTAGATGATGAAAGGATGGTCGAACGCGACATAGCCTCGCAGGAGCATCTTAAGGCCATTGTTACGTCCCAAGGTGGCCGGTGTTGGAGAGGATCCATTGGTCACGGATCACTTTACACCCTGGCTGAGGGGGATGATAGACTTAGTTTGCCAATCAGCCCATCTTTCTGATTGGATCCGTCATTGTCAAGTCACCCCTTCAGCAGGCTTGTGTGTCGGCTTAAGCCCCCGCATAGGTGTCTACCTACAGAGACCTACGTCATTGGTGGGAATATACGTAACATTGTGAGCGTTTTTAAAATGTACATTTACAATGTATAAGTCGTCAAACAAATACGTACCTTTGATGGAAGTTATATTGTGTTACTGCAGCAAAATATACACAAACAGTCGAACTTCGACAACACGAACCATCACTTGCCACACCGAGTTATCAAGTAAAAATTGCATGTACATTCATTAGCACTCGAGTTATAAATTATTCGAATTATCGAAGTTCGACTGTATATAGACGTAACTCATTCATTCATTACCTTCTGATAATGGTTGAGTTTTAGAGGATAATGTTAAAGGAATTAAAGACCTAGTAGAAGCGGAACATTTACCCCTTTAATTGTTCAAGCAACATTTATATTCAACAAGTATTTAGCTTCGACATAGCGAACGCATCCAATGATCGTTAGGTTTACCGTGTACATTTTGAATGGGCAGACATCGTCCTACAAAGATGACTCATTCTATCAGTCCACCATTCGCACTGTTAAAGCACATGACTACAGCAAAATAATTTAAAGTCCCATCCAAGAGTATGCATCCATGCTGCCCTGTACATGTGTACAGTTAATTTCGACTGATCGAATATAACTTTCCGAATAAATAACTTCCGCCATGACGTCACAACTCGCTCATTCCTGTCAAAGCTCTGGGAAAGCATGTAAATGTCAGAAGAAAGCTCCCCAACTAGTGATACGTAATGAAGGAGTGATTCGGGTGAGCACCAAAACATGCACAACACGCATGGGTCTGAAATACACCAGCCAGGTAATGGGGGGAAATTCAAAATATGATTCCCTTTTTCCACCATTATTTAAACAACCCTTCCGAGAGCTTTAAGAGCACTTCACTCCATTTTTCGTTTCGCTTTGTTCACCCACCTATCTTCCTGTCAGAGAAATGTCCATCAATAGAAAAGCTAACGGTTTATTATTAATGTCGCTCTTTTCAATGTGCCTGGACGCTTAAGTCAGTTGGTGGGAATATATTCGCTTTCGCGTTGAATGTGCAATTCATCACGAATGCCTAAGGCTACTAAGGGTACTGAGGGTGCGTTTAGATCCAGGTGTGAATATCTTCCATTGTTAAGGGAATCCTATACGCTTTACATGTAATATTTGCAAGAATTTGTTGTTCCACTCCTTAGTATCAGTTGAACAACAGACTCTATCTGAAGCCAGCCAAATAGCAAGGAATTTCAACTGTCAACTGGGCTCCATGTCTGTGGAGAAATTAACAACGTCCATCAGCGGCACATGGGTGAATCCTTTATCTTGAGTAGACACATGAATGAACATATAAATGCGTCCACTTTAAATATTTTTACAACAAATGTAGCATTATTTGCATAAATGGGAGGGCGCCTAATCCTTAATTTCAGTCGCATCATTTTCTCCCTAGCCCTACGCAGACAATCCACACAAACAAACTTCACATCCATGCATTCACTTGAAGTTATGTGAAACTCCCTGTATGTGTGTATGCATAAATTTATTTATTTTTTTGCTGTACGATGGAAAAGATACCGAAAAACAAAAAGCAACTGCTAAAGTATGTATGTATGTATGTACTGCCAAGGAACCGGCTTTCGACATGTCGTGGTTGGATTTCATGTATTTGAAGTACGTACTTCTAATAAATTCACTGTTTGCTTACATTTACACAAAAACATAAGAACGCTTAGTTGAATTCTGATTGTATCCATCTGAGCTCGCTCTTACTAAGCATTCCGTGTTAACCCCGTCCGAAACTACCTTCGTACCCGTTCCTACCGATTCAATATTTATTCATGTGTATGTTGTACGTGCTATGCACGTTTCAATGTGTACTCGGCAGGCCTTATTGATTCCTTGCTTGTGTATGTATTATATTAACCCGGACTTTCTTGGAATACGAGGAGCTTCCATTGAATACATTATGTCAAGGTCTGATCTCATTTCAGCACCTAACAGTCTATGTGACATTTCAGTAGTTTAGCAATTCAAGCATCAATAATATTCTTCCAATACCGAATAATCACCGTTGGGATCGTATGAAACAAAATTCGGTGAGTTTTCTTTCTTTCTTTTATTTCCCTTCACTTAGCTTCACTGGAATGCAGTGTGAAGCTTAAAGTTTCACCGTTCCAGGGAAGGGGAAAACTGGAACTTTTGAAAATGAAAGCTTATGGAATGAAAACATTGAAGCTTTTATGTTGCCGAGTGAAGGGGAAAGAGCTTTCGTTCATATTCTAGTTCTCATGGCAAATATAACAAGGAGAGTTCACCAAACTTGACCCAGACCAAAAACAAAACTTTTACCAACGTTATTGGGTACAATAGCAATACGAGCCAGGTTAAAATGCAAAAATTAAAATTTCGATTTTAACTGTATATATTCCAAAGGCATTGGTCTCTATAAATTAATCCCATGTAAACACAGTCTAGACTTAGCATGACTCTCAAGCATAGAGCCTCTTGAGCGCTTTAGCGATCCCTCTAGTGTCAAACGTCAAGTTGGTTGGGATGGCATTAAACTTAGCGCCACCTTTGTCGCAGTTGCCCTCAATACCGTTGTCCATCACGGATGCAATGTGAAAGTCCTTCGTAATAGCATTTGTTGTGCAGGCCAGGTCTAACTATTTTGTCAATTCCTCGAACCCTAAACCCTCTGCACATCCATAACGTTCGCCATAATTCACAAATGGAATCACGGTATCGTCAGGCTGCACTGAATATTTCACTATCTCGGCAGTGAATAAGGGGCTGCATTTCAAGAAATTGCACGTTCAGAATAATAACTATCAATTCGACATGAGAGCAAGAGCATTGTTTGTGAAATGTAGTTGCGTTTAATGTCTAGTTTGCACCTACAGTTGTAGCAAATGGAAACCAAGAGCAAACCTAACTTTACTGGCGATTTCCACGATAGCCGCACCATTTCCAGAGAGAACATTTTGAAAAAGGTATACGAGTACGTTAGATTCCACTACACACTTTAAACTTGTTAAAGAATGCCGTGCCGGGGCCGAGCGCCATTAGAAGGCCAGTTCCTTACCTGGGCTCCAGGTCACAGCGACATCCCAGGAAATGAGAAGGCCGACGAAATGGCTAGGTCCTGCACTGATCGCTTGCCAATACAAGCAGTCAAGGCTTATATCTCTACATGCTTCCTTGAAATAGTTAACCTCAGATGTGCCAGACAGACTAACTGTGCTACATCAAGTAGAAAATGGCCTGAGAACCGATCCAAAGCAAACGACCTCCTTCAGTGAACTCAATATAATATCGCTGGATTGGCGGTTTGCACGGGACACTGGCTATCTTTCGAGTCACTGACAACGCCTAGAAAAAGCTTCTCAAACTTGGTCGTTCGGAGTCGGAATAAAACTGAAGGTCAAAAACTGCATTGACTGTGCATGACAGTAGTCGGCAACTGCGTTCATAAAAGCAAAGTGACTGTCAAACTGCGATCAAGTGGCAGTGATTTTTGATTTGTTGCAGAGTTGCAGGGAACGCGAAAGGTTGACTTCTTTATGCGAAAATGGTTTATAAAAACATCACACGGAAATTCTCTTATTACTTTAAGGAAATTTTAGTTTCTTGGAACATACCTTCCATTATAATTATTTGTATTTAAAACCGTCGCCCTTTTCACTGTGCACACATTTAATTTAGCCATACAATTAAACGTCACTAAAACACTTTTTGTATCGCGTACTTAGTACTTTTTCATGTTGCATTTTGTAGCTGACTTCATTGCATCTGGTGGTTGCAGAATGTGCAAATAAAACAACCAAGAAACAATGAGTAAGTAAGTAATTCATTTATTAATAATTCTTAACAAAGGATTGTTTTTTTTTTTATGTAATATGAATTTACGAGCTATGGCTAAGCCGTCAGCCAGGTTAGCAGAATTTTAAATTTATATTTTAAATTTTTGCGTGCAAACTCAAGTTTATAAATTGATTTTAAAAAACTGATAAGAATTTTCCAGTCACATTCGTTTAAAAGTTGTAAGGTTTCGAGCATTGTTAATGTCTGTTTTCCAAAGAAGGTTATCCTTTGTGGTCTGAATATTGGGCATATACTTATAATATGAAAGCAGTCTTCCTTCGATTTCAGATTACAAAGTTTACAGAATTGGTTGAACTTTCCATTATAGGGGTTACCATTTAGTGAAAGAACTTCACATCTTGTTTTGAATATCAGAGATATTTCGTCATAACTAAACGAGTCATGAAAATAGTTTCTTTGGTTCAGATCATAATTTAGTTGACTGTAAGTAGCCTGCTTTCTGACTCTCGAGCCTTTATTTTTAACGTATTTCGGGTGTTGTTTTCGTTGGTTTGTATAATGCGGTATAGTTTATTTTTCAAAACACGTAGATTGTCCATGTCAATATGTACGGTCCTCCACAGTCGTTACTAATAGTTTGTCACCTTACATACCACCAATCTGCATTCCTTAACTCGTACAAAAACGGTTTCTTTGCTATTCGTGAATCGTCATATCTGCAAATCTTAAGTATGAAGTCAGCCTGTGACTTGAGTGTGTCCGTTGACAATTTTGGTAGACCTGTTTCTAAATGTATAGCGTAATTAGGTGTATTTAATGGGAGATTGAAGAGTTTTTTAATGAAGTTACTTTGGAATGCTTCAATTTCTTCAAACTCATCAGCCCCCCACACTTGCGAGGCGTAACAGAAAGTGGATTTAACGACTGAGTTAAATATCTTATATTTTACAGATGGATTAATTTTTTTGTTGTAGAACACATTTTTCCACGAAAGGTTGACCAGACTTTGAGAGCTATTTGCTTTATCTCTAAGATGTTTACTGAAACTTAGAGTTGGATTCAGGTTGACTCCCAAATATTTCACCACTTTAACGGTTTCAAGTAGTTGACCATCGTATATCCATTGCCTTTTAATGTGGATTCTTGGACATCGCGTAGAAACCATCATTATCGACTTTTCTGTATTGATTTTTAATCCCCATCTCTTACAGTAACATGACAGGCGGTTGGTCATCAGTTGCATATGTTCCGGAGGTTCCGGAGGTCATCTGCGTATAGCAACACATTGATTATGGTATTAGCAATTCTCAACTCCCCCTGGTAGAGCATCTACTATGTGGTTTATATACAGAGAGAAAAGCAGCGCGCTGAGAAGGCATCCTTGTTTCACACCTGTATTCGTTTCAAACCACTCTGAAAAAGTACATTCATTTCTTTGGTAACATTTATAAATTTTGACGATATGCCTAGTTGTGATAGCTTATAGAAAAGGGCATTTCTATTGACAAGGTCAAAGGCGGCTTTTTTACCTCGAGCTTGATAGGCTTTGACAATGGATGTCAGAGTAAATATCTGATCTACAGTTGAATAACCTTGACCCATGAGAATAGCAAAAGGAGGGATAGGAAAAGACAGGTGCTGATCGAAACAATTCGATGCACTAGTCAAAAAGCTACCTGGTCACGCCGAAGGATGACTTCATTAGGAAATAAAATTTCCAAAAGTTCACCATCAAACCAGCATCTTACAGGGCGAAATCTATGCCATAGGCAGATGCGTTAAAATCAATCTTGATAGGAACTACACCAACTGCGACATAGCAATAATGTCAGCCAGTCGTGCTGCCATCTTGGCACTAGACTATGCTTCCTGGCCTGGCCATACATGGATAGAAGGCAATAAAATGGCCGACTCTCTAACCAGGAAGGGAGCATCAAAACCTTTCATAGAAGAATTCAGAGAACTAAAAAAAAGGTACCGGACAGAAACATAGAACAATACTCACGGCATGAAACAGGCCAAACAACTTTTGGGCTAATACAACCGGAAGAGGTTTGAGACATTTATAAAAACCTCCGCATCCTAACAGCTGAATTTGTGCATTGCAGACTCAGAGAGCACCTAAGGAAACTAGGGATATCAGAGAAAGGTCTCTGCAGATTCTGTGGAGCATCTAGTGAAATCCCGGACCATGTACTGGGCTTTTGTGCATAAGCCACTATTACACTGGTCAACAGTGAAAAATACTCGGACATGCTGAATATTGTGTCTCATAGTACTCGAGCTGCAGATAACGGAAAAAATAATCATTTGCTCAGATCAGGTATAGCAACGCAACGACACGCATTTTTGCCTCATTTTCGAACGAGGTCGGTTCTAATAGAAACATACACCAAGTTTCCGGCAAAAGAAACACCATTAGTTCATTAATTAAGAAGTGTTACTTTCTTATATTAAATTTAAAATATCTCATCAGGATAAAACTTCGGCACCACACATTTGTTGCCGCAGGTATCACCAACAGCTGACTGGTTGGTTTAATGGGAATTCTTCGGTAACAATAAGACTCCAGATTATGCGGATGATGTGAAAAAAATTCTGGATGCTTATCACAAAATGGGACATGTCGCTATTTGCATTCTCATCTCAAATTCTTTCCCTAAAATAAGAGTGATGCACGCGATAAGTGAAAGGTTCCACGAAGCCATTGCTACAATAGAAAAACGATACCAAGTAAAATGGGAACCATCAATGTTGGCAGACTGGTCGCTTATAAGACAGACGCCAAGGTTTTCTTATAAGCCTAATGCAGATGCCTAAATTTAAAAAAAAAATAATTTTCGGTGATATTATCGGTTTATTTCATGAATTCGAAAAAGATCATTTTCTCACAAAGTCCCGTGAGACGGCCATTTTATATAATTTTCCTGATTCTATAAGCTCCAAGGATAACAAATCACGTAACTTTGGGTGTTTTCATAAACGTCCGACTAACAAAGGACTCCGTTATCCATGTTCATTAATGCAGATATACGATCATACTAACTTAGATGAACTACAGTACATAGTGTTCATAAACGTCAATAGCTCATCGATGTCGGGCAGATTGTGCAGTCATTATTGTTTTACTGCATGAAGGGTCGATTGGAAGAAAAATATTTTGAACTAAGGCAAGACTGCAGACTCTGCACAGTGTGTGTGTTCGAAAACGCATGAGAACAAAAATGCGATTGTACTAGCGCAGATTTCCGACGTTAACGAAAACACCCTTTATCTCCGAGTAAAAAAATGTTTATTTTGTTGACCAGTGTTATCAGAGGAAGATATTAACCATCTGTCAGTTTTAGAAACTGGCTTAGAGAAAGCCCTCAATATAAATGTGGAAAGAAGTAAAGGGCGATTTTTTAGCTATTATCTTTTTGGCAACACTGGTTTAAACAGCTGACGCACGTTTCGTGTCTTGTTTCACTGTCAAACATCTTCAGTTTGGTCTATAATTTAACCATAAACCGTCTCGAATGGTGAGCGCTACCGTGAGATGATATTCAAACTTTTTTTTTCCCCAAAATGCAAGAGCTTGACTTGCATGACATGTGGTTTCAACAAGACGGTGACACATGCCACACAGCACGCGCAACAATGGCTTTATTGAGGGGCGAGTTCGGTGAACATTTTATTTCACGTTCGGGACTGGTCAATTGGCCGCCTAGATCGTGCGATTTAACTATTTTTTGTGGGGCTATATTAAAGCTCATGTCTATACAGACAAGCCCGCTTCAATTGACGCATTGGAAGACAACATTGAAGCATTTATTCGTGAGATACCGGCCGAAATGTTGGAAAGAGTATGCCCAAATTGGACTAAGCGGATGGACCATTTGAGGCGCAGTCAAGGTCAACATTTGCATGAAATAATCTTCTCAAATGGTGTCTAAATGGAGCATGGTTTTTAGTACTCCCACCTACTACACCTCCCATCGTTACATAATATTCAATTCTTCATCTAAAAGAGACGTAGCCTGTTTCGGCAAAGAACGTAGCAGATCGTTATTCCACAAATTTGACTTTTTGAACAATATTAAAAATTACTTAATTCAAAACTGGCATAAGTGCATTTTGTAGTACATTCATATGTACATATGTACCTACAATACTATAATAAAATAGTTGTATTTCTAGTGATTACCTTGACTTGGGGAGCACAGCAACATAAGAAGTTCCATGGATATCGGTTCATATCGCTGATCAAGGACTTAGCAAATAAAGTACGTGTGCGAACATCCAATCAACATTTTTCTCCACATATCTTTTTATTTATTCGTAATATTGTCCTTTTTTAGTTGACCTTTGTAAGTTTATTAGACCGATAAATGTAGTAGTTTAATATTCTGTAATAATTATATGTACACTAATTATAATGAAATAAGAAATAAATATAAAGTATCTTACAATTCTGTGTCCCTTCGGCACGAGTGAACACACTGAACGAGTTCGCGAGAATAAATTGCTCCTAATCCAATTCCAATGTGATTGTTTGACGTGAGTTCACATGGTTACACGAGGTGCAGAGTGCACTAGATATATTAGTTTTGAGCCACAACAGGTATAAACAAAATTACATTTGTATACTAATAACAAAACAGAGTGCACAGAGGCGCAATTACCAAATGCCTTTGCGGGATGGTGTAGTCCTTGAGACGACGATGACATGAGGCGCGACACTCGTAGCTCTTTCCCTGCTCATTATCACCGCTAGGAAGACTATTTCTAGGAAACCCTGGGCGGGGAACGGTCTGAAGCAATTTCTGCCGATGCACAATGTCCGTATTCACATTCTAGTTAGACTTAATTCTATATCTTAAAATTGTGATCTCAACCAGCCTAATTTAACTGAAAAAAATTCGTACGGATTTTTCTGGTTTTAAAATACTCAGAAAAACAGGATAGTTTGACCGAAAGAATAACATCTAATACAAGCTACAAAGACGACATTTCTTCATGCAGTTCTGGTTACTCGCCGTGAGAGGGTGGAAAACACAGCAGAAAAGGGCTATGCCTCGGTGGTTTGGTCTGAATGTCCCCATCATCACGACTTCCGAGGTGTGGCTTGAGTACGTCTCCATCAGGTAGCGACCGCTTGACAGATCCAGGACGAGGTGGCTCCAAAAATTCCACAATCTCCCCTGGTTGCACTCCTTAGGCATATCTCCTGATCGGTTATAATCGATGGTGGAGAGTCGACTGGCCTGAAGATCTCTGGTGTGTACTTTGGTCGCGCGGCCCTTTCTGTAGAACATGCAGGTCACTGAAGATCTATGTACTTCCTTACTTCTCAGGCCGACGACACAGGGAGGGTCTGAGCCTGAGCAATAGCTGCCTTCAAAGACGGTCCTGAGCACGCTGCTACCAAGCTGTCTTATGTCCGCAATGACATGGTCTCTATATCGGAGGTTCTGTCTTCCAGAAGGTGCTTAGAAGACCCTCTTAGCTGAAGCATTGGTGTCCATGCGCTCGATGTGGCCAAGCCAGTGCAGTCGACGGTTTTTTGCCTTCCGTACTGCATCCACATCTTGGTGCAGATCGTAGAATTCACGATTGTGTCTTCTCTTCTATTCACCTTCCTCGCAAATGGGACCATATATCCTACGTAGAACTTTCCTTCTGAAGGCACGACAAATCAGCTCTGCTGTTTTGCTTAGCGTCCAACTTTAGGCTCCATAAAACTCCACTAAAATGTCATTCGTGGAGTTCACGTTTGCCCCGAGGTAGACAAACTCCTTCACTACATCAATAATGTAGCTGCCGAATGTTATGTTTTGCCCCAGGTAGTGTCTAGCGGCACGTTTCTTACTCGACAACATATATTTCGTTTTGTCCTCATTTATCTTAAAGCCAGCTCGTTTCGCCTCTTATTCAATCGCCGTAAAAGGTTCCGCTACCGCAAGTTGGGAACGTGCGACGTTGTCGATGTCATCTGCGTAACCCAGCAGTTGGACTGACTTGTAGCAGATAGTGCCTTGTTTCCGTGTTTACAGCTGCCCGCCGCACCATTACGAGATTGAAGAAATCACACGACAGCGCTTAGAGGTTCTTGAACCGCTCTACACGGTGCATCGCGTATGTTTATGACATTTATAACAGCAAGTGCGGGGAAAATTGAATCAGATCGGGTGTTCGACTAAACCAGCTTCAAATAGAAACAAAAAGTACTAAAAATCAATGCCAACAGTTTGGTTCTTTATTATATGAACAAAATAAAATGGTTTTATTTTCGTTCAGTTTTCCAAAATATACTCTAAATAACCCAGTTTGCATGCATGTTTGACAATTTCAAATAAACGTTGATTGGCATCGTCACCGCCAGCTGTGAATGATACTTTACGGAACTCTTCGCCGTTCATATCACGTTCAAACTCTGCTGACAGTAGGTGTAGCTCTTCCTCTGTTCCCACAAGCCATGGTAGAAAATGCATGCACACCATAACCCCATAGAAAGCATATTTTTTAAAGTGCTCATAAAATGCAGGGAATCTAAATAAAATACAAGTGATAAATTTGTATACGGCATGATGCATGGGAAACAAAGTCTTACGTATACTGTTCTATTAAATGCAGCATATTCGGATTACATTTTTGTATCACGGTCTGCAGTGTTGTATACACATTATGATTGTAAAATTTTAATATCGGCATCCACTCTTCGTCAATAATCGACCGGTCCAAGTTCATGTACATAGCGAAACTTAAGTCGATGCATGGTGTTCCAACTCGTACTTCCTGCAATTCGAATAGACGTGAGAATAACATGAAGAACTTCAAATGTGGATGAGGATGTCATTTTCTCTGTTTGGCAGCTGGAGTAAAAGGCAAAATGAGTCTTGATGGTGATCTACGCAACCAATCAACGCCTAATTTGGCGCCAACACAGAGAATCATCCGCACCCAGCCTGTGGAACAACGCAACAGAATACGCCCGCTTCTAAGGCGGCGCACACAAGTGAAGAAGGAGACCAACCCAATTGCTTTGCGCGAATGCTCGCACCAACTCTCATTGAAATACTTACTTGGAAATCAATTAGTTTGGCATCTACAGCAGCACCAGAATATCGGAACATGACATTATTTCTGTTAAAGTCGCCGTGAAGAATTGTAGAAAATGTATCCTTCCCCATCAATCGAATATATTCCAATAACTTAGTTGGATCTTTGCCATACTTTTCTTTCAGCGTCAATATGCTCTTCTCCAACTTAGCATCATCAGCATTTCCCCTTCTCAGCAGATTATCCTTTGATCGTTCAAAGTAATCAAAAAATCTGTCGAAAGCTACCCGATATAGGGCATCATACATATTAGTTTTTGAATCGGTTGCATCAACGAAAGGCAGCGGAATTATAGCAGACTCTAACTGTTCCAGAACAGGATCATTCATTATTCTTAAAGCGTAACTCATTGCATGGTATTCCGCCAGAGGTTTTGCCATTGCAAGCAAATGATCTTTGTTTAAATACAAACGTGGTCCTAGTGTATATCCGTGTGGTTTTAAATTGTCCATAACAAGCACGCTTTCATTAGATGTCTTTATACTGTAAAATAAAGCAGACAAACAGATTAGGCGAGAGGAATTCATCAACACAAGCATCTGTATTACCAATCACTCAAACCGTCAATGCTTCCATACTTAGCCACGTAAACCTTTGGAACCCAGTCCTCAACGTTGAATGCTTTGATATCATATTTTTCACAAATGTCAGAGAAATACGGGAGAACTTTGGAATAAATACAAATTTCGTTGGCAAATTGTATGAACGATCTACTGTAGATTCGAAAGTTGTCATCGCCTTTCATAAATTTTGCCAGCAATTCTTTCGTATATTCTCTAAAAAAAATAATTAAAAAAATACATTATTACATATGTACTTCTATTCAAAATGAAACATATATATTGTACATATTAATAAAAACTGATTCACAAGGTCTTAGTAATCTCCCAAAAGCTCTGATTGAAAGGTGCTATAGTGAATTTAGAACCATCGGGCGGCGTTCAGTAACATTATTCATTCGTTGATGCATCTGATCTCACCGAAAGACTCAATGAAGGGTTTGCCTACAGTCCGTTGCTCTAGCAAGCCCTTTTTTTTTTTTTTTATAATTCATTTTTGTTTATTAATTCAGAAAACTTACATACTAGACAAAAATGCTTAAAGCTAGTTGGACGAACAATGTTACTATTTCTAACTTACTGGCCCTAGGCGGGCGCTCTAAGCTAAACTTAATCTTAAATTATGTCTTTCGACCTACCCTAACTATAATTAAATTAGATACTAATATTTAAACGAACAATTGTATATTATGAAAAAATGAAAACATAATGACTTAACATTGTATTTAAAAATTACAAATTAACTTACATTCTACCATAAAATAAACTTAAACAACTAAACAAATCTACTTATATATGCATATACATTTATGTATACTATATCCTATACACATATGTATACGCATATATCCTTATATACATTATAATGTATAAATGTATCTACTTGTATACATAAATACATCATTTGTCAAACATTTTTTTTTTTTTCATTTTTTTTTTTTTTTTTTTTTTTTTTTTTTTTTTTTTTTTTAATTAATGTACAACTTAAACTACCTTACAACTACCCTAAGATATGGAAGTCGGCCATAGGTTGCAGCTGATGAATTTCCATAACCCACTGCAAGACAGTGACCGACTGCGTCCCATAAGGGGATACGCACTACCCTTTCTACCCCGGGTCTAAAGGGTTCGACGCTGGAGTTCCTTCGCTCCCCAGCCACCAGAATCTTCGACGTTGCATAGCAACATCCCGCACATCCCGACTCGATACCGCTGTACTGAACCGGAGGAGACCCTCCTCAGCTCGTTGTGCGACGGAACGGTCGTGGTTGAGTCGCCCATCCACAGTTGAACGGGCGATGTGAAAAATGAGCGGTACCGCATTTATGTCTTGTAACAGACCGTACATGTCTAAATGGAGAAAAGCTTCTGGGGGGACGAAGCCACTGTGACGTACCCTTTCATGGTACTGAGGATTGGGGTAGTAAGCCCCAGAGATCAAGTTATTGACTGAGTTCATCGCTCTGGCAGTATGGCCTCGAATCAATTTCAACAGGAAATTGTCCACTCGTATCAGGTTCGCCCCGCTGTATAAGACCTCATTGGAGTAGAATTTTTTGTACTGGGACTCTGGTGTTCTGTAAAGGCGAAGGCAAGCCCTAAGACAAGCCCTCTCAAACACCCGGATCTTTTCCATCAAGCTTGCACTCACGTTGAACCACACGGGACAGCCATAGGTGAGCATTGGCCGGATGAGGGCCATGTAGCAGATCACCTTCACCCTCGCATCGAGTTGGCTGTTGTAAAACAGTCTCTTTGTAAGAGCGAAAGCGCCTCGGGCTCGGGCTAGAGCAGCATCTACATGTTTGTTAAAATATAGATAATGATCTAGCCAGATCCCCAGGTATCTGACTACAGTCCTTTGCGCCAGTGGTTGCCCGTGACGCCCAACAATTGAGAACTTTCGCCAATTCTTTTTTGTATCCGCCGAAGCCTTATACAACGGGGTCCTGAACAGTATGGTTTCCGACTTCTGAAAGTTGATATTCAACTTCCAGTCATCGCAACTTCTCATGAATGAGTCGAAGTCACCCTGCGCGAGAGTAGTGATGTCCTCGATCTTTTTGCCTGATCTATACACAATCAAGTCGTCGGCATACGCAATTACGTGAGGAAGAGAACTTATTAGATCGCTCAAGAAAATGTTGAACAGGATCGGCGAATTAACGGCACCCTGTTGGAGACCATTTTTTACTTCAAATATACCTGCAGAGGTCACATTGCCATTCTTGACGACGAACCTTCTACCAGTAAGCATGTTACACAATAGGTACAGCAGTGGTTTACTAATGCCTAGCCCATTGAGCTTGTAAAAAAGTCCTTCTAACCATACGGTGTCGAAGGCCTTCTCCAGGTCAATCAGGCAGGCACCCGTACATTGTTTCTGGCTCTTGTTCCATTGGATATCCGACACCAGTTTCGACGCGGCATGAATAGTGTCATGCCCCGCTTTGAAACCGAATTGGTTATCCGGAATAATATGTTTGTCCTCTGTCCAGTTGGTCAGAGCTCTATTTATCACCTTCTCGAATACCTTGCTGATGTTCGGAAGGAGACTAATTGACCGGAGGTTGCACGGATTCGAAGAATCTTTACCTCGCTTGGATATGGGTTGCACAATCGCAGTTTTCCAATGCTCCGGATAATGTGCATTATTCAGAGCATTGTTAAACAGGATAGTGTACATATTAACCACATCTAGGGGGAGATGTCTTAGCACAATGTTCGAGATCCCGTCGATTCCAACTGACTTTTTCTTCTTAAGTGATTCGAAGACCGCTTGGAGCTCTGTCTTCGATATGAACGGGATATGAACTCCTTCGTCGGCGACGACATTATCTGCCATGTTATCTTCATTGAACACGACAAAGCCGGTGTTCTCAGATCGCCATTGTTGCATGTCTTCTCGAAGTTGCGAGTTGCTAGATTGTACGCGATTCTCTAGCAAGCCCTGGACATGCGCACAGGATGTGAGTCAAGGTTTCTGGTTCTGCCAGGTCATTACGGCAGTGTGGTTGAAACGAATTATTATTCTAAGAGCTGGATACCTTATCATTTAGAGCTTGGAGCGTGGATTATTGTTTCGCCCGTTCGTCGGCTTTCTCATCCTTTAAAAATGTTTATATGACAAGAAACCCAGATTAAGGTACCTTAGAACCTTTCCGTTACTGAAGCAAGCTGATTGCGGCATTCATGGACTAATTTTAAGGTTATGTTGGAATATGAAACAGTCTTGATGGCTGGATGTTATTTCCACATTATCTGACTTCTAACAATTTATATGCCCAGGACGCGAATAAGATATTGATTATTTACTTCTGATCATTTTTTCAGTTTCAAAATCAAATTGATTTCCTTGCGTTTTGTTAAACGGCAATTCAGATGTTCTGCTGCGTATTAAGAAATAACTTTCCATTGCCCTCAATAGTACTGGATTGTATCATATCAAAAGCAATGAGAATGTTCAGTGGACACACATACATATGTAAGTAACAACGGAAGTGCTAAGATTTTTCAAAAAGGCGATGTACGTCGTAATTTTTTCTTATGACTGGAACAAAGATTTGAATTTTACTTGTTTTTCTTTTCAATTCCTGCATGTAATAAAACCATATGACGTTCAGTGAAGCCGAAGTAAAAACATTGGCCCTTAGTAATAAAGGAATTTAAACTGGAGTTTACGAGTTTAACACGAAATCCGTAGTAAAAAACAAATATTTAGATGTGGCCGAGTCGTATCTAAGTCGAATTTAAAAGTGATAGTTTAATATTTCAAAATGAGTGTAAAAATCAGCTCACAATAGCGAATATGACAGGTTTATTCAAAATGATTACTTTAAATTCGAGTTTTGTTAAAACGGATTTATTACTACGGAAACTTAAAAGTACCTTAGCTACACCTAACAAAATTCGACTTTAGAAGCGACTTTATGATTTTCTATTACTAAGGGCCATTGTTTTAAACTGTTTGGCATAGGAATTTTAAGATCATTTGTAATTTCATCTCGGCTTCGATTAAATAAATTGAAACAAATAAGTATTTGCTGCTACCCTTTTAGGACTCATTAAAACATAAAAAAAAGGAAAATAGTTTATAATATGATACAATATTATTTAATTAACATACATGCTCGTTGTATGCGAAATGTATGATAAGCAACTGCTTAAGCCCCAAACTTATGGAATCCCTCAAAAAATTGAGAACACAAAAGCCCTAATGAGAGGGAAAAAGAAAGCAAATGCAGCCCAGTAGAATGCATTTCGGCGGATGAAAGTGGTCAAGTTTTAAAGGCTCCGGCACACAGAATACTTTATTAGCGTAGCGTCAAAGCATCCGTTGAAGGTGAAGTACCTGACGCAAGCGATGGCACAATAAGTAACGCACAGCTTATTTCATTCAATTTGTTTTGGGTAATAATACATATGTAATCGAAATTTGTATTTCCTTCATTTCTACACTTTTAAGCTGTTATTTATATTTTTACGTATTTTGAAATTAGCTTCGAAGAGAACCAACTATCAGACGTCAATTTCTATAGAAATGTCACAATGTGACGTATGTCAACGCTGAAGGAGAGAACAAAGTTGAGCAACTACATCCGTCGAGTCAAATTCCGCGTTGGTCTATGTGTCAGCTCCCATAAGAACGTATGTATTTTATATATCTGACGCTGACGCATGTAAAGAATTCTATGTGCCGGAGCCTTAAAGGCCCAAAGCCAAAGAATCCGTTGCGTCATGCCATTGACAACTCATAAAACCTAATAAGAAAGGGAGATACAGCAAAGAGGGCCCAGAAGTGGAGTGCATCACGACGGGTGATGGATGACAGTTCCTCTCCCACATAAATCAGCTGTTCTCGTAGAGGGATGAGTATGGCAACATCAGCTGTTTTTTTCTTTCGCGCCCAATGATAATGTGGAGTAATGCAGGGAAATAGTCTTTAGGACTTGAAGAACATTTCGACAACGCACTATTTCGAATATTTATTAATTGTCTTTGAATTTTTCTACACTAGCCGTGTTTTATTGAGATACTCAGAAAGCTGACTAGGAAAATTTCAACGCAAAGCTAAAACAACACCTACTGAAACTTTTACTGAAAGATAATTTTGCCTTGTGAATAATCTCAAGCTACAATGGTAGCATCGATCATTTGACACAAAACAAATAGGGAAATAGATAAATAAACAAACATCTCACAAAAACTAAGTTTTATTGTTTGCGCTTGGTGGAGAGCGACAGTAGCATTTTGACATTAAATGTCATTAACGTAATCACACGCACACACTCTTAAAACAAACAAAAAACCTGAGTAAAGAGCATTTTTTTCAGATCTCACTTACTGTTCTTTTTCAGTATCTCAAAAAACACGGCTACTGTAATAGCTTATTTAAATCCTTAAAATAAGCCACATTCTTCATTAAAGACTTGTCGTAATCCACTCTGCCTTTAATTGGAATCGACACATTGGGGAACAGGGTATTTAGGCGTATTGACATTAACAATTCATCTGTTTCGCAGATGACTGTTCAATTATTCAAAGACAGCTACATGTAAACTAGGTGCAGACTCGCATTCAAAAATTCAGACTGCAGATGATCATCGTCTGATTCAGAACCAACGTTTTAACGAAACAGTGGTATGTACTATATATATATATATATATTGTTTATATAAGTCTTAGAAATCGGAATCTATTGATCACTCGAAAGCCAAAATTCGCGGCGTCATTGGCAATATGAGGCCTAACTTACTTCAAAATTTGATCACTCGAAAGCCAAAATTCGCGGCGTCATTGGCAATATGAGGCCTAACTTACTTCAAAAATTATGAGTAATTTGACCTCCTCATTCTCTCATTATATACCTAATACAAACATATATAAAGGGTGTTTTTTTAAAGGCATAGAACTTTGAAATGGAATAAAACATGAAAATAACTTTATTCGAAAGATTCTTCTAGCATTATAATTTAAATATGATTTCTGGCATATGACCGCCACGGATGGCTCCAATTTTCGATGACACAACAACTGTACATCATGGTTGTTCAATTGGTGAATGAAAAATTCAGTAGCCATGGCTCAAAAGAGGTTACCATCAACATAAACTTGAGGATTATCATTACTCTAAATACGGCAGTTTTGTTTATTGACGTATCCATTAAACCAAAAGTAAGCTTCATCGCTAAACAAAATTCGCTTATGAAAATTGGGATTAACGGGAATCTTGTCTTGGGCACATTCACTGAATCTACGCCTTGCTATGCCAACTATGCTATGCTAACCAACAAATGCCAAACCAAACTAAAAATAAATAACTTGACAGCTGAAAAAATGACCGCAAGTTAAAATAGTGTTTCCAACTTGAAAGTTCTATACCTCTAAGAAATTACTTACTTATTGGTATCAACATCAAGAACTTTTAAATTGATAGAATATAAAGCTGACATGAATCCGTCAAAACCGCCCATATGCTTCACTGTATGGTCCATTAATTTGTTTGGCAACAACTTTTCAGCAATTTCCTTAAGTAAGACATTTGAAATGTAAGGCAAATGGACTTTTTCCAATTCCATTTTTTCTTCACAAGTAGCTTGTTTGTCTTTCGGAAATATGATGATCAATTAAACTGAAAACAAGAGAATATAGACATGGTGTTAATTTTCTAAATTTGAACATTTAAGGATACAAAATGATTCAATAAACACGAGGCGTTTTTTTGATTTCTTTGGGCAACATTTTTCAGTGTTGTCTACGCGCTGTAAATTAAGTGCTAGGCGTTAGGTTAGGTAAGGCTGGATGCGTGCTTATAGCAATCACACTGAGGCTAGTATATGCCTATTAGTAGGTATGAAGGGGATGAGAAGTGCTAGAGGTAGACAGACTCTCGTTTGTTTGATTTATGCATCCTTTTATCTATCTTCGATTTTCTTAATCAGGCGTCTACGGATTCAACGCCTAAGATGGCATTGCCATGTAGTGCGCATGGACAACACTGCCCCAGCCCTTAGTGTCTTCGACTCCGAACTAGTGGGACAACACAAAAGAGGACTTCGCACAGTGGTCCCGTTGTATGGGAGAGGTGGAAATAAATCTGTAACTTTTGAAGCCGTGGACCGATATTAATGAAATTTGGGGGATAGCCCAAGTGTCATGAGATCCTACCGTGATGGACATAGCTATAGGATTAAAAAAGTAATATTGAGCATAAAAAAATTAAAAAAACGCACTTTTTCGATTTGTATGCATAAAATAATTAATTTATTACTGTCAATGATTCAAAACTGGGGCTTAAGACAAAGTTCTAATCGTTACTTACAAAACTAAGCAATTTAGTATAATAAGGTTTGCGCTTCATTGTTAAGTGGAAGCGAATCTTTTGTTTTCGATTTAGGCATTAAATACGCAATCCAGGCATCAGATGATGCCAACATTTGATTAATAACATCTTAATTTGTTGCCGAAGGAGAAAATTGTCTACTATTATGAATTCTATAGTACCGATAATCTTATACCGAATTTCCTAAGCCTTGCCGTTGCTTAAAATGTCACAAAAACCTTTTTCTCACTTCAAAAACTATTCGATTGATTTGGCACGATGTTAAGTTTCCGTGACTCTTTGAAAAGCTTCCGAAGTTGGAAATATTTTCACCAAAAAAGTAATGAAACAGGAATTTATATTCAAATATAATACTTGCCATCGCGAAAAACTTTACATTTTCACAACAACAGCTAAAATTAAACTTCAATATTCAAAGTACTTTCATTATCTACTTAAACAAAATTGCATTTTCACCGTTCAAATCTTTAAAATGTTAGTAAACCCAAGTTCCAAGTCAGAAATCAATTTTATCGGCAATAACACCATAATTTCCCATTTGTATGGTCATTTACTTTTCAGAAGGAATTACTTTCCTTTTGATAACAATTTTATGACTTAAAGTATTCTAATTCACAATAACAAAGCCTTTCTCGGCCTCTCACATTGCATTTGTACAACATGCATTGCAAGAGAAATCGTTTGAAAATGCACGACAATGCTTCACTTAAACGCCTCGTTCTGGCGATTTGGGCCCAACCCGGTTATAGTTTCTGCGCCATCGATGGGGGATACTGATAGCTTTCAGAAAAACTTGGTCTCCGGTTGGCGCTCTTGATGCATTTTAGTTACATTCCATCAATCATTGAAATACCCCCCTCAAAAGATTGCCTTAAATTAAAGCCTGGTCTAGAATATTGGGAAGCAAAATGAAAAAAACTATTGATGCAGTTTGAAGGTCAAATAGATGTCCTTTAAAACAAATATAACATTTGGTTCCAAAGTACCCAATTTTTAGAAATATGCAACATCAAATTTGCTCCAAAAATACGTCAATTTTTGTAAATTTCAAAGTCCCAACTTTGAGCTAACGGTACAACGAAATGGATCATCAAAAGTCAATAAAATGATGGCTTTATAGGTTCTCATATATATAGAATCGAAAAACGTAAACCATTTGGCCGAGGGAAATATGTCACTTTGGGTACTTTTTTTCCACTTCGGGACCAATGTGCGCCGACGGAACAGATGGAGCACATAAATGGAGAATGGCCTCAACCAATTTAATAATAATAATATGGGTGGCGCTACAGCCCGTAGAGGGCTAGGGCCTAGCTTCTCAGCAACCACTCGTATTGTGCGTGCTATTGTTCTACCACGAGTGGAAGAGACCTACAGTTTTATGCCGACTCCGAACGGCCAAGTTTGAGAAGCTTTTTCTAGACAGTTTTACTCTTTGAGCATTGTCAGTGACTCGAAAGAGGTGGAGCCGAAAAAAGTATTTCTTGTCGTACCAGGAATCGAACCTAGACAGGTAGGTCCAAGTGCGTAGGAGTCGACGCACATACCCACAACGCCACGGGCCACCACAACCAATTTGGGGGGGCAAAATTGGATGCATCTGGCTACAGATCGTGCCAGCTGGAGATGCAGGTCCACCCCGGACTGTACCGCCATTAGAAGAAGTATCGAAATAAGTATCATAGGCTACAAAAGGGAATTGGAAAGTCGCAAGGTAAAATAATATTCTTCGATTCGAGCCATTGGGACAACGCAAGAGAGGACGTCCTGGAACGAGATGGTGCACACAAGTGGTGACCTTTAACCGTAGTTGGCACTTT
The DNA here is from genome assembly GCA_907269125.1 of Eristalis pertinax. NCBI lineage: Eukaryota > Metazoa > Arthropoda > Insecta > Diptera > Syrphidae > Eristalis > Eristalis pertinax. The sequence goes on along the minus strand of OU026145.1, from coordinate 115,054,784 downwards.
GATTCCAAACCACCTTTGGCGAGTACCACAACCGTCGAGGAGCTGTTTGACTAGATTGAAGTGCCACAGATTGATCATTCTTCATGTTGTTTCACAGCAGAACTTCCAGAACTAAACACATCTAAGGAACCAATTTCCCGAATGTGCAGGTTACAGAAATGTTCACAAAAATGTCGGCACCAATAAGCATGCGATTTCTTACAGATACTCTATTCTAGAAACACTGTAAATGGATATAACTGTATAAGAGTCACAAACGAAGTACTCTCCACGTGCAAACATACTCCTACATGGAAACCTTCATATGTGATATGTGTTTGTTGTTCCAAGTCCGTTTAAGGACTATTATATACTAATGTCTGAAACACAACGCATTATTGTTTCAAGTGCCGTCTTTCAACATCAGTAATTCATTTGCTATTCACAATACTGCTTCGTGTTACATTTGTTAAAAATTGAGAGAAATGTCATAAAACGTAAGAGATCGCTCTCTAGCAGTTTCTCGTAAGGATTTTCTGTGGGAAGCCGGCTTTTAGCTGACACTTCCCTTACAAATTGAGAGAATTTCTTCCAAATTGAGAGTTTTTTTGTCAACTGATATTTGAGAAATAAAACCAGCTGACAAAATAAATCAGAAGCAAATTTGCCGAAGCATGTCTGAAGCTCTACACTCGTAAAGTGAAAACGGTAGCAATAACACTCTATTATGTTTCTCGCATAAATGCCCCCATAAATTCTAATGATGAACATTGGTAAAATCAAAACGTTTTTTAAAGTTTCTTCTGCTGGAAAAATATGCAAGAGCTTACGAACATGCTCCTTTGAAATTCTGACCCATGTAAATGGGTGCTTAGACCTGCACACTGAAGCAAGAGAGGTGAATTTGTGAATTCTGTAACAATGCGCGTGGAAAGTGTAAACCCTGTGGTTAAATATGTAACCTATACATATATCAGAAATAAAGTAGTATAGTGATGGTGGAAATTGTTTGACATCGTTGTTTACTTATGTATATGATTTTCTCAAACCAAAATGACCAATCAGAGAATGCCATTTACATTGTTTCATGAATAACCGTCAAATGCATGAATAATTGTCAAAAACTCCCAAATTCGTCGATCGGTGAGGGGTAAAACACCTGTGAATTTCTATAGTGCCTGATCTCGGCCATATGTATATTGTTCGAATGTTAAGTGTTGATAATCTTTCTATTTACATATTTTGATTGACATTTTCCTTAAGCACTACAAATTCATTAATTGTACTTCACTTTGTCAAGTAAATGTGTGAGTAACGATCGAAATGTTGAACAAACACCACTTGCTGTGACTTGACTATCAAATGTTCAGTATATCTATTTTTTGTTAAGTTACAATTAACTGATAACTAAAGACTTCACATAAAGAATGTAATATCGTTTGTTATTTTAGATCAAGTGTTTGTTTACTCACTTTGTGTACGAAGTGCAATGTAAGCAATTCACAAAATATTACAATACTAACGCGACCTCCGACTGCTTTGAATGCAACTTTATCAATGCGACGAGGAAAACACTACTATGTTATTCCAGTGGAAATCAACAATGTTCTTTTCTATAATTTGTTTGTGTTTAGATAAGCTGAGTTAGTAAACGTCAAAAAAATGCGCATCGCGTAAGCATCACTACATATGCAATGATTTTTTGATGTTGCTATGCATCACGAAATGTAATGCGCTGGTTGTTTTTTTGCGCAGCGGCTGCTTTCATATGACGTTTTAGAACGCGCAGTTCTGCAACATCAAGCGTTCTTAATTGCAAACACTTGGCAATGATGCAATGCATTGCGTTCTAAAACGTCATATGAAAGCAGCCGCTGTACAAACAAAAGCAACCAGCGCATCACAGATTATCGTGATGCATCGCAACCAGCGTTGCCAGTGTGACACGATTGTGCCATTATGATATTTTTTGATTGAAATGGCATTCTGACACTAACACATACTGGTAAAAATTAGAAAAAATTACATTTCAACGTTTATAAAACAATCGCTGCATGGCTTACTTCTACTACTACTACTTCCTTCCGAAAGCGTTGAACGATCGTTAAGTTTCGATAAATATGTGTAAATGATGCTGTATTTATTTATTAACTTAATTATTCAATGCATTTATTTTTGTTTCTATAACATTTTCTAATTAAGTGCAATTCATAGTTGTTTAAAATACAAAAATAAAGCGTATATTTTGGTATATTTCCGTTAGTGGCACCCATGGCCATATTCACAAAGGCGGTGATGTTTGCGCGATGCGCGTTTGTTTACGTTTTCGAACTCAGCCAAAGTACTGTGCGTGACTTTAAACCAAAATATGAGGCAGACAAGGAGTTTCTTTAGTATCCTACAAGCGCACTTCCTTGCGGCTAAAACAGCTAATTGATGTTTTCTTCTTTGCTCAGTGTCGGTCATAGAACAATAGAACCGCCGCTGCTGATCCAATGTACAGACTTAACAAACGCCTATCAACTAATGCGACCGATGTCTGCAAGTGACATTACTTCCCATTTGGGGTGTATTGATGGAAATCTTTATTTGAACCTTTACATTTTTTTCTGTTACGCGGAAAAGATGATATCCGCCAAGTGGCTGCCGCCAGTTTTGATACACATTTGTGTCCATTTATCGCATTTTCCATGACTCCGCAATTTTTTTTTCCAAACAATTTATTGGGCCGTTAAAAAGTGTTTCCGGTAATAACTGTTCCCATTCCTGTCTAATATTCTGCTTAAGTCCTGCAATTGTATGAGGCTTGTTGGCATAAGCTCGCGACTTCAATTAGCCTAAAAGAAATAAGTCTGGGGTGATTAAATCGGGCGGTATTGCTGGCCATGTCAAATCGCCAAAACGGAAGATTACGCGATCAGGAAACGCCATCAAAAGCATCCATTGTGGCTCGTGCTGTGTGTGCGGTTGCGCCATCTTGTTGAAACCAGCCACAGTGAACCAGTGAACGTATTGTCCTCAAAAAAAACAGCCCAAAAATACGCGTGAACGCCGCACCACACAACTTTGAGTGGATGTAAGACTTTTCGTGCAGCACACTAGGATTTTCAGTGTCCCAGAAACAAAGCTTTTGCTTATTGACGTAACCGCTTAAGTGGAAAGCACCTCTTCGCACATGATTTTCGACACAAAATCGTCCTCTTCGTTGTTGAGATGATTGTTGATATTCGTGCGGAGTATAGATTTCCATTGCTTTGTCTGTTTGTAAACTGCTGATGTCTAGTTGACGATTGTCAAAAATAATTGACGTACGCCATTTGCAAAAATTATAACATCTTCTGACAGGATACTTCATTTTGCGCCATGTTGTGCTTATTGGATTGAAAATTTCTTTAGGTGCGTTCCAATTGATTTGTGCACAGAAATTCGTAGTTGAGCAAGTTGTCAGGAGTGGGGGTAAAAATCTCTCTTTGAGAGAGAAACTGTACACAAACTTGTGGAACGACTTTTCGTAGAAACGCACAGAATTCACGAAACGTCAAAAAAAATGTATGAAAATTGTATTTGGTTTTTTTTTTTATTTTGAATTTGAGTCTTCAATTTTCTGGCCACTGATTTTTTTCTGTGGCAGAAATTCGCAGGGTTGGGAAAATTTGTTACTCTCTCAAGAGCACACTCTTGTGAAAAACTATGAAAAAATCACCAAATGGAACGGCTTTTGGCAGTTTTTCGGTGAATTTCACAGCATTTGGAACAGACTTATTGTATGCTGGGAAAAGTGTGCGGAAAAAGTAGTTTTTATGATAACCGTACTGGGAATCGGGTATTTCGTACTTTAAACCGTGGCTAGACTTTTTTTGAAGGAAACTAATAAAACACAGAAGTCTTATAAAACCAAATGTTTATTTTCATTAATTGTATATTTGTTTACTGGAACACAGTCTAGTATTTACAATTCATTAAATCATCTAATGGCTTCCTTTCAAAAGATGCAATTTCTTCCAGACTTTTTTGAACGGGATGCATTGTCTGAAATGAAAAATTAAGGAATCAATATTTTGAACTACAAAAATGTGTATAGGTGTGTAAAGTAAAAATTAATATCAGTAATTGGAAAATAGGAAATCAAAATAAATTCATAAACACGGACCAATTAATTTCATCATTAGTTTCTAGTTTGTCATTTTTAGGTAATCCGGAAATTGGGAATGAAACTCACCATTTTTAGATAATTGAGTTGACATTGGCCCCAAGTTGTATTCATTTCACGGCGTTCAGTTAGTGACACCTAAGGGAATAAATTGAAAATGTTATTATGGAAGTGATTTGAATTTTACTACAAATTTAGTTAATCGTTTCATTTTTACTGAGAGTCAGTAATTGGAAATAGTTTAATCAAAATAAATTCATAAACACGGACCAATTAATATCATCACTTGCTCTCTTATACAATGAATGAATTGTTTATTAAAATTTTAAAATACTAACCTCGCAGATAACTCTTCTTCGCAATCGTTTTGTTCTCTGCAGATTGTGCACGAGTGCTTTTTGTGAACATCCTTTTCAACAATTTGATCTGCAAATATGAAAAATATTTTCATTTTATAAAGAAGTCGCATCGTTTGAGCAATAGGAATAATTTCCTATTTTGAGTAGAACTTTGTCAGAATATGCTTTATCATCAATGATTAATATGTCGGGAAAAGAAGACAATAAAATACAATATCATCACATTGATTTTAAATTTGACGTATCTTGATTTATGAAATTTTTACCTTAAGCCAACTACTGCAAGAATGTACACTCCACGGTCGATGAGGATCAATTCAGCCAACACTGCCGCAAGGCGTCCTCCTTTAAGAAAATAAAACAATGTTTGTTTATTTTTTATTGTACACTTTCTGTTGAAAATTCGGTCATTGTTGAAAATAAACACAAATTGACGGAAGTTTGTTTTTTGGTTAGGTATCAGTAATTGGATATAGTTTAATCAAAATAAATTCATAAACACGGACCAATTAATTTCATCACTTAGTACGCATAGGTTCTTAATTTACTCATAATTTTATTGAGTTTACTAACCTTGGGGACAAGCTTTTTAATTATTTTCAGACAGACGGCTTTGGATTGAAGTATTGCCTCTCACGTTGTAAATATGGCGGCATTGCGAAATTGTGCTGCTGTTGGGTATTCCTCTTCATTTCTTGTCAACGGAGTTTATTCCATCATTGCTGTTTCGGATTCATTACAACTCCAACTGAAATTTAAAAAAATATATCGGTTAAGCAATTGTTGTTTTTAAGATCGCGAGAAAAGGACTGTTGCCAAGGAGTCAGAATATATTTGGATCATCAATGAATAATATGTCGGGAAAAGAAGACAAAATAAATACAATATCATCACATACACTTTGACAATTTACAACGTCTCTATTTATAATGTGATCATCATTACCTTAAGTCAACTCATGTACACGTCTGATTGCACGAATCTACACTCCACATTAGATGAGGACCAGTTCAGAAGAACACTGTGATTACCAATACAAAAAGGGATGATCATGTCCTGTAAAATAAAATATACATATATCGTTAAAGAGAGTCAAGAAGAAATTCTGTAAGCATTGGCATTGTGTGTTTCAGATGTATAATAATACAGCCATGGGGTTATAGTCATGGAAAATCAGACGGTAATTAACTTCATCATAAAAAAATTGATTTTTTAGTAAAAATAAAGAAATGTACTCACATTATATTCACCAGCGCGGATAGACAAGATCAGTCCAATTACTCAATCTCCAAACAAAAAAGGATGATCATTGAACAAGTGCAACGTCCTGTGAAACAAAGTAAATATATATCGTTAAAAGAGTCAAGTAGAAATTCTGTAAGCATTGGCATTGTATTTTGTTCAGATGTATAATAATACAGCCATGGGGTTATAGTCATGGAAAATAAGACGGTAATTAACTTCATCATAGAAAATATTGATTTTGCTTACATTAGAAAAGAAATGTACTTACATTTATATTCATCAGCGCAGATATCACTTTGTCGATTAGAATATTACTCTAAGAAAACCAAGAATGTATCTGTAAAGATAAAATTAAATTTCAGATTTAGACTTATTCTTTTTGAATAGAAAATGGTTGAAAGAATACATTTATGATCAGAATTATAATTCAGCCTTGGGTTTTTCTCAAAGAAGCACTCATACGGTAATTGATTTCATCACTGAATTGTTTCCAAATATGAAAATTGAATTTGACTTACCATTTCAGTCCACTCAGTTCCCGGTCGTTGGTGAAACCCATTTGACATGTTATCCTAAATAAAGTTAAAAAAAAACTAATCAGCTTGTTGTCTTTGTTTTACATTCAGTTTACTAGTAGAAATAAGAATTTTGCTCAGAAATAGTTTGACCACATGAAGTTTGGTAAGGGTTTCAGTAATTAGATCCGTAATTTATACGTAATCATAGCAAAACAATATAATATTCAAGATAAAGCTCTTATTGCCAACAATGCAATAATATTGCCACAAAAAACTTATGCGAGTCATAAGGTGTTTTCATAAACGTCAGTCTAATACAGGATTGCGTTATCCATGTTCATCAATGCAGATTTACGATCGTACTAACTTAGGTGAACTGCATTACCTACTTTTCATAAATGACAATATATCATCGATGTCGGACAGGATGTGCTGTCATTTTTTGACCGCAAAAAGGGCGCGGTAAGAAAAAAATATGTTTACTTGCAATGTAAGTACTAGTTACGTAGTACCTTTTTGCAATATTTTGTTATTACTTTTGCATATTTGTTTTTTGTTTTTAAAGGGAAATCCAACCGTCTGTGGGGCATATACGAATATGTATATATTCTTCAATACAAAAGTAAATTGCTATGAAGACCGCCACTGAAGTTTGTGAATGATGAAAATTGTACTAAAGTTCAAAAACGCATGAGAAAAGGAATGCGATTGTACTAGCGCATATTTCCGACGTTTATGAAAACACCCACGAACACGTTAAAAGTTTTAAATTAAAAAAAAGTCGTATACTTAAAAAAATAAGGAACATGAATGAGAAAATATTTACCTAAGCCATTCCATTTCATTTACTAGCAGCCATCGGTGCAAACTAAGAATCTGTAAAGATGGAATAAAACATCGGACTTAGACTTTTGCATTACTGATAGGAAATAGTTGAACGAATAAATTGTTGTTCAGAAGTATTATTCAGCCTTGGGTTATTCTCAAAGAAGCACTCATACGGTAATTAATTTCATCACTGAATTGTTTCAAAATACAAAATTGAATTTGACTTACATTTCCATGGAAAGTCTGAGGATCCAATTCATTCAGTTCCCGGCATCCTTTGGACATGTTCTCCTAATAAAAAAAAAACAAATTGACTAATTAGTTTGAGTCATTTTTTTAGATTTGTTAGTAGTTCGCAGGAATATGAATTTTGCTCATAAGTCGATTGACCACATGGTGTTTGGTAAGGAATTTCAGCAATTAGATCCGTATTGTAAAATCATTGCAATAAAATAAAATACTCCTAAGAGTCAAGTACTGCTATTTACCTGAACATGATGTTCGGACACATTTGAAATCACCAACAGATTCGTCCGACTACAAAGAACGAAATAAAACAAAATTTTTATAAGTCAAAATGCAAGAAACAATACAGTGAACAAAAAGAATGCAGGTATACTCCGAAGTCTGTCTAAATTCTCACTCTCTTCGACTCAGGTTCGCAAACCAAGTAGTATTCGATGGGCTGAGTTCATAAATGCAAGAAACCGGCAACTTTGCATACGCTGCATAAAAACTGTATTATCTTCGCAAACGTTTAGCACCACTTACGCTCTTACGTTTTGCAAGTCTGTAGGTTCCATTTTGTTGCAAAATGTCGCAAATTTTCTGCAAAGTTGTATGCTTTTAAGAACTCAGCCGATATTCATATTTGATGTCACTTGTTTGGCTTGCCTTTGAGTAAGTTTTGCGCTGTGAGTGAATTTAGCAAACTATCAATGTACCCTCACCCTTCCATAAAGTTCATAAAAACAAGAACACTTACCATTCTGTTCGTTTCCAGGGCGTTTGAGAAACCATAACTAGGTGGCATCCTGAAATAAAGTAGACCATACTAATTAGTTGACGCATTTTTATATTCCTTTCGTTAGTTGAAATATGATTTTCGCTCATACAACGATTCACCACATGGTGTTTGGTAAGGGTTTTCAGTAATTAGATCCGTGTTTTAATAATCATAGCAATACAACACGTGTACACTGAAGTTTAGCATTGTTATTTTGAAACGACGAATAAGTGTAGACATTTTCTTTCTTATTCACTTGGAAGCAAATAATTCATAATATGGTGTGAATGCGTCTTGTCTCCAGAAGGGGAAAAAAACGCGAAAGCCTAAGAGAAGGTGCAATTGCGAATAAGACATCTTGTTTCAAGAGTTAGAGCCATTCTGTGAGGCATACAATGTGGTCTTGTACAATTGACGTGCAAAGCAGATCAAAATCAACGCTTGATGTTCTAGAACTAAGTCAGTGAACTGTAGAAAGAAAGTGTCACAATGTTTCTCGCGTTCTAAAAATATGCCAGCATTCTACACGCTTATGTATGTATCAATTCGTTTGACTCACCAATTTCAGTAGTTCCATAAAGCAACAGCTGAGCATTTCTATAAACAAAACAAAACAAAACATTATAAATACAAATAAAGTATTAAAAAGTGTATTGAAGAAAATTACCTCTAAAAACAATGTAATGTTTTTTCTTGGAAGGCAAAAGCATTCGTGGCCAACTTGGACAAATACTGCAAAAATTGAATAATAAAGAAAACTATGAGAACATTTTCAAAACTTTAGGAAACATCATTTTTTTTTGTTTCTCTCTTGACCAGGGCATCTTAGCTTAAATAACAATTCATTCATTATTTGAATGACATCATGTCGAACTATCTTTTAAAATGCCGAATATTTATTTCGGAATTCCTTCGCTATTTGGTTATTTTTTACAGTTCAGTCATGGTTTTGTGAAGAGACTGTATTCAAATTAAGAAAGTTCCAGATATGCCAAATAGTATGTTGCTTGCCAAAAATGTTAAAAAAGTAAAATGGAATATTCGTATGGTGTCTCCACCAACGTACAATTCATAATTTTATAGATATAATTGACTAAATCATAGTATGCCTACGCGATTATAGAATTTCGTATTATTTTCATATCCCCACCCCCAAAAAAGTATTTCATTTAAGTCATTCATATCTCTATCAGATATATGGTTTTATACACATCTTTGAATATAATCATACAAATTTCAGTGACTTGTTCTGAATTTTCATTTACAAGTCAATTCGGTCATCAATACAGTATTGTTAGAACAAAGAGTTTTCTTTAAACATTTTGGCAGTATGGCAACTTTAATTTATAATGTGACAAGCATATCCGGAAAAGAGGATTGTATGTCAAATAGACAAATGTAAATGCCGTTAGTACGGCATTTGCATACAATAGTTAGCACATTGTGCATAGAGTAATAAATTTATCTAAAGAACGCGTCAAATACGCTGCTTATTGTATCAAAATTAAAGTAAATAAATCATTTGCAAAAACTTCTTATCCTTATACATAAAATCAAATTGTATTCTTACCTCCATACAGAATATTGTTGTTCACAGACTTCAAAAGTTATTTCGTATTTTGCAGTAGTGGTAAAAAAGTTCAATTGTTTCTGTTTTTTTTTTTTTTTTGCGATTACGCGCAGTTGTACAAAAGTTCTAATTTTGATATATTCTCAGCATAACATTCCGTTTGGTGCTTATTAACTGTTGCGATCTCATTAGTTATTGCAGCTAATCTGTTCAGTTCCATTTACAGACACCTTTCTTTATTAAATCGTTTGTTAATATGTAATAACAATGATACAACATCGTGTACATTTTATTATCAGATATTAGGTATTATATAAGAGGACAATACAAAGGAAATGATAATAAAACTCGATTGGATGAGACGCGCGCTTGTATTTGGCGGTTGCACTTTTTTTTTTAAAAAGCAGTTCGGAAGCCAAGTAATTGGTTAAAAACATCAATTGATCTACATCATATCAAATCATGTCCATATTTTCAAGATCGGTGTATTAAGAACACAAAAATAAAACGTCTCTTCTTAAAGACAAGGTTGTTCAAGTGTTCTTCTCCAAACATACTTTCTCCAAGCTTTGGCATTTGATGAAATACGATGAAATAGTTCTGTCACTTCCACTATTGGCGCAAGTTATAAAGAACGATGCCAGATGTTCAACGTCAGACTAACAATGATCGGCGTTACTTGTGTTTCATAAACTCAAGTTTAGTTCGAACTATTGCAAGCCGACTGTCATCGTTACATGAGAATAATAGATTGGGTGGATAGACTGATTGTCGAACAATTCAATTTATTGTAGTTTCATTTTGGTATTTCATTGATAATTATTGTTTACACCTTAATTCCACAATGATATGACGTAGCATGACGATTAGGAATACAATCTTATCGAAATGGCGTGTTTGATTTGCGAACAGAAAGCAGATGCCGGACATATCGACACCCAATACATGATTTACAAAAAAAAAAAACATCGACTTGGAACTTTACAGAACTTTAGATATTAAGTAATCTCCAGATGTCAATTCAATCACTCTTCTGTATTTTGTGCAAATATTACTCAGACTAGTGTCATTTACATTTTTGTGAAGTGACCAATTTCAGCAAACTTCAAAAACTAATACTCTTTGGCATTTTATTTATGACGTTATTTCCATGCCATTTTTTAATTTTGGATGAACACCAGACTATGGCGGAGGACTGAGTGGTCTGGAGAGTGCGTGCTTTACCCCCCGCGACTTGTTTAGTGCATGGCACGGGTCAGAAGATGCAAGAAATACATACGTAGTCCTCTTCACTGTGACGACAACTTTAAGCAGAAGTGAAAAAATGGATCACTAGCTTCTACACTTGAATCGAAATGAAATTTGACAAACAAAAAACGTTTGTTCTTCAAATTAGAAAATGCTTGACCCAACCATTCATTACACCACGAGTTGCTCCAAGTGGTTCTTCAAGTTTGACAATTTCACTCGAGAAACGTATACAAATAATTATAAATCCAGTACGAGAATGGTGGATCTGTGAAAACCACATTTCGAAAAATTGTGTGCACATTATATTTTTGTTCGTTATAATCGTCCAACAGGGGCTGGTTTAGGAAAGTTTATCAACAAATTTGAGTAGACTGACTCTGTACAAGACATAATAAGACCAATGCATATTCGTCTCGGTCGTCTCTATCGCCGCTGTAAGGGAAAGCATTGGAGATCAATATTTGTAATTAGTCGACGTTCTCAGCAATGTGAATCCCAAAGCATGGTGAATTTAACGTAAGAATAAGAATTTATTTGGCTCTTAATCCGTAAGGGACATTTTCAAGATATGATTCATAAATTTTAGACTACTAAACAATAAGACAAAGGCAATATCAGGACTAGGGCTTTTTCATCTGGAAAACTATACCAATTCGAGCAGCGTTGGTAACATATTTTCTCAGCTTGTTAATTCCTTTTCATAACCACACTATTGGTCTAGACTGCGTCTCATAAAATAGTAGTAGTATCTTAAAACGTTTGAAACACAAAAAAAAATAACAGTCAACGAACATTAAAGTAGTCACAAGTGTTTAAATGAATTTCTTTAATTTTAGCCCGCTGTAGATAAATCCATTACTTCGTCATGTCATGTGTTTGTGGTAAGTGATTAGATGAACAGTTGAAAACCTCTCCTGTAGCTGGTAATTCTTCACAATTGACAACCCACATTCGTGAAGCACTCTAAATACTGGTCCAAAACATGTTTATAAGATTTTAAATCAATTGCGAAATCATCACTCCGCCAATAGAACAGAAATATTGTCTTCACATGTTCTTAAACCGATCGCTTACGATGTTAATTCGCATATAACCTACGATTAAACGGTTTCGCATGAGACTCACTTCCCCCATTTATCGAATACAAAAATCGCTCTTCGGAAAATAAATAGTACTTTTTTGTAACGTCAACTCAGTAGACAGAGGTTGTAAAACACAGAAATAGGAAGAGGTTATAAAAAAAAAGTATTTTGCAATGTATCGACTGCTTCAGAAGTTTTTGGGGGGGAAATGGGTAAATCGACATTTCTGTTTCCATCCTGTCGGGAGGGAGTGAGTCATTTAAAATTGGTATCATATCACAACTGTTCAGTTTATTCCCCCCGCCCGTTAGAGAGTATTATGCACCTGCCATGTCAATTTGGTGTCATTAAATGTATACGAATTTAAATGGAACTACATGCACATTAAATTGTTATCTGTTTCTTCTCAAGAAGGCTGTAAATATAAAAACATTCATAGAAAGAAAAATTATAATAAATACCTTACAATGCAAACATCCTTTGTATGATTATACACACATGCTTTCAATATATATTCCATCCATCCGTTTTAAGTACGCTGAACCAAATGAAATGTTTCGAAAGGTTGCGCAACTCGATGCGGTCCCAAAACTACTCTGATCACAGCATTGTACGAAATGTAATTGAAAATGTTCAAACGATTCCTTCCACAGCTTAGACTTTCGGTTTGTCTCGTTGAATTTTTTTTTTTTTGCCTTATTGTTGTACTTAAAAACTGTTTTCTTGGGGATTTACATTTGCACGAGTTTATATGAGCGCACGTGCATCGGAATTATTTTATAGATAACAAATAAATTGATATCTTTACGTATTTTGTACATATATTGTTTATGTATTCATCACTTTGTTAATTTGTTTGCCAATCGATCATGATCAAATGAGGAGAACGTTTTAATGATAGTCAGTAAGCATTTTTGCTTGCGTGTGCATTTAAAAATGTTTGATTTATTTTGTTTGGTGTGTTTTTATTTGAATCATTATTTTGCCTGAAAGTTTGTGTATTCAAAAGTTAGATCGAATCCCACGTTTCCAAAACTTATTCACGTCGGTGTTAAAATTATACAAAATAAAATAATAACTATTAGACAAACAACACCGAGATGAGTAAGTAACTAAAACTCTTGTCTGTACATATTTTAATTCGCTGAATGAGGAACAAAATCCTCCTTCACCTAATCTGAACATTTGTCGAATGAATAAAATAGAAGACAACAAAAAATAAATTTTAAAGTTTATTTGAAATGCTTACACTTAAGTCAATAAAATTAGTTTCGATTTAAGTAATTTATTCGATCGCACTTAATCGACGATCAACTTGATTAATCCTCTATTTCTGACGATCATAACTATAAGTGGCATGATATATAAAGCCCCACCTGCTACTTCCAAACACAGCAACATTTAGAATAATTTTATATTTAGAGTTGAGTTTATTTAGTTTTTAGACCAATTTATGTAGTTATATTCTTTTCTTATGAAATTCAGCTAGTGTCCCTTATTGTTGATTAGTTGCTAGATTTATTCCCTAGATAATATTGGCTATTGCTACTCAAAAATTAGTTTAAACCGAATATCAGATCATAAGCAAGCGGATTCCTTTTGAAATGTTATGTAGACAACCCAATTCCGTACCACGGAAGCGAATCTCGTCGAATTTTCGTACTTTTCGAGTTTACGAGATGTGTCAACTCGAACGAGTGCATAGCATTGGACGCACTTCAGTCCCTATGTCTTATTATAGTCGTATCTTCTCGTTTTTTGTCGTCAAGGAATAGCATACAAGTTTATAAACAGAAAAAGGAAAGTCATTAAAAAATGGAAAAGAGACAAGTGGGAGAACTATACATAGATATTTAATTAACTGATGTTTTTTTTTAGAATTCATAGCAAATCTATACCAAAATGGCGCTGCAGGAAAGAAAAAAAATACCTGAATAAACGGATTCAAGTCGTTTGAAATAATTTAGTAAAGTTAATAAAGCTCGGGACTAGGTATACATTTTTTTTTTATTTACGAGACAATACAAGAACCTAAGGAACAAATTACTTTTGTGTTAAATACTTTTCAACGTTTGTTTTGTTTCAGAACTTATAGACGCGACTATCATATTTACATTGGAAGTGAGAGCAACACCTAAGCAAAGCGTTCGATTTCGAGAATAGTTCAGATCTAAAACTTGCAATGACTACTGCCAAAATCATAGTATGCCTCCAGGGTAGTAAGAAAGTTGTAGAAAAAGGTAAATAGACATCTAAACTTCAATCAGCTTGGTACTGGGACACTTTAGGTTACCCAAAAAAAAGTAAAAAATGACAGAATTGTCTAGCAAACGATTTTTTTTTGGTAATGAAAGATATCGTCTAAATCTCACTAGTGATGTTTAATTAGTTCAGCAAGTAATACATTATCCTATTTTTGTAGAAATTTGATTTAATTTCCATCGAACGAAGGAGCATGTCCACATTTGCGGGTGACATGTCAATTCAACTTGAAACCCGACAGCCCTCACGTTATGTAGTATATACGACGAGATTTTAATTGAGGGTAATCTCAACATGTAACCATTCAACTGTACCTAATTTCCGATGTCAACTACTTCGTGATTTGTACCGCATCTTATTCTTAAGACGAAGGACGAAGTTAACTTATAATACAATTAGAGTAATTCACTTGGGCTCCAAAGTGTTTAAGAAATGTTTTAACAAAAAAACACCTCTTGGCCATTAAGACCCACCAATTTTAAACACGAATCATCTACGTGGAAACGCGCTCAAATGTCAGTATCTATATAGAACAAAATGGTGGACATTTGTCTTGTCATAGTTCAGAATTATGACAATACATAAAATTGCAAACAAATTAAAATGAATTAAAACAAAGGATTATTAGAAGTGTTACACGTGTTGAATATTGGTAGCTCGTCTTTGGACAACTATGTGCGTGAATTCTTAAGTGGCAACAATTGAAAAAAGTGCAGTAGAATCTCGATAACATGAACGGTTCTACAACATGAACAATTCAGAAAGATGAACGTTTTTGTCTGTTTCTTTAATGATGACCAGTTTTTATATATGCTACGTTTTATGTTTATTTTATAAATAAAATAAATTGTTAATTTGATAGTTTCTTAAACTAATTCTTCATGCTTGGAAAGATGAACAATTCGAAAATATGAACTGGGTTTGTTTTCTACCAGTTCACCTTATCGAAGTTCTACTGTATGTAGTCAGTCAAGTCAATTTAATCCAGTCAATTTAATCCAGTCAATCAACTCAACCTTGGAAGGATTGACGCGTGATAAGATTGTCTTCTATTGTACATACATATCAATTACCTAAAACTCCCCCCTATCTATGTTCAAAGTGCATATTTCCAGTTTAGAAAGTACGATTCCTAAAATGCACACAAAACTAACAACCGGATGTTAAGAAAGAATTTCACAAAAATGCCGTTCCTGAAAACAATTAGCTAAACCAAAGAGGAGCAGGAAAAAAGAAATGTCCACTAATAGTTCACGAATTTACCTAAATATTTACAAATAAAACTGAAAGAAAAAAACACTCGAATGGTGCATAAGTAAAAAGTCTTAATATTCTCGTAAATACACAGACAACATATATTTCAAAAAGTCCAGCCTAAGGTGTTAAGTGTTAATACAATTGCTTTAAGATTGTAAGATTTACATTGTGTAATCCTTCACGGAATTATTATATAATAGAGCTTTAGAGAATTGTATCTAAATTAATCAGGAATTGTATTTATGTTTGTTATTTTATTTCCAAAGTGGGTTCTTCATTCATAATAACCTTGCCTAAGAACATTTTGTACACTCCTTTGCAGGTATGTCTGTATGTATGAAAACCGAATGCTTATAAATAGTTTTAAGATTATGCATATGATATAGTGAAATATTTATGTCGGTCTATAATGTAAAAAAAAAAAAAGTTAACACATGCGTGTTCGGCGATTAATACTCGCGTGTTGTATTTTAAATAATTGTAAGATGATGGTAAACGTGCAATTATCCATTAATTTGAGATAACTTTTTGCGTTAAAAAATATTCATCATCGTTTTTTTTTTGTTTGTTCCTTCTTTTTTTTTGCTGAGAGATTTAGCTTAAGATTATTTAAAAACGTCTTCTGCGTTCCCACGGTTTATTATTATTATTATTGTTTCCTCCATTTCCACGTTGATTTGCGGGACCTCCTTTGTTCTGATTTTGCTGATTATTACCAAATTCGAATGGATTGAACTGATCCTAATAACGGGTGAATAATGTAACAAAAGAATTGTAATAGATTCGTAATCATTGATATACCCCAAATATTAAACATTACAGATAAAGCATTAATTAATGAAATAAAAGATACATCGAATATGTTTTGTTTTCGAGAAGGAGCTGTTGTAAACAAATAAAATGTATTCTACGATGGCTAATACAACTCAGAAAATCTATTTTTAAAACAGTGATTTGTGTAAAAAAAAAAAAAACGTTGACCCCTATGTTCGGAAATTCATCATAATTACATGTTAATCCAGAACTTAGAAAAGAGAAAATATGCGTAAGTACATTTAGTGAAGCACACACATAGAGAAGAAAGAGAGGAAGAATTATTACCCCACCCCCCATCAGTCGTAACTGAGTTCTCAAATAGACCAATCGTGGCCGACGTAATATTTTTATTCATAAAACAGGCCGCAGTGGATCGTTGGAGTGATCTCGTTCATCCTGAACTGCTGCGTCACTCGAGAACATTTGATAACCGAAGATGTGACCCAAGCATACATGTCGCTCAAATCTGTTTTTACATATACTACTTTCTAGGCCAAGCTATTATGTTGTCCCCACCAGAAATAATTTCAATGCAATATAGCTTCAATATGTCCAACGCAGACCACATTTAAATAGACTCAAATTATAACATCACATTTAATTTTCTGATATTACCCAACAATATAGCGTTGATCATATCACTTCTTCATTAGTAAACAACAAATCATCAAAACAAGTACATGTATCTGCTGTAGTCGATCATTTTTTTCGGGACTGTGATCAATGCTGAAAACTTCAAATTTGCAAAGCTGCACAAATACATTTCATTTCATATTTTGTAAATCATTGCATCCAATTAATGTTATGTGCTCTTGAATTTGAGGAACGTTTTGAAAGTACACTTACATTCATATTGTATACACAAATTTTGCTGCAAATTTCATTTTTGACAGAACAATGGAGTTTTCAAATCCACTGATACAAAGATGAAGAAATTCAAAGTGAAGTATACAATAAGAGAAGAAGAATTGTAACGGATCATCCGTTGTGATGATGATCAACAAATGGGTTATTATTACCTCCGTCAAAATAGATCAGGATATCAGTTAAATCCCATTAAATACAGTCGCATTTATTATACATACATTAAAAATTGTTTCGTATTTGCAATGAGATAATGTTAGCTTGTTTTCCTTAATCGTCTTTCACATTGGAATGGATCATGAAAAATTGAACCGAAATTGTATCGTTTTCTTATCCATATGGTAATTTTTTAATCAAAAAAACAAACCGTAATAATACTCTCCTCCTTACTACTTGACAAGTCACCACCACACCGCGAAATAAATGTCAGCAAATTAGTTGCAAAAATAAACCACATGCTTCACCCCATTATTTAGTTGAGTACGTCTATTATTTATATAAATAGTTCATTCTCACGCACAAATTTTTCATGCACTATGAGCAGGGTCCTGGATGTCAAAACTATGTTAATTTAAAATCATTGATAAAGCGATGTTTTCCAACACTGCCGTGTACTGCCACATTTTTTTGATTCCGAGACAGCATATTGCATATTCGCAATATAATAGAAAAATTAAAATTAATTCTTTTGAGTACAAGCCACCGATAAGGATGCACTGAATGCCCAGGTTCACAGTAAAGGTTTACAAACAAGAGTTCATATGAACCTTCAATCGAGTTCAAATTGTGGGTTTCATTCGTCCGGTTTCATTGAAATTTGAACATAATTGGTGTATTGCGATCGAAAAAAAAAATGGCAACACTTTCCATTTGCTGTTTTAGAATGCTTTTGGTGCATTCCCGTAATTTTTGTAACGCGTCTTTGCTGTTATCAGAAAGCAACAATTTTTATAATGATCGAAGGAAGGAAAGAGCTGCGGTATGGGCATTGCAAAATTATAGGTATGGATTTCATTCAGCGCTGCTGAAAAAAAAAATATTTTGAAGTGCCACCACTGTCACCAAAAAGTGCTATTTTAAGACCATGGGTGCCACAAACGGAAATAATACCAAAATATAAGTTTTTGCGTATTCTAATCATGAATTGCACTTAATTAGAAAATTTTATAAAAATATATATAATATATATATATATATAATAAATGCATTAAATAATTAAGTTAATTATTGAATAAAGCAATATTCATCGAAACTTAACGAACTTTTAACTCTTTCGAAAGGCAAGGATGTAAGCGATGGAGCGATTGTTTTAAAATGGTTGATGTTAATGTTAATTTTTAAAATTTTGTCAGAGTGCCATAAGACGTTAAAATGCCAGTGCCATTTCAAAAAATACCGAACATCAGATGTCAGAAAGAATAAAACACGAAAGCTTTAAAAACAGAGAGGAGCAAAATGGCTGAGATTGAGAACTGAGGTTTAAACGGTTGTGTAACTGTCGTTTAATTTACCACAAATTGAACTCAGTTCAGGATTTAAACGAAACCGAATAAATCGTTGAACTGGAGTGAACCAAAAGTGGAATTTAAACGTCGACTGTGAAACGGTGTATTTCATAGATCTTAGTGAGCAGTTTGTAAGGAATAGGAATAATATCTCATTGAGAGGGGGATCATTATCATGCGTTCAGTAATTACGTATTACTTTAGGATTTAGAGGTCAATGCACTCCTTATCTATGCCCAGTTGGCATTGGTTAGCAATTTGGCCAATTTAAAATAAAACAATTCAAAAAATGTTCCGCCAGTCAAAAACATCTTTAAATATACATTCTCATTTTTTAGATTTCATGGTTCTCAGGTTGGTTTCAACCACGTCCCAGATTACTGACGAAAATCGCTGGAAACCATCGTTTGTGTACGTGTACGACAAGCCTTTCAAGGCCAATTATTTGGCGATTTTTAACTGTCACTGATATTTTTTGGCACATTATTGACGTTTTATACGTGAGCTACAGTAAGCACGTGGTTGCCACTTTGAGTCGATCTACTGCATTTATTGTGATACCGAATTCTATTGCCAACAAATGGACCGCGTTTTTTAGTAAGCTTGTATATACGCTTTAGGATCGAGAAAATATATTCTTTTGGCAAAAACAAAACTTCAATCGAACAGTTGTCAAGTTAGTAGTGAAAGGCAGCCTACCACAATTGTTTCATCTTTTGTATTGTAAATTAATATCAATCAGCTATGCACTGTTTTCGTTTAATACTTATTAGTACCAAAATTAGCTACTGCAAAAGAAATGCAATATTCTATCAAAGTTAATCAGCTAAATTCTGAACATCATTGGGCACACCACTCGTGAGATATCCCATATGTACCGAAAGTGTTTCAACATTAATCCCATACAATGTGCCACCACAAAGTCTACCTAAGCAGATTGTTTTTAACAGCAAACTCAAAATTGATATGATCCTCATATTCAACATCAAAATAAGGAATATATCCATCAACACTTTGTTGCAACAAATGTTTCCCAAACCCAAGTTGTTGTACAAAAAACAAAAGAAAATACTATTCGACGATTACACAATTTCAGATAAGTTGTTCTTTTCTAAATATATATATTTAAGATCCTGAATCCTGTTGAAGAAAATAGATTTCACTGAGTGTTTACTGATACAGCCTCATAGAATACATTTACCCGCACAACAATTGCGACAAATCGTATCTAGAGAATAAATTCGAAAATGTTTTAAAAAAAACAAATACTATAACTACACCCTCCTGAAGCCGTATACTGTTATCGCAATCAGAACCAAAAAAAAAACTCGATTTTTTTTCCAATGACAATCGCTTATAGGGCTTGCATATAATTTGAAAAAAAAATGTCATACTAAATAAAAAGAAAGTCTTTAATGTTTATAATGTTACTGAATAAATCTAAATTTATTTCAAATTTTATTCGGAGTCGATGTAAACACATATCATCGTTGAATAAATAAATCTTCTTTGTACCGTAATTTCCCATATACACTTGTTTGTGATGATTTTGCTATGATTCTCATGATTTTAACTACAGAAATGCATCATTGAACATACTGATAAATCATTTACAGTCAATAAATAGATCTAATTAGCGAAATAAAAAGCTGATTCTAAAGGGTGATTTTTTAGCTATTATCTTTTTGGCAACACTGGTTTAAACAGCTGACGCACGTTTCGTGTTTTGTTTCACTGTCAAACATCTTCAGTTTGGTCTATAATTTAACCATGAATCGTCTAACAAACGAACAACGCTTGCAAATTATTGAATTTTATTATCAAAATGCGTGCTGTTAAGAAAGCTCATCGCGCGCATCTTCCATTCAAATTGTGTTCAGCGACGAAGCTCATTTTTGGCTCAATGGGTACGTAAATAGCAGAATTGTAGATTTTGGAGTGAATATCAGCCAGAAGCATTGCAAGAGCTCCCAATGCATCCAGAAAAAGTCACAGTTTGGTGCGGTTTATGGGCTGGCGGCATCATTGGACCGTACTTCTTCAAAGATGATGCGAATCGTAACGTAACTGTGAATGGTGAGCGTTATTGTGAGATGATATCCAACTTTTTTTTGCCCAAAATGCAAGAGCTTGACTTGCATGACATGTGGTTTCAACAAGACGGTGCCACATGCCACACAGCACTCGCAACAATGGACTTATTAAGGGGCGAGTTCGGTGAAAACATTTTATTTCGGGACTGGTCAATTGGCCGCCTAGATCGTGCGATTTAACGCCTTTAGACTATTTATTGTAGGGCTATGTTAAAGCTTATGTCTATACAGACAAGCCAGCTTCAATTGACGCACTGGAAGACAACATTGAAGCAATTATTCGTGAGATAGCGGCCGAAATGTTGGAAAGAGTATGCCCAAATTGGACTAAGCGGATGGACCAATTGAGGCGCAGTCAAGGTCAACATTTGCATGAAATAATCTTCAAACATTAAATTATATGGACCGTACTATCGATTCAAACAAAGATTTCATGCATTTTTCTGAATTTTATGTTTTTTTTTTTTTGAAAAACTTTTCTATAGCTTTTAAAAAATCTTTGAAGATCTCACACGAATTGCATTTATATTTGAATGCTGACATCGAAGATACACGGGACAAAGAGTATAGCATATAATGTTCATTCGTCTAGTGGTTTAAAGATGAATACGTAGAAAGCAGTCGCTTCACAGACGCAATACACCCCAGTTATGAGCCACCATCTGCAGGTCTCTTTTTTTGTGTCGCCCATTTTCGCATTTTATTGTACAAGAATACGTTCCGATCTTTATTTTTATTCCAAAGTACGTACGTATAGCAAATAAAATTGGTCTTCATGATAACTCATTAAATGTATACAACTAAATACTCAGACACAGTGACCGTGACACTTTAGATTTATCATAAACTAAACATTTAGACACAGTGGCGGAGGTAATAACAGAAACAAGAAAATGTATTAATGAATACAAAAGTGTAGCTCTGCTTGACATGACGTGCCACAGGTTTTGTCGAGGATACACGTTGAAAAAAATCGATATATTAACGGAACGAAAATGTGGCCGCCGTGGTAAGTATGTGGCAAGGACTCTTACGGTGTATCGTGTCTAGGTTCAATTTCTGATTCACGACTTCACCTCTCTCAAGTCACTGACAATTCCCATGTGTATCTTTCTGGAAAAGGCTTCTCAAACTTCGCCGTTCGAAATTGGTATACAATTATATATACCCCTCCACTTAGAGAGAGCACCAGCACGCACTACACGAGTGGTGATTCTAGAAGCTGCGCTCTGGTCCAACTCTATGGGCTTCAACTTAATAACTAGCATGGCTTGACAAACCGTTTGTAATTTTCCGTGTTAATTTTATGATTGTATCCTTGACCCTGCGTTAGAATGTTCGACTCGGGTAACCATGTTCGGTTCAGATTATGCAAAAATTCTTTATTTTTCTTTCCGATGGAGTAATCGAATTTTTCATCACCAGTTCCCGACTAATTGAACTAACAAATACAATATAAACCTCTTATTCGCTCCTTGCTAAATTCAACAGTTCGATCAATAACGTCTAACACAACAACCATTTACTCATCCAATTACGAATAATAAACAGATAAATGCTCGCTGTCAGTTGGCTTGTCAAGCTGCGATTTGCAAGTGGGGATAGGAGCACATCTGGTCTGGAGGTTATTGTTGTGGATCCAGTGGCGAATGAAACTTTATTCATAGCCACAAAACGACATCCATTGAAATAACACAGACCGAGTTCATAAACGTCGAACTGCGGCAGCCCTGCAAAATTTGCGTTCATAAATGCAAATAAACTGCATAGATTATGCATGACAGCGTTCATAAAAGCAAAGCGAAAAAGTTTGGCAGTGACTTTTGTTTTGTTGCAGGAAATCCGAATAAGGGACTTCTTCATGCGAAAATGGTTCCTAAAAACATCATCGGGAAATTCTCTTATTACTTTAAGGAATTTTCTGTTTCTTGGTACATGTCTTCACTTCCAATTAATTTTATTTAAAAACATCGATCGCACTTTTTCCCTAGTATTTTGTTTAGCAATATAATTAAACGTCACTCAGACATTTTTTGTATCGCCTACTTATGTTGCATTTATGAATACTTGTTTGACAATGGCCGAGTTCATAAACGTCGAACTGCGGCAGCCCTGCAAAATTTGCGTTCATAAATGTAAATACACTGCATAGACTATGCATGGCAGCAGTCAAAAACTGCGTCCATAAAAGCAAAGCGACAGTCAAACGCGATCAATGTGGCAGTGATTTTTGTTTTGTTGCAGGATTGCAGGGAAATCGAAAGTTGGACTTCTTCATTCGAAAGTGGTTCTTAAAAATATTATCCGGAAATTCTCTTATTATTTTAAACACATTTCGGTCCTTTTTGACGTCTTGACTTCCAATACTTTTTTATTTGAAATCATCGCCCTTTTGCTTCGTGTTTTTTGTTTGGCAATACAATTAAACATCATTCACTTTTGTATCGCCTACTGATGTTGCGTTTATGAATATTTTTTCGACATTGCTGATCTGCTGCAAACTTGCGGCAGTATTTGTATTCATGAATGCATCGAGAACATATTCTGTGCATTGCAGTGCAGTGCAGTGCAGTGCAGTGGCAACAAAGTTGCAATTATGAACGCAACCACAATATGACACTAGTCGAAGTTTGTGTACACACGTATATTGAATAGTGGATTTTTCCAACAAATACTGAATAATAAAGGCTAAAATGAACCGCGAGGAATTTGTGTCACGAAATGAGTTATTTGTTCACCATAGCCTAATGAAGTCAATCGTTTTCATAATGCACTGTAATTTGTTCTTACTATACAATTCAAATCTGAAGTACAAAGGTATTGGTGATCCAAATATGCTATAGAATGCCGAGATCATGTTAAGAAGCAATCAAAGGGTATTAATTATAATGCAAATATAGTCTATTACTACGTCCACCACTGGTACTGGCAACTACTGGGTGAACAAAACATTTAAGATACACAATTACAATACACAAAGGATATTAATTAAGGAAATAACTAATTGGTGAATGCTAAGGCTTTAGACCAGAGAACAGGAGGAGAAACAGATACTTTCAGTCATTTCGTCAATTTCCTACGTTACGTCTGTTTAGTTTATATTAAAATGATAAATTCTTCTTGGAGTATGAATAGTAGCCTTTAGTAGTAATCGAGTTTTTTTTCTTTTTTAATGAATTTAAATGATCCCTTGGTAGTTTTGATCCATGTTTTAAATATACTAGTATCTTCAATCAACATGTCGCTTTACACCTAATCCCAAATGAGAATAGCTTACTGGTCAGCACCTTTCAACACATCGTCATGAAAATATGCCCAATAATAAAGGAATAGAAGTCTAATTTACCAGCATTCAATTTGAAGTAAATGAGAAGGGAAATTACGGTACTTGATTTCGTCTGATACGATTTTTTTTACTTCCTTTAAGAAATGAACATACAAATAATAACAGAAGCACAATGAGAAAATATAGAGTTAAAGACTTTGCATTTATGAGATGTGACTTTATAACTTCAAGTATATTGTTCCTTGTCAATCCGTGATAGGAAATTAGAGGATACGCTTTAATTGTTACAAAATCCCTGTTGTCTGAACATGTCGAAAAATGAACGTACCTGCTGATTGTTTGGCCCATTACCAACGCCGCCAATATTGCCAGCATTTCCAACATTGTTGCCTGCAAATGCCGACAATGCATCTGGAAGTGTAATAAAATGTTATGTCAAGTGGATTCAAAAATTTGCAAGCGTGTCGACTGTCTTACCTCTAAAATCGAACGGACTGTTGTTCTGATTATTTGCGTTGTCGAAATTATCAAAATTGGGTCCATTGCCTCCAGCTCCGCTTGGTGGGCCTGGTTTGCCTTCTTGTTGGTCAAGCAAAGAGTTCAACTGCTGGGCTTGCATAAATAATGTGTTCTCTTGTTGGCGACGACGCATCTCCTCTTCTTGACGTAACATGCGAGTTTGCATATCACTCTGCTGACGTCTCAGATTCTCTTCCTCGCGCAATTTCAATTCTTCGGCTTGCTTTTCCCGCATTTCCCACTCCATCTTCTTGCGCTCATTGTCTTGTTCCCTCTTGCGGAGTTCTAAAGTAGACATACATACAAATCATTTATTAAGAAGTCAAGTTTTATTGCCCATTATGCGAACTTACCCTGTCTCAACATTTCAGTCTCATGCTCATACCGGGCGTATTCCATTTGAGCCTCCAATTTATCCTCCTCCATCTTCAACTCCCGCGTAAGTGCTTCTTGCTTTGTCTTATAAAGTTCATACAACTGCTTCCACCTAGTTCCGTACTCGTGTTCGAATGAATCGAGTTCAGCAAATCTAGGTCCAACATTACGTTCATGATGGAACTCTTGTGTCTTTTTGTTCAACGATTTGTCAGGTAAACCGTCAGCATCGTCATTAATTTCAAATGGCTCAACAACACATGGCCGAAGGGATGCAGTCAAAAAGAAACATTTGTCACTGCACAAGCGTAGAGCGGCGTTTGCTGAAGACTTCTTTGAATACTCAACAATACCCTCGCCAGTGTGCTTTCCACGATCATCAACAACAATGCTTGCCTTTTCAACCGGCCCAAAGATCTCGAATGATTTGTACAGAAGTTCATTGGACACATATGGTGTCAAATTCTTGATTCTCAATATAGTCGCGTTCGGAGCAAATCGGATGCGTAGTGTACGACCTTTCCTCATTGTTCCATCCAATTCACGTTTGGCCTTTTCAGCGTTAGTGTGATAATCCAATTTCAAAAATGCAAAATTCTTCTCTGGATTTGAGAACACTTCGCCGATTTCTCCAAACGGCTTGAATAATTCCCTCAACTCATCTTCAGTAATATCGCTTGTCAAATTACCAATGTATAAGCGGTTGCGTCCGGAGAATTTTGTTTCCTCGGCTTCGATTGGTGGCAATTCATGTGTTGGTCCAGTTATACTCCTTAGACGCTGGCCAATGAAGAAATCATCATTACGACCACCTCCATATCCACCACCGCCGCGGCCTCCTCCACTGCGACGATCATTCATATTTCTGTTATTTTGCATGTCGTTATTGCCGCCGCCGCCGCCACCACCACCGCCTCCCATATTTCTGCCGATGTCGTCACGAGACGAATTATTTTTGTCATTCTGAAATGAAAATCATTTTATTTAGTCCATGAAAATCAAAAGATGTGCAAAAAAATATTTTTTTATTTAAGATGTGTTTTCATAATCGTCAGAAATCTGCTCTAGTACAATCCCAGTTCTTTTCTCATGCGTTTTTCAACACATGCTGCAGATTGTCTGCTTTAGTACAATTGTCATTAATTATTCATAAACGTCAGAAATGGACGACGGTCTCCAAAGCTATACTCTTTTGTATTAAAAGGCTTATGTAGCCACACGGAGCCTTCGTTTTCCCTTTAAAACACACAAAATAATATTATGCAAAAGTAATAACATTTAAAAAAAGTACTTACAAGTATCTAGTACTCTAGTAAAAATAATATTTTTTTAGCGCCCTTTTTGCAGTCAAAAAATAATGAATGCACAATCTGCCAATCGGTGACATTTTGACGTTTATGAAGAGTAGGTACTGCAGTTCAGCTAAAATAGTACGATCGTAAATCTGTATTACTGAACATGGATAACGCAGTCCTGACGTTTATAAAAACATCCAATGCTAACACATCAGAGTTTATTATTGCGAATCATTATACGCAAGAATTGATATATGCTCGAGTAATTTCCACTTCAACAAAATGGCGTAAATAAGATCTATAGACTACCCATATACTTAAGTAGCACACCATAACGAGTTACCCAATATACCCGATAATTCGATTAGTTGGAATGAAATAAAAAAAAAGAACAATATCTCAGAGGAATATTCTTTTGGCACCAGGATCCAGTTTTCATGCGTGAAGCCAAATAAATAGCGTAACCGAACATATTGAAAGAATGGGGTCGCCATGAGTCTAACAGATTCTTCATATGAATTGGTGTGTTCTTAAATTAAAACAGCGTCGCGCTCTCCTATCAATGGTTGTGGTTAACGACTATGAACAAGTAAATATCAAGGAATCAATCACAAAAATGATGGGTCCACTGATCTATCCAAACATTGTACATCTCGACTATCAAACGACGCTCTATAAATTAAAGCCGGAAATGTAGTTAGAAGAGACACAATGTACCCGGGGGTAATTGGTCACAAATTAGACCCAAATATGCACGGACGATATATTTTGATTTGTATATTGAAATACACACAAAAATAATGTTACATTGCTCGTAAAGCCGAATAAAAATGTTTTGCCTGAATTAACAACAAATAAACGATGTATATAAGCATGTGTACGTATACATTTTTCAAAATAATATGTATATGTGGATATTTAGATATGTGTATATGTATATATATTCTCTTTATTGTTCACCATTCTATTGAGAGTATGCAACGATGAGCATGAGGGCTTTATTTACCCCCTACCTTACTAATCATATGATCGAAGGGAAATGTTCATGTTGAAAGAAGTGCATGCAATTCCCATTGGGAGATAAATTATCATAAAATGCATTCTACCTGACTTAAAACCGAAAGCCATATAGAAAGATCTGCTTCTAATCAAGTAAGAAAATTGAACTTGGTACAGTTTTGATGGGTCAACCAAAAATGTACAACTTTAAACGCAGTTATCGCCGGGTAAGTGTATTCTCGTGGTGCGCAGCAATTGACCGGAAATTACTACAAGAGACGTTCCATGTAGTTGCTTCAAAAGATCATATTTTTTCTATTCGAGGTCTGTAGTAGAAATATGTTGAATTTCTTCCACATCTACAGAATTCCGTCTTATTAGCTAGTTTGTCATTTTCTGATGCCGACAAATGCAGATATTCTTGGATTATATTATTTTCTCAGCTAAATGTATGCTAACAGCTCAAATAGACGAAAGGGGGTTGGAATACGTATAATGATATGTCATACGACAAAATTAGAAAAAAAGCAATATTTAAAAACACTGGAGGCTATTTAGTTAATTTAAAAAAAAAATTGTTAAATACACTTCCCTTATTATTTAATACTAGAATTTAATGGAAAGACACCAGAGATTGCGTCTGTATGGAGGGATGTTAATAAAAGAAATGGAAATACACGCTTATAGGCGCATTGTTATACATCCCAACCGGCTTAATCAATATTCTTGCATAAACTTGCGTGAATTGGACACAAAGTGAACATTTTTAAATGTGCCCTTCTGATTTAAATTTTTTAAAAGAGTCCATTGCTCCCAATGGGTACTTAAAGACTTCTACATATATTTTCTAGAATAGATTAGAAGTATAATCTATCTGCCTGAGATATTACACTTATCAAAACTAGATATTTTTTTTCTTTAAATACATAGGTATTTATATATACTTTTTTTTATGCATGTGAATAATGCGCAGATGTGATACAATTTTAATCATAAATTTTCGTATTCCACCTCAGCAGATAAAAGAGAGCACACTGTGCGCGCTCAACGTGTGGTGTGGAAAACAAAATGGTGGAAAAGTGAATGCCTTTTCGGCATTCGGCGCATAGAAATAGACTAATTAGCAATAAAGTTACCACGTAACAAATGCCTCTATATATCTACTCTGTTAAATGTTAGTTAGTTTCGGTATTCGAAAGGAATACGAAATGAAATCTCTAAACCCTACACACTTAGCACTGAGTTATTGAAATTTTCCCCAAGCTTACCGCCATTTTGTTGCAAGAAAAATTTACATATATGTAACTTACCTCATTTCTGAAATTTCGGCGGCGATCTCGACTTCTACGTCCTCCGCCGCCACCACCACCTCCACTACCGAAATTGCCACCTGAGTTACCACCGCCACCACCACCACCTTGATTGAATTTTCCTGGAAAGTTTCCGCCCCCTTGTTGGTTATTACCGTAGCGGGGTTTCTTTTCCATAGGAGCTCCATCTCCTACTTCAGATTGCGATTGTTGCTGTGGCTCTTGATCCTGCTGTTGGGATTGCTGCTGCTGCTGCTGCTGTTGTTGGTTTTGTTGCTGCTGCTGCTGATGTCCACCCTTTTGATTTTTCTGATTTCCACCTTTATTACGCTGTGGAAGCGGACCACCGCCATTCATTGATTCAGTTTTGGCTTCCATTTTAATTGTCCCTTTTACAAATATTCAATTCACCCAATTACACTTCCACACTCCTCGAAGCACAGAACAAAAATGGATCTAAGTGGATGTAGCATGAAATAATTAAGCGAAGGAAGTCGATTCAATTGGCATGCTTTTATTTCACACGCAGATGGCACTGCAGTCGACGAAGAGAAATGGTTCGGCTATGTTCACATTTACGCAATAAATACATATTTGATAATCAAATTGTATTCTTAATGAGTACAATTTTTGCGATAGCAATTTAAAAACGTAAACATTTTCGAAGTAATTACTAAAGAAATGTTACATCATACTTATGCAGATTTCTTTAGCCGATTTGGTTTGATTCCGGAAGTCGCCAAGTCAACATATCTGAATCTAGTTTACTTCAGAAATTAAGTAATCTAATTGACCAAGGACAATCCTTATTAGACCACATCCAAAGCCTCGATTTTATTTAGTCTTTACTTCAATGACCAAATTAAGTGCTGAAGTCATAATCGCTTTCACACTTACTTCAATCGTTGTCAACTCAATCAATAATCCCAAGGAGTACAACAAATTTATGCATACAAATAAAGAACAGTCGCAGCCGCCAAGGTATGTGTAACCAAAGGCAAAATATCATGCAGCGAAAAGATTATTCATTGCTGAGTGTTCAGAAGAATGGAATGCCAGAGGTCCATGTTCCCCGACTGGGACATCTAAGACCTTACTCAAAGAGCAACCCACGAAGTTGTCGGAGTAGACAGTTCCTAACAATGCAGCTGTAAAATGATTACATCGAGTTCTAGCCTTCCTCTCCATTCAAAACACATTAAAAGTAGTATTTTTTACATACAGGGACAATTAATTTATTATTCACAATTGTGATGTTATAGAAAAAGACAGTAATAAATGAAGTAAAAATTAACTAATTAGATTTTTCTAAGTGTTTTCATATAAACCTTTTCGTAAGGTTCAGAAACGTCATTTGTGCCACGGCAAAGTGTGCGCAGTGAAAGCTTCAAGTCTCCATTCTTTTCCATCGATATGTAGTCTGCAGGGAAAAAACATACCGAGTAACTTTAATAAATGATAAACTACATACATTAGAGCCATCTTGCCTTTATTTTCGTATGCATCAAGCAGAATCTTTGGATTCTTTAGTTCTGCATTTCGAGATGTAATCCAACTAGAAAGTTCACCCATTACGGTGGAGTCTTTTGGTACACGAATTGGTTGTGTTGATTTTTCAACCTCAGATCCAATTACTGGCAAATATCCCCAGCAATATCCAAGAGTAGTCTCGACAGACCATCGATTCTTTCCGTATATACTTACAAGTAGTTGAGGCCCTGAAAAAGACAATCGTATCATAGTCGGAAATTCAATAAACTGCACAAGACTCACATCCATATGGATTGCTGCTTCTAAAGATACACTCGAATGGTATGTTAAAAACTATCTTATCGTTAGGAGTTTTGGGCATTGCTGCCTGTGAGATTCCTTTCGTTATTCCAGAGACAAGTTCCCAATTACTTCCAGTGACTACCTCGAAGCGACAAAAAACTTTGCTACTCTCGGGACCAAGTGGAAATGTGGCCGATTCAATTGTGCCCGTTGCAAATACCAGAAATGATTTAGGTGCGTCCATAATTACTATTGTTTACAATCTTTTGTTTCTTCCTGCACCTGTCCGTAGCTCTTCACAAGTCTCTGTTGCCCCAAATCACAACAGACCAAACAGAATACAATTTCTGGTACAAGCCAACCATTCCACTGGAATTCATTCATGCATAAAACCTGTATTTCCAGACTCCTACTTATTAGCAAATTAATTCTGAATAACAAAACAACTTTATTTTGACACAATGCCGTTCGTAAATATCTTTGTTTACCAATTTCGGAATGACTTTTGTTCAGAATGTCCCTGTTCTGTGTGGAATTCCATAGTGTCGGGGTTCACACCCAACGATTTTTATGTTGATATAATGTGACTGTTTGCAGGCTTCCTTCTACAAACTGCATATGTTTATTATCTAGATTTATATCAGTTTATTGTTTTTTTTTATTTACAATTTTCGCTTGTGTTCCAATGAGTGATAACACACCGAAGGGATTAGTTGCTCACTTCTTGAAAATCATGTTACAAACAGCGTAAAAAAGCAGCGCAAATTTTCTCCAAAAACCCGTAATACAAACATTTTATTTATAAGAAACACTGGCAGACTGTCAAACCAAACCAGAGAGGCAGAAATTACATCAGTCCCCAACTGAGTCCAACACAGGAATCGCTTAGCATAGCTTTTTACTTGTAATTATTTACATTAATTTACAATTCATACGACATCACAGAGGATCTATTTGCGAACTGTCAAGCTGAAAACGCAATACACAAAGAGGCGAACGTGATCCACAAATTCACGACCAAAAAATGAATGAAGTGCGAGTTTTCATAAATTCTTCTCTGCGAAAGAAGAAAACTCCATAGAAATGTCAGAGTTTACGAAGTTTGCAATTCGCAGTGAGTTCATATGAAGTTATGAGTTGGAGGGATTTTCCATTCTTGTATTTCAATAAACGTACGTATTTTAAGATTTGAAATATCCACATTCTACATGATGTTTTGTGAATCGTGAAATATCAGAATTCAAACCCATGTCAGGTAGCGTCGATTCACTTTGCTTGCTTGGATCGTCTAACACCATATTCAACAAAACGAACATAACCAAAAGATAACTTTTTGACACATGTCTACCCACTCACATCGGATTACATATTAGTTTTGTTCTTGGCGTTTCGAATAATATGAAGTTGCATTTCTCTAAAACCAAATATTTATTATTATTTAAAAAATAAGTGTTAATTTATAAGAAAACATATATTACATCTTCAAAGTAAAACACAAGTCACATCTTATAATCGTCGAATTGTACATCCCAAAGTGATTCAATATTTCCTGGAATTCTATGTTACGGTTTTTTTTTTTTTTAACAGATTTAGATTATTATTCCTTGTGTTGTTGTTTTTTTTAAGATAGAGAAAACGGTGAAGTTACTTAAGTTTTTGCAATAAAAGCTCTCTCTATATCGATATCATCGAATTTAAAATTAAATAATTAAACTAAATTCCCATGCAAGCAGTGCGGGCTTCTCTTTTCAAGTTCCTAGAAAAGAAGTGAATTCTTAGAATTATGACATGAATGGGGAAAAGGCTGTGTATATACTTGATGGTCATAGGCTTTAAGAAAATTCATTTTGTTATTTACGCATTAAGGCCGGTCAACCTATGCGCAGATGAGCATATCTATGCTTGAAGTTGATAACGAATCGTAATTCATATAAAATACTGCAACCTGCAGTTTTGTTTTGGAAATAAGTATTAAGTAAAAAGAAAATACCTATACAACGAAAGGACATATAATGGCAAAAGCATTCGATTTTACGCGAATAGTAAAACACAATCCATGGTAAGTAATTTTCTTCACTTGGTTTGGTGTTTAGATAACAATATTCTTGTATTTATGTGGTTTGGCATTTTTTCAATTGGCATCACAAGAGGGACGCATCCGCAGTCCTGTTAAATGTTAGGCTGCATTTATACGTGTATTACCAGAAAAATGTATACGAAATTGCGTGCATTCTTAAGTACCACACAACACATGTTCCTCCGTAAATATGCATGTGTGGGTACAGGTTGGTATACATATATGTGTTTTTATTTAAAGAGGAACTGCTTCCTAGAAAACAACACTGCATGCTATTATCGAACTCAAATGTGTGGGTACCATAAATTGGGAACAGTGTATTTTTTTTTGTGTTTTTAATTATGAAACTTGTTTTCGATACCAGGAATTGCATGAAATTTATTTCAATGAATTCTCAGTAGTCACGTCTGTATCCGATTTTCAATTGGATACGGAGTTGATTGCACGTTTGAGTTTACAAATATCGTAAACTTTCCTTGTATCAATTTATTACAATAAATTTCATATTTGCATTGGCTGGTAAACAACATGTTTTTTTTTTAAACAGACATACTATTGACGTATGCACATATATGCTTAATTAATAATTAATTTCACGCTCAGTTGGATTTTCTTAGAATTAAGATAACCCGTCGAACTGTAACAGATTGAAATCAAAGAACTAATCGACTGACAAAAAAATAATCTTCGAACATTTTTTGTGGCCTTGTGTACAGTGGAGATACAATAAATTGGTTTTGTTTTGTGTCCAAATTTACTGGAAATATGTATATCGATATATACGTACATCGACCTAGTGTGTGCTATGCAAAGGCCGTCAGATTTTGGCTGCAGAATATTTCGCATTTATTTTTTTTACATGTACAAACTGTAGCCTCATGCCCTATTTTAAACTAACTCTGACTAGGGCCGACTGTAAATCTGAAGCGACCTCGGGTTTAGAAAGCCCTAAAACTGCGCAAATGTTCAAGTGGTTAAGGAGAATGGTATTATATAAAACTGCTTCTGTACGAGGTTCCACAACGAAGGGGATCTACTAACTAAACCCACATACTTTTCCGCTTCGTAGGAACAAAAACTCCTTTTACTGAACTTGTAAGATCATCGGCGATACCAATGGTTCGACTTCTGACCAATTACAGCAATTTATGTCCTCGCGAGATCAAACCTCAAGCATACACGGTGCCGTCATCTAGTGTAACTTGTCAAACTTGGCCGTTCAGAGTTTGCAAAAGAATGCACCAGTCTCAGCTCGTTTTTATTCGTTTATTGCTCCTCTTGGTAGCATAGGGCTTCCGTTTAGCATCTCCATCTCACTCGGTTAGTTGCAGCTATTCCAAGTGATGTTGCATTTTCCTAGTTGCAGGAGTATCGATCGTCTCCAGGTGTTCTTGGGACGGCCTCCGAATCTTTTGCCTTGAGGGTTCTACTCTAACGCCATTCTGGTAATGTTGTCGGCTTTCTTCCTGATGGAATGTCCTATCCATTTCCATGTGCGTCTCTTAGTTTGTATCACAACTGATTCCTCTCTTGTCATTTCTAACAGATCCACGTTCCTGATGGTGTTTGACCAGACAAAAAACACCTGAAATTTCTGTGTGATGTTCGAAATATCGTCGACTGAATAAGAAAACCTCCATTTTTGGCAAGAATTACTTTTTGATGCTATTTGAAATTCGGTAGGCGCACGGTTATGGAAAACCTCGTAGCTCCTTAATAACTTTAAATCTCATAAAAATAATTTCGTTTATATCTCTTAACTCCAATGTAGTCTTTTTCTCCCTGAAAAAAATTTGGAGTTACGAGGTTTTCTTAAGAGATCGATATGTAGATATGTATGTATTCAGACAATTTTGTTCCCTATTTAACACTTCAGTCATTGCATATCCGTTTGACCGTGGGAATGCAGTTTAGTGCAGGGGCCTCATATTGTATATTTCCTTAAAGATTGTTGTGTTTCCAGTGTAATCACTTCTCCAACTTTCGCTGATCTATAATGTTGAATTCTTGTGATCTGCATAGGCGTCATCTTAATTGTTGTTATGTACCTGCGCAATAAGGCAGACCTTCTTTCAAAAGCCCCAAACGTTTGTAAATGCCATAACGCTGCACGTCAGGACAACGATGTCTCTAACTCAATTGGCCACACAGAGACCAGCCAATCCGATAATGTGTCATATTTGTTAACAAATTTTTGTAGTTTAATGTACATTTTTCCAAAGCAAATAATTATCTCGAGTTTCGCGTTTGTAATTATTTCATTCGCTAATGTTTTCTTTATTTTCTTTCAGGCAACTCCTCACACTTCAGATATTTGCGTGTTTAATTGCGAAACACGTACTCGGATTTGAAGAAGTTGGCGGTAAGTATTACAATGCCCTTCTTTTCTTTGAAGTCGTTCATCGTGATCATAACTCAGTTGATATACTTATGCGACTGGTAATAATCATGCTTTCCATAATTCAAGGGAATATGATTTATTCCACGATCATTTGGTCCGCTTGCTCATCTGCATACATCCATACACACATGCAAACATGTATGCATATATAAATTGTTTTTCACTATTTTATGTTTTTTTTTTCCTTTTTCGTTTCAGCTGTAGAACCAAAAGAATCCTATATTAAAACTGGTGGCAGTGGCAACATAACATGCCGTATGAAAAGTTCTCGCTTTGAAGGGAAGAACAGCAGTTGCTTGAACTTTACTCCGCAAAATGCAAGTAAAGTGCTGCAGGGGCAGATACATGTATGTTTATTCTTTGTTCTCGTTTTCTCTTTAAGTTTGCTGTTTGTTTTGTTTTCTTGGGTCAACGGGACGGATGCATTCGGTTCTGCTTAAAGAGTCCCGTGGATTTTTTTCCATCTGAAACTGTTGGATTATTTGGAATTGTGCATTCTGTTTCATTTGAAACGGTTTTCCCTGTAAATGGGAGTGAACAAAGATGTACGGATTTATGCAGATGAAATTTCATTTGTACTATTTTCACAGCAGTCACAGTGGGTTCTTGCATCGCTACATTTGTGTATATATTTTTTTGTTTGTTCGATTTCTGTGCACACGTACGGCAGTCAGATTTTCAGGATTGAGTTAGGAATGAGTATTCCTCCTAGTATGTAAATTAGCATATTGTGACGAATTGTTTTATCGATTTTTAAAACAACAGAAATGATTGCAGTCGTATATCGCGCACATTCCAATGATTCTTTATCCATTCTCTTTCCATATGTGTATGACTGTTCCCCCTCGATGTTAGTACGTTAGTCGTATTGCAAATAATTTATGAAAATAAAATATAATGGATGCAATGTGGGATGATGTGAACTACAAACTCGTGTGGTCATTGATCGATCATCTTCAGCATGGCCAAAGTAAACCAACATCAACGCAAATACCAAGTTCAAAAACAACTCCCAAAAAACAGGTCGAAATCCTTCAAATTTTGACGAATCGTCTGATAATATCAAATATTCGTACTTTTGATGCGATATTATACTGTCAACATTTATATTACATATTTACTATTGTAGTCGATGGTGTTGACTCTTTGGCTGCACATCCAAACTTCGTGAATTTAACAAAGGGTATCCTTACCCAGCAAGTAAAGACCTCGGGGTGGCTTAAGTCAGCTATCAGCAGATCAAACAATTCTATCCACAACTGCCTATTTCCACTTAGCTTGCCAATCGACTTGCCCACACACAATTCAATCAAGTTGAAAGACTTGCTAGTCAACTTCAAAAAATCAAAATCTTTTGATTTTTCATCAACCAAGTCAAATCGATCAAATGACAAGGCCACACACGAGTTGATTTGGGGAAAAACCGACTGAGTTGACAAATGAGTTGAATCGTGTATGGAGTGCTTAAACCTAACCTAGCCTACCCAGAAAGTACATACACAAGGTGGCGCAAAATTAATTATCCACTTTTGTTTTCGAATTACTTTTTTACTAAAAAAAAAAAATGATTTTGACTGATGGAAATTGTTATGTGGACCTTTACAAGTTTTTGCATTTTATGCCTTTCCGCAAAATTTCGGGTGATAGCTGTTCACATTCCTATCGAATATTCTTCTTAGCGGGTTGCGATTTTTGGCATATACTCGCGACTTCAAGTATCCCTAAAGAAAGAAGTTTGGGATGCTATGCCAAATCACCAAAACGGGCGCTTCTTTCACAAAATATCCAACTTGACTCGTGCTGTTGCATCATCTTGTCGAAACCACATGTTCACCAAGCCCCGCTCATCCAAATCCAGCAGTAAGAAGTTGGTTATCATGGCCCTGTAGTGTTCGCCAGTAACAGTAACCGTATTGTCGATGGTGTCCTCAAAAAATACGGCCCAATCACTCCTACCGCGTTGACGTAGTGGCGAGTGGATGTAATGGCTCTTCGTGATCACAAGAAAATTCCGCTTAAGTAGAAATGCGCCTCGTTGCTCATGATGATTTTTGACACAAAATCGTCCTTTTCGTTGTTGAAATGATTGTTGATACTCTTGCGGAAGATAGCGCTCTATTGCTTGTCTGTTTGTATACTGCATCTTCCGGTAAGATGATTAATTTTGCTCCACCTTGAACTTTACCTCGAACTCGACCCCGACATTACCTTCCTCTTGATCTTGGATTCATCACTTGAGAATATTGTCTATCCAACTTTTAAATTGGACATGCATTCTCGTTTATATGTTTAAATGGTAAACTTTAATATTTACTTGAGATTGTTAGCCGAAATATGTACTCTTGTGATGACATGCCACAAATAATTTATTTCGGCTCTAAAAGCGTAACTTCTTGCTTTGCCCCTTTTGTGGATCCTGCGGCTGAGAAGATGATGGGAAATCTAACTAAAGTCACAAAGAAATTAAATCTTGCCATTGCTTGGAATTCTCCAGTGTCCATCCATTCTCACAAATTTGTTATAATTAAAGTGCAAAAGACCAAGTTTAAAATACAACCAGTGTTGGCACTTTACTGAAGCATTTTATTTATTACAACGTTAACGTAGAACTTGGAATGTCTTAGAAATTGAATAACTGAACACGATTTTCCATTGTTTTTCTTGCTAACATTCTTTGAAAATGTTAAGTGCCAGCACTGAACACATTTTTATGAACAAATAACAGAACAGTTTCTAAGAGACCTATTCTTATTTACATTTTAGATCATTGATAATACGTCAATTGTTTGGATGATAAACAATGCCATGCCGGGAATTTATCACTCCACCTGTATGTGTCATGACCGCGGGGTTGATAATGCTAAAGTATACGTGGGTAAGTTTTATTTGAAAAAATGTTTTGTATTTTATACCGTCGTACTATGGGACCAAACAGAGATCATCGTCTCAAAAATGTTTTCTTCAAAAATGTTGATTTCAATGTTTATGTTAATGTTAGGTAAATTTCAAAATTATTTATTTTAATACATTTTTAGCATTTCCAACCAACAACCAACAAAATATGCCTAAGTTCTCCAAAAGAAATTTTGTCGGTAAAGCAGTTTGGAAATATAACTTTTTAACACCTTCATTCTATATAACTGCAAATGAAACCACACGGGTGTTATACAATTTTGAAAAGCTTATACATTCTACTTTCTAAATAAAAAAAAAATATTTTCGACATGCTCAGTCAATCCAATGAGAAATAAAAAAAAAATGTCTGAAATGCTTTAAAAGGTTCTTTTGTATAATGTTTAAAGAGAAATATTACAGTTAGCGCTGTTTGCCACTGTTAAAATTTAATAATAATAATAATATGGTTGGCGCTACAACCCGTAAAGGGCCAGGGCCTAGCTTCTCACCAACCACTCGTGCTGTGCGTGCTATTGTTCTATCACGAGTGGAAAAGACCTACAGTTTAATGCCGACTCCGAACCGCGAAGTTTGAGAAGCTTTTTCTAGACAGTTATAGTCTTTGAGCATTGTCAGTGACTCGAAAGAGGTGAGGCCGTGAAAAGTATTACTTGTCGTACCAGGAATCAAACCTAGACAAGTAGGTCCAAGTGCGTAGGAGTCGACGCACATACCCACAACGCCACGGGCCACCACTGTTAAAATTTGTAATGGGTTTTATTCCTTAGATCATCAGTAATTGGGAGGAAAAAAAAGTTGCCCCAATCTGCCCTTCTTTCTTCTAGACATATTAATGTGCCACTTGGTCACTGACTGATAAAGTAAAATTGCCACCAATACAGTAAAATACAATGATACAAACGAGATTCTTTGGCAAAATCGGACTTGTTTTTGAGTACGATATTGTCGTCCGATTTCTATCGAGTTTTCAAAAGAAACTCTTGACAAAACAAGAGCTGTAGTTGAATGTCTGGATGGCGCAGTTGGTTGAGTGCCTGTCATGCCTGCATGGTTAGTGGGGTCCCCGATTCGAATCCCAGTGAAATTAAAGATAATACACTTTATCCGGTTTTCAAATCTGGTGCAGACACCATTTGCCGTTGGGATCAAATTAACGGCACTATCACTGGAGTTGTCGATCTGTGGTAGTAGTCTGACTATGGGTATCACAATGGACCAACATGGTCTAAGCGTGCTGGCGATTTCCCTGGCAGCCCAGTTTACCTACCTATGTACCTAACTAATGAAATACGGACACAGATAAATGATTTACAAACACGAGCTGTTTCTAACAATGATCGATGGAAAAGTAGCCCAAGTCCTTACTGATACCAGTTCTAGTGCCTGTGTGCAAAATTTGTGGAGCAAAACCACTAGAAGTAAATGACTTAAACAAAGTGAGATCTAAGTCTGATAATTAAAATCTATCAGTATGGCATTTCAACTTTGCATGCTTGGATCAGGTGTATGCAACTCATCTTACATATATTATTTGAAAAATGGTTTGCAAGTTGAGATTTACAAGAAAAGCAAAGAAGAAAAGAAAAAAATATGTCCAAAATCGTTTCCGGACTGAACTGGGTTTGATAGACAAACCGATAAGGTAGTGAGAACAGCAATGACAGTAACGCTCGTCGTTTTTCAAAATGCCAGTCTTCAGCATATATGTATAACAAGAGTTGTTGAAAAATGAATAACAAGTTTTTATGTTATCTTCAGCATCAGGTATGGATATCAATCCAGATCAAGGCCTCAAATCTGGCCAAATGTACGTGCACAAATATAATTGGTACTTCAGTACAGAATCGATTTACGCAGCCCTCGACTTGCACAACTCCTCGATTTTCGCAACACTAAAGTCGTCACACTTCTTGACTCCATGAGTGCAACTTTTAAAAAAGCTATCTCGATTAGTGCAACTTCTGTCTATTCATCTGCTTTTTATTTGCATGTTCTCATTTTGGTTCGTCATTCCTGCCGTTAGTTTACGTTTGTTTTCTTTGATCCGGATAAATTTGTTTGTCAACACACACACAATTACTTAAGTATCTTTCTTCAATTGTGCCTTCTTTAGTTCAGAAACTTCGTGAAGCATGGGTGTTACAAAAATTTTATAAAATTATCTATTAAAAAATGAAGTGACATTTTAGTTGTGTGAAAACTGCGTTCAACAATAACGACTAGTTTTCATTTCAAAAATGTGTTTTTTTTTATCACATTACCGTTTCGTCTATAAAAACAGAAACATTGACCATAATTTCTTATTTAAAAAATGTTACCCGATAAGTGCAACAACCTCTGTTATTGCAACTGCCTTAATTTCTATTAGTTGCGTAAATCGAGATTGTACTGTATATGCCTTCTTCGGTCCATAAAACATTAATCCATGGTGAACGTTTTATTGGACATTTCGCGGTATTGCCAATAGCTCAGTTGTCCAACTCAGACTGTACAAAAATGAGACTACCTACTTCAGAAATTGCTCGAAAGTTGCAACAAATGAAGACTTTTTT
Source organism: Eristalis pertinax (assembly GCA_907269125.1). NCBI lineage: Eukaryota > Metazoa > Arthropoda > Insecta > Diptera > Syrphidae > Eristalis > Eristalis pertinax. Next base: position 115,014,496 of record OU026145.1, on the reverse strand, counting down.
CATACTTTGCTAGTTACATCTGATCCATTTATATCAAGTATGAGGAAACCGATTGATAACGTTTCTAAAGAAATGTTCGAAAATGATTTAATCGTTCACAATCATCAACATTTCGAACCGATAACCTCAATTTTCCTCGTTGATCGGTTTTTTTTTCCGCAAATGTCATTTGAAATGGAACGCCTATATATATACCTTGATTTGTATGTTGAATCCCTTTTTTAATATACCAGTTGAACTGATCAGGTGCATTTTTATTTTTACTCGCTTCACTCCGTATTTCACTACAAAAGAAAATATAATTAAGCAATGGAGTTAAGAATGTGTGCTTTTATATTTTGTTATTACTGATTACGTGCGTCATAAAACTCAATGTGCGTGCATGTAAAAAATGTATCATTTAAATTTGTGTGAATTTTTTGTATATCAATAAAACATATGTACTTATTGTATTGTACATTATTTCAAAGACTAAAATATTTGAGTTTAGTGGTGGCCCGTGGCGTTGTGGGTATGTGCGTCGGCTCCGACGCCTTTGGACCTACCTGTCCAGGTTCGATTCCTGGTACGAAAAGAAATACTTTTCACGGCCCCCACCTCTTTCGAGTTACTGACAATGCTCAAAGAGTATAACTGTAGAAAAAACTGTAGGTCCCTTCCACTCGTGATGGAACAATAGCACGCACAACACGAGTGGTTGTTGAGAAGTTAGGCCCTGGCCCTTTTCGGGCTGTAGCGCCACCCATATTATTATTATTAAATATTCAAGTTTACGTGTACAAAGTTTCACCCTTTGAGCACTGAAAACAAAAAAAGTTACAGATTTTTGAGATTATAAACACTGTTTGGTCCTACAGTGTGTCGCCTCCTTCTAAGTCGAAAAAATAAGATGGATGGTTTTTTGCATGGAAAATTGAGGTGAATGCAAAGATATGGCGAACAAAAAATTCGCGTTAGAGAGAAATCCGACTTATTGAGAGTCTACTGTATATGTGTATATTAATATATTCCTCATACTATTTGTAGCTCTAAAAATTTGCTTTTAATATCTAAACAAATTCTATTCACAGGGACACCGCCAGTTAACATAACAGATTTTTCGTGTCAAAGTTACGATTTTAACAATATAACATGCCGTTTCACTCGCCCTCCGAATTTCATATTAACAGAATATAAACTTTCTTTTACAACTGCAACTGAGGTAAGGAATAATAATATGCGTTTATTGTATGTTTTTATGTACGTACTGTATATCATGTCATTGTTTTGATAAAACTTCTTGTGCTGCTAACAAATCACCCATACAATATTCATTCAACAAGAGTCATTTTGTTTCTATCGATGCCATTGAATGGTGGTGATTATTTTGAGTCAGGAATGTGTATTTTTTGCACACAGTATGTAAATAAAATCGATGCAATGAGCATTCGAATGACAAAATGACTTTAAAAAATGTGGTACCAAATGTGCATTAATTTATTTTGTAAGGACTGTCCAAATATGTACTTATTTCGTCACTTAAATTAAGCTTAGGCGCATTTTATAGACTAGCAACTACATTTTGTATTATTTTGTGTTCATAAAGGCTTTAGCAAATTTGTCTGCATTCTCGTTTCTAGTAAACTTAAACTATCTGTCTTTGCTTTTAAATAAAGTTCAAGGTAAGGGGCGTATTTAGAAATGCACCTATTTGCTGTGCTGTGGTCATGTACGTACTCCTAGTCATTGGGACAATGCATCAGAGTTTAAAAAGTGGAGAAGAACAACAATTTGGAGGCGTCAAAGTGAAATGTAACTAGGAAAATATAGCTGGTGATGCTTTTTGGTTGAAGTGCAGGTCCGTCCCTGAATGAAGTGCCGTGCAAATGAGAAGCTATAAATGAAAAAATAATATATTCAAACAAACATTGGATGTACGTTGTGCATTCGTGAACTGAGCAACCAGAAGTTTTGTACGAGCTATTGTCCTTTTACGAGTGTCTTATGCCAAACGGAGTTTGCGACTGTCGTGAATACGATGCAAACTTTCAAGCACTACAATCAGTGATGTCGCATTTATTTAAAAATTCCGTCAAAGTCAACATACAGTCCTCATACAACTCATTTTCCTTTGTGTACACTTTATGCAATGTTTTATGCATATTTAAAAATGTCCCATGCTTTTGTTTATTTGTTTTGTGTGGGTAATAAGATGATTTTAATTCGTTGAATGTAATAAGTAATAACTAACAAAATATATATTTTTTTTTTACTTCTTTTATATTTTGCACGGATTTTGTTACACTAACAACCTAACCTAACATTACTAACAATAAAATTAACACCATCGACTGTTGTTTGCATCAATTTGCCCAAATGGAAAAAAAATAAATATGTACATGTTTTATGTTTTACAAAAAAAAAAAAACAATCAAAATAATGTACATATACTGATATCATCATCAGGAAAGAATAATGAACCGAATTACTAAAAAATATAAGACTGTATTATTTTTGCAGAATTACAGTAATGAATGCAACCTCACAAAAGTTGGAAATCAAAGTATTTGTGTAATCAACGCTGACTATAAGCTAATCTATAGATACTATAATTTCACTTTAATTCCACACAACCCTCTTGGCAATCTAACACAACATATACAAATAGATCAATACAGCATCAGTGAGTATTATCGAATATCCGAAGACAGGATTGATCGTCACACTTGTCGCTATGCATTTGAAAGCTATTAAATAAGTAATATGTGCTCTACAAAGGTCAAATGTGATGAGGAATTTCTGTTGGAGGATCGTTCCAATAATTTGTATTAATTTTGAATTTTATTACAGTGATACCCGCAAAACCGAAAGTGGATATTGCAGATACAACAACAAACGGTGTCGTACTATATATAACCAATCTGTTCAAGATGTTTCAGTATATGGAGTATACATCGGGCCTAAACTATCAGGTTCGCTTACGTCCAGAGAAATTCGATTGGATTGAACATAATTACTCAAAAAGGAATAAGACACCGAGTTTTGAAATAAGAATTAATAATTTAAAATACGCATACAGGCGTTATGAACTGATTGTTCGGGTTAGAACGGGAATCGCAGTAAATAATGAAACAATGTGGAGTGAACCATTTGAGAATGAGTTTGTTACAAAACCAAAACGTCCAGATAATCCACCGGCCGTTGACATAGGTAGCTTTTACATCGATCCTGCAGGACATACACTTCGTTTGTATTGGAAACAGTTGCCTGAATATGAAGAGAACGGACCACAATTTAAGTACATCGTAACTGATGTTCGTCAAGACGGATATCTTGTATCGTAAGTAGCAAATCGTCTCACGAAACTGATTGTGAACTGAACTGTTGTGTTTATTGTGCGAAGGAACAGCATAGTTGCTGTGTAGTATCGTAATATGAAACATAGAGTGTTTTCATAAACGTCGGAAATCTGCGCTAGTACAATCGCATTTGTTTTCTAATTTGCAGAATGCCTGCAGGCTTGCTTTAGTACAAAACATTTTTCTTGCAATAGACCCTTTTTGCAGTCAAAAACTAATGACTGCACAATCTGCTATACATCGATGAGCTATTGACGTAGGTACTGCAATTCATCTAAGTTATTATGATCGTATATCTGCATTAATGAACATCGATAATGCAGTCCTTTGTTAGTCTGACGTTTATGAAAACACCCATATTCTTTGCTTGTAGTTAAATCAGTTGTGGTTGTAAAGTTTTTTTCATTTCCCTTCAACAGCAATGTGCAATGGATTGATAGTGATAATACTTCGGCTACATTAAAATGGAATAGCTCGTCGAGATATGAATTCAAAATAAAAAGTCAAAATAAAGAAGGACAATCCATTGAGTCAAGTGTGATCAATGTTTCTGGAAGACCTGATTATTTTAAATCTGAGGGTAAACAACATATAAACAAAGTGTATCATAATCAAACATACACCATATCGTGGGCACCGGAATATTATACTGACTTGGTCGACTTCACTCTATTCTGGTGTAAATCGAAAATGGAATCACAAAATCAATGCATGGTAAAGTCTTCATTTTAAATATACACAAAAAAGGAGGAGAAAAATAAACGCACATTTCATTTTGCAGGGTACAATTGATTTTATGCATTTTGATAGTAATACATACAATCATACAACGAAAGCACAACATCATGCATTGAACTTTGCTGTATCGGTAAACTATAAAACGTACAGTACTGGCATGATTTGGGCAACTTGCACGGCGGACCTATCAACTGATTTGATAAAAATGTATCCAGAGATCACACCGTTGTCATCAACAAGCATTAAAATCAAATGGGGTACTGAATGTCCTTACGCAGGCATTTTGGAACGATACAATCTCATTTACTGCGTTGTGGATATTAATGCGACAGAGTCGTCAGGAGATTGCAAGGGTCCCGAGCAAAAAATAACGATCAATAAAACCGCTAAAGAACATACATTGAAAAATCTGGAACCGTTTGCTAAATACAAAATCTTTATTTCTATGTCGTCGAAGGTAAAGGATGGCCCGGTTAGTGATCCATTATTCGCCATGACTACAGAAGATGGTAAGCATGTATTTTGTTTGACTTGGACTGGAAAATATTAACAAGTTCTGTCTTAATGTTAGCTCCATCACCTCCCTACGATTTGAAATCATATAATGTGACTAGTAAGTCTGCTGTTATATCCTGGTTACCACCAAAAAAGACTAATGGAAATCTTCGCTCCTACACTGTTTGGTAAGATATCTTTTTTTTTTTTTTTTGTTATTTTCCATTCAAAAACAATCGAATTGTGTCTTTTTTTCAAAGGGTAAATAATGAACAGCATAATATTAGCGCAGTCAGTGATACAGAAGGACCCATCACCTATACGCTACAACATTTACGGAGTTTCACACCATACAAGGTATACGTTACCGCACATACCGTGAAGAAATCACATGAAAGCAATGATATTCATTTAAAAACCAAGATCGGCTGTAAGTACTCATTTTTTGTTTTAATATACACTAAAGGGTGATTTTTTAAAAGCTATAGGAAAGTTTTTCAAAAAGAAAACACATAAAATTCAGAAATATGCATGAAATCTTTGTTTGAATCGATAGTACGGTCCATATAATTTAATGTTTGAAGATTATTTCATGCAAATGTTGACCTTGACTGTGCCTTAATTGGTCCATCCGCTTAGTCCAATTTGGGCATACTCTTTCCAACATTTCGGCCGGTATCTCACGAATAATTGCTTCAATATTGTCTTCCAATGCGTCAATTGAAGCGGCCTTGTCTGTATAGACATGAGCTTTAACATAACCCCACAAAAAATAGTCTAATGGCGTTAAATCGCACGATCTAGGCGGCCAATTGACCGGTCCCGAACGTGAATTTAAAACGTTCACCGAACTCGCCCCTCAATAAGTCCATTGTTGCGAGTGCTGTGTGGCATGTGGCACCGTCTTGTTGAAACCACATGTCATGCAAGTCAAGCTCTTGCATTTTGGGCAAAAAATAGTTGGATATCATCACGGTAGCGCTCACCATTCACAGTTACTTTACGATTCGCATCATCTTTGGAGAAGTACGGACCAATGATGCCCCCAGCCCATAAACCGCACCAAACTGTGACTTTTCCTGGTTGCATTGGTAGCTCTTGCAATGCTTCTGGCTGATATTCACTCCAAAATCGACAATTCTGCTTATTTTACCCATTGAGCCAAAAATGAGCTGACCATAAAATGGAAGAAGCGCGCGATGAACTTTCTTAACAGAGCACGCATTTTGATAATAAAATTCAATAATTTGCAAGCGTTGTTCGTTTGTAAGACGATTCATGGTTAAATTATAGACCAAACTGAAGATGTTTGACAGTGAAGCAAAACACGGAACTTGCGTCAGCTGTTTAAACCAGTGTTGTCAAAAAAATAATAGCTAAAAAATCACCGTTTATATATATATATATATATGTATAACACAAGTGTGAAAATAGTTGCAACATCTTGAAGATCGTGAAAGCAATAAGTCTCAGTGGTCCCAGGCAGTGGCAGAGGTAGAGAGGAGTGTCCTCTCGTTCTTCTTCATCACCACAGCCCATTGGATTATTATTATTATTATTGACATGATACAGAATATAACTGAATAACAAAAAACGAAGTCTTGATGCGTGTGGAAATGACAAGAGAAGTCAGTCCACTCGGGGCATGTCTTGAGGAACAGCAAATATTAACTAGTCCAGTTGATCATGCAAGGAAAGATCGAATGAAGAAGTGTCGGAAGGCAGTGATGCACATAGTTGTCAAACCTAAGAGAAGGGCTCAATCTCTCAAAAATAGAAATATTTGAAGGAGTTACAAGCAAACAAACATTAGCATTGATGATTTCCAACCTCGGGACCGGAGCGGAATTATAAGACGATTATTTACTTACTTAGAAGATTATTATTGAGGGTTGCACTGGGACCTACATATCTAGAGGGCTCACGTCTTTTGATACCCTACATCTCTTTACAGAGTTGTACTGGGGGATATGAACGCCTATTGTGCAAAGGTGGAAGAGATTTGTTTTAAAGTATTCCCTCTAAGCAATTTTTATTTAGTAATCTGAGAATACGAGATGATTCTGGTGGCTTCATTTCTTCCTCTGACGGAAGGTGCTCTTTGTCTTTTGTGGGCTAGAGCCTTGCAAAATCCCAGGATGTGTTCTGGAATTTCATTAGATTCTCCACAGGATCTGCAGAGACCTTCTGATACCCCTAGTTTCCTTAAGTGCTACCTTTGTCTGCAATGCCCTGTTAGGATACGGAGGTTGTTTTTTTCATTTTCACTCATTTTGATACGTTATACTGGTTTCTTGGCCTCATGCTATGAGCGTTCCATCTTTCTAGATCCCGAATTCTTTTCTGAGGACATGATCTACACCGCAGAAAGGTTCGAGACCTATGAAGGGTTCCGGTGCTCTACTTTCCTAGCTAGGGAGTCGACCATTGTCTTCTATTCCCGTGTGGTCAGGTATACAGCAGTTTGTTTCCCTCCTACTCAGTTCCTTTTACTTCTGTAGGCATTCCTACACAAGCTTGGATTTGATGATGTAGAAGTCTGGTGCCATGATAGCAGCTCGACTGTCCGACATTATTGCTATGTCGCAATTTGTATAGTTTCTGTCAAAATTGATTTGGACACATCTGTCTATGGCATAGATTTCTGCATGAATGATGCTGGTGCGTATGGCCATGGATTCGTATTATTTTGTCCTGTGTCCGACTACCCCTGCTCCAGTTCCTTCATCGGTTCTTCATTCGTATACCATTTTACCGTATTGTTGCTCAGTCTGTGGACTATCGATTCATTGCTCCAAACATTTTTGGTGCTGAACTAAAAGTTGGACTTCTGGCAGTTGAATTTTCTAATCGCGCGTGATCCTATTGCATCGAGTTGTCTTTTCCTATCCCTTCTCATGAATGTTTAGTTTGCACATTCTGCAACCACCAGATGCAAAGGCGTCAGAACCAATAGGACCTCCATGGCAGCAGTTGGGCAAGTTCTCATGTCACAGTGATACTAGGTTGCGTGTCTCCCTCGCGCTGATCAGGTTGGTTCTCATAGTCCATGTTATTGCCCCTCAGGTAATTGCGAATAGGATGTTTGGACTTCATGTGCTGTCGTTGCCAAGTCCCATTATTATATCATGATACTTCAGATTAGTGAGTGCTCGGACGGCAATCACTAGATACATTAGCCTCTTTTAGTACTGTTGAACTTAGGTCAAAGCGTCTCTGACTGTTTTTGTTGGGATGCAATTTCCAAAAACTTCCTCTGCATAATAATTTGAAAATGTCAATTTATTTTCAGTTCCATCATCACCTCAGTCTGTGAAATTGACTAAAAGGAATAACGGCCTCGTTTTGAATTGGAATAGACCAGATGTACCATCAGGAAGAGTTGAATTTTATGAAATTCGCATAAATATCACTAGAAATAATAAAACGGACGAATGTAAAATATCTGGTATTAGAGGACAATCGTATGATTTGAAACTTCCCCCTTGTTCTGAGCCCAATTATGCATATACGTTCGAAGTACGAGCTGTAAATTTGGCCAAATGCAACGAAATTGACTATGAAATTAAGCCAGATGCATCAATTTCTTGTGCAAGACACCAAGGTGGACCGCGAAGACGTCGCCATTCCAAAATCAATTCATCCATCGACAGTACCTATCATATTTCAAATGAACAATTGAAGCCCACCAAAGGATCAACGACGAAACTAATTGATGCCGTTGAATCGCCAATGATTCCGTGTGTAAATGATAATAATATTTGCAAAGATTTAATTTTTACAAACAATATGTCCACATGCATGTCCATATTGCTTGAGCCGTTCTACTCGGAATGGGGAACGAGTGCATATTACACATGCGGAGAAGCTCAAATGAGTAAATTGCCATTCATTGCAATTTCTGTAATCTTTATAGTCCTCATATTGTTTGCCATGGGATACTTTGCAAATAAGAAAGTCGAAAAAATGAGGAGTATCGGCATGGAATTACCAGAGGGTCTTAATGAGACCACATCTACAACAAAAGGAATTACTCCATGTGAAGACATCATGCGAAGTGAGGAGCTATTGTATGACAAAGAGAACCATCGCCTATTGTCACAAATTGGCAATGATTCGGGTTTTTTGAACAGTGGTCAGTGTTTGGATGAGAACAGCGTTCATGTGTGCTCTGATCATCATGATAGTGAGAAGAGCTCTCAAAGTACGGACTCAGTTGAGCTAACTGAAATAAACAGTTGTTCGTACACATCATCGCCATCGCAAAGTCCAAAGGCAAACATTCACGAGACAGTTCCACGAGAAGAGGAAAATGTTGTCCAACCTGTTATTCAAGCAACACCCATTCAACTGCGTCCAACTGATAATGGCTACATTAAGCCAATGATGCTGACAAATGGTTATGTTCAGGCGCAGGCATTTCAAAAGGTATGTATACAACCTTATTTGTTCCTTAAAATTATTCATAAAAAGGCCAGAACTGAATCTGGTTTGTTCCCTCATTCATCCATCAAACAGTTGATGTAATGTAAAATGTAATTATTTTCTTCTTATGAACATTCCAGCCCAGAGAGAATCCTTCATTCAATGGATACACAAAATTGGATGACAGAGGCAAACCAATATTCCATCCACTTGTTGCAACAGGCAACATTGGCCTAGCTAATCCGAAAGTTAGCAGCAGTAAAGATATCGAAGCGCCACAACCAATGAATGGCAACATATGCGGATATGTTACGCATAAACAATTATCAGACTTTGGCCAACATTTGCAGTAAAGAATGAAACTTTTTTTAGAAGACTAATATGTATACTAATACTAATAATTTTTTTTTATATTTTTATTAAATAAAAAAAGAAAATGTTGTTTTTGTAAAGTTAGCTGTTTTTATCAGACTTATGAAAATATACATTTTATGCATAGGCATGTGTATAATCATGAATTCATATATGTTCAACGAATATCAGAAAGAAATATTTCTGAAAGTTAAATTATTGTAAGTATTTACTCATTTATTTCATCCAATATGTACAAAAAAAAACACACACACACTAAAATAATAATAATAAAAAAAGAAAATAAATGTTACGCCGAATGTCTTGAGAAAAACGAATATTTCTGGTTTCAAATTATTTTTGAATGTTGAAACAAAAATATAAACAAGTTAAAACGAACAAAAACATTGTGATTTTTAATTCAATTATAAAGAGAGAATAAAACAATTTAAGATGCATTATGTAAACCTGTTTCATGAAACTGTGTAGAAAAAAAAAATGAATTCAAAAATTCTTTAGAATATTATAAGGGAATGTATTCAAGTTGAAACATATATTCAAAACCAATTGCAGAGAATTTATTTAACATTTAAGAATTCAAATAAATATGTGTATACTTAAAACTGAAAGCAGATGTTTCTTTTTTCTTCACCTCTGAATAGGTAAACTTTCCAGTGTCTCATGGTTGCGGATGTTTGTCCGATCTTGATGTGGGCCGTAGCTGTTATCCTCCTTCCACAGACAATAAATATACCCATTCATATGGTAAGAAGTGATTTATGAAAACGAAGCGGAATTCACTAAGAAAAGCTTTTTAAAAACCTTACTACTTCTTACAAAAGTGAACAAAGCAGAACACAGGACATTTGTTGGAAGACCATGAAAGCAGTATTCCTCCACTGCTTTATTTCTCTCCAGGAGGCTTCCCGCTTACTGCCACTGAAACCTATAGACGGGTTATCAATCGATATATACATAGACGTGCTTATCATGATCAAAATTCCCCGCGAACTTTTTCCCTTTTTGGGAAACCCGGAATCATGAACAATGTTCGAAAGGAAAGGAAGAAATTCCTCCCTATTATGAAGAACTTTCCGATGGAAAATTTCACTGAATTTCTCCCGAAATTTTCCCGTTTTTTGTCAGGGAAAAGAAGGGAAAGTGTCTCAGAATCGTAAAAATATGAGTATTTTGGATTGAATTTTGGTGAAAATACTTATGAGCATGTGTGTGCTTCAATTTAAAGGTCTACTGCAACAAATAAAAGGCAAATTAAAGCATTAATAAACTGGATGAAAAAGTTGTCAGATATTGCTAATGGCCTCTATGCTACGAAAGGAGCAAAATTAAATTTGGAAGAAGATAGAAATATGTATATAGAACTGAATTTGTAGTGTTGTCCTGCTTTTATGCACTTGAATGATCAAATAAATCTGAAATTTCAGTCGGGAATTCAGGACACAATCCATAATCCCAATAAGAAAACATTTTCGAATATAATTTCGAATTTTCCCCACGGAAAAACATTCCGTCGGAATTCATGATAGGAGGGATTTTTTCCTGGGAAGAGAAAAGTTCGGAGGAAATAAAAATCCGCCGGAATCCAGGATAAGCATGATAGAGTCAAGCGGTCATCAAGGCTCTGGCCACACCAGCAACTAAATCAAATATGGTAAAACTTTGCAGTAACCTGGCCTGGCCCGGACAACTTGTGTCGCGGTCTACCTCTGCTGCGCCGTCCCTCGGGGGTGAATTCGAAGATTTTCCGGGCCGGAGCATTGGTTTTCATCTGCTCCTGATGACATAGCCATCTCAATCGTTGGATCTTCACTCTTCTGGTGATGTCGCTGAAGAACTCGTACAGTTCGTTGTTGTATCTTCTCCTCCACTCGTCGTCTATGCAGATGGGACCGTATTTACTCACAAAGTCCATGCCTCTGCGCCATATAGTAGAAATGGGACATGATTATGGTCTTATAGAGGGTTACTTTGGTTGTTCGAGAGAGGGATTTGTCTTCGTTTGATTTCAGCGCTGGTGACGTTGAATGAGTTATTAGCGGTTTCTAAGTAGACAAAGTCTTTGACTACCTCAAAGTAATCCCCCCTATTACGGTTGGCGAGTCGAACGTTCGATGTGAGTTGTTCTCATTGGCGAACTAACGCTTTCGACATACTACGGTTGGCGAACTTAACAATGAGAGTTCGAAAATCAGTGCTGCCATGAAAACAATAAAAAAAGGAATAAATAAACGTCAAATCATGAACATTTGAATTTTATTTTGAATTGTGTTCATTGATAGATATTTTTCTTTTTTAATAAAGTCATAAAATCGACAAAAATGTTAAGCAGCATAGATTTGTTTTTTTGAAGAAAATGAAAACTACAGCAAAAAAGTAAGTAAATTTTGACCAACTCTGCCTGTGTTGCAGTTTGTCCCTGTAGCAACCGAAGGCGTTCATTTTCACTACTACCCTTCTTTGTTGTTCTTTTCACTGGTGGTGGCTGTTCAGCGGCTTCCGCAAAGTCTTCTTGAGGCAGCGTTTCAAGTTCCACTGGTCCTAGTGTGCTTGTACTGGCTGATAGATCCTCAGTAATTTGGCTAGATGAACCAAAGAACATACCTCCGCTCCTTACAGCTTGATGAAGTCCGAGCAGTTCATCGACAGCTTGTTCCAAAGGAGTTAATGGAACTTGAGAGTATTTACCACCACCAGTTGCCACCATTTCGGCTTTATTCATCGAAATTTTTCTTTTAGTTTTCAGCTTATAATCCAGCCAATCCTGTTGAATATATACATAAAAGTTTTATTTCGAAATTTTAGTTTTGTTTTCCTTAATTCAAATATCCAAATTACCTTCTGCCAATCTTTTCCATCACGGCTAGGTGGCCCAAGTGAGTTGAGGGTTGTAGCGAACTGGTCCCAATACTCCATTTGGTTTTTTTTTTGAAGAACCAAACTCTCCAACACCTCTCGCCAAATTGGGATCTGATACCATCAGTTCTACTAACTTTTCGAATTGATTTTTATTCGTCCTCTTGCAGCTGAATAAAATAATAATAATAAATGTATTATTTCATAACAAAATTAAATATGAATACCTTGTTATAGTTTCCGACATCGTTCTTTGCACAAGGATCGACCGTTTCTCACACAGCCCTTGCCGTTCGCAAAATAACAACACGAATGACGTTAAATTTGCCGAACATTCGACAACCGCAATAGGCTGAGATCAAACTTCGAAAAATGTTTGACACTTAAGTCGAATCAAAGGTTCTCTATTCGCCAACAGTAATACCAACTCCTCTCACTCACACATTTATTCGTTCGACTCGCCAACCGTAATAGGGTGTATATGTGCCTACTGGGTCCAACAAATCGGTGCTGGGTATCTTTTCTCGTTGACAGCGTATATTTGGTTTTGCCATCATTTACCGTTAAACACATCTTCGCGGTCAACATCGCAATACTCATAAAAGTGCCATTGACAACACGCTGCGTTCTTCCGATAGAGTCAATTTCGTCGGCATATGCTAACTTCTGAAAGATTCTTTCTTTGATGTTGGCGGTGCGAGTTTTAAACAATTCTTTCAAGAAGGATGTTGAAGAAGTAGTATGATAGTGCGTCGCCATGTCTGAATCCTTTTTTGACATTAAAGGGCTCGTTCTATACCAACCTTGATGTAGCAGCGTGCATTCTCCATCGTCATCCTACACAAACGTACCTTACAGAACATGCAAATACATAGAGCAGAGTATCCGCAATAGGTGTACACCCAGTACCAGTACGGCGAAACTGGATATAAGTCAAAAGGTCTTCCCGACGGCGACGGCCGACGCGGCGTTGTGCGTGTGCAACCGGAGAGAGATAGCAAAAGATCGTGTTACTTGCGAAAGCTTGATAGTTCAAACTCAGCAACGTATTTTCCCAAATTCGAATACCTTAATCAACTATCAAAATTACAACCAAGAACTGTTTAAAATGCGTTATACTTTATTAACCATAATTTTCAATTTTGAATATAGAACGAAACTAAGGACATCTGTACATTCGTTTAATTTTTTCAATATCTCCTTCTGACGGCTTATCCAGCTGGCCCAACCTAGAATAGGGATTCTCCTTTCCACTCCGTACTGTCATGGTCGGCTTTTGTGGGTCCCTTGCAAACGCATAACCCGAGTAATGCATAATGCTGCCATAATCGTAAGGGATTTCATAGGATTTTGCATACTCGTCCGGTACTCTTATGAAGTTGTGATAGTTTCTCAAGTCGATATTGTTCCAATCGATGTCAATATATTGATCGCGATCCGAACGACTTTGCTCATGATAGATACCCAATACGTGCATGGCCTCGTGTTGAATCGCACCGGGTATTCGAAGGCAATTTGGACTTAGGTAAACATTGTGCGTGGCAGACGGAACGGTTTGATAGCCGACTCTGGTTCCACAGCGATCTCCTTTTCTGCCAAATACTACTCTTCGCAGAGATCGAGTGTCGTTGTTCTTTTCAAACCTTACACATGTATTGCTGTTGAAGTAGTCCAAGGCCCGGTCTACATTCGATCGTTCCTCTGCCGTGTATTCGTCACTGTAGGTGTAATAGAGCACACTGTTTGGCCATTTCTGGACATCCCATCTTAAGGCGTTACGAGCAGTAGTTGGATCAGTTTCCAGATCAATTTCCTCGTAATAGTTTTCGAAATATACCGCAGCACTTGATACTGCGGAGAATATTGTTAAATATATGCAAAGACGTGTTATGGTGGTCAACATTTTGCCGAATGCTTAAGGATAGCTGAGTGAAACCTCTGTTTTATACTATTTTCAGGAAACGAAAACTTCGCATATTTTCAATAAGAAATCGACTGTGTTGAAGGGGTGCATTAATGAGCTGATAGTTTTTTCTTTTACTGTTTTTAATTAATGCTGGAAAAGATAGTCGAATGTGGAATAGTAAAAATGTATGCGTTATCTCTCTCGAGGCGGAGGAGCTATGGCCCTCCTTACCAGTAGCGACCAGAGCTGTTTTTCTATGGTGGTTATTATTGTCGCAGCCTGTGCGCCATGCTGTTGTTGTAGATTCTACGATTAGCTTGTTCTGGCGAGCATACGCTTTTCCATCTCAGTAAGAGACTCTGGGTTGCAACCTTTTAATCTACAAACGAGACTTTTTGCATGACGCGTCTGTACTTTGGTATTTATTACCCTGTTAACACTGTCCAGTGGTGAGGTCGCTTCCCCAGGTGCTTCCCCAGCTTTACCGTCAGAGTCTGTGCTAAGTCATGGCCTGGTAGCGTTTCCAATAGTGAGACCATTGCCATAGCATTAACTTCCTCGCCATTTGGAGACCTACCAACTTGTGAGACTGCCCCTCGCATATGCCGAATTGATTCAGCTACAGTGGGGAGTGTCTCATCAGTGCTTTAGCACATTTCACTTCCTGCGGGGCAGTCTTTGGGTAGATAGCTAATGGCTGTCAATTTCCCTCCCACGCTTCCTTCGGATTGTCCATTGGGCGGATAGCATATGGCTGTTCCAGCTCTTTGGATGTCTCCTCTAGGAAATCAAGTGTATTTTGAAGCCTTGATTTCTCATTTTTTCCCTTAGTTCCTTTTTTTTCGCTAAGCCTACCAATCATCTGTCTGCTGGCGACGTCAAGAGTCATCCTCCACAATGATTAACTCAGCAAGACTGACCTCTACTGCTTCATTATCAGCTGCACCCAAAATCTGCCTACCTGGTGATTGTAGGAGAATGTCTTTCTCCTCTTCCGTTAAGCGCTGCTCTGGTTTGGAGTCGGTTTTTTGTAGGTCACTGATGCCCGACCCACTTGCATCAGTACTCCTTGAAGATATAGGGTTTTGAGGATTCATTTTGTTCCTACGAGTATGGGGAAAGAAGGTCACCCCCTGATTACAATAAAGGGGACTAGTGTTGAAACCGGATTGCCACAGGTATCCGGAGTTCCCGTTCGAGGACATGCTAACGCAATGCTATTCATTCCTAAGTACGGTAGTTCAGACTTCACACCTTGAATTGTAGGTTTTACTGAGTTATTCCCTTGTGCACCTAGTGCAGGGTGTGACGGAGTAACGTATAGCGGTCGTAGAGCATAACCTCCCTGATTCATACAGAATCTCACTGATTCACACTATGTGACGTGTATGCGTCAGCTTGGTTCTTCTATGAGAGGGATTTAGAAATCAAGTGCCTCTTGAACTAAAAGAAATAACGGCTGGCAAGAGTTATTCCGCGTTGGATCTCGGTTCCGATGTTGTTAATACCATTCACTGCCGAGCCGATGTAGACGAAACTCTCGACTTCTTTGGCTGGCGCTACAGCCCGGTGTCGACCTGGGCCTCAGTCAACAAGCTTATCCAACTAGTACAGTCTTGAGCTAGGCGCCTCCAGTTTAGTACACCCAGCTGATTAAGATCCCTCCAGCTGGTCAAGCCATCGGAGGCGAGGTGTTCCTCTACTGACCACGTGACCGTCAGTGTTGGATTCAAAGACTTTCCAAGCCGGAGCGTTGGTGTACATTCTCTCTACATGACCTAGCCATCTATGTATGTCGAGATAATCGAATTCATTTGACTACGCCAATGTCAGCTTCAAACTCCTTCTTCACAAAAGGGACCGAATATAGTTCGAACGATTTTTCTCCCGAAGCGACTAAGAATCTTTTCGTCTGCACTTGATTTTGTACATGATTCAGCGCCATACAGCAGGCCTGGGACTATCGAGGTCTTATATAAAGACAGCTTCGTTCTTCGAGACAGGGATCTATTTCCAATTCCCGTCTAATCCCAAAGACACAGCGACTGGCCGGGGTTATCCTTCGTCTAATCTCTATCGGGAGTCCTTAACTACGTCGGAGCTGTATTTGTCTGTTGTGACACTCTGCCCAAGATGTCGGATGTTGATGGACCTTTTTTGTAGACAGCATGTACTTTGTCTTACCCTCGTTCACCGCAAGACCCAAATTACCCGCTTCCTTCTCGATGCTCACAAATGCCCCACTGACAACGCGTTGCGTTCTTCCGGTGATGTCAATGTCATCGGCATGTGCGAGCAGTTGCTCATATTTGTGGAAGATCGTGCCTCTAATGTGTATCGCCTTGTGTAAAGCCTATTTTGATATCAAAAGTCTCGGTGAGATCATTACCGACCTTGACGGAGCAATGGGCTTTCTCCATCGTAATTCTGGACAGAAGGATGAGTTTAGCAGAGATGCCAAAGCTAAACAAGGCGTTGTATAGCTCATCTCTATAAATACCGTTATACGCTGCCATAAAGTCGATAAATAAATGGTGGGTATCGATTTGAAACTACTGGGCCTTTTTCCAAAATCTGCCGAAATGTGAATATTTGGTCAATGGTAGATTTAGCTGGCCTGATCTCGCACTGATAATGACCAATCAGGCCGTTGACATATGGTTTCAGTTGTGACTGCCCTTCTGGAGGACAACATATACTTCGTTTGTCCCTCGTTTACCGCCGGTGCTGTCTTAGCCGTTTCTGTCTCAATTCCAGCTAACGCCTCACTGACACTGGGTTTGATCACTTATAATTACTTATAAGTTAATAAGAGTGCGCGCTTAATATTTCGAAATGATTTAATGACTGGTTTAATAAATAAATGAATAAATAAATAAATAATGCTTAACTAGACTCCACAACGTTAATTGGCACTTCTTAGAATATTCTCATCATAGTCCTCAATTTCATCATCTCCTTCATCAATATCCACGTCACTTGGTCTCAAAGGGTAACCTTCTTCCGGCTTAACGATTTTCACTCCCTTCGTGCCAAACTGCAGGCAATCATAAGATCTAGAATACAGAATGGTTCATTGAAACAACACACATACATGTGTGTACACAAGTCCAACTCACCTTTCAAAAAGTTCATAACCTTGGAAGTACCCAGTTAAGTCCATGCAGACGTGCATATTTCGTCCGAAGAAATACACATCATAAAAGGTAATGCACGCTCTTGCAAATCCAAAGCGTGGTGGCCTAAAGCAAAAGGGTGGTGGATTTTTCCCTGAGACTCTCTGCTTGAACAAAACATGGTTGTTCACTTTCATTCGAATATCAAATGCAAAGTCCTCGGGCTTGTACACGATCTCCATGCATCCATTCATGCCGATCATCGAAAGCATTGCTGTGGGAACAAATTTTGTTTGTACTGCATTTTAAAGATCGAATAAATAAGTTGGTTTACATGTGCAACACTTGCAGATTCCTTGGTCGCATGTACATGGAATTCGACTGGTTAGCCCGCCAAGAGCATTGGTTATTGATGATATCTGTCTAGGCTCTTCTTCAGCGTAGAGTTTGTTAAGGTCCGAGTTGAGTATTCCTAGTTCTTTGGTAGCTTCATACGCGATATCTATTTCTGAAAAAAATTAAAATATTAAAAAAAACATTTACTCGTACGTTCAAGAACATCAAAATGCATTGTGTCTTAAACTTAATAAGTCATCATGGTCATCTTCTGACCCGCATGAACCACTACAGGGGTATTGCACGCACGAGAGATTTCCTGGCCACTCGATACTCCGCAATCGCAAGTGGCGCAAGACGAGTTTTTTTGGACTTGGTCCAACCACCTCGTCCTGGGTCTGCCAGGCGATCGTCTACCTGATGGCATAGCCCTTTCGATTCGAAGAAGCAGCTGCTCTACATTGAGTTCCTCGCGTACTGCCTTGTTTCTTACCCTATCCCGCCGAGTAACTCCCACAAAAGCACGAAGAAATCTCAGTTCGGCAGCTTGCATTCGCGATCTTATTCTTTCGGTCATTATCCAAATTTCATGACCATAGGTAAGAGTTGGAAAAAATACTGAATTGAAAACCGTAAACTTGGCTTTGACACCAAGCTCGGCCTACCTGATTACAGATCTTCCAAACTGTTTCAAAATTGACCCAGCTTAGCCAATACTACAAGCAAGCTCAGCAATACTCCTCCCATCACTCGTGAAAAAGACCCCGAGATACTTGAACTTCTCCAACTGCTTCAATGGGACTCCACTAACATGTTGAGTGCATTGAACAGGCGTTCTGGAAATGGCCATGACCTCTGATTTGTCCACATTAACCTACATCCCATCATCTGCACATACGGCAACAAGCCCCTCGAGTTCGCGCTGGAGTTCCGTCTGGGAGGATGTGAGGATAACTAAGTCATCCGTAAAAAGATGATGATTTACCGTCAACTCTCGCCTTGGTTGTAGTCATAATTTTCTCGAGGAGATGGCCTAAGCTCATTCCATTAGCAGCTATACTTACAAATTTTAAATTTTCTCGACTATCATTGCAATCATTTTTGATAAGTGAAAGGAGGGTGATTAGCGCTGCTGTGAAACAGTTTTACAAAAACATAGAAAACATCGCGAAAACGTTCTATCACACAGCTAAACTTAAATTTAAGTTTGAAACAGATTAATGATGTGGAGACTTCAAATGCCGTTGGTATGCAGTGTGCCTGAAAACGATAAGACTCTACATGATCCAACTCAGTGTGGAGTTGCATTGCAACCTAGTGCTGCGATCTATGGATCATCTGAGGTGTAAGATAGGTTTTAACCTAAACCAACATGAACTCAATTGGTGCTTAGCGATAAACTGAAGGCGTTATCCGTGCTCGAAGTACAATAACCGCACCAGTAACATGCAGCCTCAGCGACAGGAGATCACGAAAATCCAAGCCCACAACTGGATTAACCCATTCAAAGCCACACATTATGTCTTAAACTAGATTCAATTAAACGCCCAATGTATGTAATGTCAAACTAGACAGTAAACTTACTTTCACTAGCCAGAGGAGGAAACTGAGACATGTAAATAAGTGACAAGAAAATAAGTGCAGGGATGATTCACAGAAACAAATGAGTTTTCGTTAAACAAGCAGACAACACGTACAATAAGTCAACATGCCATTATCCCCGATGCTGGGGTGTTCGTCCCATACTCAAAAGCCTGGCAGAATTGATTCACTGCAGCAGAATAAAAGCAGCAGTATGAAATACGGTTATTAAGTGATTCAAACCAATGGCTGAATCTAGATATTGGATTACAGACAATGCGTAGTAAATGAAGAGCAAGTCAAGGAAGGAACATAGTCTTTTCGCAACCTGCTCTAGCATGTACTAGGTAAAAACTAAGCAAGTACTTATTTCAATCAGGGTGTTTTTAAACCTTCATAGAAATTACTGAAATTATCCTTTAATCGCGGTGACAGTGCAATATTGCTGGATTAACGGTCATCATTTTGCAATTCCATCTAGAAGACTCCTTGACATTGTTCCATCCAACCCATTACCAGAAGTGTTTTTCCGTTTGAGACAGGTCAATATGAATAGGGATGCTCAGAAATCATTTGCCGTTGCTGTTTCATCACAATTATATTGAAACTAGGTTGAAGTTTATCAGCTACACGGTCCTAAGCCTACCAGTAAGTGTGGTATGGTGGTCCAATGTGATTCACAAC
Organism: Eristalis pertinax; assembly: GCA_907269125.1. Classification (NCBI taxonomy): domain Eukaryota; kingdom Metazoa; phylum Arthropoda; class Insecta; order Diptera; family Syrphidae; genus Eristalis; species Eristalis pertinax. Next base: position 114,994,652 of record OU026145.1, on the reverse strand, counting down.
GCGATGCAGATGGATGGAAAATGAGATTGTTCGCGAAACAGAATGGTCAGATCTCTGCTTCTATGGTATATCTGAATCTGAGTATACAATGTTTATTTTGGTGTGTACTCTGTACAAAAACCTTACACATATAGTGCTGTAGTTCCCACTTAATGGGTAGTTCCTGAGGAATTAGTTCCCTGCACCAGCTTCTCATTTGTATTTATTTCGTAACTAGCTAGCTATCAGTGAAAGATGTTCTCGTAACTTTAGCGCACCGTATCCATGTACAAAGTCGAAAAAACACGTTACTCTCACAATAAATAATCGATAACACTTGGTCTTCACCTTTATTAAGCGCACTTCTCAACGATCCTCCTTTGCTTCTTTCGAACGGCATGAGAATACATTCTCAATCAAAACAACAAAAATGTATAAATTTCGATGTTCTCGAAATTGTCACATATGAAAACAAAAATCAGACAGAAATAGAAGACAAAATTGCCGAATACAAATCTTTGGGGCTAGGTGTCCAACAACAGTCAGTGCATCGTCGTTCATTGTCTGTTCCACATACATACCAGGATGCGGATATAGGCACATACGCAAAGAAAGGGGTAGTAAAGAGAGCTGATGAATTCAGAATTCGTTTCTGAGTGTCTTCCCTCTGATGAATTCAGAATATCTAATACATCAATGTCTATCACGTCCTTGGTGATCCTTGATCGTAACTAAAAGACAAAATTTGAAGTAGCAGTTAGTAAAGACCTTACTGGAAGCACCACGGCCCGTCACTGGTGTACTATGAATGACGGGTCCTATCGTATCATAATAACATCACAATGTCCTTAATTGGATGACATGGTAATTCCAAAGACGGAGCTACACTGTCAATGCAAGAGCAATTTTAATGTGGGGATATTAATATTTCTGATCGAAAACAAATATATTCGTGGCTTTGGTGAATGGATCCAGGTGTGCTTTTATCATTGCATTTGAATGGAATTGCCTTTTAAGTTCTTGGAACACAAGCACTGAAAACAGAGTAGGTGTAAACACACACAAAAAACACACCTACCACTGCTTATCCGGTGTTTGATTTAAAAAGAAATGGTTTTAAGTTTCACTGTCAGAAATTCTCCTCATAACATGATCTGTGCCTAAATGACGTGATCGCGTGAGGTACGTACAGGTGAGGTTCAAAGATCGTGGTCCCTACAACACATTTGCTGGTTGACTCTCTGTTGACGCATAAATATTGCGGCGACTGAAAGAAAGTAAAAGGTCACTTTTCGGATGTGTTTTTAGAAAGCCCTTTTATACTCGCCGGATGTTAAAAAGAATCAGTGAAAGTTCTTAACCGAATTTAACAGCAGGAGAAAGAAATTCTTTTTCCACAAGGAAAGATTTTTACGAGACAACTATAACGCTATTTACTTTGCCCGCACCCGGGCAATCCGTTCGGCATTCGTGGACATGTAAAAGTCGGATGATCCGAGTAGGGGACATTCTTCTGTGGTCGTATTTTGTTTTAAGTAATATAATACAATTTGTTCGAGTCTTAGGGACCTTAGGGACAACGTAACTGAGCACGGCCGCATCTAAAGTGGCGCACATAAGTGGAGAAGGTCCTAACTAACTTGGTGTGCGAAACTGGAGTCAACTAGCCAGAGATCACGGTAGTAGGAGAAGCTTTTTGTTTAAGTCCACCCCAGACTGTAGCGCCACACAAAGAAAAAAGAAGGCAATGCTGAGTTTCTCAAAGCTCGCTGTTTGGAGTCGGCATAAAATTCCACTCGTTAGAGAACACAGCACGAGTGGTTGCTGCAGAATTTAGGCATATGTCTATCTCGGGGCTACCCAAAGTATTATTATGGAAATACTAGAGATAATAGAGATTTTGTCGGGTTTAGTAGTTTTATATAACCGTTGTTCAGGAATGCTAGGGCATTCACGTTGGGAATCGATTTGAAAAGAAGTAGGGTCAGTTGTAAGTGTAAACTCGGGGTAATTGTAAACTGCGGTTACTTTATCCCTTCAAAATGAATTGTAGTAGGCCAAGAACACACAAAAAATCAATTTGAATTGCCGCCATACTGTCGCCTCACACTCGCCGATAACTTTCAAATATCACTGCACATTTTAGTCGCAAGGAAAACATGTACCAGCAAAGTGAAAATCAGTAATAATAGTAAAAAGGTGAGTAATATTATAATTTTATTTATCAATATAAAAGTGTAAGGTATTAGATTCATTGATGTATTTCCTCAAATGTTCTGTTATTTCCATGTTTTCATTCGAATTCTCACGGGGTTTCAAAAAGGACTTCGACTTAGAGGATGTGTTTTTATATAGATAATTGGGGTAAATGCCAAATTATCGCGAACAAAAACTTTGAGCTAGAGAGAACTTTGAATTAGGGAGGGTTTGACTTAGGAAGAGTCCACTGTATTAATTTTACAAAGCTCATAAGGCGCATCAAAAATGTTTGTCTTAAATTTTGTTTTAAAAAAAACAGAATGTGTTTCCATTTACCCGCCTGAACCTAGTTGACTTGCAATTGCATAAATGTGTGTACGAAAATGTACTGATGGATCTCCGTACACTGACGCCATGATAGACTTCCTTAACGGCAACGTCCAGTCATCAATACACATTGCGAACTACCGGGCATGAACAAAAAAAAATCTTAAGAGGTAGAAACACTTTACTCACGCCTCCGTCATCAATTTCGGTGTAATCCGAAAATAAATTTCAAACTAATCTCAGAAGTTTCTAGAACTATGAAAAATATGCCTGGAAGAAAGTAAAGAACTACAGTGCAGTTTCGATTTTTTGCAACCTCGATTTCTGCAACACCCGATACTTGCAACCAATGTTTTAGAGTTTTATAAAGGGTGATTTTTTAGCTATTATCTTTTTGGCAACACTGGTTTAAACTGCTGACGCACGTTTCGTGTTTTGTTTCACTGTCAAACATCATCAGTTTGGTCTATAATTTAACCATGAATCGTCTTACAAACGAACAACGCTTGCAAATTATTGAATTTTATTATCAAAATTCGTGCTCTGATAAGAAAGTTCATCGCGCGCTTCTTCCATTTTATGGTCAGCTAATTTTTGGCTCAATGGGTACGTAAATAAGCAGAATTGTCGATTTTGGAGTGAATATCAGCCAGAAGCATTGCAAGAGCTACCAATGCATTCAGAAAAAGTCACAGTTTGGTGCGGTTTATGGGCTGGTGGCATCATTGGACCGTACTTCTTCAAAGATTATGCGAATCTTAACGTAACTGTGAATGGTGAGCGCTATCGTGAGATGATATCCAACTTTTTTTTTGCCCAAAATGCAAGAGCTTGACTTGCATGACATGTGGTTTCAACAAGACGGTGCCACATGCCACACAGCACTCGCAACAATGGACTTATTAAGGGGCGAGTTCGGTGAATATTTTATTTCACGTTCGGGACCGGTCATTTGGCCGCCTAGATCGTGCGATTTAACGCCTTTAGACTATTTTTTGTGGGGCTATGTTAAAGCTCATGTCTATACAGACAAGCCCGCTTCAATTGACGCATTGGAAGACAACATTGAAGCATTTATTCGTGAGATACCGGCCGAAATGTTGGAAAGAGTATGCCCAAATTGGACTAAGCGGATGGACCATTTGAGGCGCAGTCAAGGTCAACATTTGCATGAAATAATCTTCAAACATTAAATTATATGGACCGTACTATCGATTCAAATAAAGATTTCATGCATTTTTCTGAATTTTATGTGTTTTTTTTTTGAAAAACTTTCCTATAGCTTTTAAAAAATCACCCTTTACACATGATATTTTATTTATATATTAAATAGTAGAATTGCGTAAGCTTTTTTAAAGTGTTTTAAATATCTGTTCGATTATTACAACTTTTCGATTTTTGCAACTGATGTAAACACGACCCGTTGCATATATCAAAAAGTTGCAATAATCGAACAGATATTTAGAACACTTTGAAATTAGCTACACTGTAGTTTACTTCAGCTTTAAACTAGAAAAGAAAAAAATCGAATTTATTTGGCTCAGATGTGTAGGCTACTAACCTAACATAATCAAAAAACAAGTGAACAACAGTAAAACATAGAGGAGTATGCGTAAGAAGTGGTTTCTTATACAAGTTTTTGCGTACACTGAGAAACACGTACATACGCCTCTGCAAAAAAAAACTACGCTTTTCCCTGTTATTCGTTCCATCACCAAATTGGTGCTTACGATGAATTACATTTATCACGGTTCTCCACAATGAATGGATTCGATTGCGAGATGAGACTGAGATCAGGTTGAAGAACATGGTTTTTTAATATGTTGGAGTTAAGCTGAAGAGCTGCAGAAATGTCTCGCTAATCCGAATCACCTTTTTCTCATTGTGTACTCTACAATCCGAACCTCCACCAGAAATTTTCACAGAAATTTTAATTTTGACGGTAGTTTTATTCAGCCATTGTTCGTAATTCGCCTTCTGTACGCTTATTACTGATTTCGCGGTCCAAACTATACGAGTTGTGTGAACACAATATATATGAATATACGAATTTATTTTGAGTTTTTTATTATTTTTGGTTTTAAGCAGCAATTAACATGCATTTTTGTCGTTAAATAACAACTCTTTTTTTTGTCTTGTCCTGTACTCGTTAGTCCGAATAACTTGATAATCCTAATACCCCCTTGCAATAATTGATTCGAATTAGAAAGACATTACTGTAATACTTATGTAACGGTTACGCTAATTTTAAAAACAGCTCCTATACCTAGTTTATGTCGCACTTTTCTGTGGTAATAGGTGCTAATAATGGTTACCAAAATATCAACACAATTATTAATATGACATCTATAACATGTTCATTATTGTATTTGTTTAACTTTTGAATTAGTGATTGCTGCGATGAAACCCGTGTTGCGCGTGGAAATTGCAACACCGCGGTTGGATTGTACAGAAAAAACATTTATTTTCTGTATTCAGGTGAAGTTATGTATACTGCGCTGAGGCCGTGATGTTAACTGCTATACTTTGTCATCCGAAACACAATCCAAATCAGAGTAGGACCGTGGGTTGGGGTAGGTTAAAATGAGTGATTGCAGTTCGCAGTCACTCTTCGACCTGGAAACAAGAGTACATGTGTATCTCGAATATATGCTCGCAGCCGTGTCTTACGATTCACATGTGCCTTTGAGCGTACCTGCGGAAATAGTCCCGTGTAATACAAATTTAGGTACACACGTGCCAGATTTCAGGGACTTTATTCAAATCTCAATTTCCAGATGACCTACAACTAAAGCAGGTTAGATAAACTTGTATACTTAAATTCGATGGCGAAAACGACCGACGGAGACAGTAACTCAGACAGGTTACACACCATTGGCAATTTATCAAAAAAAGAAGAAGACATTAATGCAAAAATACCGGTAATGATCAGATTTAAATCCACATTTATGCACATAATTTTATGAATCCCTAACTTTACACATATCAACAATTAGATTTCATACAAGGGTTGAACATTAAATTACACTGCATTACCATCATTCGTAGATGTCGAAGAAACAAACTGATGAAAAAAACAAAACATCAACAATATAAACACGCTCATATTCTTAATCATTTCCGCGACGAACACCACCGATTTTATGAATAAATTTTTGTCGAAATACAGATTTTTCTGCCGCAATGATATGCGTTATTTCACACGTCCGCTGTGTAAAGTGCAAAAAGCGACACTGACTCTCGCGTTCAAAGAGATGCTTTAGAAATTCACTATACAACTTTCTTTTACGGACAAGCAACGCACAAACAAGTTGAAAAAATAAAATTTCAGTAGAGACATAAGTAAAACGACCATGGCCTTGCAATATACGACCAGGCTTAATTTATACGATTGAGTTGCAACCAATTTCTTGAAGAGGTGACGTCTTGATATCTGGGATCAATTTACTCTCAAATTGTTGTTGTCGCAAAAGTTTTGGGTACTCTCACTTTTATTGGCTTAATGAGCTGTCTGCCGCGCCGCAAACACCATCGGGGTGAAAGAGGTGTCGGTTGGTGTACACTTGACGTGCTGGTTATGCCATTAGCTCGTCTCTTTCGTAGTGCAAGAAAGCGATACGTATTTTGACGACTGTTTGTTTGTTTTCAAACTATGTACATAAAGAATGATGTTGGGTAATTTTTATAATTGTATTGCATGCACTTACATATACATAGGTACAAACATATGTATTTTTAATTGGACAATAAAAGTTAGTTTCGTAACACAAGGAGCTAACAGCGAATTTTCTACCAACAAAGAGTTTGTTTTTTCATAGTAATTACTTACGTAATGTGTCACAACTCACAACTCACATAATACAAGCGTCCATTCTGCATGCCCAATTATCTCAGCTTTAGATGATGAGCTGCGAGTTTCGTGTGTTAAATCATGACGAAAGGTATTTATGCCATTACTGATATGAATATATTCATTCAGTTCAAAGGACTGTTCTACGAACCATCATAGCTTCTAGACGAAATTCAGTTCACGCATTAGATTAAGTTGGAATACTCATGTAAATATTTCAAAAGACTCGTGGATTCTCTGGATTTCTCAATCTCTGCTTAAGGATATCTCCGTTTCCACTGAGTAACGACTCAGAAGTTCTATTATTTTACTAGCCAACATCAGGTATTGGCATAACATATGCATGTCCCGCAGTATATTCTTCCTCCACCCAACATCAATAAATATCTACCAGAAGAGATCTACCCGTAATGTAACGCATATAAGTGGAAGGGGATTAAAACCAACTCGGTGAGTTGCACTTAAACCAGCTACGGAGAAATCGTGCATGTTGGCAGTCGGCAGATCCACTTAACTAAATCATCAACTAATCTGAGAGAAAATCACCTTTTTTTTTTCATAGAAATAGGACATCAGCATCCCACACGATTAAACGATTCTGCGCGTTTATTAATGCTCCGATTGCAAACGGAAACTATTTTATCTTCTTGCATTGACATCGGTGGTAGTGTAGCTTTGTCAAGTTGTGTTCATATCGAATCTGTTGAATCTGAATCAGTTTCTGATAAACGGAGTTCGAATTCTGTCCACTTAAAAAGTAAAAAAAAGGCAAACCAAAACACTTAAAAATGCATGCATTAAAAAAGAGGATACTGAACCTAAATGCGCATTTACTTAAATTGGCACTGAACTACCAAAGAGCAACTTTTTAAAATGTTCCAGCAATAATCTTCTCCGGTTGTCTCTTAGAATTGCCTTTAAGGAGCCAAATGACTGAAACGAGTGGTTTTTTTACATTATTAACATCAATATTTTCTGGAAGTCCGGAATCCAAGTCGTCGTTTATTACAGAATTTATCTGCTCACTAATTTTCAGTCACGTATTTGCATTCAAAACGGCAATGAAATTCGTCAGGACTTCTTTTGCCATCGGTGCTTTTGTTTTCATCAAGTTTTTCAATTGATGTTTCTTGATGAGAATAATGCTGGTTAAAATTATAAGAACATACTCTCAAAAATACCTGCTTGTTGTAAGTCTCCAAAAATTCGTTTTTTCTGGGTCGACTAAGAACCCAAAATTTACTTTGATGTACGCCTGCTGTGTTTCATCTTCAATCAATCATACAAGTGCAAGCTGTGGTCATGTATTTCCATGTTACTCTCCCCACCGACTAGACGTTTTAAATTTTAATCTGGCTAGGAATGTACATAGATATGCGTAGTGTGAGGAAGAAACATGTTTGCGTAGATATATTTACATGCATACATACAATTTTATGGGGAACAAACTTTGAGTATATATAATGGTATAAAAGGCAGAAAAAGGCAAAATCAAATACATATATTTCAAATCAGAAGGAGATGAAACGTGTTTGTGTAAAGTCTATACTATCTTCCGACTAAGCAATAAAATGAGACAAGGTTAGCAAAATCCTATCTCTGCTGATAAACATTAACCTTGTCAGTGTTGCTCGAATGCGATGCCCACTTAATATTGGTTTATTACGCATACATCCTTTCTCTGATATGGGGAAAGGGCGCTGTACTTGTAACGTCCTACAATAGTCCGAGGCCATTAATATTCATGTCATATGTTAAGTAAAAAATCAAATCAAGCTTGTTCCCACATTTTCTCACAAATCATAAGATAACATTGATTGTGGCCAACCTGACCTGTTCGTTCAAATGAAGGTCTTTGAACATAATGCTTTGAACAAATAAAAGTCACTTGATTTCTTGTCATCATCTTCCACAAATTATGGACTGCATAACTTAAGTTATAATGCGCAGCGCTTCAATCCTGGCGGACCCGGACCTAGCTCTTGCAGAAACGATTCCTTTTGTGGCTGCTAGATACTCTGGATCTCTGAGGAATTAAACATAATTATTATTTACTAAAGTGGGAATGCCGGCTCAACAATGGGGCCCAGCGAATTTCACTTGACATGGTGAATATTGTATCATTTTACAATATATACATATGACATGCTAAACCTTATGATTGAATTATAATTTAATAATTATTTCAGTTTTGAATAAAAACACAAGTCAATATGTAATTCGACTTTGAAAAAAAGGTATGAATCTATTAGTCTATAATATGGTGTAAATATAATAAAAAGGGTGGTTTTAAGGGCCGATGTTGATTTTGAATAAAACACAAATTATTTATTAAATTATTGTCATTTCTTTTTATTATGATAATATTGGTATGGTTCAATTATGTGTGGAACAAAATATCGGCAAAATGGCTGCCGCGACCTCGGCGGTACACCTCCATCCGAAGGTCCAAATGTTCGATGCCGCTGAAGCATAATTGAGGTTCTATGCCGTTAATGTGCCGAATTAACTAATCCTTTAGCTCTTGAATTGTTGCTGGCTTATCGACGTACACCTTTTCTTTCAAATAACCCCAAAGAAAAAAATCCAACGGTGTCAAATCACATGATCTTGGCGGCTAATTGACATCGCCACCACGTGAGATAACGCGGCCATTGAATTTGTCGCGCAAAAGAGCCATTGTTTCGTTAGCTGTGTGACAAGTGGCACCGTCCTGTTGAAACCACATATCGTCCACATTCATATCTTCCAATTCGGGCCATAAAAAGTTCGTTATCATTTCACGATAGCGAACACTATTCACAGTAACTGCCTGACCGGCCTCATTTTGGAAATAATACTACCCGATGATGCCGCCAGCCCATAAACCGCACCAAACAGCAAACTCTTTGTGGGTGCATTGGTTTTTCGACAATCACTCTTGGATTATCATTCGCCCAAATGCGGCGATTCTGCTTATTGACGAATCCACTGAGGTGAAAATGTGCCTCATCACATGCACGATATGCATTTTGATTTGAACTCCCATTTTCATAATAAGCCTGAATAAATTTAACGCGTTGCTCGACTGTGTATCTTTCCATTCAAATTGAGTTAGTCTGAAATTGAGAAATGTCAAATGAAATGCAGAAAAAAACTTGACGTTTAGGTGTGGTTCATATTCAACATCGTCCCTTAAAATTTAACCACCCTTTATAATATGGGTGGCGCTACATCCCGTAGAGGGCTAGGGCCTAGCTTCTCAGCAACCACTCGTGTTGTGCGAGCTATTGTTCTATCACGATCGGAAGGGACCTACAGTTCTTTGCCGACTCCGAACGGTCAAGTTTGATAAGCTTTTTCTAGACAGTCATACTCTTTGAGCATTGTCAGTGACTCAAAAGAGGTGGGGTAGTGAAAAGTATTTCTTGTCGTACCAGGAATCGAACCTAGACAGGTAGGTCCAAGTGCGTATGAGTCGACGCACATACACACAACGTCACGGGCCAACACCAAAACGCCAAACAAATAGATTTGTAATTATTCGTGCATCTTTAATTATCCCAATATCTATAGTGCAAAATAACAAAAGTTCTGTTCTCTGTTATGTTGTCGTATTAAACCCCAAATTTAATCTCCCATCATATTTTCATTGTATTGTCCTTGATAACGACGGTTAAAGTCCATAACATCATGATGATGTTCTCATTGTTCTTTTGAGAATGCTCCCATGTTGTTTTCAATGTATCTATATGAGAATGTAGCCTATGTACCAGAGATAATATAATTCCTCCATTATCTCTGATATGTACTTTCAAATACATCCTGTAACCCATGGTTGTAAAGTTCCTCGACATGTTTTGAACTAATGGCGCTTTTAAACTATTCTAAATTTTTTTGAGAATTAAATAGCAACTTCTGGAATCCTTTACTGGCACACATTTTTTTAATTTGTGGACCAACAAAAATTCCAGCCTTAACCTTCGCTTCTGACAACTTAGGAAAACATTTTTTAAGAATGAAAAAGCTTGTCCAAAATCGACGAACATACTGCTGAGCATCCGCTCTACTATCCCACAAGCAAAGATAACACGGATGTTTTGTGCACCCTCCTGTAGTCCTATTAAAACAAAAAAACGACAGTTGCTAATCACTTAAGCATCATCTAAGTACAGCGAGAAAAGGCAAAAATCGTGTAAATGGTTATATGTACAGTCGACTCCGCTTAACTGAAACACCGATTTGTCACAATTTTGTTCACTTAAGCGCGTTTTTCAGTTAAGCGAAAATCGGATAATATATGCAAGTGTACACGGGGATTTGTGAATCTTTTCACTTAAGCGGGTTTTTCGCATAAGCGGGTTTCACTGTACCTATAACTGTTACAAAAGCAAACTTTTAAAGGAATATTGATATTATTTATTCATTTGAGTATATATTGAAAAATCATACATAGAAAAATCCGAAAATTAATGCTATGAACAATCTACTGAACGTCTACTGTCAAACACAAAAAAAGCTCCATCCTTCAATAAAAACAGAGCAATTAATCGCAAAAACCAAACAAAAACAATTAACAGGCAATAAATTCGTATTCGTACATTTAACAATAAATGGTTCAAACTTCAATTTAACAAAAAAATTAATATTTTGTTACTTACTATTTTCTCTTTCATGTCTCTTGCATTTCTTATATCCAATTTTCGAAATTCCTGGTCTAAACATACTTACTTATCAGGCCGGCGACCCATGAAGGGTCCGAGCCTGAGCAATTGCTGCCTTCCATCGTTGACGGTCCTGGGCACGATTACTTGGTCTTTATACCGGAGATTCGGTCTTCCTCTCCTTCTCGAACCAGTAGGCTCGGATTCAAAGACCCTCTTTGCGGGAACATTGTTGTCCATGCGTTCGATGTGGCCGAGCCAGTGCAGTCGACGGATTTTTGCCTTCCGGATTACATCCACATCCTGGTACAGCTCGTAGAGTTCGCGGTTATGTCTTCTCCTCCAATCGCCTTCCTCGCAGACGGGACCATATATCCGTAGTAGAACTTTTCTTTCGAGGGTACCAAGAATCAACTCTGCAGTTTTGCTTAGCGTCCAGCTTTCGGCTCCATAGAGCAGGACTGGGAAAATTAGAGTTTTGTAGAGCATGATTTTGGTCCTTCGAGTCAGGAGTCTCAGGAGCCTGGTCTAAATGTTCCCATACATTTTCGATGTGGTATTATAAGCTTTATGCTTTGGGTCATTGTCCTGGTAAGAAGTGAATTCGTTTTGTAGATCCAATTTTTCTGCACTGTCTCCCAAATTTTGTTTCAAAATGTCAATATATTTTTTGTGGTCCATGATACCCTCAATAATGTGCAGCTTTCCTACCCCAGCTTCTGAGAAACAAACCATCACCGATTCGCCACCATGCTTCACTCTTGCAATTGTGTTTTTCTGCATGAGATCTTTATTTGATTTCCGTCATACCATTTGCCGTCCATCTGAACCAGATATATTCAATTTTGATTCGTCGGTAAAAATTGCTTTATTCCAAAAGTCAAAACCCTTGGTATGGTGCTTACGAACGGCTTTTTCGGGGCAACTCTACAGTTACAACCATGTTTCTGAATGCAGTTTCTTAGTGTTTCGGTACAAAATTCCTTGTTTAGTTGCTGACGTAACTTTTCTGCAAGTTTTGGTGCGTTAGTTCGTGGACTTCTTTTTATTGCACGCATGATAACACTTTTATCATGAGCGTTAAAAATTTCGCGTGTTTCTCGGCTTATTCTATTATTCTTTTTTCAATTTTGAATCTTTGAATCTTTTAAGTCCGATATTTCCTTTAAGGACTTACCATCGGTATGGTACTTAACAATAATTTTTTTTACCTCAACGGACATTTCATATGGTTTCCTTCCCATTTTGTATATTTCTTGTTTTTCCGAATTTAAAACACACAACAAAATAAGCAAACGTTTACAGGACAGAAACACATTTGACATATTTTTTAACCGTTACTTGTCCTTGATTTTGTGAATAAAAAAACACTGTACGAATATGAATTTGACCTGATTTTTTAGATAATTATTTTCAGATGAACCATAATGTTTGTAAGACATTACGTATCTGAATTTGAATGTAATGTAGTTAATGATTAAGAATAATTGGTGATTAAAATTTATCGGAAAAAATAACTGTTTTGGTTAAAAAAGAGCGTTAAGTTAATTTTGAATCCACTGTACGAATATGAATTTGATTGACTGTAGAAATTAAATTTTGCTATGACAAACTTTTTTCTATGCAATAGGGAAGGGAATAAAATGTATGCACATAAAAAAATATTGCATTTCAGAGGGATTAGCCTAGTTAGTGGTTGTTAGGTTGAATAAATCATTAAATCCAGAGTGGATGATTGCCGTGGTGTGAAGATATCGGTGACTGCGTTCGAGTGAACTACTTTACAGCTTAGTGGATAGTTGAAGGTTGTATTTATCCATTGGCGAGGTCTTCGCTTCTTCGTAAATCCTTTTAGATGGGATGCATTTTAGTACTAGAGAGAGTCCGATGCAAATTCTAAAAAAATCTTCCGCGTTTATTGTGTACCAGATCGGGCATCCGTATGTTATGACTTGTCAGATAAGTTGCTTATAAATAAGCAATTTCATCCTCTAACTAAGACCAGTCTTTTTTCGGAGCAGTGGATGTACCAAATGAAGAGCAAAATCTGCCCGTTTAAAGATCGCATCGTGGTTCTTAAATCTGAACACTTCGTTGAACAATATTTCCAGATATTTAGTGTCTTTCGTTGGAGTGATTGCCGTGTTGTCTGGAAGCGTTATTTTAAAATTGTTGCATCTTCTGAACAAAGTCCTATCCATGCTTCCTTGGGTTTCTGCTGCTGGTGTTCGGAAGCACATGAGTCGTCTTGTCGCTGTTGATTTGAAGTCCCCACTTGAGGTTGTAGCTCCATCGCTGGTCGATGTTCTGTCCCACTCTCCTTGTGGCTTTCTTCGGTGATAGGAAGGTAGCGTACGTTATGGAGTCATAGGCATACACAATATCCGCGGTGTAAAGATTGAATAGGATAGATTCTAGTGGTACATCTACGTTGATACTCTTCACTGACGATTTAGCAGTGTTTACTTGGACAATGAAAATCCCATTAGTTAGGAAACTATGTATAAGTCTTACCAGACACGCGGAGCATTCAAGGCTGAGAAGTTCAAAGTGAGTCCTTGTTGCCACTGTTGTTTCCTTTTTGTTCAGGCCTTGCCTGATGTCACTATGCAGCCTAAGCTGTGGGTGGTTTAGACCTGAAACCACACTAGTAGGATGGCAGAATTCCGCGCTCTTCGCTAAATGTGGTAATTCTTCTGAGCATTATCGATGCCATGACCGTATTTCTAGAACTAATCAATGCAAAAGGGTCTATAACCTTCCACATATGTATGTACGGTTCAGCTTCTTAGGGACCGAAACCAGTTTAGATATTTTTTAAATATCTGGGCAGTAGCTGTTGTTCAGGCAGTTATTAAAGATTATCAAGAGTAATAGAGCCAGATTTGGCAACTTCTTGAGTAAGAAGATTACATTGCGTTGCCTCAATATTCGTGATTAAGAAGAAATTTCTTCTTATATTCCCAACGATGCGCCCGATTTTTTGAAAGGCATCTCGTCCGTAGTTTAAAGTTTCCCAGTTTTCTCTGAAGGTCTTCGTCTCGGAAGTTCTTCAACGCTCGCTGGAACATGACATTGTTACATTTGAGCTGTGAATGGATAGCTCCTTACTCGTCGCTATCGGGGTTCCATGTCCGCTGGACTATCATTTGGAAGCGCTTGCGAAGCCGTTGTCGGTGAGCATAAATAGCTTGGATGTATTCCGGGAGGTGTTCGTTTTTGTCCTTGCTGATCCGTGGTTTCTTATGGCTTTCGACGACCCCATTAACTACTGCCTGAATGTGAAGAATAGCACTGTTGATTTCTGCGTTGTCCAGATTATGTCATCCATCCTCTGCACACTCGTCCCCCGTGTGTTGATTCCGTCATCCTGCCAGAGAATATGTCTGGCATTGAAGTCCCCTCCCATCAAGCAGTAAGTGTGCTGTTCTGCAAGCGTTGTTGATCTCGGCTAAAAATCCATTTAATCAGACGTGAGCCTCATCCATAAATAAGCAGAGAATACGAACAATTTCCCATAATTGCTCCGATGTATCTTTTCAAGTCGTTCTGACAGCAAATCAGCTTTCAATTGTGAAATCGACAGTCGTTGCGAACAAACATTCTCTACTTAATGAATGTCTTTCCAAAAACGAAGATTATATAATGTGACGACGAAGCGTCTTTTAACTCAGAGACAAACACGTCCTTGTTAAAAAATCAATTCGGCTTTGATACTGTAAAAGCACCACCTCTCCACAGTAGCTCAAACGGTCAGGTAGAGCGATTTCATAGCACTCTCCCAGAAATTGCTAGATGCCTTAAACTTGAATTGAGGATTCATGACACTGTGGACCTAATTTTACAGGCCACTACTGAGCACAACCGAATAAAATACACTCAATCACGAATAAAAAGCCGGTCGAGATAATTCGGGGAAGCAATGGCGAAATTGACAGATTACTCGCACTCCAATTATATCCCGATTCTGGACGGTGACGTGTTAATATGGGACGAATTGCATAGTCATTGAAAGCGATCATCTTCCGTCTACTTTAGACCGATACCATCCCCCCCTCTTTGTTTTCTTTTCCTACAGTAATTTGATCCGAAAATCATTTGCCAACCTCTTGTAGCTTTAACTTTTGTAAAACTGATTTCGTCAAGCTCAATTTTTTGCTAATCCACGTTAATTTTAATCTTGCTTACATTAAAATTTAAACCGTCTTTTCGTCCTTCTACTCTATCATCTTCGGTTGTCTCGTAAAAGCTGTACCTCCCAAATACCATGCAAATTGTCCCACATCCCCTTCTTGCTATAATGAACAATTACGATAGCTTCGTAACAAAAGAAACAAACTCTGGAAAGTCTACCTCAAATCTCGCTCTGGCTTCGACCACTCCATTTACCAGCTTACTCACCTAAAATTTCCTAAGCTTTCTGAATCTCTCTATCTGAAATATATCGACCGAATGCAATCCAATCTCATAACGGATCCTAAGAATTTTTACCGATTTATCAATGCCAAGCGAAAATGTGATAGTTATCCTCCGAATCTCAAATTTGGCAACACTGCCTCGTCTGATCCCCAAACCATCGCAAACTTATTCGCCGATTTCTTCAGTCAATCGTACAACGCTTGTTCCACTGAGCTCGATCAAGATTACTTCTCATATCTGAACAATTCCACCCAAACATAATTAAGCAGATCGACGACTACGAACCTTACTGAATTTGTGTCTCAGGCATTATGCGCATTTGAAGACGGCAAAGAAGTCGATGCCTATTACCACCGACTTTAGTAAAGCATTCCAAAAAAATTTCGCACCGTCATTATATTTAAACTGACAGCTCTAGGTTTTCAACATCACTTCATCAAATGAATCAAATCCTATTTGGAAAGCAGAGAATAAGCAGTAACCTTCAGATCGTCTGTCTCCAAGCCCATCAAAGCCACTTCTGGCTTACCACAAGGTAGCCACATCGGTCCACTAATATTCGTACTTACCATCAACGATGTTGACCGTATTATTATGAACTATCATCTCTCTGTTTACGCCGATGACATGCAAATCTATTCATTCATCTCCTCCCCCTCTAACTCCTATTCTCATCAAGATGACCTAAATAGTTTTTCTATTTGGTGTCAAAAAAACGATCTCCAACTTAACATCAGTAAATGTCAATCCATTACATACTCCCGCAAACGTCCAACGCATCCACATAGAAACTATTTCCTCAGCAATGAACTCCCTTCAGTATGATTTTTACGCAACTAAGGCGTAATCTGTGATCGTGAGCTCAACTTTCGTTCCCATATTGACAATATTATAAGTAGAGCAAATTCTACGCTTGGCTTTATCAAACGCTGGTCAAAAGACTTTTCGAATCCCTATGTCACAAAATCTCTATACATCACCTTCGTCTTCTCGAATATGCCAGCCAAGTATGGTCACCTCATTACGCGGTCCACATTCGTCGTATCGAAGCTGTCCAGCGTAGGTTTCTACGTTTCGCTCTACGTGATCTTGCCTGGACTGACAGAACCAACTTACCTCCTTACTCTGATCGCCTTAAACTAATTCGCCTCGAGTCCCTCGAAGACCGTCGCAAAACTGCCGATCTGCTCTTCCTCCACCAACTGATTACTGGTAATACAGACTGCCCCGCACTTCTTGAATTTGTATCTCTTTTCGACAATCCCTAGAATTTAATGTCTGCAGCCCTCATCCGCATTAGATCACATCGGACTAATTACTGCTTAAACTCACCGGTATCAAGAAAGTTAAGCCTGGCTACCACTATGGAATACTCTTTCGATTCTCATCTTAGCAAAACCTCACTTCGAAACCACCTCCAGTCTCATTCTTTCCTGCGCTAGTGCTCCCTTTCTTTCTCTACCATCTCGGTTAAGCTTTAGTTTTTAAGTTTAGATTATTTAAGTTATCTGCTTGTATTAAGCCTAAAAAAATTGGGGGTGTTGCCCCCACTACCACTAAATACAAGTATCTAAGATACTTAACCAACTTAACTGACCTCACGCGCATGTCAGAGGAAACTTTCGACATGGCGCATCGGTTCTCGCAGCCTCCTATGCGAAATATGCTCGAGGCTGACATCAGGCTTGTTAAAATTATGTTATCTGCACCACAGAGCAGCGAGAAGTTTAAATTTCTTGGACTCAGGCCTTAAAGTTATTGCTGGTACCCCAAGCGTCGACGACTTGCTTCGAATTCAAATAAGGGAAGCGCAGTTAGTAGAATCGAACAACAGACACATGAATGCAGAACAGACTTCTTCTAGTGGCACTACAGTCCGGGACGGACCTGGGCCTCAGTCAACAAGCTTCTCCAGCTGGCACGATCTTTAGCCAGCTGTCTCCAATTACGCGCACCAATTTGGTTTAGGTCCTTCACCACTTGTTGGCGCCATCGGTTTCGTGGGCGTCCTCTATTGCGTTGTCCCACTGGTTCGGAGTCGAAGACTCTTCGGGCTGGAGCAGTTTTGTCCATGCGCTCTACATGGCCATGCCATCTTAGGTGCTGAATCTGTAGACGCCTGACTAGGCTCCTGTCGCTGTACAGCCCGTACAGTTCATGGTTGTATCTTCTTCTCCAGAAACCATCAACGCAAACAGGACCAAGGATGGAACGCAGAACTTTTCTCTCGAAAAGACCAAGGACTTCTTCATCTGCTCTTGAGACTGTCCAGGCTTCTGCGTAATAGAGCAGGACAGGAATGATGAGGGTCTTATATACTGTTAGCTTGGTCCTTCGAGAGAGAGCTCTACTACTCAATTGCCTCTTGAGCCCAAAGAAACAGCGGTTGGCAAGAGTTATTCTGCGTTTAATCTCGGTACTGATGTTGTGCCTCTATTACTAGTTGCCCATCTTCGTCCCGACAGGCTTCTGTCCGAAGTTTATACCCATGGCATAATTGTTTCACCCGTTGGTAGAACTTTCGGATATCATTTCCGCCATAACACCTCTCCATCTCTTCCATCGCGCTTCTCATGCTCTTTCTTTTTCTTTTTGAGAAGCCGGTGCTCTTCCCTTCTTTTAAGTTCGTAGAGCTCACGAACCGCTCTCGTCCTTCTGTCCAGCGTCGCCTTATATGCCACTTGCTTCCCTAGATGCGCCTGTCTGCACTCGTTGTCAAACCAGGGGTTTTTTCTGGGCGGCTTTTTAAAACCTTACACATCAGAGGCAGCTTCTCTGCTGGCGTTTTGACAACGGTTCCATTGTTCGTCGATTGTTTCGTCTGGCAGGGTTGGACTCTCTGAGAGCTTCAGGGAGACTCGATCGGCAAAGTCCCTAGCGGTCAATTGCGATTGTTGCTTTGCGACGTCAAACTATTTTGGTCTTGCTCTACTCTGTTGTCCTTCGATATCCGTGGTCTTACCTTGGCTACAACAATTAAATGATCCGAGTCGATGTTGGCTCGAGAATACTGGAGGAGTGTCTAACGTCGATCGCAATGTGATCAATCTGGTTGACGGTTGATTGATCAGGGGACCGCCAGGTCCTTTTGTGAATATTGAGGTGAGGGAAATGTGTGGTGGCTGCAGAGAGGTTTCGTCCCGTCACGAAGTCCAACAGCTTGAGTCCGTTCTCGGACGTATTGCCATGTAGGCTGTGCTTCCCGATGACTCTAGCAAAGACGTCTTCCTTACCCAGCTTTGCGTTGAAGTCTCCTAGAACGATCTTGGTGTAGTAGATATGTCCTTTCTAGGAGATCGTAAAAGTCATCCTTGCTTGCAGATTAGGCTGATGTTGCCGAATGTAGCCTTGATGCGGATTGTTATGAGGCGCTCGCTTATGCATTTAAAGCTTAAGACTTCTTGCCTGAGTTTGCCTCGAACAACAAACCTGGATGCGGGTTTGTTGTTCGAGGAACAAGTGCTGCCTTCTCTCTTTGTAGCCATCACCGTAATAAATGTCGCAGTTTTTCATCCTCTTTTTGCCCTGACCATCCCATCGCACTTCCTGAATGGCAGTGATGTCTGCCATATAGGATTCTAGGGCCTCCACAAGTTCATCGGCTGCACGTGGTCTGTTAAGGGACCTCACATTCCACGTGCAAAACCGAAAATCGTTGTACTTATTTCGTTGTCCATGGTCGTCAGCAGTAGGGTCATCCGTATCCGAGGCTTGTTGACGTTTCTGAACTCTTAATTTTTTTACCGGGTGGGGAAGTTACCCCCACACGAACCTGGAGGACCGGGTCCTAGTTTAAACCCCTGAACAAGGGGCCACTGCATGCAGAACAGACAGAAATGTCAAAAACAGACAACTGCAACGGTCCCCCGGACTGACATCTTTTATGTTTGTCTAAAACCTACACCAAACCTGAATTTCAGACACTACAAAGAAAACAACCGATCAATTTCATTTACAATATTTTTTAGCTTAAAAATGAATTTTTATTCACTTATGTGTGTTTTGTGTGTTTTATAACATTACCATAATCATAATGACAGTATTATTGTTATTGGTTATTAAATTTACTTATTACATGTCTAAATATTATATCCATAAAAAAAAAAAAGAAAAAAAAAGATTTTCCCTTTCTTTTTCGCTAATATTTCTCTACTGTAAGTATATTTTTAATAAGCTTTTGCTTTCCAAACTATATTTATACAGAAACTTGTCACAAAAGCAAGTGATATTTTTGTTTTAAAGAAATAATTGATTCACATGAATATAAACAAATAAATAAGTGTTTTCGTTTCAAAACTTTTGCTTCAAGCCAAATATATCTCAAAATTGTTGATCTGTTTGTTTGAGTTTACAGCAAATTTTGAAAAAAAGAATGAAACGAGAGCTACATTAACACGACGATGCGTAGTAGATTTTCAAAGACAACGACAAAGAGATGATTACGATGCTTACATTTACATCAATATGAATGATGGCGATACTGAATACATAAACTTTCGATGAGATGATGTGACGTTAAACTTAGTCAAGAAAGAAAAAAGAAATCGGTGGAATAAATGATTCAAGATCAGTTTTAATCAATAGAAACGCAAGAACGTTGTTCTTGTACGCGAGTTGTTGCTGCTGACGGATGAAGTACTAACATTGGATGCAGATGCAACTATACGGCGGGCACCGACGGCCGACCGTGATGGTAAATGCTAGTCTCTAAATATGCCCCTCGCCTTAGCCGATATTTTTCGTACCCTACCGCGACTGCTAACACTTACTCGTTGCTCAATGTTATCGCTATCGGCTTCATCGTCATTGCTGTCTGCAGCGAGGGACGCTAAGTTACCATTTGCGTGCCTTAAAGGAACTCTTCTACGCGCACGACTATCAGCCGTATCATCTGAGTCCTCATTGTATCTAGGTCGTTTCTGATTTCGCGTATTTCGTGATCCACGTTGTTGTGGTCTAGTCGTCTGATACTCGTCATCGTCATCATCATCGAATGGATGTTCCGCATCGTCATCATCGCCGTCGGAGTTGATATGTCTTTTCCTTCGTTGACGCATACGGCGGTAAGGTCGCCTATTACTTGTGGTTGCTGAGCGCGGGTTTTGAGGCTGTGGTTGGCGGGAGGACACATAAGACGTGAGCGGTTGATTGTCCTCCGAATCTGAATCTTTAGAATGTCCATCTGTGCCTTCATCAGAGCCACCTGAATCTTCTTCCGCTTCTTCAACAACATCCTCGGCGTCGTTCTCGACATCCGGTTCTGTTGCACTAGCTTCTTGACTGTATCGCGGTCGTGCACGTCGTCTGACTATCACTGGGGCAGTCGGCAGCTCAATTGGCGTAGTACTGTTTACATTATTACGCATTCGCAGGCGGGATGACACATTACCAAAGAGACTTGGCATTTCAAGGGGGTCTTCAACTATATCGAGTTCATCAGCATTACGCTGATGCCGCGAAAGTACTCGCCGAGAGTTACGAATTGTAGACGGTCCTGGCTCGTCGTAATTGTGATCAACTTGAACTTGATGATGAGAATTTGTTGAAGCATTCCGTAGCACAACTGAAGAGGAAGATGGTATTGTATCTTGATTTGTAGTGTTCGAGCGCGTGCGGTAATTAGTTGCAATTGGTAATCGTACGTTTCTGGCTGGTGCACCGCTTTGACTCATATGCTCTGAAATGATGAAACATTAAGTAAATGTGTCTAAATGGTATTTGAGGAAATATTTCTTACCTAATTTTTGCCTTCGATGATTTTGGCTTGGGGCAAGTGGTTCATTGTCACTCTCATCGTCATCGTCATCATCGAATAGAACGTGTGTATTTCGATTTGTTCTCAGCTGCCGATTAAGTAATGGACCACGACTTGTGGATGGAGCACTGAGAGTTCCATTTACAACCACACCACCACCGACCGCATCTTGACTGGAATCAGATGTTTTCTTCGGAGCCCGAGGATTTCCGCGAGATCGTGTAGGAACAATCTGCAATAATAAATTATTTAAATGCTTACAGACGATCAGTTAGCGATGTCACTTACGGGTTCGTCTTCATCATCATCCTGGTCTTCGTCGTCTTCAGCACTGCCTCGTGCCCATTCCAAGATAGCTCGTCGTGTGCTCGATCTTGTAGGTCGCGTTGTTTCATGTTCAGTCTCAGAATCTATAACCGCGCCGCGCGGATTTCGAACTGGCAAATGATAGCTATGATCTGTTTCTGCAGCTGTACGCCTGTTGCTTATACGCGTAGCTCTAGATGGACTCTCGACTTGGTCCTGAGCAGGGGATACTGTCGCTAGTGCTGCTGCGGATGTAGATGGCTGAGATGCATTTTTTGGAGGTCGACCTGCACGTCTCTTTGGTGTTTGTTGAATACTAGGCACTGAAACCTCGTCTTCGTTTTCTATCGTTTGCTCTTCGTTATCCTCTGAGGTATTGTCCTTTCTGCGCTGTCCTCTCTTGTTAACACCACCAGCTCCACCACTTGTTC
Organism: Eristalis pertinax; assembly: GCA_907269125.1. Classification (NCBI taxonomy): domain Eukaryota; kingdom Metazoa; phylum Arthropoda; class Insecta; order Diptera; family Syrphidae; genus Eristalis; species Eristalis pertinax. The sequence continues at coordinate 114,972,743 of OU026145.1, read as the reverse complement.
GTTTTGTTTTTCCTCGATTTCCTCGATTTCTCTTTGAACTACTGTTCTCATCATCATCGGACTCGATTCTACGAGTCCTCTTTGCCTCCCGATTAGTTTTTTGTGTTTTCCGTCGCTTCACACTTCCACGACGATCATTCGGCTTGTAGCTGTCCTCTGAATCGTTTCCCTTGTTTCGACTCGATGCACTGGGACCTGCACCACCACCCCCACCAGAACTAGCAATTTTTTTTGGAACTCGATTCTTGCCCTCACCTCCCTGGTTGTCATCATGACTATCGCTGTCATCCTCCGACGAGGACGATGTATCACTTGTAAGTGTACTCGATTCACTAGAACTGTTCCCGTTTATCTCCTGACTATTCGGACGGGATGCGTTACGGCGTAAATTATGGCCACTCGGACCAGGCAGTGATTCATTTTGATTGGACGACGACGTCACACGATTCGAACTAAATGTTGCTGTACCAGACGCATTCCGTGGCAAGCGTCTCCTTTTGTTTTTATTACGATGCTGTCTACCATTTGCCGTCGAACAGTGCCCGGCCTCCTCATCAGCATCGTCATCATCGTCTGAGCTGTGGTGGTTATTGGTTCGACCATTTGTGGTTTTTGCCCTCGTCGATGGACCCGAACGATTGCGACTCCTATCTGGTGGCGTTCGTTTAGGACTTGATATATTTGCGCGTCGACGAGCCGCTTTCCAATTCGAAATAACTTGTTTGATGTGAGTTTCAAAGAGAGCGCTTAAACGAAGTGTCATCGAATAAATCTGCAAGCATAAGAAGCATTTAGTATTTTAGTAATTTTATACTACATTGGTAGGAGTGATAAGAGATAAATTATAATAACTATTACATCATTATGTTTTAAGCAATGATGAACTACTAAATACTTTGCATTTGATCAAGCGTCATAAAATAAAATCGTTTACATTAATGAGGAATTGCAGCAGAAAAGCAATCAAGGTGATTGCTCACAAATATAATTCGCCACTAGCATAAAAACAATCTTCATTTAAGGAAATTATGAAATTTGTTAGTAAGTTGAAATCAAATTCTCATGCTTTATTTTAGTGTTTTTCATAAATAATTACAATATTTGGAGACAATCTTTCTAAACACAAACATTTCCTAATTTGTCTGTCAATCTGTCAACAAAATCTAGATTCAGTGCTTTTTTACAGTATAAGCGCAGTTCTAAACAATTCACAATACAGTGTCCGACAAAACTAAAGTAACACATCACTCGGTGGGTGTTTTACAAAAACTAACTAAATTTAGAAACAAGTGTCACAACAATATGTATACTAAGGCTATACTTCTTTTGGCTGAGGAGGGGAATGTCAGAGGAATTGATATTTCGACCCGAAGAATAATCCAGTATCGCCACGAAGCTTGGAAAAGCATCATAAGCGATTTCAATTTCAGTTGTTTGCAAGGCTACAATCATTTTTTGGAACCTACGCATTTTAAAATCCTACAATGCTAAGTTGATGCCTGACGGATTGAGCGGACCTGACTGAATGTCTTTCATGAATCTAATCTGACTAATTACGGACATTTTTAAGACAGATGAAGACGTTCTGATTGATACCATGGACCAGGTCATTTGTAAGATATCCAGATGAAAAACGACCATTTGACAGATCCAACAACTGACAGATAAGAGTCTTGAACAAAATTTCTTCTACTCTTTTGTAAAGGGTGTCCCATAATTCACGCAAATTGTAATTTTGATAGAAAATACAGATTTTTAATTAAAAAGCTTAATTTTTTTATTGATTCATAGATTATACAGATTGGGGTTATGTATGGAATAGCACATCGGATAAATGGCCGCCACGGCTTTGCTGGCAAGTATGTACTCTTTTATTGACATTTTCTATGACCATTTCGCAAAACTGTGGCAATTTCATTAATACACCTCTCAATTTCTTCTTTCAAGGCATTGGACTTGTTTGCATAAACCGTTGGCTTCAAAAAACCTCAAAGAAAAAGGTGCAATGGCGTTAAATCGCTCCGGATGGCCAATTCTGATCGCAAAAACGGCCGATACCACGATTGGGAAATGAATCGTGCAGTAATTGAATTCTCTCTTTGGCTGTATGGCATGTGGCATCGTCTTGTTGAAACCACATGTTGTCCACATTCATGTCTTATAAGTTAGCCACTAAAAACTAGGTCATGGTAACGGTAACTCCATTAATTGTTACTGTCTGACCAGCAGTTTTTTCGAAGAAGAATGCTCCAATAGTGCATTGTTTCTCAACAATTACTCGTGGGTTTTCTAAACTCCAAATGTGATCCAAATTTTGACAATTAATGAAGCCATCAAGGTGAAAATGTGCTTCATTACTAAAAATGATTTTGTACGAAATTTGCTAACAGTAGCTGACAGACCTTCATTCTTTTTAAAATATTGCTTTACAATGAAAATGCGTTGTTCTTTCGAACAACTCTCTAATTTTTTACAAGAAATCAACTAATAAATTAAATAATAGTTGTCTGATTTTTACTAACTTCGACATTTCAGATGTCACAGTGTTAGTTTTTTTTCGTAGGCTATAAAATGGGTTAAAATTTAAATTATGCGTGAGGTATGGGACACCCTTTACTTTGAACACCTAAAAAGTTCCATCAGCACTTTGGATCAAGGATCAAGCATAGCTTCTACAATCTACAGCACCCCTTCCACAATCAGGCTGAGTTCGAAAACGTAAAAAAAATGCTTGGCGTTGCAGAACTGCGCTAATACTGCGTTTACGAACTCAGACTCATTCTCGTTGTGCGTGCTCTATTGCCTCTCTAAGACGTCAGTCGACAGTTTTATGCCAACTCCGAACGACGAAGCTTGAGACGCGCCCCTACCCACTACGCCACAGGTCCCTAATGATTTCAAATTCTCACAAAAGCATTTAAGGAATGACCTAACTAACTCCGCACAGAGTCCTCAAACATCCTATCAAACATGAAGGGTCCAACACTAATGACACCAATTTTTAAAACATTCGTCAATATGGATGACATTGACATAAATGGGAGACTACCATGTTGGCTAACAATGACGTTTCATTAACAGTTCTACTTTCTACTGTCATTGTCAATGAATGTTGTGTCGGGAATCGAGCCCAGACCTACACCGTATTTGATACAAAGGCATTATTGCTCAATATTCCTTCTACTTGGCGAGGAACTTTCGATGTTCAAATGACCTCGAAATGAAAAGAACTTATTTTGTAGCAGAAGTTTGTAACCAAAATCGAACAAATTACAACAAAATGGAATAGAAGATAACTAACTATTTGAATACACAACAGTTTGTGTGGAAGAGAGATCAAAGATGTGTCAAGAGACTAATTGAAAAAAGGCAAATTTGGAAACAAAACTACTCCTAGGTCCGCCCTGAACTCACTACTACAGCACTTTTCTCCTACTATCCCCTAAGGACCATTTGATATTCGACACAATTGCATTCAATAAACAATGCAAACATTGAAATTAATAAAGAATAAAACGAGTAAGTTTACTTAAAAAAAAAAAAAAAAAAACAAACATATCTTACCATAGACTGGTCCTATACACACACAATGACAACAGACAGACGGAAGAAGAAAGCATGAACGGAAAGGGAGGAAGAATTGTTTTTCGTGATGAATTAATGTGAGCAAAGTGCCGAGCAATGAGATGTGATTCCGCACGATGGCAGAAAAATTAAACATCAAACACTCAAAACTCAATGCAATATGTATGTGTTTTGGTTTTTTTTTTCCTTTTTTTTTTTGGATGACAATATATAAATTACTTACGCGAGACCTCTTATTTGTGTTGTAATTTCTAGAATTTTGAAAGATCAATCGAACGTCCTTCGCAAAGTCCATTGGATCCTCATAATTGCCACCGAGCAAGTCCTCTTTCACTGTACGCAAATCCATTGGGGTATCAATAATTTGTAAATAGTCTGGAAACTGCATTGTATCGACTGGTTCACGGAATGGCGTCGAATCTGGACGAAGCCACATCATATCTAATAATTGACGACAATCTGATCGCCAGTCTCCATCAGATCGTGTCCTTTGAGATCTACGATTAGTCCGGTGCTTAGAGAAAAGGTAAAGCAAAGAAGTTGAGACTAACCTTCTGCCACTTCCATTGGATCTGCGGGAAGTGTTCGAGCAGGATGGGCCAGCGGTACTTGTTGATGGTCCAGCCTCATTATCATTCTCATTTTCTGATTCCGAAGAAATGTATATGTCAACTAATTGATGGTAGACTGGTGCAACATCGATGTCATTTTGTTCCCTAAAAGAGCGGATACATACGTGAAATTCATGTTAATTTAAAGTTTTTCTTCAATAAATACCGTATTATACGAAGGCAAAGATCGGTTATGATTCTGGCATGGCGCACGATATTGGTGTGTTTACGGTTGAACTTCTCAGCGTTTGTAGCCAAGTACCTTACATCGAACTGAGCGGAAGTAATACGGCGGTAGAAATGATTTTCGAAACGCGACTTGATTGTGGTTAGATCAATGGGATACTCAATTAAATACGCATAATTGGGATAAATGTTTAGATCGACAGGGGCAAGGAATGGCTCAGCGATGGACAGTCGCATCACTTGCTCGAGGCCATTGATGATGCGTCGACAGGACCCATCTCTGTCGCCTCTATGCCACTCCTCCGATTTTGGTTGGTAAAGCGTTGCGCGAATTTCCTCTGGCAAGACGGGAACTGCTCCACCAACTTCTTCAGGCAGACGATTCTCATCGATGGGTTCCATGTCCCATGGACTCATGTATTCGTACTCTCCGTTATCCCACCGAACGCGGAAGCACATAAAATAAGAATTTGGAAATTCGGGCGAGAGAAGATGACGTGATTCAATTTGTCCCATCCACCAGCCGTCACCGATCATGCACCTAAATCGATCTCCAATAGTCCAGTTACGCTGTACAGCGAGGTCGAAGGTTTGTCGAAGCACAAGAAAGTCCAGAACGTCTGGCATGTCGTGGTATTTGATTTTAAATGTTACTCCGGACATGTTGCCGTCCTCGTCAAGCATTGCCAGTTTCAGACAGCACAACCTGGGCGGTCGAATTTCATACTTTATTCCAATAACACGAACTAATTCGTGCTCTCGCAGCTCACGGAAACTCCACGGCTCAGAACTGTGCGTTAGCTTGTAGGCTTTTTTCGAACGCACAGCGTCCAAATAGCGGTGGTGTCCTTGTCGAAAGTAGACGACTTCATCACCCATTTGGGGATAATAAGGGGTCTTCCGCGGTATGACCTCGGATAACCATTCGGGAGGCTTGTAAGCCTCTGGAATTTCCCCAGTTATATTATCAGGTATAGCTGAACGTTTGCGACGACTCTTTGAAGTGGCAGCAGCTGATGTGTTTGGCTGAGACGTATCATCACTGCTGCCAGACGAACTTCGGCGCGTAACCGGTTTGCGTTTGGATCGCTTCGGTGGTTCCAGATTGGGACCTGGCTTGTCTGCCACCCAGTCGGAGTAATCCGATGACTCGGAATCTGTTGTTGATGACTCATCTTCTTCGCTGAGATTTTCCTCTACATTCGAATAGCTGGTGTCCCCTGAGGAATTGCTACTTTCTTCTTCCTCCTCCTCCTCCTCCGGAGGTTCTTCGCGGTGCTCTTGGCCACGCACAGCTCTTGTATGATAGGCCGGACGTCGTCCGCGACGTGCATTTCTGACTCCTCTTGGACGACCGGAAGCTTGTAGAGCTGTATTCGCATTAGACGTATTAATCATGATTGGCCTTCGACGCATTTCACGTTTATACTGGTCCATTTCGTATTGGCCAGATGAATAGACTGTTTGTCTTAAATTTTGCAACTGAGAATATTTCATTGGGCGAACGTAAATACGACGAATAAACTTAAAGTTTGTTTCCCTTTGCCAGTTGCCACTACTTTGGCGTACTCCTTCCACGTCGCCAGCTCGACGGGCAATGGCCGCCGCTCTGCCAATGCTGCCGGGCCCACGTGGTGAGTTTCCATTGGCATTTATGGAATTATTACGAGAATCCGGAGCTGCATCTTGTCCCTGTCTATTGGCTAGTGCTTCAATGAGACGATCAATATGCGAGTACCCTCCAGTATCGTCAATTTCCACCCCTTCCATGCCCATGGTTATGTTTGGAACCAACTGCTCAGTCGGGCAATTCTCTCTTCCTGGCACTAATCTTTGATATGTCGGCGGATGCGGATTACCGTCAACGTCAACCAAAAATGGAGGCGGCATAAGATGGGGCATAATTTGAGTTTGTTCATCGACGACAAAGTGTTGACCGTCGCGCAGGAGAGGCCTGTAATCTGTGTGGAAAAAGAGCTCCGTGGGCAACTGAAAAACAAGAGGAATACTGATTATGACTCATAACTCATAGGGATTAAATAGGTTGATCATACATTTTTAAATCTATCCGGACCGACTCCCAAGCCGAAAATAAGTATGTGTCCATGTGAATCGGTAGCGGCGATCATTGTCCCATCTGGAGACCACTTGGCGTCAAATACGCCGCCATGACCTTGGCCATCGATGTGATTTACGAAATGAGCTACGGATATGCCTTGCTCGATATCCCAAAGGAATACCTGTCCATCGTGACCAGCAGAGAGCAGAACGTATTCGTCCTTTGGATTCGATTCCAAGACATACAACTCATCCTTGTGGCCCCGCAGTACGCAGTGCAGTTTTCCCGACCTCGAATGCCATATTTTTATCTGAAAAACGAAATCAAAGAGAAAACGATTAAATGCAAGATCATTTGGCATATAGATTGCAGCTTACGGTGAAATCATTTACAGCGGTAATAACGTATTTGTCTGAGCAGTCCCATGCAACCATAGTGACCTTTAACTTCTTGCCTTCCTCTGGCTCTGGGCAACTAAGAGAGAATATTAAAATTACTATTAAACAGTTCAGCAGTCGCGCATGATATGTTTGTATTACGTCGCCAATCGCTCAGTCATATTCAACTTCAAACTTTTCCATTGTTGAGATTCAAAAGTCCAAACATGTGCAGTGCCGTCCTTACTTCCGGATATGAACTTCAGACCTCGATGCGCCCATTGAACTGAGTCAACCGCATCTGTATACGCCTCAGTTTCGAGTATCCTTTTCGGGCCATCCTCGGACATAATGTACACTCTAGCATGATGATCTGCAGAGCCAGCCGCTAAGAACATGCCACCAGGTGAGAACGATGTGCACATCATTTGAGCTTGACCTGGTCTTAATTTTTCATGATACTGTATTGGTTTTGGAGCAAATATCGTTTTTCCAACTCGCGGCGTAGTATACTGCCAGAAGGCAATCGAACCGTCCGTACTTGTTGTCACCAAATACTTCAAATCACCCCTGGGTGATGGACAGAAATTCACCGAAGTAATCATTCCTGTGTGACCTGAAAGTACGGCGATTGGCGATGTGGTTTGCAAGTCCCACACCCGAAGAATGCGATCCAAGGAGCCCGCGGCTAACATTGTGTTGTCCAAGTTGATTGCAATGTCTGTTATCTCCGCTGAGGCCCCACGCAATGTGGCCAGCAGACGGCCATCAATTGCACTCCATATTTTGATCAGCAGATCATCAGCACCCTTTGGGATGCAAAAAGTGAGTGTTAATGTTGTTTCTTTAAAATGAGCATTTGCTCTGTGTTTCCCTTACCGTTATTATGTATCGACCAGTGCGATCAAAAAGAACGCAATAGACGGATGATAAGTGTCCCACGGTTCGCCGTAAGAGACGTGTCTTACTGTATAAGCTTGTGGGAATGACAAGCTTCCTCCGTACTGGACCTCCATACTCTCGTCCAATAAGAACTTTATCTGTTAACGAAACCAAACATAATTTAGTCATTTTTTTTTTTTAGGATGTTACACATTTTCACTTACCTATATTGTGAACGGGTTTCGTTACGGCAGAATCGGGCAATGATACTCCGTGTATTCTAGTGCAGTAATCCAATAACGATCTTGGCCGAAATATACTGTCTTTCGTACGCAATAAACTTTGTCGGCCGCTGCCAAGCAATGAAGCTATACCAGGAACCGCTGGTGTAAGCTCATTATCAAGTATCGGTCCAATGCGACAGCATATTTCCAACAAATGATTTGCTCCAATGTGGGAGTATTTAGTTTCCTGCAAGCGAAAAGATGATATCATGTTTAGAATGGGAACAAAAAGGTTTGTTTGGAAAAAGAACAATTCGTTGTTTGATTATTTATCTTTGAGTGGAATTGGACACATCTAGAGGAAGAATGGAATTCAGTTTCACAATGCGAGGGTGTAGGGTGACAATAGAGTTGAAAGTAGCTGTTATGACGAGGAACAATTTTAGGAAGTGGCTGCTTTGTGGAGAAAAACGAGTGTTTCATGTTCAAATGTAAACAGCCAAGCGGAGAACGCCTTAAGCATGGAGAATAGAGAATAGAAGACGGTCTTTTGAAAGGGATTAAACGTATTCTTTAGCGAGCTACTACTTGACAGAACGAAGACCATAAGAAACAGAAGCCTTTCCCAAAATTGTTGCATCAGAACCAGCAGGTATCAGTATTTTGTCTCAACCATGACTGTCAATTCACTTGCAGCGGAATCGCCTTGTGTGATATTTTGTTCTACATTGGTTAAAGGAAGGAACAACAGGCAGACATTCGAACCGTTCGGGCTAAGGTTTCACTCAACATACATAAACGCGATAGATAGTGATGGATGATAGCCTTAGACCCCTGGTACTATACGGTAGCTAATTAATAAATAAACGATGGTTGATATGGTATAGTGGGGTGAATGCTTTGACTTCTACACTGGAAGTCGTTCGTCCATTTCCAAGCACTACAACTTTGAGCAGCCGCTCAACAGCTAAAAATCTGTGTAGCTACTGTAGAATGCGTAAACAAAATTACTCTCCATTGAATGTTTATATTTTATCGGTGGTTTTAGTTGGAATTTGATATTTGTGTAGATGTGAAACATTGTGCATATGGATGTATATACATACATTGAGATAAACGTACGTAAGCTGCTCAGACTTTGACCATTGTTTGTCAGTCAATATTAAGACTTCTTCGTTAGTGACTAGGATGATGGATATGATTAGATGCATATGAAAGTACAGTCAGTCTCAAAAGTAAGTATACAGCATAAAGTTGTTGAATTAAATTCAGACGTCAATCCAGGAAAAAAAACATTGAGTGCAGTTTTTTTATAGTAATTAGTAACGTATTTAAATCAGGAAAATATACAAGCATAGTCCAACAACTACAGGGTCATACACCAAAAATTAAGCAAAATGTACTTCCCAAAAGTAAGTAAATACACAAGTAAATTACGTAAAGCCACCTTCCATAATATGGGGACTTTTGGTAGCAACTAGAGTGATCAATTTAGTGTCCACTGATCAAAAAACGGATGGACTTGGTTACTTGAACAATCTGAAGAACAACCTGCGGCAACAGCATTTCCAAGCAAAGTTTAGAACGACAATTTGTTGCTGATGGAAATGTCGTCACATTTTTGGGTTATCACCCACTGTGCCTATGGTTTATGCGAATATGTAAAGGAATTGCAAAATCAAAAGCTAAATGAATTTTGGAACTTGGGTTTATTTCAGTCTACCCTACCCCATTTGCAGGTAAGATATATTTTTGTTACCAGTTGAAATTAAAAATGTTTTGTGAGGGTATAGCATTACATACGAGGGGCGTTCAATATATTCTCGGTATCGGGGTGAAGCTGTGGTTGTATATATAAATTGAATTATTTATCAAGTAACACTATTATTTTAGTGCATTCATGTAAAATTTCATATAAATGTGATTATTAATTCGCGTTTTATCTGTAGTTAAACAGAATCATAATGGCAACTGAGACGATGATGGTGAAAATTGAGCATCGCGCTGTAATTAAATTTCTCACTAAGCAAGGAAAAAGTCAAAAAACTCTTCATGAAGAGACGGTGGCTGTTTACCAGGGTTCCGCACCTTCATTATCAACTGTGCAAAAGTGGTCAAGTGAGTTCAGGAGAGGCAGAGAGAGCATTGAAGACGACCCCCGCTCCGGCGGCCCGGCTACTGCTTGTACGGGAGAAAGCATCAAAGAAGTCGAAAAACTTGTTCTTGAGGATGCCCGAATAAAGGTGAAAATCATCACCAAGCTTTCAATTGGTACCATTCACATCATTCTGCATGACCATCTTAACCTTTCAAAGGTCAGTGCAAGGTGGGTGCCACGAATGCTCACAGCGCCTCAGAAAAAAGTGAGAATCGCATGCTGTAGAGAGCTCTTGGAGATGTGTAGTGAGAACGCGGACGGTGTTATGGATCGAATTGTTACTGGTGCCGAAACATGTGTCCACCACTATGACCCTGAAAGCAAACAAGAGTCCATGCAGTGGCATAAAAAAGGAACAGACCCCCCGAAGAAGTTCAAAGTCACTCCGTCTGCCGGGAAGCTCATGGCCACAGTTTTTTGGGACTCAAAGGGAATCTTGCTAATTGAGTACAAAAAAAAGGTGAAACCATCAACGCCACATCCTACGCTTCCACTTTGCATAATTTGCGGGAGGAAATTAAAAAGAAAAGACGGGGTAAACTCGCAGCGGGTGTGTTGCTTCTTCATGACAACGCTCCTGTTCACAGGGCGCGAGTTTCCAAGGCTGCTGCGCGAGATTGTGGTTTCGAAGAAATCCAACACCCACCCTATAGTCCAGACCTTGTCCCTAGTGATTATTTCCTGTTTCCGGATTTGAAAAAATGTCTTCGTGGAAAAAGATTTTCAGATGATAAAGATCAAGTCGGCAATAAATGGGTATTTTGCAGAGAAAGAGGAAATTTATTTTTTTGAGGGCTTAAAAAAAAAGCTTAAAATGCAATCCTCGATTTTCGCAACACTAAAGTCGTCACACTTCTTGACTCTGTAAGTGCAACTTTTCGATTTGTGCAAATTCTTGTGTTTTATGTTCATGTTCTCGTTTTGGTTCGTCATTCATGGCGTTAGTTTACAGTTTGTTTTCTTGGATCCGGATAGATTTGTTTGTCAACAATCACACAAATACTTTAGTATCTCTCTTCAATTGTGCCTTTCTTAGTTCAGAAAATTCGTGAAGCATGGGTGTTACAAAAATATTATAAAATTATCTTCGCCGAAGTAGGTAAAAGTGTCTCAGTAAACGTACTTTGTGAACAATATAATGTTTACAAGTCATCAATAAGCCTGATAGAAGCAAAGGGAAGCATTTTTATACAACTTCTGATTTAAAAAAACTGCGTTCAACAATAAGGATTTGAACACATTGCCATTTTGCAAATTGACTATAATTTCTTATTTTTAAAAAATGTTTAACCGGTAATTGCAAGAACCTCGTAAGTCGAGTACTGCAGTTAGGAATTAAGAATCATTTCAGTTCGAGTTAGATAAATGTGAAAAGCAGTTCCTGCGAAGTAAGTTGATTTCAGAGATGGACAGCATGAATGAAAAAGTGCCTGCGTGATGTTAAACAAGTATAAACAGACGATTTTATGGTAGCATTACGACTCGATTGAGAAGTGTATTTTTTTATAAACATAATTAGGTTTTTTTCGTGATTGATTTTGAACAGCAATGTACACAGTAAATGTGCTTCCAAATCACATCCAAGGACTTTGCGCCGTTGTTCTGAGACATGGTAAAATCTACGAATGTTAAACACGTACCATGCAGTTGCATTAATTACGTTTAACAGCTTTTGAACAGAAAGGTTATCGCAGTCGGCAGACAGATCGCAGCCATAGGTTAAGATGGGCACTATGAGTGCTTTGGCAAGTTTTAATTTGACATCAACAGGGAGCATAAATAACAATAACAAACATTTGCTTTTATTTGCTTAAACATTTTTCTGATTAAGTATGTTCGATATGATTAGATTATTAGATACACATGAAAGTACATCCTTAACACAATTTTATTGTCTAAGTGAATTTCTCGGTACCTACTATAAGCTCATTCTCATTCATCCCATTTGATGTTTAAATGGTGATTACAGACGTACACATTTGTAGATACATAAAATATGTATGAGGTATGTGTACTAACTACAGTCGTACTGTTTAATACCAGGGAAAGATAAAATGTACCAATAAGACGCAGCCACTGGGTGTTTATGTACATACATATTTATGTAGTTGAGTTCATGCGAGACAATGAAAGTTCGCATCTTTATTTGTGGTTTGCAGATCCAAATAACTATTGCTCAGAGAATAGATATGTGTGCAAAAACAAGTTCATCGCTTGGAAGGTGGAAATCAATCATTTTACTCATTATCAAATATGTGGCATTAAATTCATATTAATCATTTGTTTCCATAGAAAACACAAACATATACATATATACATGCATATACACATTTTTCAGCCTGCCTCAAATCAATCAAATTCTGCAACCCCTAAGCGACCATCAAATTAAAAAGTAATTGTGAATGCACCATTTAAAGACTGGCGTAATCACCAACAGTTTGAGTGGCTCTCTGGCAAAAGAAACAAAAGTGACATTCAAACATGGAATGGCTATATACAGAAACATAATGGCCTCTCGCTCAGACAATATGAAGTCTTCTTTTCTCCATTCATCATGCAAAAAAATGGCTGCCAGAACATAAAATTTGCAAATAAAAGGAAATAATTATTGTTTTTTTCAATAACACGCCCATGTCATGCTTTCTATTTTCTCTAGTTAATTTTGAAAAACGAATGGTGATTGCATATTCATGAGAAATGCAGTCATGAATGGAATCTTAATTAATTGCAATTTATTCATGCAATTGCAATAACAACTAATTGCTAAATCATTGGATTAATAATTCCTTTTAACTTCCTTTTTGTTAACCTAGGTTGTTCTTCTTTCGTTCTACGCACAAATATAAACAAAACCACCAACACAAAATGGTGATTCATATCGCCGCTGTGAAAGAGAGCTTACATAATTTACTACAAAACACCGACATAGGTTACGAGTTGACATTTTGCATAAAGTGCAGAGAGAGGCGATAACTATGTATCAAGTTGAACATTATTAAAATCTTACGAAGCATATTATTCTCATGCGAGAGAAGTTCCAGAGACAATAAATAATTGCATACATACGCATACGTATGTACACATGTATGAGCAGCATAGACAATAAATCGGTTATCAAAACAACATAATTTAAGGACGTTTGCAAAATGATACCGTGCTGATTAGGTAAATAAAAACAAAAAAAGGTGCAATAGTACTTACCAATTCATCAAAGGACTGGTCATGTTCGTTGCCCAGCCAATCGGTGCGCCTCGGGAGAACCTGTGCGAAAGAGAAGGTGGAACAACTTTAATCGTGTGTCACACGCTCTTCATACATGCATAAAACAAATATATGTACATTTATTTGATGCAATATTATAAATTAAATAATAAAATTGCAGGAGTTATGATGAGGAAGGACATGGTTCGCATAAGCCAGTGACCTTTTTCATGACTCTTGACTGGACTGTGAAATGACCTTTTATGGAACAAGTTTCATTCTTTTGTTGCTATATTTCTTTCGTAAAATACGGAAAAAAAAGGTCAAAAGCACGTGCTTAACCATAACACAATATTCGAACCAATTTTTAGTATAGTTTTAGACTTTGAAACAAGTAGACGTCTCGTTTCGAACCGACAAAAGTACAATTGAAAGAGCCTTCATTTTAGTCTAGACCTCGAAAAGTTTCCCTTGAGCGTATTCCGAGAAAACGAGGAAAGCATTTGGTGTACATACCTTCTTTTGTTCAAGCTCCTGGATTAGGACCTGCAATCAAAGGATGAATTTGTTTATTGATAACTTGAACTTTTTATGAAATTGTTAGAGGGTGATATTGTGATCGATTATGAGAATATAAACTACCTTTGCAGTTTCCTGAAGAGGTCCAGCTGCCAAAAATTTTGATATCAGAAAGTATAACTCTGCAACAAGAACAGAAGAATTCATTTGTTTATATTAAATTAACGATTTCTTTAATATTTTGCTTCTTTAATATACAGATTTGATTGTCGGATAGATTTTTTTTCATCCCGAATTCTTGTATGCAACTTTTTTTGTTTACCTGGAGTCACTATATTTTCTTGTGTTAATTGTTTATTATCCATATTTATTGTGAGGTTTCGGGGGCAAACTAATTGAGGACATTTAAATTGCAGAAATTGTCAGATTTTCTACTTTAATCTTGAAGGTATTTTCTCTTTCACATTACACAAAACTATTGAGGGAGTCCGTCGTCAGCCATTGCTTTTCATTTTTTTCTCTTTCTGCTTGAATTCGTATTTTTTTGTCAATTGTCTGTTTAATAGAGGCCCCTCAACTGTTGTATACGTAAGTGTGCTTCTCAAACTGTTTTTTTTTCCGAAAGGAAAGGAATGAAATGTTTTGTTTTTGTCGGGGATTTCGTTTTGTTTTCTTATTTTGAATATTCTTTTTTTTTTAAATACACACATGTCACAATGTGTTTTTAAAAACATTTTCAAAATAAGGATTGTACTTGAGTAGTGTAACGTCAGATTGATGACAGCATTTCGACGAGCGGACGTTTCGACAAAAACTATGTAAAAGTTATGTTTGGACGTTTATTTATAAGAGTATTTGAAAAAAAAACTAAACTTGGGCCATCATTTTAAGCCTGGTTTGGATATTTTATTATTTTGTTTTAGTCCTGACAATTATTATAATGTCACTCTGCATTGTTTTGCATTGCATTGGTCCTATAAAAGCGTTGTGAATGGTTTCAAATTATTAACAGAAATAATTTGTGGCTAATTCTCATTGAAGAACATTGAAGATTTGCATTTGTATTTTTTTGACAGATAAATTCTCTATTTTTGCAGTTTTAAATGAACATTTCTTAATTATTTTTTTAACAATTTCGACGGTTGTCGAACAGAATGTGGTAATAAGCGTTTCGTTCAAACAATTAATATAATAATTAATTATTCAATTTGTTCACCATATTTGTATTGACTTTTTAAATAATAATGATACTATTTGCAACAGAAATGAATTATGAAACGCCTTTTTTGAAATATAGAATATAAAACCAAATGTTTGATCTTTATTTTCCATCGTACTTATCAGTATCAGAAATTCAACATATTAAACAAATTATATTATAACCCAGCAAAAGTGACGATGTGAACGCGGTCTTTTCGTTTCGTCGAATATCCATCAAACAACGTTTGAGGAGCAAATCGTTGAGTGTGAACCCCGCTAAAAATGGTGAGTTTCTTCGAAAACTGTCAACATCATACTGGTCTGCTTGTGGTAGTTCGACAAAAGGGCTAGATGTCACAAGATTACTTGAAAATATTTTCAATTTAATAAGAATTTAAGTTTATCACATTAAAACTTAAATTAAACATGTGCAGAACATAATCATCAAGTACTGTGTTGTTTTGTGAGTCGGTTTTCTTGTGTAGATTTAGGGATGCATTTACGCGGCTAAGTGGGCAAAGACTACTAACTATAGTATTTTTGTAAATAAATTTTAAAGATAAATTCATAAATATTGAATAGAATAAAATAGTAATTCCAATGTCTTGGGTGTCCGACTATCAGTACCGATGGTATGAAAAATTAGCCATAAACGTCCTTCGAATCGGGCGTATTCCCCGCCACATAGCATTTATAATGGACGGCAACCGGCGATTTGCCAAATCGGAACATATTGCCAAAATTGACGGTCATTCGAAAGGATTTGAGAAACTCGCCGAATGTTTACGCTGGTGTCTTGACGTTGGCATCCAAGAAGTAACAACATTTGCCTTTAGCATAGAGAACTTTAAACGAACCGAAGACGAAGTGAACGGTCTTCTCAACTTGGCCACAGAGAAATTTGCGAAACTCCTGTCCGAGGAAGAGAAACTCAAAGAACATGGTGTTCGCATACGTGTAATTGGAAATATCACTCTATTGCCTTTAGAACTTCAGTCATTGATATCAAAATCTATGCTGTGCACAGAAGAAAATAACAAGTTGTTTTTGAACATTGCATTTTCATACACGTCACATGATGAAATGACACAGGCTGTAGAAACCGTTTTGCAACACGGTTCGGATTCATTGGAGGCTGAAGACATTGATGAGCAACTCTTAGGCGAGTGCATGTACATGTGCGACAGTCAAACACCTGCTCCGGATCTGCTTTTTCGAACTTCCGGCGAAACACGTATCAGTGATTTCTTAATGTGGCAGGTAATATACACAATTTTATACATATTCTAGCTTTTGATAGTGCGTTCTTATCAGTTCTTGTACTTTGCCCTGAATCGATGTTTAGTAACAATGTTTCATATTTCTAATTTCTATTTCTACAGCTTTCAACGACGGTGCTTTACTTCACGAGAATTCTTTGGCCTCAAATTACGATTTGGAATTTCCTTGGCGGTATATTTGCCTACCAGAAGGCGTCCACTCACTTGCACCACTTAAACACTCCAAAAGAAGAGCAACTTGTGAAAACGAACAGCCTGTTTACAGATCGTGTTCAAAACTTTCTTCATAGTCTAAACATGTATCGGAGAAGTGTCCTGATTAAACTAGCAAGTTTGGATAAGTAGAAGGCAATAAAATCATCTAGCAATTAACAAATTATCAAAGCAACTTAAGACAAAAGGTGTACATCGTTTCCTGTCATTTTCGATAGACGTGGTATCCAATACTATTGGCAATCGGTGATTTGTAAATATGTGCGTTTTATTTATACTGCAGTCATATGCTCGTTACAAAAAAATAAACAGTTCCATACACTAAGAGGACACATGTGTTTTGATATTTAACTAGCGTTCATACATTTTGTAGCCACATGTGCACTACGTAGAAATTAGTGAAATAACCATATTCATGCCTAGAGGATGGAAAGTAAATATAGTTTTTTTAATGACGACTACTTTAGAAGGCCTATTAAATCGAACGCTCTCTTCATGCGGAACTCCCAGTCGAATTTCTGTATTCATGGTATTATGGGTAGCGAATATTTTCTTTCGGCTAAAGGTACAATGGTGTCTAAATGAAAACAAAGCCTCAAGATATCATCACCTAGGAGAAAAGTTATCCAAAACATATATGTAAATATGTATCTAAAAATGTAAATACGAAAAAAATACCTTTCGAATGATGTTTGTTGCAGCACAGTTAAGGCAACTCAAGATTGTTCATAGACATCTACAGTGGCGGAAAGATAAATAGCAGCAAATACTTCATAGAACAAAATTATTGCATTGCACAACAAATCGGACCCTGAAACTGGAGCCCGCAATAGTACCAATTTTTTAAATAAAGTGTAGTGTGTGCATAGCTGTAGGAATAAACTATTTATAACTTCAACTGACATCAAGAAAGAAATTGAGGAGGATTATGGTATTAACGCTCTACTGCATTCAAACCCATATATGGTTTTTAATATTCAATACGATTTATTTCCGTTATGTTGCACGTGTACTACAAAAATACAACCCATAGAAAAAGAGAGAAAGAGAGTATCTTTTTTTTTACAATTAACCGTTATTTGTTTTGAGTAGTAGATTCGCGATTCTGAAATAAGCTCATTGTTTCAAGAGCACGTGCCAAGTGCAAATCAGTGAATAAAAGTGCATTGTTTTTTTTTATAATAAACAGGTAAGTTCCACGCAATAAAAAAAAAATTCTAATGTATTTATTGTTCTTTTATATTGTTATGAACTTTATTTTATGTTTTTATAATAATTGATGCCTTTTTTTTTGGCTCTTCCTAGAAGACCATATATGGTCCTGTATACATTGGTAGCCTTCTTCACTTCTTTTTGACAAAACCATAAATGGTCTTATATGCATTGGTGTACGAAAAATTCTCTTGTACCATACCACAAAACTCAGTCAGCAAATACGAGGGGCGTTCAATATATTCTCGGTATCGGGGTGAAGCTGTGGTTGTATATATAAATTGACTTATTTATCAAGTAATACCATTATTTTAGTGCATTCATGTAAAATTTCATATGAATGTGATTATTAATTCGCGTTTTATCTCTAGTTAAACAGAATACCCATTTATTGCCGACTTGAGTTCTTCATCATCCGAAAATCATTTTCCACGAAGACATTTTTTCAAATCCGGAAACAGGAAATAATCAAGGTCTGGACTATAGAGTGGGTGTTGGATTTCTTCGAAACCACAATCTCGCGCAGTAGCCTTGGAAACTCGCGCCCTGTGAACAGGAGCGTTGTCATGAAGAAGCAACACACCCCCTGCGAGTTTACCCCGTATTTTCTTTTTAATTTCCTCCCGCAAATTATGCAAAGTGGAAGCGTAGGATGTGGCGTCGTATTTGCTGACGGAGTTTTGTGGTATGGTACAAGAGAATTTTTTTCGATATGGTAGATATGTGTGTTGTCAACGCTTGGATTCTGTGGCGAAGGAATAATCCTGAAACATATATAGCTCTTTTTGACTTCAAGCTAGCCGTCGCCGAACACCTATGCAAAGCTGGCAAAGCTGCATCATTACGGAAAAGAGGACGCCCTACAAATTTTAGTGCTGGCCAAAGCAGAGATGGAACGCCGCTAAGATTTGAAAGTCATGGAAGTCCAGCTCCATCTACTCCCGAAACACCAACTCAGCCAAAAACACCCAGAGTAAAAAGAGCTAGGAATCAGGATTTTCCGTTGAACTCAGTGAGAACTGATAGTGTTGACCATATGCCCGAATGGCAAAAAAACGCCAAAAGTGCCGAAAATGTAACTTGTTCTTGTGCTACAATGATAAAAGGAACTGTTTGATACAATTTCACGAATAAGAAAAATGCAATTAATTTGCCCTTTAATGCATACTAAACCGTATATGGCCAGTAAATTTTTAACAGAAAATCGTCTCAGTGCATACAAACCCAAATATGGTTTATATATGTAAAACAATAAATATATATATGTAGCATATTTTCTTAACCCCAAATAAAGCTAAGTAAATGTTTAAACTATTTTCATTTCCTTCATAATTCATATGCAATACCTGTCCGTCGCCGTTTAACAAAGTCAGGACTATATGGTTGATAATAAAACTACTTGTTCGAAAAAAACCACTTGCTCCAATAAAAAATCTGAATAAACGCTTGATGTTTGCGAAATATCATTTGAACTAATCTCTTCAGTTTTGGACAAATGTCGTTTGGACCGATGAGTCGACTTTTAATAGACTTCGATCTGATGGAAAAGTGTATGGTCATTGCTCGACAGGTCATCAATCCAAAGTACAACACTTTGAAAACGCTTAAACATGGTGGTGGAAATATGATGGTTTGGGCAACTTTTTCTTGGCATGGTGTCGAAACTATTATTAAGGTATCTGGTAGAATGGAACAACAGGCATAAAAGAATATTTTTTGTAATCACATATGGAACCATTCGCCTTCGAAAATCTGTCCATAAACTGGCGGTTTGTCAACAATGACCAGGAGCACACTGCCAAGTCAGTACGACAGTGGCTTTAAGTCAATAAAATTAATGTCTTAGGCTGGCCTCCACAAAGTACGGGCATAAATACAATTGAGAATCTGTGGAATTATTTGGACTTACTTCTTTATCAAAAAAAGGTGCAAACATTTAGACGATCTATGAACAGAAATGAAAGAGGCCTGGTATTTCCATACCGCAAACACCCTGTCAGAAACTGGTGGTAACAGTGTGACGGATCGCTGATTTAGCGGGATTAAATTAAAAGCGCTCACAGATGAATGGTTTTGTTCAAGTTTGTTGGTTTTTTTTTATTGGAATTGTTCATAGTATAAAATATGATAAATTATTTAAATATAAAAACATGCAATTTTAAAGTACGTACTTATTTGGTAGGGGAACATGGGGACAGTTGATACCACCTTTTTAAATTACGCATTCTTTCGGAAAGTATAAGATATACTTCCTTCGCATTTAACGGATTTATAACCCTTTGTGTTGTTTATCGTATTGTTAAGTTTAGCAAACAAAAAAAGTTCGACGAGATATTCTTTTAGCTCTTTTTCTAAAATTTTCAAAAGTAACCAAGTGTCCCCGAATAAGGGGGACTTGATCCCATTGTGGGGTAGACTTGGTTACAGGGGGGATCAACTCTACTGCTTCTTCGTTTAGAGAAAATATTCTCGACAGCGCATAATCAGGGGTGTACCTTCCGTCGTTCGCTTGCTGATGTTTGCGATAGTATCTGTTCAGTGTCATGATAGGTATCCCGAAGATTTCTGCCTTCGAAAACACTCTGAACAGCTTTCCTCAGTTTTTCGGCATCTATTGGGACACGTTTTTTAGCGCCCTCCTTTGGCTTATACACACGCGGCATAATATGTACCAAATAACAAAAATTCAAAACGAAATTATAAAAACATAAAACAAAATTTAAATTCCTGTATAAATCCCGGGATCAAGTCTCCCTTACTTTAATGGGATCAAGTCTCCCCTCTGGTACTTTTTTACTTATTCACAAAATTTGTGTGGAAAACAAACTATATTTTATAGAGAGATATGCGCAAATACTTAAAAAAATAAACACTTTCAAAAATAAATAAAGGGTGGTTAAATTTTAAGGGCCGATGTTGAATGTGAACCACACCTAAACGTCAAGACATTTCTCAATTTCAGACTAACTCAATTTGAACCATGGAAAGATACATAATCGAGCAACGCGTTAAAGTTATTCAGGCTTATTATGAAAATGGGCGTTCAAATAAAAATGCATATCGTGCACTTCGTGATTTTTTCGTCAATTTAATCGTCCAAATGTGCGTACAATCGGAAAAATCGTGCAAAAATTTGAGCAAACCGGGTCTGTAGGAGATGTGAAAACACCAGTGCATGCTCGTACAGCTCGTACAGCTCGCACTGCAGAAAATATTGCTGCTGTTCGCGATAGTATGGCTGAAGAGCCGTCCACCTCAACTCGTTGTCGTGCCCAACAATTGCACCTATCACCCTCGTCGTTGATGAACATTATGCATAAAGACTTGCACGCTTACAAGGTGCGATTGACTCAATTACTAAAGCCTCTTGACCATTTCAAGCGTCGTCAATGGTCAGAATGGTGGCAAGAATTGGCAACAGTGGATGATCAATTTTCGAAGAAAATCTTCTTCAGTGATGAGGCACATTTTCACCTCAGAGGATTCGTCAATAAGCAGAATTGCCGCATTTGGGCGAATGATAATCCAAGAGTGATTGTCGAAAAGCCAATGCACCCACAAAGAGTGACTGTTTGGTGCGGCTTATGGGCTGGCGGCATCATTGGGCCGTATTATTTCCAAAATGAGGCCGGTCAGGCAGTTACTGTGAATGAACTTTTTATGGCCCGAATTGGAAGATATGAATGTGGACGATGTGTGGTTTCAACAGGACGGTGCCACTTGCCACACAGCTTATCATGTGATTTGACACCGTTGGATTTTTTTATACGTCGATAAGCCAGCAACAATTCAAGTGCTAAATGATGAGATAATTCGGCACATTAACGGCATAGAACCTCAATTATGCTTCAGCGTCATCGAAAATTTGGACCATCGGATGGAGGTGTGCCGTCGAGGTCGCGGCGGCCATTTGGCCGAT
The DNA here is from genome assembly GCA_907269125.1 of Eristalis pertinax. NCBI lineage: Eukaryota > Metazoa > Arthropoda > Insecta > Diptera > Syrphidae > Eristalis > Eristalis pertinax. The sequence continues at coordinate 114,951,117 of OU026145.1, read as the reverse complement.
ATTTTGTCCCATACATAATTCAACCATACCAATATTATAATAATAAAAATAAATGACAAAAATTTCCTAAATAATTTGTGTTTTATTCAAAATCAACATCGGCCCTTAAAATTTAACCACCCTTTACATACAAAACACTTCACCTAACAACGCTGTAGACAAAAAAAAATCCAAGAAAAACTTAAAAAAAAAAACTTTACGGCTATTAACAAAAAATACACCCTTCAGGTTAAAGTTCTTCCGTGCGAGTGGCAAAACGCCGTCTGAAGTTATTTTCAATATCAAATGCTGTGATACCGCTTTATTATTCCAACAAAATATTTCTCGTTGTGGAAATAATACCCAGGAATCAAGTCTCCCGGGGGATCAAGTGTACCCATGTTGTCCTACATCTACAAGTTTCAAAACATCATGTTCAATAACTCTGCTTTTTCTTTCCGGAAAGACTAAGCTGCTATTAATGGATCTGAGGTCAGTGTTCGTATTTACACGCTACGTTTTCCTGGGAAATAATTCCCTAAAATTTCTATTTTCCTTGTTTCCTTGGGCTTCTTCCGAAAGTTGTCCGATTGGAAGAATAATTAATTATTTCTTTTCCATGAAACAAGAGTTTGTGTACACTTACTGGCATTTTTGTTACCATTGTGTACACTACTAGGCATAATTTTTAAGGTACAGTCCCCTTGTTTCTTTTGCATAACTCTCAAAAGCATTTGTATTAATTGGGAACCCAGACACAAGAGCTTGCTTCTGTAATTTGGGCAGTTTTTTCCTCATCTCTAAAGAATCTTCTAGCCGTGTTTCCATCATTAGTATTGCCAAACTGATGAGTTATCAATTTGAATAATCCAGTTTGACATTTAAATCTATCTTGGATTAATTCTTTTCTGTCTTGATCTATAACCTGACACTTCTAGTCTATGTGAAGGATACATTCCATAATTCCTTTTTTCGTATTTTCTAAGCTTTATTTCATGAGCCATTGCAATTTCTTCAGCGCTGAAAGAATCTAAAATGGTTTGTACTTTTCTCTTCATGCTTTTTTCACAGCGCTCATCAAAGTCATCATCTAGTTGAATGAGATGGTATGATGAATGAAGAAGGTATTTCAGCTAAAACATGTTTCGGTAATGTTAGGCTTTCATTTACCCACACATTTGTATTTTCCAAGCGCTCTCAATGCTGACCACTTTTGGCTCATCTTTCGTCAAATCTCAAACATAATGTTGTAAAGGTTGATTTATTTGACTTTATTGCTGCCTGACTTTATTGACTTTATTGCTGAAGAAGATGAAACATTACTGAAGCAACCCATAACAAGAGAAAAAACAGAATCTAAGGTCCAAATATCAAAAATTAGCTTTTTCGTAATTTCGGTCAACATACTGAAAACTTATGGGTGTCGCACCTGTGCGCAAAAAGCTTAAACGCAGTTTGTACATATACAAGGCTCCATACCAAACATGGTCCCTAACTTGAATAACACCGAACAACTATACTTTTCGTCTAATGAAAATCAAGAAAACATATTTCATCTATTAATTTTTCATTTCATTCCCCCCTAATAATTATTAACAAAATATACTTCATATATCTTAACAAGTTACTTTAATATTTTATGACAGTTTACTTATTCAACAAAAAAAAAAAAAGTTCAACAGAATCCACGCGAACCACTTAAAAAAAGACACATGCTCTTCAGAGTGATTTTCATACAAAAGAATTACTTACAATTTGAACTTTGCGGTATTTTTTTTTTTGGTAATGCACTATGCTCTAACAAAAAAAAGTGCACAATTATTACGTAGGGTTTAAGCTTTAAGCTGTGAGAGAAACTCATTTTGGTTGACTTATGTGCATGTCATATTTTAATTAAATCCCGCTAAATCAGCGATTCGTCACACATTGGAGGCAGTCTTGGCAAATAAAGGTTATCCTACGAAATACTAAATAATACTTACAGTACACAACTTATGTGCTTAACTTATGCTTTCTATAATATAATAATATGGGTTGCGCTACAGCCCGAAGAGGGCTAGGGCCTAGCTTCTCAGCATCGACTCGTGTTGTGCGTGCTATTGTTCTATCACGAGTGGAAAGGACCTACAGTTTTATGCCGACTCCGAACGGCCAAGTTTGAGAAGCTTTTTTCTAGACAGTTATACTCTTTGAGCTCGAAAGAGGCGGGGCCGTGAAAAGTATTTCTTGTCGTAACAGGAATCGAACCTAGACTGGCAGGTCCAAGTGCGTAGGAGTCGACGCACATACCCCCAACGCCACGGGCCACCAACTTATGCTTTCAGTCATATAGATATTGTTTTTCCTTTGCTTACTCATTTGTGTTTTTTCCCTCAATAAACGTTAAGTTAAATCATAGAAGTGTTTATTAAATATGATATTAAGTTTAAATTAAATATAAACTGATAAGCATTTATAAAATCATTAAAGTCTTAGTCTTATTTTATACATTATACCATCTTCAATATAACATATTGTTGTTAAAAGACTGGGAAATAGTTCCGAAAATAAAAACATCACTTTTCAAGTAGTTTTTAATAATTAGTAAACATATTTGCAAGACAACCTGCAAACAAAATCAACAAATTCTTCCATAAAAGTACATACAATTCAATTGTATCTGTTCATAAGAGATTTAAAACAAATAACCTCTAATTTGCATCTTTTTTCTTAAACTACAATTTTTACAACACTTTTTTTTCGTATGATTCACGTGCTATCTTTTTCAGATTTTCCGAGTCATGTGCACCAGTTGCCTCGACCATCTGTCGAAATGCACCGTTTGGATTTTGAAGTAAAATGTACGGTATGTCAAATTCCTTTACAGTTCCTGCATCCATAACTAAAATGCGATCTGAGTCCATAACGGTGTGTAAACGATGGGCAACGGTAAGTACAGTGCACTGTTTGAATTTAACACGAATAGTTTGCTGAATGAGGCTGTCAGTTCTGCAATAAAAAAATGGAACGGTATCGCTTAAAGCACTGTCAAAGTAGTATTCACTTTCTACTTACTGTGGATCCACATTGGCAGTAGCTTCATCCAACACTAACACTTTGTTGTTACGCAAAATTGCCCTGGCTAGACAAACCAATTGTCGCTGGCCTACACTGAAATTGCTTCCACGTTCCGTGACCATGTAATCAAGGCTTAGTATGGACTGCTTGAGTTCAACCTGCAAGATCAAGGGGATAAATCGTTTCGTTTGAATTGTGGTGGATGTGTAGAACTTACTTCACCCAACGCTTGCCACAGTTCGGAATCTGAATACATTTCAAACGGATCCAGATTATACCTAATTGTTGCCGAGAACAAAACGGGATCCTGAGGTATTATTGAGATTTTTGAACGCAGGCTCTCCAATGATATGGAGCCAGTCTCAACATTGTCTATATAGATTTCCCCCTGGATAGTATTTAAACGAAAGAGTGCGCCAATGAGCGATGATTTCCCAGCGCCCGTTCGCCCCACAATACCAACTTTCCATCCCGGTTTAATGGATATGTTCAAATTTTTCAACACTGATGGACTTTTGGGGTCGTAGTGTAATGACATATTCTTAAGCTGGACTGTTCCATTTGATGGCCAATCTTTTGGTGGCTTTTTCTGAATGTTTGGCTCTAGTTCAAGGTCAGTGTACTGAAGTACACGTTCCACACTCGTCATTTGCTGAAGAGCTTCAGCAACTTGTCGCACACCATATTGCACCATTCCGGTGAGGATCATTGCTTGTGAAACTGCTAGTCCCACATTGCCGCTGAAACTTTCTGAAATAATTTAAATTGTTATTAAAACAGGCAATATGCATGATCTTCTTAGCTTACGATGGTAAAGAGTTATAAAACTGAAGACGACCGCAGTTAGAAAGCCGCAACTAATGCAGTCCAACCATAAACCGAGAGCTGAGTTAGCTGTCATCATTAGATGCCAAACAGCACTGTGAACATCCTGCAAGTCATCAAATTCTCGCGCTACACAGCTTTGTAAACGCCGAGATCGAATTGTAGAAATACCAGAGAGACTGGCAGAAATGTGTGAGAATACCGGACTACGACCTAAAAATAAAAGCACGATTGAGTAAACTTGAATAAGAACAAGAATATATCAAACTTACAGATCCCTTCCAAGCGCTTCAGATCCTGAGAAGATCGTAAATAGAAGCTTAATACTAGAAGATACACAATAAGAACTATGGCGAGTGCCACAATGAGAATAGGATTCACGATTGCAACTACAACGAGTATTCCAAACATAACTAAAGCAATTTGACAGAATTCCATGATAGCCCTCGGTAGAAATTCATCAATAGCGCCCATATCCTTTGAGAATCTGTTAAGGATCCTACCCGAAGGATTGGTCTCAAAGAAACGCATAGTGGCATGGAGAATAGAACCAAACATTCGATCATGCAGTATTTTCGAAGCATGCATGCACACTTTGGCGAACAGATACCCTCGAATAATAGTCACCTTAGCAGAGAAAGAAATTGTTAGATTAGCTAAGCAAATCAAATACTAATCTTACAAAAACAACACCCAAAATGAGCGCACCGTAGATGTAAACACACTCATAAGTCGATAGCCATGTAGTCTCATTCGTCGCCCGAAGGTATTCCTGTTGTGTCCAAATGTTTACAAAGTAATCTGATCCACTACACACGATTTGAGAGAAGACCAGCACGAATGCAAGCACACATAAGAATAGAACACTAGCTCCAGCGTGAATGTACTCCCACCAAACTCTGCCGGAAACTCCGCCTTGAGCCTGTTCTTCCACAGTTTCTTGGGTTTCACACAAATCCTTCTCAGAACTAGGCTAAAATCATGGTTCTTAATAACGAAAGAAAATAGTGATTTGTCTAATTTAGGGCATTTACTGATTTTCTGAAGGAGCTCGTGCTGGAGTTGGTCCGCTGTCTCAGCATTTGGTATCCTTTGACGCCGTCGATATATGGAATATCATCATCCTCATACATTGTCATATCCTCACTCTGGTAACCATCATTGGACTCGGAGTCTCGTTCACTTGCTGGTCTTTCTAGTAATTTGGCAAAATCTAATTCACTGTTTGCCAGTTCGCTGTAAGTTCCTTGCCGTAAAATGCGACCATCTTCAACGATTACTATCCAATCCGCCTCCGTGAGGAAGTGAACTTGATGTGTGACCAAGAGGCGAGTTGAGTTTTCGTTAGCCAAACGGCTGCGTGGTCCAATAACCTCATCGAAGAGATGCTTGCCAACGTGTGCATCGACTGCGCTGAGCGGATCATCAAAGAGATATATTGCGGCCTGCTTGTACACTGCCCGGGCTAAGCTAGAGAATATAAATAAAATATGTGAACTTTTGGTTGCGAATAACAAAAGGAAATTCCATTACCTGATACGTGCTCTTTGTCCGCCCGATAATGAGGCGCCACGTTCGCCAACAATGGTTTTGTCTCCATTATGTAATTGTTCGAAATCCGCTGCCAGCGCACAACATTTTGTTATTTCGTGATATCGTTTTCTGTCGTACGTTTCTCCGAATAGAATATTATTGCGAACGGTGCCCGTAAACAACCACGGTTCCTGCGATGCATATGAAACATCCCCATTGATGACCACATTTCCACCAGATATGGGCAGTTCTCCGAGTAACAATTGCAGCAGTGAGCTCTGAAAACAAAATGAATTGAAACTATTTATCGTGCGAAGTTGAAAGTCAAGCGCTTACTTTTCCCGCTCCAACTGGACCTATGATTGCACAGAGTTGTCCCTTTTTAATGTCGATGTTGATGTTCTGCAGAGTCGGTGATAATTTGGTGTTGTCCCAGTTCGCATTGACTTGGTTTATTAAAACAGCTTGATTATTACTTTCTACAGTCGATTTGTCAGTCTTATGTTCTAAATTCGGAGCATTTTCATCGTGATCTTCCATCAGAAGAAATTCTTGAATGCGTCCAATTGACACAAAAGCTTCTGCTCCAAATGAAAGCGCAAAAGGATACCAAACAGCTGCAATCAGCTAAAAAACCAAAACTGTCTTCGATTAGTTTCTGGGGTGCAAAATATTTTAGTTCTCACCTGGAGACTATTGTAGTACTGGGCCATAGAGAATACTACATCAGCTTTAACAGATCGACCAAGTGCGAGAGCAGTAGTCATTGTAATGTAGAGCGTTGAGCGTTCAGAAAATACTTTAGTGCTTAACTGAAAGCCACGTACATACGATGCGTAACGAATTTGTTTTATTTCTCGGCGCCTTGCTTCGGCGACTACGGCCTGAAAAGGCTTTTCCCATGCGTACATTTTTATGACCTGTATACCTTGCACCAGTTCGTTCATAATCCCCACACGACTGTCTGTTCGTTGGGCGGTTTTCTTTCGAAGCTTCGAAAAGAGTTTACTGAAACTTGTCTGAACAGGGATAGTTTGAAGAAGAAGTCCGATTACCCCGACTAGTGCAGCTATTCCAACTTTTTGCCATATAAGATAACAAATAAGTACGGACTGAATTGGAATGATCCAGATGCTGTGCATATATGCGAACCCCATGTCCAAACGATTGACATCATTTGAGAGAAGATTAACCAGATAGCCGGCTTGTGTTGTTTCGGCTGTTTTTTTCGACAGCCGAAGGGTCTAAAATGAGCAAGAAAGTCAATAATACAAGTATATGTTTTATCCTAGTTAACCTTTCTATAGATCAAGGAGCAGCAGGCAATCCTCATTCGTGCACCGAGTAAATTTTTCCGGAGGTCAACATGATGATTTACAAAACATGCAATTATAGTGGCAGCAACTAAAATCGAACCCAACCAGTGCACGTCGAACCAAATGTACTCGATTCCAAGGCCTGTCGTGTTTGCCATAGTTTGTCGGATTTTTTCAGTCACAATGTTTAGCTTCTTATTTCCATGTTCTAAAGAGTTACTACCTATGTATGCATGGAGAAAAGAAAACAATCCCATTCAATCTACTCTCACTCTCGCATTCAAGCGCTCTCAGACTAAGAGAGTTCTCCTTGTGGAAACAAGCAAACTATGGACATGCCGCTATAATAAAAATAATATATGACCTGGGAAAGAAACATAGTTTAGCCAAGTATACATCTTCCCACCCTGACTTCTCTGTCCTGTTCCCCGACAGAGACGAGTAGCTATCGAACGCTGTTATATACCACCGCGAGATTGCCCTCTTTACCGACGGATCAAAAATGGACACAGGTACTGGGGCCAGATTCTTCTCTGAAACTCTGCACAAACAGGAATCTTTTAGACTCCCTGATATGTGCAGCGTCTTCCAGGCAGAGATCCTGGCAATAGATAAAGCAGCCAAACACTTAAAAGAAACCGATATCCCACCATCGGATATCACCATCTTTTAGTTATCTATATATCTTTCAGTTAGTAGGATCCTGCACAACGAAATCAAAGGCTGTCATGAAAGGTCGCAACTCACTGAGGTCCATCAGTCCCCATAAGGTGAAGTCAAACTCTGCTGGGTCCCGGGCCACAGCTCAATAATTGGGAACGAAAGAGCGGACGAATTGGCCAGGCAAGAGTCTGAAATGCACATTAGATTAGTGCATTATACCGGATCATATACGGCACGATAATAAAAGAAGGCAACTCGTCTTGGCTTGCAAGGAAAGCCTGTCACACGACAAGATCAACTCTTTCTCGCTGCTGCTGATTGTTCGTATGCTGTCATTTCCTCACAGAAACTTGGTTGCATGAAGGAATAAGGTCTGCTGAATTGTTTACTGAGGACTTTAAAGTCTATCGGACTGATAGACGTCCCACTTTTTTTCACACAGAAGAATTTAGTTCGAAAAAATCCACAATCAAAAATTCCACCAAGTCGATGAGTGAAACGCGCAGAATTTATTTCTGCACGTATGAGATTTGCTCATTTGCCATATGAATACAAACAATTCTACCAAGGCTGTGCACGATAATTTCTTGCACAACCACTCATTTTGGACATTTTTTGAGTGCTTTTTGTTCATGGTTGTGCTTATTTATTGGCAAATCTGTAAATTTTATGGGTGCAGAAATAAATTCTGCACGTTTCGCTCAAACGATTCCATACGAATTGAGATTTGGGCCAAATGTGCATAATTTATTTCTGCACCCATGAGCTTTGCTCATTTGACATAGTTTTTGTTTGAAAAAGAGAAAGAATAATGTAGGTGTATCGTTGTCGCACACACAAACACGCTAGAGGAGAAAATTATCTGAACGAGGAATTCTTGAAGCTACGACCAACCAACCACCAGCTGAGCTGGTGAGAAAATCAGAAAATAACCAAAAAATATTTGCAAAGTCCGTCCGTTAATTTGTCAGCAAGTGTTGATGTTGTAGAAAATACTAAACATACTCTGGTGGCACTGCGTACAGATGAAACATTTAATGATTATGTTCAATTCACTGAGCGTATTGCTAGTAGTCTTGAAATACCATCTAAATTTCTAGAAACTCACTATCCCGTCTCCTAGAAATGCCTTTGATTTATGCTTCTGAAACTATTTCAGAATCGAAACAATGATTTGAGGTAGTTTTATTTCAAAATACTATATGAAGCGTATCAATCAATAACAGAAATGTTTCACCAGATTGAAGGATATAACAAAAAAAATTGCTAAAACTTAGGCCAGAGTGGCTTCCTAAATTGAACTGTCAAGACTGAAGAATGGGGTGCTAAACGTACGCCTTGCACAGGGCGCTCATTTGGCTCCGGCCGTCGCTGAGAGGGCCAGTTTTACTTGCTGTTCGGAAATGCTTGCAGAAAAAATGCATTGCTTAATATATCGGATGCAGAACGAATTATGTGCGGAATGACCCTATAACTGTGGCTTGCGTCAACTACAATTTGTATTAGATTTGAGATTAGTTTCAATATATCTAGATCACGTTGCAAGACCGCTATAATGAATTCTGTATAAATTTAATTTATTCTAACAAAATATTTTATGTAAAATCTTCAATGTATATATATAAAACAGTCTAAAACAGTTTCTAACTAGTAAGACGAAATAAAGAATATTATTAACAAAAAAAAAATATGCTGTTTCCTAAAAGGGTTCTTACCATTGACAATGTTTGCAATAGTTTGTAAAGTTCTATTGAGAAGAGTATTTTCACTGGAACCTTCTTCACTCGATCGTACTTGAACTGTGTCTGTCTGCACTTGAAACTGAAGGAGAAGCTGTGCTAAAATGGCTGGAATTATAGACCTGCAACAGATTCCATTAGTACGAGTACAATAATAAAAACGAAATAGAAACTAAATTACTTTAACATGACGTAAATGAAACACATTAATCCATCTAAAATACACGAAGGCCAAAAAGTGCGCAGCATAGCATTTCGGAGGAGAGGGGGTCTCTTTTTTCGCCGAGCACGAGTAATTTCTTTAAACCACTGTCTAAATTAATGCAGCAAAGATATTAGCTATCACTTTCTGCAACAAATCCAACTTACTGCTCCAGTTTGTCACCTAGATCTTTGGAACGATCCTGTGGCATACATTTTGTAAGGTCGTCTTGGCCAAGACCACTCTTTTTACCTTTACAAAGTAAGGGTGCTATCCAAAGGAATAGTAATTGAGAGATTATGTTTGCCTTCACAAGAGGATTTTGTTTGTCCGGTTTCTTGGAACTATCCATGGCTATTCGTGGCAGTGGTGCTCCTGTTTTAGCAGTCAGTTTAATGTTTGATTTATATCTGAAAGTAATTATTATATTATTTACTGTAAAATTATGTTCTGTAGTAAAACTTTAATATTGCCTCTCTACTTCTTATCTTACTACTTTGTTCCTCAAACGAACTGCAAACAAAAATTGTCACTGTTTGCTTTTTGAATAAATTAGTTTGAAATGATTAGGTATCTGATGTAGGTTAGGTGGACAGATATGGGTAAAGGCTACTAATACAGTGTCCATTGACATATCTAATGATGGTGCTGATTTTAACTCTATTTATTAAATTGAAGGCGAATTTTGATGAATTTAAGATCTAATCAATACGACATGGAATAACAAAACTGGCTTTATACTGCAATATATATAAATATGGGTGGCCCTATAGCCTCTAGAGGGCCAGTAGTTACATACATGTTCATACGAATGCATATAACAATGCTAAACAAATTCCTCGATGACTGTACCAAACCTAAGAAGAGCGGTTCATGTAAACGGTTAATCACAAGCCACGCCAAGAGCATGCCACATTAAACCAAGCGTTCAAAAGCTTGCATACACGTTGGGATGCATCATGAAAGACGCGCATGGAGATAGCCTATGCCAAAGAATGTTGGTTGTTTGCTGTTGTCTCTCTCTCTAACAGAAACTGTTAATTTCATTTCTACGAGATGTTAAGTAAGTTAGTTGTAAGACTTAGTTCTTAGTGCTGTTCTGATGGTCAAAGACATTAGTCGTAATAAATCTTCGTCAATAAAATATTTGAAAAAAATTTAATAATAACTTTGTGTTTTTTGTATGATAATACGAAATCATAATATCCTAACTCAGGGCCTAACTTCGCATCAACCACTTGTGTTGTGCTTGCTATTGTTCTCTCACGAGTGGAAGGGACCAGAACGGCCAAGTTTGAGAAGCTTTTTCTAGACAGTTATACTCTTTGAGCATTGGCAATGACTCGAAAGAGGTGGGGCCGTGAAAAGTATTTCTTGTCGTACCAGGAATCGAACCTAGACAGGCAGGTCCAAGTGCGTAGGAGTCGACGCACATACCCACAACGTCACTTTATACTGCAGTTGTAGGACCAATATTGAAGTACGATGTTCTAGTCCGGAGGACGGCACTAAAAGTCCAACAAAATCTCATGAAGATAAGCAGAATCTATAGATCGACATGGATCTGTTTCACAGGGGCAGTCAGATCAACCCCTACAGACGCTCTAGAAATGTAGAAGTATTCACGAACTTGCCACGGACATATAGGGAAAGCTTTCGGCTAGGGCAGATGGAATTTTTCAAAAATACGACGATTCCACAACAATCGGATTATCTGACAACTTTTGGGGACTTCGAAATAAACTACAAAACAATAATTCTCGCGAGAGATGAATCTGATGGAGATAACCCGGTTGCCATGGAAATCTACACGGTTGGATCGAAGTGCACATATTAGGTGTATACGACGGCTACAAAACAGCTCCAATGTATGCCAAGCAGATGTAACTAGTATACAAGATGCAGCCCTTCTTCTAATCGTTGCTATTGCCAGATGCCATAAACGCCACCAACCGTAGATGGGCGGAAAACGATGTGACCTGCATTAAATCAGAACTGGAACTAAAGGTCTCCTAGAGTTAAACTGGAACTGTGTTAGTAAATCACAGGGGCAATAAGTCTAACTGCTGCCATGGAGGTGCTATTGGAGCTGACTCCATTGCAGCTGGTGGTTGCAGAATGTGCAAAAAAACAATCATGAGAATGACAAAAGAAGGAATAGGAAAAGACAGGTGCATTACATCGAAACAATTCGACATGATTCGAAGCTACCGCTCAAATCTCAAAAGAAGTACACCATCAAGCTCAAAACCAAAAAGGAATGTAGCAATGAATGGGTGAAAAATGAAATGGTACACAGATGGATCGAGAACTGATAAAGGAACAGGAGCAGGAGTATTTGAACCACGGACAAAATACATCGAAACCAAATATATCGGGCAAACGCACCAGCATCTTCCAGGCGCAAATCTACGTCAAAGACACATGCATTCAAATCAATCTTGATACGAACTACACCAACTTTGACATAGCAATAATGTCGGGCAGTCGTACTGCCATCTTAGCACTAGACTCCTACATAATCAAATCTTCGCTTGTGTGGGAATGCCTACAGAAGCTCAAAGAATTGAGCAGGAGAAATAGAGTAAAGCTATGCTGGATACCTGGCCATATATGGATAGAAGGCAATGAAATGGCCGGCTCCCTAGCCAGTCAGTCTTTCATTGGCCCTGAATCATTCTGTGCAGTAGGAGACTACGTTCTCAAAGAAGAATTCAGGGAACAAGAAAAAACATCGAATAATACACACGACATGAAACAAACGTTTGGGTCAATACAACCGAAAGAGGTTTGATGTATAAAAATGAGCAAAAAGTCCTCCTAACTGGGCATTGCAGACTCAGAGGGCACCTAAGGAGACTAAGGATACCAGGTCTCTACAGGGTCTCTGCAGATTCTGTGGAGAATCTCGTGAAATCTCAGAGCATGTACTGTGTACAGAGCATGTACTGGGTTCCAGTGTGGACATGGGCACATGCATGAAGAAGATATTTGGGCAAGTACATATTATTAGAGGGGGAGGTGAGTTCACTAGAACCATCTCTCTTTCTCAGATTTCTAAAAGAAACTGGCTTAGAGAGAGTACTCTAGAACAAATCTCGTTCACCTATGCACAACAGGAGTCCAAAGCCCACAATATAAATCTGGGAAGAAGTTTTCATATATGAGGGAACTCGAGTCAGAGCAAGGTAGTATGGAGACACAATAGATCTTAAGGTCGCAGTGCAACATACCCTCAGCAACAATACAAATTGGTATCTCCCGATCAGTGTTTGCCATAGTTTTACTAGTAGTCATAAAAGTTGTGCGTCCAGAATCAAATCCAAGCTTACACATCCATTCGACAACAACGGCAATATAAAGTCGGTATATCCCTGCCAAAGGAGGCACCACAAAACAGGTTGTTTAGAATAACTACATTTTGCAACGTGCATCTTCAGAAGACGGTAGTTTTTTTTACAATTTTGAATTAATGTTTGGAAATAACAATTCATGTGTCTACGCATGTGCAATGCATACACTTGCAAATTACTTATACTTATTTACTTATCAAATTATTTGCCTACTTACTTAACATCACCCATCATCACAAAAGTATTGATAAGCGAGCAGTACCCCAGTTAAATGCTAGTATGTAGATAAATAGATAATGCGCGAAAGGCGGGAGTCCGTTCAGATTGGACTTTGTTGTGCAGCACTAACACGTATCAAGTTACACTATTATTGCGGCAAGTTCCAGCTGAAAACTACGGAAAATCTTAGATTTGCGTTGAATTTATCGAAGAGACGCGTCGCGTACGTCGACTTACACAACAATTCTAAACTGGTGTCATTGCGGAGGAGATTAACTACATCGACACTGATAAAAACCAAAGGCATTCAGAAGTATTTCATTTAATTGAATATTAATAAAAGTAAAACTGTATCTCAGCGAAGTGCAAGAAACTACTTTCAGCATTTGAAAAGTAAGAATTGTCGCCAAGCGATCTTAACGACGAATTGGAGTTAACTGACCTATTTGACCAGGGGACTTTTAGAAATAAATATAATGAGGTAGAGTATAATCTTTTTTTTGCACTAGATAAGTTTTCGCGTTCGATGGTGGTAGCAAATTGGGCTTTTTCGCTTTTATGTGCTCTCAAAATAATTAAATTGATTTATTTTCTGATGTGCTCTCAGTTTTACTAATATCTACTAGAAGACAATTCCCTAAATTGTTGATTTCGTCGACGTTTATTTGTGTGTGATTTTTGTTTTAATGTTTCCGGAATAAACATTATTCAGTTCTCTTTAGTGCAGTTATTACTAAATTAATGTAGTTATCAGCGACTATCAAGTGGCTCACTACAATAAATAAAATGGAAGGAAACATCTGATCATATCATAGATCAACAGAGCGCAATCAGAGGAACGCAATCTAAAAACACGTATCAAATTTGGCATGCTTCTGCTGACGAAAACCACTTTGATTAGACCGGACAATGAGATAATATTAGTGGGAGTAACATAGGAGTATAAACTGAGAAGATACAGTACAATTTGGTGACTTATGCAGGTGATATTGATATAGATGTGTTAACCTATACTATACTGCTGGAAGCCTACAATAGAGCCAACCAAGCACGGAAAGTTCCGCTCTGTGTTGTTGTAATACGGGGGCTCATCCGTGTTCATATGCGTAGACTATGATTCGTCGCCCGTCGCTATCCTTTGAATTCTTTCGACATTTCATGGATCAATTGACACTAGTTATTTTTTGAGTATAAGCGAAGAAATAGTTTTGGCTACCAAATGGTGAAGCAGTATGTTTGCAGAACTAATTCCTTAATCTCACGATAGGCCACCAATGTATCAACAACGATCCTGAACAACTTTTACAAAATTCTTCATGGAGTGCTCGACAACCACGATTGCATTCAGAAATTCAGTGAAACAAGTTTGCAAAGAATACCAAGTCAAAAATGATAAAATGCATACAACTTTGGCAGACAACATGGAAGATGACGTCCCTTCAATAAACATCTTGATTAACTTAACGAGTTAACTGTGTTAAATAATCTCCCCCATGTATGGAAATTAGCTGATTACGGTTTTTAATTGTCTTTGTTAAGGTAGACAAATGCTGCATATATGCAACGGATTAATTAGAAAAAAAAAATCAAACAGCAAACGCTGCGGGCGATAATAGGATTGAAACGAGTATGTACATACGTGCGCCATGGTAGACGGGAGTTTGTAATTTCATATTATCAGACACATTTCACATTGTATTCGTATTAAGTGCTCCATAAAATACTATAAGACAGTAATACCCGTTTAAGATTTAAGTCAACACTTGTGACTTGGATGAAGGTATTCAAATATTGCAGCAGTTTGTAATTAATTTCTCCGATATCGTGTATATGAGGTGAAATTCAGGAATCTGAATATTGTTTGTGGTCAAGCTAAAATTATGTGTTAACGTGGTATGAGGTAGTCAAAAACTTTGTCTACCTAGGCACCGCTATCAATTCAGAGAATGACACCAGCGCTGAAATCAAACGAAGAATAACTCTTGCCAATCGCTGCTTCTTTGGGCTGAGAAAGCAATTGGTAAACAAAGCCCTCTCTCGAACAACCAAGGTAACGCTTTACAAGACCTTAATCGTCCCAGTCCTGCTATGGCGCGGAGGCATGAACTTTGTCAAAAGCGGATGAAGCTGCTCTTGGTTGCTTCGAGAAGAAAATTCTTCGTGCATTGATGGTGAGTGGAGGAGGAGATATAATGACGAACTATACGGGCTGTTTAGCGACATCGACTTAGCCAGAAGAGTGAAGATGCAAGGATGGAGATGGCTAGGTCATGTAGAGCGGAAGGAAACCAATGCTCCGGCCCGAAAAGTCTTCGAATCTACCCCCGAGGGACGGCGCAGTAGAGGAAGACCGCGACTCAGGGGGCGCACGTAAGTGGAAATGGACCTCAACCAACTATGCGTGCGAAACTGGAGACAGCTAGCTAAAGATCGAGCTGGCTGGAGACGCTTGTTAGTTGAGGCCCAGGTCCACCTCGGACTGTAGCGTCACCTTAAGTAAATAAGTAACGTAACTCTGCACAAGACAAAGTTTGGTGATTATATATGAGTACTTGAGTAAAACAATATTGTTGAGTGTGGGTGGCGCTACAGCTCATAGAGGGCCAGGGCCTAGCTTCTCAGCAACCATTCTTGTTGTGCGTGCAATTGTTCTCTCACGAGTGGAAGGGACCTACAGTTGTATGCCGACTCCGAACGGTCAATTTGAGAAGCTTTTTCTAGACAGTTATACTCTTTGAGCATTGTCAGTGAATCGAAAGAGGTGGGGCCGTGAAAAGTATTTTTGTCATACTGGGATTCGAACCTAGACACCGATGTTCAAATGCGTGCGAGTCGAGGCACATATCCACAACGCCAGTGTTGGTCCAAGATAATTTTCTTGTCGTTCCCATGGAACATCTGAGTCTGAACGAATCTTGTCTGCCATGTTCGACTGATTGCATACGTAATTATATAAGATGTTCGTTCTTTCTAGTATTCTCTGATTATGTAAATAACTTTGTGTTCATGAGACAGTCAGTATAGTTCGTAAGGTACCAGTATCCGAAACAGAACCTTTGCTTCGAGGACACAAAGAATCAGCTCTGATGTATAGCAAGGCTAACAGGAAAAACATTTTTAATGTAGAGAATTATTTTTATGTTTTGATTCTACCCCAAGTTCTACGACAGTCGCTGGTCTTGACCTTAAAATCAATTCGTTTCATTTACTTTTCAATAACGGTCCTGCAGCTGAACCGATTTGTAGAAGATGGTCACCATACCATTTTCCCCAGTAGAAGGTTGAAGAATTCTCCCGATCGCGGTTGTCCTTTCCGGAATCTAGTGTACATTTTATTTGGACTCTATTTGGACTTATTTGGACTCTCTTTAAACCGACTCGATGTGTCGCGAATTTTTAAGAGTTGCGCAACACAGTTGGATGCTTTTCGAATCGTCGTCATGGTCACCGGTCAATTGGTGTGTATTGATCTGAAATTCATTAACCTTTTCCTTTATTTGTCGATATGTATATTCAGTTTTGTCTCTAGATGATCTGATAGGTGGAAATTGCACTAGTACTTGTCGATTAGCGTCGATATACGGCTTGGGACTTCGACAGTTTTTGTGCACGAGTTTGTGTGGCCGCGAGTTTCGCATCGCCTGTAGAATAACCGAAGCGTGTTCGACGTGGTACTATAAATAGCTAATCCCAGCATACATTGGTACGTCGTCCACGTACTATAAATAGCTAATCCCAGCATACATTGGTACGTCGTCCATATGATTTGAATTTTATTTGATGCTTGTCCTCGAGAAATTTGTTCATAACGAAATAAGACCGATCAGGTTTTATTGATCGCTTGGACATAACTCATAATGAATTAGAATCGATAACGGAGGATCGAGTGGCCTTGAGATCTCTAGTAGCAAGAAGATATCTAACCTGGGCAGAATTACCCCTTGACCACGAAAAATGAGAGAAATAGTGTAATTCCTGTTGCTTTTTGTTGTTAACAATACTTACAGCATTAGCACTGAGATCAAGGGCAAAATAACGAAAAAGAATTCATCTATGTTTTTCTTCTCTTGTGTGGAAATGTGATAAATGAGGAAATGCTTGATCTTTTTGAGAAAAATGATTGTGATTTCTGCTGAATAGTTGGACTTGGCAAGGTCATGCATAGTGTCTGTTCAGCACAATATATAAAAGGGCGACCACAATAGGTACGAACTGAATTGCAACCCCAACAACTCTATCAGTTGAATTACATTACACGTATCCTAATAGGGCACCGCAGACTCAGGAAGCACTTAAGGAAACTAGGCGTATCAGAAGATCCAGAATGAAGATTCATGGAATGCCAGAACACATTCTGGCACAATAGACTACGAGGGGCGTTCTATATATTCTCGGTATCGGGGGGAAGCTGTGGTTGTATATATAAATTTACTTATTTATCAAGTAATATAATATAATATGGGTGGCGCTACAGCCCGTAGAGGGCCAGGGCCTAGCTTCTCAGCAACCACTCGTGTTGTGCGTGCTATTGTTCTATCACGAGGGGAAGGGACCTACAGTTTTATGCCGATTCCGAACGGCCAATTTTTTATACTCTTTGAGCATTGTCAGTGACTCGAAAGAGGTGAGGCCGTGAAAAGTATTTCTTGTCGTACCAGGAATCGAACCCAGACAGGTGGGTCCAAATGCGTAGGAGTCGACGCACATACCCACAACGCCACGGGCCACCACTTATTTATCAAGTAATGCTATTATTTTAGTGCATTCATAAAACGCGAATTAATAATCACATTTATATGAAATTTTACATGAATGCACTAAAATAATAGGTCGTGGTGCCCTCTCTTGTTGAACTCAAGAGTTGTGATACGTCCAATGGCCTTTCTGAAGTCAATCACCCCAATTACGAAAGTCGTTTCACTTGAACGACACAAGGCGTTTTGAGAGTCCAGTCACTTTACAGGCGTTTAAGCATCGGTATTACGAACCTTAATCGACTCGAGCTTATGTTCCACACACATTCTAAAGCTGCCATTCAAAAGCTTTCTGTCAATTTGTTAACTGGGATAGTTTTCTTAAATTCTACCGGAATAAACATTTTTAATTGTTGTTTTGGAGTGTTTGCTTAATAAAATTATGTGTGTAATTTAAAGTAAATATGGACGGCATTGCAAGTTTATTTATTGGATTAGTGAAGATAACGACTATCAAGAATTGCAGAAAAAGGAACTAATTAACACCAGAAGAAGTATTCGGTTAAGATGCAATCCATTTGATTTACCAGATGCTAAGTAAGATATATGCATTGTAAAATTCTGATAAATTTCTTTCCATCCACTTTTGTTTGCAGTCGTTTGAAAAAAACCTCTTTTGAAATTTGTTGCTAAATTCATATTTTCCTTCACCAGTTCAACCAGCCGCTTTATTTGTTTTGGGCTGGAAATTTTGACCCTTAAGATATAAATAATAAACACTAAATACATTTTACACCATTCCAGTTAAAACATAAAGAAAACTTTTTTTCCATTAGAGTCGTTCACAAAATCCAAACCGCCTTCTTTTGTCGTGTTACTCGTCGTTTTGGTGTAGTAAATCGACTTTCGGAATACCGATACACGACAAGTGTCACAAAAAAAATACGTTCCACATAAGCTTATAGCCAGAAGTCGTTTTATGGTGTAAAACGACTACTTTATCGACAATCGTAATACCGACATCGCAGAGGTGTGTCGACACAAGTCGTTAAACGACTTTCGTAATCGGGGTGAATAAATAGAACTAAAAACCCAAAAATCAACGAAGAAATGTAATTATATCGATTGAGTTGAAACAGTCACGATTGTTTTTAATAAACTCACTTTTATTAAGTAAATACAGGCCATTTAAAAATATATTCAAATGCTTTTCACTTATTTTATGAAATTAATTTTTCATATTGCTGTAAGCGTGTATACAAAACGTATATAATATTAAGTATATATTATTTTGTAATCCTGAAATACAGTTAGCAAAACCTAACCTATCAACAAAATGAATAAATCCTTTCAAAAGGCACATTGCGTAAGAGCATCGCTGATTTAAGTAATGGCGATATCTTCTGCATGTCGCTGTACAAAATTGACATCCATAAATATATGTATATGTAGAAAATTAAAAAATTAAGTATTTGTTTCTTTTTTTCTTAAGTCACTAGTTCTTCATCATTTCCCATCGGATGTGTTTTTGTATGTTTCACGGGCTATCTTTTTCAGATTTTCTGAGTCATGTGGACCAGTTGCCTCGACCATCTGTCGAAGGGCACCGTTTGGATTTTTAAGCAAAATGTACGGTATGTCAAATTCCTTTGCAGTTCCTGCATCCATAACTAAAATGCGATCTGAGTCCATAACGGTGTGTAAACGATGGGCAACGGTAAGTACAGTGCACTGTTTGAATTTAACACGAATAGTTTGCTGAATGAGGCTGTCAGTTCTGCAATAAAAAATCAAATATCGTTTAAAGCACTGAACACTACTTCGTTCACTTTCTACTTACTGTGGATCCACATTGGCAGTAGCTTCATCCAACACTAACACTTTGTTGTTACGCAAAATTGCCCTGGCTAGACAAACCAATTGTCGCTGGCCTACACTGAAATTGCTTCCACGTTCCGTGACCATGTAATCAAGGCTTGGTATGGACTGCTTGAGTTCAACCTGCAAGATCAAGGGAATAAATCGTTTTGTTTGAATTGTGGTGCAGGTGCAGAACTTACTTCACCCAACGCTTGCCACAGATCGGAATCTGAATATAGTTCAAACGGATCCAGATTATACCTAATTGTTGCCGAGAACAGAACGGGATCCTGAGGTATTATTGAGATTTTAGAACGTAGAGAGTTCAGTGAAATGGAGCCAGTTTCAATGTCGTCTATATAGATGTCCCCTTCGATATTAGATAAACGAAAGAGTGCGCCAATGAGCGATGATTTCCCAGCGCCCGTTCGCCCCACAATACCAACTTTCCATCCCGGTTTAATGGATATGTTCAAATTTTTCAAGACTGCTGGACTGCTAGGGTCGTATCGTAATGACATGTTTTTGAATTGAAGTTTTCCATTCAATGGCCAATCTGTTGGTGGTTTTTTCTGAATTTCTGGCTCTTGTTCAAGGTCAGTGTACTGAAGAACACGCTCCACACTGGTCATTTGTTGCAGAGATTCAGCAACTTGTCGCACACCATACTGTACCATTCCGGTGAGGATCATTGCTTGTGAAATGGCCAATCCCACATTACCGCTGAAGGTTTCTGGAAAAATTCGAATGTTTAATGAGGCATTGTCAAATGACGTTGGTGCATAGCATACGTTGGTGAAGGACTATAAAACTGAAGGCCACTGAAGACAAGAAGCCACAACTAACGCAGTCCAACCACAAACCGAGAGCTGTATTTGCTGACATCGTTAGTTGCCAAACCGCGCTATGAACATCCTGCAGGTTGTCAAACTCTTGAGCCACAAGATTTTGTAATCGCCGAGACCTGATTGTGGAGATGCCAGAGAGAGTAGCAGAGAGATGCGAAAATACCGGACTTCGACCTGAAAAATAAACAACAAAATATGAGCAAGTATATTCAGGATGACAATTCCATAATTAATAACCGGGCATACTTACAGATCCCCTCCAAACGCTTCAGATCCTGAGAAGGTCTCAAGTAGATTTTCAGCACTAGCAGATACACAATGACAGCAATGGCTAGTGCGGCAATGAGAATAGGATTCACGATTGTGATCAGAATGAGTATCCCAAACATAACCAAGGCAATTTGAATGAAATCCATCATGGCTTTGGGTAAGAATTCATCAATAGCGCCCATGTCCTTTGAGAATCGGTTCAAAATTCTCCCTGAGGGATTAGTGTCAAAGAAACGCATAGTGGCATGGAGAATAGAACCGAACATTCGATCATGTAGTACTTTTGATGCGTGCATGCACACTTTGAAGAAGAGATACCCACGAACAATTGTCATCTTAGCAAAGGAAGAATCTGTTAGAGCAGTTATGCGAGCCGGGCGTTATACTTACAAAAACTACACCCAAAATTAGTGAACCGTAGATGTAGAGACATTCATAAGTTGTTAGCCATGTAGTCTCATTCATCGATCGAAGGTATTCCTGTTGTGTCCAAATGTTCACAAAGTAATCTGATCCACTACACACGATTTGAGAGAAGAGCATTACGAACACAAGCACACATAGGAAAGTAACACTAGCTCCAGCGTGAAAGTACTCCCACCAAACTCTGCCGGAGACTCCGCCTTGGGCCTGTTCTTCCACAATTTCTTGGGTTTCACACAAATCCTTCTCAGAACTAGCCTAAAATCATGGTTCTTAATAACGAAAGAAAATAGTGATTTGTCCAATTTAGGGAATTTACTGATTTTCTGAAGGAGCTCGTGCTGGAGTTGGTCCGCTGTCTCAGCATTTGGTATCCTTTGACGCCGTCGATATATGGAATATCATCATCCTCATACATTGTCATATCTTCACTCTGGTAACCATCATTGGACTCGGAGTCTCGTTCACTTGCTGGTCTTTCTAGTAATTTGGCAAAATCTAATTCACTGTTTGCCAGTTCGCTGTAAGTTCCTTGCCGTAAAATGCGACCATCTTCAACGATTACTATCCAATCCGCCTCCGTGAGGAAGTGAACTTGATGTGTGACCAAGAGGCGAGTTGAGTTTTCGTTAGCCAAACGGCTGCGTGGTCCAATAACCTCATCGAAGAGATGCTTGCCAACGTGTGCATCGACTGCGCTGAGCGGATCGTCAAAGAGATATATTGCGGCCTGCTTGTACACTGCCCGGGCTAAGCTAGAGAATATAAATAAAATATGTGAACTTTTGGTTGCGAATAACAAAAGGAAATTCCATTACCTGATACGTGCTCTTTGTCCGCCCGATAATGAGGCGCCACGTTCGCCAACAATGGTTTTGTCTCCATTATGTAATTGTTCGAAATCCGCTGCCAGCGCACAACATTTTGTTATTTCGTGATATCGTTTTCTGTCGTACGTTTCTCCGAATAGAATATTATTCCGAACGGTGCCCGTAAACAACCACGGTTCCTGCGATGCATATGAAACATCCCCATTGATGACCACATTTCCACCAGATATTGGCAGTTCTCCGAGTAACAATTGCAGCAGTGAGCTCTGAAAACAAAATGAATTGAAACTATGTATCGTGCGAAGTTGAAAGTCAAGCGCTTACTTTTCCCGCGCCAACTGGACCTATGATTGCACAGAGTTGTCCCTTTTTAATGTCGATGTTGATGTTCTGCAGAGTCGGTGATAATTTGGTGTTGTCCCAGTTCGCATTGACTTGGTTTATTAAAACAGCTTGATTATTACTTTCTACAGTCGATTTGTCAGTCTTTTGTTCTAAATTTTGAGCATTTTCATCGTGAGCTTCCATCAGAAGAAAATTTTGAATGCGTTCAATTGAAACGAGAGCTTCTGCTCCAAATGAAACCGCAAGAGGATACCAAATAGCTGCAACAAGCTTAATAAAAAAAAAGAATAATTACTTGTATGTTGTCTTTAGTGACAAAATGCTTCAGTCTTTACCTGAAGAATATTATAATATTGTGCCATAGAGAACACTACGTCAGCCGTCACAGATCGACCAAGCAGGACGGCGGCAGCAATTGTTATATAGAGTGTTGAACGTTCGGTGAATACCATTGTGCTCAAGTAGAAGCCGCGTAGATATGACGCATAGCGAATTTGTTTTATTTCTCGGCGCCTTGCTTCGGCAACCACAGCTTGAAATGGCTTTTCCCACGCGTACATTTTGATGACTTGTATTCCTTGCACTATTTCGTTCATTATCCCGACACGACTATCAGTTCGCTGTGCGATTTTCATTCGAAGTTTCGAAGAGAGTTTACTCAAACCCGTCTGCACAGGAACAGTTTTAAGGAGCAGACCAACCACGCCAACTAGAGCAGCTATTCCGATTTTCTGCCATATGAGATAGCATATAAGCACTGATTGAAAGGGGAGAATCCATATCCAGTGCACGAATATAAAACCATAGTCCAATCGATTCACATCGTTCGACAGTAGATTAACCAGGTATCCTGCTGGGGTTGTGCCTGCTGTTTTCTTCGAAAGCCGAAGTGTCTGAAATGTGAGGCAAGTTAGAAAACTGTTATTTTGAATGTATTTTCATCTCAAACCTTTCTATATATCAAGGAGCAGCAGGCAATCCTCATTCGAGCACCAAGTAATCTCTGGCGAAGATCAACGTGATGATTCAGAAAGCATCCAATAAGAGTGGAGACGATTAAAATTGAGGCCAACCAGTTCACATCGAACCAAATGTACTCGATTCCAAGGCCGGTTGTGCTTTCCACAGTTTCTCCGATTGGTTCAACAATATTGTTTGTCTTCGCATTGACGTCTTCTACAGTGTTACTACCTAAAGAATATTTTTGCATAGTTTATCTTAAGCCACAAGATTTAAAATTTAGCATGCTTTTGTTCTCTTTGAATGTGGAAATGGGCCCGAATTTTGGATCAAATATGAAACTTCTGATCAATAAAGGCTAAGGACGTGCCTAAGGCCGTCCGTCAATAACCTGGTCGGTTCATACCAGTGTGGCTTTAGGCCAGGAATATCCCTCATCGATCAAATATTCATACTATGGGAATACTAGGAAAAAAAAACCCAGGAGCGACAGATCGATACCCATCAACTTTTCATCGATTTTAAGTCCGCGTATGACAGCATCTATAAATACGAGCTATACAGAGCAATGTCTAATGCACGCTGCTCCATCAAGGTTGGTAAATACCTAAACGAGACCTTTGATGTCAAAAAAGGATTCAGACAAGGCGACGCGCTGCCATGCGACTTCTTCAACATCATTCTTGAAAGAATTGTTGAAAGCTCGCACGCCAACACCAGATGAAGAATCTTTCAGAAGTCCTTCCAAATACTCGCATATGCCGAGGCAATTCTGTGAGTATTGCGACGAAGACCGCGAAGATGGGTTTAACGGTAAATGAGGGCAAGACCAAAATTAGCTGTCAACGAAAAAGGGAACCCAACACCGACGTTTAAGACAGTACATCACAGTAGCCATGTGTAAGTTTCACAAGTAGTTAAGGACTTTGTCTACCTAGGAACCGCTGTTAACTCAGACAACGACACCTGCGCTGAAATCAAATGCAGAATAACTCTTGCCAATCGCTGGTTCATTTGGCTAAGAAAGCAATTGATAAACAAAGCCCTCTCTTGAACAACCAAAGTAACCCTCTATAAGACCTTAATCATGTCCCATTCCTGCTATACGGCGCAGATGCATTGACTGTCAAAAGTGAACGAAGTTGCTCTTGGCTGTTTTGAGATGAAAATGTATCGGATGATTTTCGGCCCTCTGCATAGATGCCAGATGGTGACTGGAGGAGACGATATACCAACGAACTGTACGAGCTGTTCAGCGACATCGCCAGAAGAGTGAAGATCCAACTATGGCTAGATCATGTGGAGCTGATGGAAACTAATGCTACGGCCCGCAAAATCTTCGAATCCATCCCCGAGGCAGAGGAAGACCGCGACACAGGTGGCACACGCAAGTGGAAATGCACCTCAACCAACTATGCGTACGAAACTAGATGCAGCTAGCTAAAGATCGAGCTGACTGAAGACGCTTGTTGGTTGAGGCCCAGTTCCACTCCGGACTGTAGCGCCACCTAAAGTAAGTAAAGAGCGCTGAAGGGATTTGTTAGCTGAGGCCCAGTTTCACCCTGGACTGTAGCGCCAAAAGAAGACGAAGAGGAAGATTAATAAAGTACACAATACTTGTTCATCAACTTTGTTGTCTTTAGTCGCTCTACACCATGTCGCATAATTCTTGATGCCCGCATACTGCACTAGCAACCAAATGTCGGGGCATAAACACAGTGCTTCTTAGAGGTATGGAAATAACAAAAGACAAAGAGGTGTTGTGTACAGTGGCGTCAACTTTACGGAAAGGTTGAAGTTCAACAGGCACTCGAAACTGAGATTTAAGAGGGCAACCATAGGTTCCCATCGCATCTATCCTTTAATGTGTAAGCAAAATGGATTAAACCAGAGGACCAAGCTGCTGTTTTACAAGCAGTAAATACTTTAACGCACGGCTTCCTAATATGGCAGAACAATTCTAAGAACAGCATGGAGACGCTCGCAAATTTCGAAATGAAAATACTGCGAATATGTATCGGTCTCACCTTCAACAGGGACCGTCGGCAGCAACACGAAGCTTTACGATAAGCGCGCATCGTTCTCTTGCAACAGTACATCGTGACACTGCTCAGAACTCGATTTGCGATGTGTTCTCATTTGTTCGAGTGTATTAGAGAGAGATTTAATAGTCGCCGAAGATTGTCTACATACACATTCATTAATTAATAACAAATATGTAACATTTATAGTTTTAAATATATTTCTTACCATTGGCAATGTTTGAAATGCTTCTTAGAGTTCGATTGAGGAGAGTATTTTCACTGGAACTCTCTATACCGGATCGGGCTGCAACTGTGTCTATTGGTACTTGAAACTGCAGCAGAAGTTGCGCTAAAACAGCTGGAATTGTAGACCTGCAATACATTCCCTTAATACGAGTGTAAACAAATGAATAATACAAATCAATTACTTTAATGTAATGTAAATTAAGCATATTAATCCATCGACAACACATGAAGACCAAAAAGTCCGCAGCATGGCATTTCGAAGGAGTGGTGGTTTGTTTTTTCGTCGTGCGCGAGTTATTTCTTTAAGCCATTGTCTAAATAAATTGTCCGTGAGTATTCAACTTGTTGGAAAATGTACAAAACTTACTGCTCTAGTTTGTCGCCTAGATCCTCAGAGCGATCTTTTGGCATACATTTTGTGAGATCATCTTGACCGAGTCCTTTCTTTTTGCCCTTATAAAGCAAGGGTACCAACCAAAAAAATAGTAGTTGCGATATTATATTCGCATGTTTACGCGGATTTTGATTGTCTGGCTTCTTGGAGCTGTCCATGGTTTGCAAGTGGCAGTACTGTTCTTCTTTGTACTATTCTATTCTACGTTTCCCGCATATCTGAAAATAAAACATAATTTATGGCGTATTATATAAAATACATCTCTCTTTCTAATTAGTAGAATGTGGGAGTGTATGGATTTCAGATTCAGTTCCGTTTATTCTCAAGTTGGCGGCACGTATCAGTGCTGCTACCTGGCCGGCAATTCCACTATAGACCAAATATTTACACTAAGACACATTTTAGAGAAGACTGCTTTCAAATCGATAAACACCACATTTCATCGATCGCAAGATCGCATAGAACAGCATTCATCGCAAAGAACTATTCGAAGCGACGGTAGAATTCGGGATCCCGGGAAAATTGATCCGGTTGTGTCGCATATGCGATGGACCGTTCAGTTCAAGGACGTCCCAGCCGTTCGAAACCTGCACCAGATTTCGGCAAAGAGATGCCCTATTGTGTGATTTCATCAAACGTGTCAGCACGGAAGGCACTATTTTCCATAAGTCAGTCCAACTGTTGGGTTCCGCAGACGACATCGACATCGTCGCGCGACTTATGTCTGAATGTCACCCTACACCCATCGGAAAAGTCCGCCCTAAAATCTAGAACTTTGTCAACAATTCCATCGATCTCAACAGTGCATAAACGAAACACGCTGACAATATTTATTTCTCATAGAAACAATATCACGTTGTCAGCAATTTCACTTGGCGCAGTCGAGGTCCATTGCAGTAAATCGAAATCATTCGTTGTATCGTTTCCGAATCGCGAAGCAATAAACATCTCGACTACATCCACTATTGTTTTAACAAATACAACTGGCGCAGTCGACGAAATCTTTTCCGAAGAAAAGAATTCCATACACGAACCTCCGACAGAAATTAATTTGTGCAGAAGTGAAGAAAAAGAATTCCATCCCTCCTCTGCCCGAAAATTGCGTTTCCAAAGCGACGTAATGGAAGCTTTTGCGGCGATTGAAAAACAGACGAAATGAGTCTTAACGAAAAACATATACAGTGAACGTCCGAGGCCATTCGGTATATCGAGAGCGTCTTTTCGTACATTTTTGTTTTTAAATAAGAGATCGATAATAAATCATAAACACACTTTTTCATCTGCCAGTGACGGTATATTGCGCTCGTGTCTGTGAACATTCGTGTGCATAAAATTCAAAACTGCAATTCAAGCAAAAGTGCCAAAAGAGAAAGAGAAACAAGACTTGATACAGTGGGAAATCCCAAGAGCCACAGATACATATACGAGAGAACTTTCAGTTGAGTTGAGGGTATATTGCACCGCGACCTATAAATCCATTGTCCCCTTTGTGATACCTTTAAAATCTAGTGTATTTAAACTAAGCCAGTTTCCTTTACGAAACGTGTTCGAACGTGTTCTGGAATTTCATTAGATTCTCCACAGACTCTGCAGTGCCCTTTTAGAATGCGGAGGTTGTTTTTACTCATACATGCCTCAAACCTCTTTCGGTTATATTGGCGCAAGTGTTTCTTGGCATACTTCATGCCATGAGCCAAGTTTCTGTCCGGTTCCTCTTTCTTGTTCCCTGAATTCGTCTCTAAGGACATGATCTCCTACAGCGCAGAATGGTTCTGGGTCTGTGGAGGGTTCCGATTTTATTGCCTGTCAACATGTCAACAAGAACACAGTAATTTTATTTCAATTTATCAATTATAGTTCGTTATATTGGATAACAAATAAGGTTCATCGTTCGCTATTTGGAGAAGTCAATGTAAATCTGAAAAGCGTTCGATATATAATAAATTCGCTATATCGCGTATTCGTTGTACTGGAAGTCCACCTGGGACAAAATATTATGATCGACGGCTGCAATTTTATTATTTTCTTTCTTATTATTATATATTCTTAAATATAACCCTAAGAGTTAAATTTGGAATCTCCTTATCAATTATATATTATTTATTCTTAAATATAACCCTAAGAGTTAAGTTTGGAAACTCAGTTTTTTGCAGCTCGGGGTTACCACAAGGCATTCACCTAGGTCCTCGGTTATTTGTTATAACCAAGTCAAATACAGAGAATCTTTCCTATATGCTGTTGATATGAAACTATTCAAAAGTATTCAGAATGTTAATGACTGTGTTCTGTTACAGTCGGATATTAAAAACATCCTGAAGTGGGGCGAAAATAATAAACTTACATTAGTTTAAATAAATGTCATTAAATTTCTTTCACGAAACTGGCTTTTCCAATACAATTTAATTATTCAATTGGAAATTCAAATCTTTCAAATTCTAATAGTGTCAGAGACTTGGGTATTATGTTGAACTCCTCTTGCACGTTTCATGCTCATATTGGCCATATATTAGCAAAAGCAGACTCAGCAGTCGTGGTGGTCCGTGGCGTTGTGGGTATGTGCGTCGACTCCTACGCACATGGAGGTTCGATTCCCGGTACGACAAGAAATACTTTTCACGGCCCCACCTCTTTCGAGTCACTGACAATGCTCAAAGAGTATAACTGTATAGAAAAAGCTTCTCAAACTTGGCCGTTCGGAGTCGGCATAAAACTGTAGGTCCCTTCCACTCGTGATAGATCAATAGCACGCACAACACGAATGGTTCGGATAAGCTAGGCCCTGGCCCTCTACTGACTGTAGTGCCCCCATATTATTATAGACTCAGCAGTCAGCTTCTTAAACGTAACACAAAAGGATCCATTCGCCCTACTAACACTCTATATTTCCCTTGTTCGACCTTTCCTTGAATATGCTGTCTTAGTCTGGAACCTGGCTTTCATTACATTTTCCGATCGTATCCAAAAAGTTCAAAAGCGATTCACCAAGTACATTTTTTTTAAATGCAATGGGATTTTTGCTCCTCCTATAAGGCAAGGTGCCAATTGTTTGGTTTAAAATCCCTATCAACTAGACGCACCATTTATTTTATGATGTTATGTAGGTCACTCCGTACTTGGGACATTTTACTTGAAAAGTGCCACAATACAGACTACGGTAGAAACTAACTAGGGGTTATTAGGAGAATTATTCCAGTTTTCAATGAACATTCACATCATTTGGATTTGGGGCATTCTAGACTTGTATTTAGAAGTACCTTATCAGACCTTTTTACTTTTTAACAATTTATTAAATTGTGAAATTAAGTATTGCATTTTGTTAATTAATAGTAAGAGTAATTCACTTCAAAAAATCGGTCACTTATGTAGTTTGTGGATCTTTGTGGAGATCGGACGTACAATCGTTCTTAACAAAGGGTGCTAATTCAATTTGCTGAAACAACTGAGCTCAATACTCTCGAATCGTAGGACCAAGGTCATGATCTACAAAATACTTATTTTACCAGTGCTGGCATATGGAGCCGAAAGCTGGACGATAGGCAAAACAGCAAAGGCAGCTTTTACACACGCAACTTTTTAGTCACAATTTTTTGCAATTCCCTTTTGTGATCGCAAGCCAGTTGCAATTCCTGCTAAATTTGAACACTTCCCACCCGTTCACACATGTGTCATCTCTTTCTTACATATGCATAGCATGATTCCAATACCCAACACTGAGAACGCAAGAATAAATCAATTCGAAAAAACAAAAAGAGATAATAGAGAATACGAAGGATCAATAGCAATCGAGCACACGCAACTCGGGCTACCCCTTGCACGTTTCACCTCCATTGCCTACAAGATTGGAAAGTTGCAGACGAATTTAGCGTGTGTTAAAGCGGCTAAAGCAGATTCTGGTGCCTTTGATCCAGTTTGCGAGGGAGGTGAATGGAGAAGATATAAAAACCTCAGTAAAGGGCGAATCTGTCAAAGTATTGGCTGCAAAGCTATTTCCTGCCAATTCATGCGCCAAGGAAGTCGAAGATTTAGCCAAATCTTTGACAAACGGATATATGTATATACATAACTGATGACATAACACATGCACTAGCAGAAAAATACCCAACTCAGACGGCAGTACGTGCTATTACAAAGAATGCAATAAATGAAAATTGTCATGGAATGTGAACAATTCGCCAATATGAATAACGCGGTAGCTAAATTTTAATCATACATAGACATTTGAACTCTACGAGCTGTACTCCATAGATCGCAGGCCTGATAAGCAAATAAGTAAGAACATCGTATAATTGTTTTTGTTATTAAGTAAGAACTTCTGTACTCAAGGATATGGTATCAATCATTTAAGAATACACGTATCCATACTCAGAACAGCAAAAAACTACATACACTAAAATGACAAACAAATCATTAAAAACCGTAACAACAGGCGCACAAGAACAAATCACGATCGCCTTTGCAACCACTACAACAGATTAGGTTTCATTGTAACGTAAGAACATTTTCACACTAGCCTGGGTTTAATCACACCGTGTAAAAGCCCTCACTGACGTACGGTTCGTGCAATCCGTACGACACAGAAATGTGTAGGCGGGAGAGGTGAAAGTGCAGGGTAGGCGGGACGACGAATCATTTTTGTCTCTTTGCGTTTTCTTCCATCGCATTTCGCTTTGTTTTCACAATTGGATTTGCAATAGCAATTTGTTACGTCAATGTTTAATGACTTCCAAATATGAACTGTCAAAATAACTGGTTTGGCTTATGATTGAAGCGAAGAAGGAAGTCTTTCCGGCCATCGTCAGTCTACCATTTGTGTGACTAATTTTTTTTAGACAGAATTAAATGTATTATATAATGATGTGCTCAAAATGTATTGACAGTAATAAATATTACGATTGGGTAAGTTAAATGAACCCACAATTTGATAGATTATATTTATTATAGCCGCGTTTTCTGAAATTGATAAAGCTATTTCCAAATCAAAATAAAGGTTTGTTGACCTATTACGAACAGAACTGGCAGCAAACGTATGTAGTCAACGAATGATTTTACTTATTTTGACGCCACAATGATACGCATTCAGACAGTGAGATTTTACACGTTCATACATTTTCGAAGTTGGAACGAACAAATCCAGAGTACCGTAGACAAAATAAAAATGCGTATAAATCAGTAGCGGAAGAATATGTGCGTTGCGCTAAAGCGCATTTGAGCAACAACCAGACTATCGCATGAAAAATCCATCGCAGGGAAGGGGCCACGCTAAGTCGAAGTCATTTTCGTTGTATGAAATACTTACACAAGCAGCAGACCACCAGGCACCACGCATCTTCAGAGACGTAGGGTTCCGTAGCGAAAAATACTAGGGAAATGAGTCAATCCTATCACAGTGGACATCTCTACACATATGTAGCATGACGGATACAACCCTAGGTCCGGCGAGGGCGTTCTCTACTTGAATTTCCGATAGCAGTGAATATCTGGAGAAGTTTCCAATAGTCTGTAGTGATTACAATTATTGTTGTGACAGAAGTTTTTGTAGTAACTGGACGATTTTGTTAGGCCTTTGTCGTCGTATGTAGACTAGCTGTAGTAAGTAATTCTAGACAATGTCTACTAGTGGAATGCGCAGAGGTTCGAACAGATATTTGCTGATACAAATCTGTTGATGCCTGGTCTTGTTCCACTAATAATACAATGTCCAAGATCTTTATTTGGACCTTTACAATTTTTTCTGATAAGTGGAAAAGATGAAATCTGCCGCCAGTGTTGATACACATTTATATACGTTTTAACGCATTTTCCATGACTTTTCGCAAGATAACTGTTTTCAGTTCGAATATTCTTCTTAAAGGTGCAATTGTCTGAGATTTGTTGGCATAAGCCCGCGACTTCAAGTAGCCCCAACGAAAACAGTCTGCGATCTTACTACCAAATCGCTAAAACGGGAGATAACGCTACAGGAGAAAACGCCTCTTTCACAATATCCATTGCGGCTCGTGCTGTGTGTGCGGTTGCTCTGTCTTGTTGAAACCACATTTTCACCAAGCCCTGCTCATCCAATTCCGGCAGTAAGAAATAGTTTATCATGGCCCTGTAGCGTTCGTCCTCAAAAAATACGACCCAATCACTCCTACCGCGTGAACGCCGCACCCCACAGTGGCTTTGAGTGGATGTAATGGCTGTTCGTGCATCACACGCAGATTTTCAGTGCCCCAGAAATGAAATGTTTTGATTATTGACGTAACCGCTTAAGTGGACATGCGCCTCGTCGGTCCTGATGATTTCCGACACAAAATCGTCCTCTTCGTTGTTGAGATGATTGTTGATACTTTTGCGGTTAATTGCGCTGCATTGCTTGTCTGTGTTTATACTGCAGCTGTCTGGTTTATAAGCGTCAAAAATGATTGACGTACGACGCCATTTTCAAAAATTATAACATATTTCGATTGGATGATTAAAAAGTTTTGAAAAGCTTTTTCTAGACAGTAATACTCTTTGAGCATTGTCAGTGACTCGAAAGAGGAGGAACCGTGAATTATGAAAGTTAATAAATTCGGGGATTGAGTCTATAACCCCGAGTAGATTGGGCTAAATGTCACTTCAGACATACCTAGTGTATTTAGTCATGAATGAAAACAACCGATCAACGCATATTTGTTTGCTTCCGGCATTATTAACTTTATGAGTACATCGGGCAAATCAATTTACATACACCCTTAAACAGAGAAGGTATTAAGGTCGGAAATTTATGCATTTTCGATTGTTATCAGATCACGTTTCAGCGGAAAAGTACAAACAAATTTACGGTTATGTTCAACGATATTGTCGAGGAAACCTGTCTTTGAAAAATCGACGTGCGTAACCCTGAGTTACCGTTGCTATATTGGTCTATCTGTGCAATATCATGAAACTATTTGAGTCAACCTTTCAAACTAAAGTACATATGTATGAATTATAAAAATCGTTTGTCGTACCGGGACTTGAATCTAGACAACGTAGGTTTCTTTTACTGATTTCCGGATTGCTTTAGTACAGTGAAACCTTTCTAAGTTGGCTACCCGCGGTGCAGACTATTCTTTTGATGTTTTGCTACAAATATGTACATATAAGCATCCAAATGTTTGAGTTAGCATTGCACGTGGCCTACATACGCAGTTTTTTCAGTGCGTATGACGTTTGCACGTGGAGACATTTCCAGTCCAAACTTGACAAGTGGTCGTCAACATCACTCTATTGAATTTTCAGCAAATCTAATTCTCTGTTGAATTCTAAGATCTTTACAAAAATTGTGTAATTGAATCAGAAGAATTTTAATGCATCAATGGAAAGACATAAAAATTAACGCAATTCATTGGGCTTACGACGCAATACAAGCTCTTATGGTAGAACAACGGACTCGGTCTCGTTGATTTCGCCTTGGTGTACCGGTCATAAGGCCCACTGTGATGCCACGCGGATTAACTTCTCCTAACATCAGAACTGACCAGAAAAAGCTTCTCAAAAGCTTCGCTCGAAGACGGCATAAAACTGTAGGTCCCTTCCACTCGTGAGAGAACAATAGCACGCACAACACGAGTATTTGCTGAGAAGCTAGGCCGTGGCCTTCTACGGGCTGTAGCGCCGCCCATATTATTATTATTATTATAACATCGGAACCAGCTACGACTAGCGAAAGCGCTGCACGAGCGGAGAACATGATCTGTGATTTCTATTTCCTCTTCACCCATGCAGCTTCTGCAGAAATCTACCAGGTTGGCAATGAAAGATCCTATAAAGAACGAACGAAATGCAAATCTAGACCCACGAATTATTTGTCGTGCATAGAGACGAGAGATACAACACCATGTCTTGGTTGCGCAGGATGACAATGGACAATTCTCGCAGTTCTATCGAAGTCGATGGCCAACTCACAGAGACATTCAATGTCAAAAAAGGAGGTAAACAAGCCCACGCGCTGTCATGTAGCTTCTTTAGCATCATTCTTGCGTCACAATAGGGAGCTGTCACGGACCTCGTCTACGTCGGCTCCGCAGTTGACAGTTACCGTCTATAACAAACTTCTCAAACTTCGCTATTCGGAGTATGCACAAAACGAGTCTTTGCTGTAGAAGCTGGCCCCGCATCCTCCTCGTACTGTAGTATCACCATATTGTTATTAAATAGAGTGAACGGAGCCGGAATCAAATGTAATGTAAAAACAAAACACATACGTTGAGCATATAAAATCTACTTCCTAGTGTAGAGCCGTCGGAATATATGTTTGTATGCATTTAGATTTCTATCATCGTTACCTTGACGTAGTACTCATGAGTGTCGACTGCTCCACCAACACTTGACATGGGCAATCACATGCGTACAAATACTCGTATTTTTGAAACATCATAAAACTGGGGCTCCCTTCAATACACTGGTGGGTTGAGCAACATCCACATGAACTTTAATGGCTTTCTTAGTGTTAGAAGTTGATTTCGGAGAGTTTGATGGGGATACAAATCGGAATGATAATGAACTTGGAGAATAACATGTGATAATTAAGAGATTGCTTGGTCATCGTGCTCGTCAGAATGAAATTTAAAAATGGAATGAAAAGTACCCTTCAAATATGTGTAAGTGGACTAATTAAAAATCCATAAAAAA
Source organism: Eristalis pertinax (assembly GCA_907269125.1). Classification (NCBI taxonomy): domain Eukaryota; kingdom Metazoa; phylum Arthropoda; class Insecta; order Diptera; family Syrphidae; genus Eristalis; species Eristalis pertinax. The sequence continues at coordinate 114,916,700 of OU026145.1, read as the reverse complement.
ATGCCAGATGATCCAATTTTGAAATAAATAAATCCACATTCTCTTCCAGTGACATCACAACAAACAACTCAAGCTTCGGTTTATTGTGCATTATTCTCGCACTTTCGCGTGCTTGCTAATTATACATATTACATTATTATCTCATACTACAATGGATAATCATCAGTCTCGTGAGTACTGCCACGAGTACCACTTTGGTGTACAACACTAATTAAAAAATGATTTGCTTAATATAACACCTCGTTGAGAAAATAGATATTGCATTTTTAATCGAAGCAATCTTAATCTCCCATGAGTTGAGCATGAATTAAAGTAGATAAGAATATCACAGTTCAAGTTTGTAGTTCAAATACGTCGGTCACTCTATACATACAGATAATGTATCAGCACGGCAACTAGAAATCAGGTGTTATCGAGACCAATAGGAGCAGTTAAATGGCGCACTGATCTATTCATACAAGTGTGTGTAAATGGGAAATAATATTCAGTAGTTGGTGCTTAACTATCAACAAATTCGTGAATTACCGAGAAAGAAATTTGATTATCCGTCAAATTCATCGGTGGACAAGGGGACAATCAGATGTGAATTCGGTTTTCTCTGTAGTAAAGTGACACCAGAAAGCAATGACAGTTCATCCAATTGTCATGTCTTAACAACTATCAACGTTACCTATGACATCCAGCTGTCAAAATATTCAATAAGATTTGCCATTTCATCGACCATCGTGTCACGCTTGTGCAGAACGTGCAGAAATTATTAAAAAAATATTATCGAAATTCCGGCTCAGTTGTAAGTTCAGAACCTTTACACGAGAAACACACTAGAACTCTCAATTGTAAGAAAAGTGTCAGCTGAAAGCTAGAGACGAGCTCTTACTATTTATGACATTCCTTTCAGTCTTTACAAATGCAGCACAAATCAGTATTTTGTGAATAGATTCATATGGATGTGTTGAAAGACGACGCTAGAAGTAACGCTCTATTGTGTTTCAGGCATTATTTCTTCGTGACGACGGCAGTCATAGTCATCACGACTTCATTGTGTAGGCAATTTAGCAAATTTTGATAAGTACACTCTTTCGAACCGCAAGCCATTAACAAGGCGCCGTGAGTTCGGTAATTGAGCGCTGGAAATGTTAACCGGAGATCCGGATTTTTGCTAAATCATCTTCTCCGACGGTGGCCCGTGGCGTTGTGGGTATGTGCGTCGACTCCTACGCACTTGGACCTACCTGTCTAGGTTCGATTCCTGGTACGACAAGAAATACTTTTCACTACCCCACCTCTTTTGAGTCACTGACAATGCTCAAAGAGTATGACTGTCTAGAAAAAGCTTCTCAAACTTGGCCGTTCGGAATCGGCACTAAACTGTAGGTCCCCTCCACTCGTGATAGAACAATAGTACGCACAACACGAGTGGTTGCTGAGAAGCTAGGCCCTGGTCCTCTACGGGCTGTAGTGCCACCCATATATATTATTATATCTTCTCCGACGAGGCCCATTTTTTTGGTATTTGCCGTTATTGGAGCGAACATAATCCACAAGTGATCGACCAAGTATCAATATAGGAAGTGATTCACTATTTGGGGCTGTGTACATCGTAGTGGCATAATATGACGTCATTTCTTCATTCTATGGCCTGAGCTTGACAAAATCGATATATTGTAGCTGTGGTCTTGACAAGGCTGCACAACATCTCATACAAGCCACGCAACGCTTGATGTTGTGAAGAAATTAGGCGCCTGCGTCACCACGCGACTTGACATTAACCGATTATTTTCTCTGGGGCTAAGTCAAGTCCTTAGTCTACACTAATAACGAACTACTGCGGACGAGCTGAATACACTATAACCTAAATAGGCCCGCACATATTAGACTGTCATCAAAAATTTAAGCGACCGGTCATTTGAATGTTTTACATATTTCAATCATTCAAAATAAAGCCAGCCAGTTTTATATCTCACACCGTTGTTGTTTTATTTAAATTCTATCGTTCACATCTGGTCATCCTGTACTACTAGCATCGAACTGTACCGCATGACAGAAGTTGCTACATTTATTCTCTTTGGGAAAAAATGTTTGCTTACATTCTACAAGAATGCGAATCCGAATCTAAATGACTCATTACCTTAATCTATTTGCATTTCTGTCCGATGCAGATATAAACAAAAAGGTATTAAACGTCGTGAGTTAAGCATAAAGCTGCAAAGTCAACTCAGCCGAAAAAATGGGTTCACAGATTGTATCTTTATTATACACTCCGGTAGCAAAAAGCCAAAAAAATAAACAAAGAAACTTATTTGAGTTTAAACGAAGAACAAATATATATTGAACATATTTATGTACTTACAGGATTATCCGACAAGATGCGTCATGAGTTTTGCGACATTGCGGAACTAGAAACTTGTGAAATTTGGATCAATTAACAATAGTACATGTTGAAATTGTGAAAATTCAAGATTTGGAGAAGTTGGAAAAGCTCTTGGTCATAAATCAACATCGAGCGCATTCTCGAACAGATGTAGTCACTTGAACCGTGAAGATTGAAACTCTTGCTTGTTCCCCACGGTTAGAGTATGTCTGAAAACAATGCGATATATCCACACAGGAAATGGTTTATCTTTTCATGTACAAATCTTGACCTCCATGCTGCTACAGTGCCATTCACCAGTCAATGCAGCAGATCACGCACAACGCCGTACTTTGACGAGGTGGACATTATAAACATTATAAAAGTATTTGAAGTGTGCAGGTGAACGAGCCTTCATTACTCCTTTTGGAGAATCGTAAACTGATAGAGAAAAGCAATTTGTTTCCCTCAATGATAAGCCGGAATATAAAGAGTGATTTTTTAAAAGCTATACGGAAGTATCTCACGAATAAATGCTTCAATGTTGTCTTCCAATGCGTCAATTGAAGCGGGCTTGTCTGTATAGACATGAGCTTTAATATAGCCCCACAAAAAATAGTCTAGAGGCAATAAGTCCATTGTTGCGCGTGCTGTGTGGCATGTGGCACCGTCTTGTTGAAACCACATTTCATGCAAGTCAAGCTCTTGCATTTTGGGCAAAAAAAAGTTGGATATCATCTCACGGTAGCGCTCACCATTCACAGTTACGTTACGATTCGCATCATCTTTAAAGAAGTACGGTCCAATGATGCCACCAGCCCATAAACCGCACCAAACTGTGACTTTTTCTGGATGCATTGGTAGCTCTTGCAATGCTTCTGGCTGATATTCACTCCAAAATCGACAATTCTGCTTATTTACTTACCCATTGAGCCAAAAAATGAGCTTCGTCGTTGAACGCAATTTTTCGGTAAAAAAGTGGATCTTCGACCAACTTTCCAAGAGCCCATTTTGATAATAAAATCCAATAATTTGCTTGTTCGTTTGTAAGACGATTCATGGTTAAATTATAGACCAAACTGAAGATGTTTGACAGTGAAGCAAAACACGAAACGTGCGTCAGCTGTTTAAACCAGTATTGTCAAAAAGATAATAGCTAAAAAATCACCCTTTATTTCATTCTGCTGACCACCAGTAAGGGAAATTGATGCAACATGTGTTCAGTAGTCTATTCATCCAGGGATTGACAGAAAGTGTGATCAGCTAGTCCTTGTTTTCAGGTTATAATCATCCACCACGAGTTGTTGATGATACAACCACTCACTTCAACGCTCCTCGCACCAAAACTTACCACTCAGCACTCAGTGGCGCATAAAGCCATTTTTACTGTCGTGTCTACATTGTTCCAACCAATGAATCAGATTAGCTTAGATCAGAAGTTCATCCCTATTCCGCCTTTTCATTGGCTTTCATATCTACGAGAATATGTGTGATTGCAATTTTTAGATGCACATCCATTTAGTTTTTGTACTAAAATTTGATTCAGCGGATACTGCAATAGACAAATGTGGGCTTTGATCAAGTTAGAGAGAACATGTTTAAATACATCCTTGTTCAAACGAAAGCGTTTAATAAATCTGAAAGTAGATGTGCAATACATTCGAATTGAGAATAGTGTTGCAAATCATTGTTACACTTTGGTTTAGTAAAATTGCAAAATAGAATTAATCGCTTGTGAATATCCGTTTTATTTACATAAATAATTCCACAAATGAGGACATATTTGACGTTTAACTATTACATTTGCTACCATCGACTCTATCACAATATTCCCCAGGAATAATAATTACGTTTCGTCAGCATTCGTGTGACATGATCCCGATAAGTTCTTTTGTATGACGAGTAACGTAATTATTGTTCGTACAATGAAAATCCGTTTACGGATGGCGTGATTCGACCCCTGTCTTATTTTTCTCTCTCCCTCTTTAAACTGTTTAAGAGTACTACTAAATTTACAATGAACCATTTTCTTTGTTTTCCAAATGTTTCTCTTCACAACTAGATATTTTTGTCTCTATATAGTTTGCTACTTTGTTTTTGTGTTTAAACCCTATCTCTAACGCTGATCTCGCGTATGAGCAGCACAATGAATGAGACTTGTAATAAAACATACTACGTCGTTAGGCAAATCTGATGTTTCTCTGTGACAATATTCAAAAACGGATTGTAAGCAATCGGTGAGGTCAACTTTGAACACAAAACAATAACTTGTCTGTGTTTCATTTCGAAAAACAAAGTACAACCACTTCATTTCACAACCATATTCATAACTAAATAATGGCTGGTGAGGGAACACTCCGAGTTAACACTCATGAGTAAAGTGCTTTCGTTAAAGGGAAGACTCAATTTGGTACGAATAAAAAATGTCCTTAAAGCAGATTCTTTTCCTCAGATTGAAGTTTGAAAACTTGAGCGGAGAGCTGTCAATTTTTTTTTTAAGTTTATGAGCAACGCAGGGAATCCTCATTTTCAGAAATGTTTTTCAATATATTGTACAACACAACAATACCCGAAAAACAAAGATATATAATTCACGGCGTTTCGGGGACAGAGGAAATAATTTCAAGAACTTGTACAGATTCGAGTGACATAATATAAAATGGCTAAGCAATCAGTTTCTTCCCGATATTCCTGAAGAAACTCGTTGTGGTGCCATATCAAGAATTGAGAAGATATTCCTTCGATACCTTGGTGACCCGGGATTCCAAGTTGGAGTTGGTGACTGGTGAGGACATTGGGATTCATAGATCCACAGTATCGAAAACAGTTTGGCAAATGTTTTGTGCTATATGTACAAAAGCAAATCTATGGATCAAATTTCCGGATTTTGGAGGTCTTCAAATCGACGCCATGGATTTTTTTTGAATTGTTCCTCCAAAGCTTCCAACGCAGCTTGCTTTCTAATTTTCATGGCTGGAGTCTGGCTTTTTTTTAGGGTTTTTCGCCTTATACATCTATTACTCAATACTAAAGGGTGATTTTTTAGCTATTATCTTTTTGACAATACTGGTTTAAACAGCTGACGCACGTTTCGTGTTTTGTTTCACTGTCAAACATCTTCAGTTTGGTCTATAATTTAACCATGAATCGTCTTACAAACGAACAACGCTACCTACCGCAACGCAAAATTTTTGGTGAATGGGCTCTTGGAAAGTTGGGTGAATATCCAAAGCTCATTTTTGGCTCAATGGGTACGTAAATAAGCAGAATTGTCGATTTTGGAGTGAATATCAGCCAGAAGCATTGCAAGAGCTACCAATGCATCCAGAAAGAGTCACAGTTTGGTGCGGTTTATGGGCTGGTGGCATCATTGGACCGTATCGATGCGAATCGTAACGTAACTGTGAATGGTGAGCGCTACCGTGAGATAATATCCAACTTTTTTTTGCCCAAAATGCAAGAGCTTGACTTGCATGACATGTGGTTTCAACAAGACGGTGCCACATGCCACACAGCACGCGCAGCAATGGACTTATTGAGGGGCGAGTTCGGTGAACATTTTATTTCAGGTTCGGGACCGGTCAATTGGCCGCCTAGACCGTTCGATTTAACGCCTTTAGATTTTTTTTTGTGGGGCTATGTTAATGCTCATGTCTATACAGACAAGCCCGCTTCAATCGACGCATTGGAAGACAACATTGAAGCATTTATTCGTGAGATACCGGCTGAAATGTTGGAAAGAGTATGCCAAAATTGGACTAAGCGGATGGGCCATTTTAGGCGCAGCCAAGGTCAACATTTGCATGAAATAATCTTCAAACATTAAATTATATGGACCGTACTATCGATTCAAATAAAGATTTCATGCATTTTTCTGAATTTATGTGTTTTTTTTTTTGAAAAACTTTCATATAGCTTTTAAAAAATCAACCTTTATTCACCTTTATTCACACCAAAAAATATCGCTGTACATTACGAATATTAAATTCTTTTATAAGCAAAGTTCTTGAACTCAAACAATGGATAAAAGTAAAATAGAACGAATTTAAAGTGACATAAATATTAGATTTCAACACCTTATACAATTCAATACAAATGCAACCAAATAAGTAAAAATTAGATCTAGAGAATTCATTTAGCTTGACCTTATACCTTAAAAAAGTTGATTCAAAAGTCGTGAATGAAGGGATGGCTAGGCGATGTAAAGAAAAATGAAGAACCGAAGGTATTATTGTAGTCTCACGAATCAGTCGGAAGAAAGTGAGATAAGGGTCTTTCATTAAGCAGTTCTTATCTTCAAATTTAAATAAAACAAAGTGTGTGTGAGGTAACATCGAATTTTCTTATTCGTTTGAAAAACCTATCGATGCCATTGTGTATGGAATATAACATCGTTTAAGTGACCGCCCCTGCTCTAAGTGGCGCGCATTCGAAATGTCCAATTTTCAACGACTCTGGTGAATAAATCAGGATCAATTTGACCGATGGCATGGGTTATGTTGGCTTTGAGGGCCGCTGTAGATTGTGGCATATGCGCATAGACCTGACTTTAGAAAACTCGACAAGAAAAATTCTAGCGGAGTCAAATCGCACGATATTGGTGGCCAGTTCACATCCCTTCCACACGAGATGACCATAGCCTCGAATCGCTCGTGCGGAGTTTCCAGTGTGGCGTGAACTGTGCCATTTTTATCCATATTATCCAATTCAGGCCAAATTATGTTGGTAATCATCGACATACAGCGCTCATCATCGAGGGTGATGGCCTGGCCAACGTCGTTCTCAAAAAAAATCCACACTAAATAGTGACTTTTTCGGGATGCATAGACGCTTTTGGAACCAAGGTGGATTGATATCGTCCCAAATTTGACAGTTTTCCTTGTTGATGTACCCATCCATCCAAAAATGGGCATCAACTTATGGCAATCTTATAATGAGCGAAGCGCGCGGAGCGTTACCCGTATAGAACACCCATTTTGATGCACGCGTTGTTGAATGCTATGTCCGTCCATGGTCCTATTGGACAGATGTAGCTTCAACAATATGGCCGCTATCAACTGCCGGAAATCCCTATTGGAAGAGCCTTTAGTTTAAGGCGTTGGAATATAAATGAAAATTGTATAGCCAACCGCGTTTATTTAACAACTAAATCTTCAATTATACCAAGGGGCATAACTCAGAACGCAGTTGGGTACACCATTGCGAACACAAAAGAAAGTCACTCTGTGTTACAAGAAACAACATGTCCATAGTTAGCCAGCTACGAGATTAACTTAGAAGTTGAATTTAGAAGACAGTGTACAACAAACAAAATGTGTATATAGGGGAATCGTCTTAAATTCATCAACAGATTTTTTTATGTTATTGGATAATTTTATTACAAGATTGTGGGACAGCTGTGTCCTTTGCGGAAGTCTGATACATAGGGGAAGCTTCTATCGCTCAATATGGTCTTTATCGATTTGACTAACGATCGATTTAAGCTCTCTCCCTCTCCAGGAGGTTTGACGTTGACAGTGATTTGATTTTTTTTTCACAATACGCTTTGCAATTTTACGATGCATAAACTCACGCCAGAGTAATACTTGCAAACATTTACTTATCAAATCATAGCATCATCATCAAGCAATCAAGTTTGCGAAAATGACTTAATGACCAATGGTTACGAGGTTATCGACGAAGATCACAAAAAGTTACCATTTCATGTTCTTTGTGGGTTGATTCAATCACTGTTTAATAAAATGCTACACAATTGTGTGTCGAATAAAGCCAGTCGATTATTTTAGAGGTATGTGATATTTTCAACAATATGCTCAAATTAATTTTAGTCAATGACCTTACAAGTACAAGCTTTACCTTACAAGTGCCAATAAGTTTCTGTCTCCCTATGGTCTGTTTAAATTAAAAAGCGGTTATCTCCATACCCTTGTTATTACACTCAACTCATTTTGTTAATATTGCTCTACGTATGTACATATGTACACAACATGTAAATATCTGTACACGCATTATAAATGCGAGCAACATTGACGTCGGTAATAGTACACTTTCAGGAACAAATTTTTGTAACTATTTGACGCAATAATCGATAAAGACCAGAAGATAACCATTCACGTGGTTTTCCAGAGCAAATGCAGAATATCGTCTGTCCCCTTTTATTGCCTTTTGCTGAAAATGTGTAAATCAATATTTCCTTTCGCAGGAACGTGAAGAATAGACAATTGAAATAAGCTAAACATTAAACACACAAACGAGCACATGTGCTACATAACGACAAACACACACAGACTGTATCCAACAATTTGTTTATTAATGCATTCAACCAAAATGCAGTAATCTAAGACAGCATAAACTTTAAATAGAATACAATTTATCCAAGCAAATTCTGAGAAATATAATCGGAACGTGAGATTAGTTTATATGCACATATGTATGCACATAGTATTAGTTCTTTGGAAGCAAAATGTAATGCATGCGGTAAAATATAAATTACATACATATGAAAGGCCGCATTTACGGCGTATATTTTTTACGTTTGAGGAAGCCGACTGCGCGTTGAGTCGTTGTTATTCTAAAAACATGTACTCTCCTGGTGCAGTCAATTCAGACGCAATAAATCAGGCGCTGATTAATAGCTGTGGACAAATTCCAGTAAAAAAAATCCCGTCAAAACAACGTCTCTGTGTCTCGGCTCCAAAAAAACCTCTTTTGTTTAAGTTCTCAGTAATTCCAGTAGATGAACTTGAAAAATAAAACTATTACTTTAGCACACTACGCATCTTTACTTAGAAAGCTGATGGCGTGCAGAAAATCGGCAACATTTGCGGACAAAAATATATCACCAAAAAATGTGCCGTAACAAACATGAGTTTTTCGCCGAGTTCACATTAAAATTAACATTCAAAAATAGAGTGAATGGTTTTCCTATAATGTGCCCAGTCATTCTCTTGCTTATAGAATCGCAAAGACTGTAGACATGTTTTTGCGTTATTTCATTTGTTCCCTAAGCTAAAAGTTACACTCAAGTAAATTTTTTTTAAAAACATTGTTTCCATAATTTCTTGGGCGTCGGAAATTCTGAACGGCGTCCATCTTTGATTTATAATATAAAAATACAATAATAATAATATGGGTGGCGCTACAGCCGGCAGAGGGCCAGGGCCTAGCTTCTCAGCAGCAACTCGTGTTGTACGTGCTATTTTTCTCTCACGAGTGTAAGGGACCTACATTTGTATGCCGACTCCGAACGGCCAAGTTTGAGAAGCTTTTTGTAGACAGTTATACTCTTTCAGCGTTGTCAGTGACTCGAAAGAGGTGAGTCCGTGAAAATTATATTTGGTCGTATTGCGTATCGAATCCAGACACCAAGGTTCAAGTGCGTAGGAGTCGACGCACAGACACAACGCCACGGCCGCCACCCATCTTTGATCTAATTTCTCCATACTTGCTACTTTATACGTATCGCCCTTCCAAAAATGTAATTCTAGTTTATAAATAATAACTTTCATATACCGTGATTGACAAACCAAAGAGAGCCGTCAATGAGGTGATTATTGGCATTGAGACGAAAGCGGCTAAATTGGGAATATGTGATGGTATCTCCAAGAAATGACATACAACTGCGACTTGGATAGAACGTCACAATGTCCGCACTAAACAGTGCAGACATCTTTGGGCTCAAGAGGCAATTGAGTAATAGAGCCGTCTCTCGAAGGTTCAAGTAAAACAGTGATCATCCCAGTCCTGCAGTCCGGCGCAGAGCAATGGACAATCTCAAAAGCGGATGCAAATGTACTTGGTCTCTTCAAAAGAAAATGCGCTTGTGCGAACCTTGGCGCTGTTTGCTTGATGCGATCTGGATGAGAAGATTTAACCACGAACTGCACGAGGAAGTGTATAGACAGGCTCCGACGAGAAGAGTCTTCGACTCTGTACCTATAGGACAACGCAACAGAACAAGCCACGTCTACGGCGACGCACACAAATGCCGAAGGATTTCCGATCGCGCTAGTTGGAGAGGTTTTTTGATTGAGGCCCAGGTCCACCATGGACCGTAGTGCCACACAAAATAGAAGAAAATTATGCTCAGAGAGAGTATCTGTATAGAAAAAGCTTCCCTAGCTTTATAATTAATCAAATTACGTCTGTATGACGAATTCTACTCGTACACCTAGTCGTAGCAAGAGTTGTATTGCATCTGTTTTGCTATTCCATATCTCAAATGCTTTACATACGATAGTCATTCAATTCCAACGCATATAATCGTATGGTTTTAACCGTCATTTGAGGTTAGATAAATATCGTTAGCTGTTTAGAGTTATTTCGACATAAACAAATAAAGCGATACTAATCGATAACAAAAACAAAAACAACTAGGAATGTATGTATGTATATTACCTACAAAGCGTTATAATACCCGACTCCACTTTTCATTTATTTATTTCATAATGCTTAACATGAGATAAAACGTCTTGTGGAGTCATTCTATTTCATATCAAATTGGTTGTTAGAGGTCTCTCTCTGAGGCTGTCTTGACAGAGATACTAGCTAACATACAATTTATAAGATTTTTGCTGTTCCTTTTTGTCTGCAAATGTCGGTTTTGTTCTATTAAATTGTCTTTGTCTGTAGTCTGTGTCTTTACAAAATGTATTGAGATGTATTTCTCTTAAAACACACGTCACCAATAATATCCCCTGCCGCTGTGATACAAAATGAAGCGTCATCATAGCGCTGATAAAAGAAAATGTTATATTGTAGATATCAGACATTTAGTTGGAGAGATATGTATCTAATGGAGTCGGCGTGTAAAACGTAATCGAATGCATGTAACCGGATATCGAGCAGGTTAACATTTTGTACTCTCAACGTTGATAATTAATTGTTCTTAAATATGCATATACCCACGTCTTGAATAGAATCAATCTCTAAGGTTTCAAATTACGATCTGGAAAGTTATTTCATTAGTTCCGTCAAGTTTTTAAAATATAAGTCGTCAAAGTGACTACTTTTACGAGATGAGAGTGCAGTGCAGCTGCATAGAAGATGAACATTCATTTGTTCATCCTCCTCATCGCTGCAGCTTCTGGCGAAGTCATTGCGGATACCACAGCGGATAACTAATCTGGATGAGTACTCGATTATAACGCCGATGAGATTCCGCTTACTCAAACTGATGATGATTGCCGGTAGAGCATCTACGATTTGTATGAGTAAGCGTCTCAAGCTGCAGTAGAGGCTTTGCAATAGCGATAGGCATGGATGGCGGAACACCAGTCGGAGAGAGTTCGGAACTAGTCCCTTTTCTAGGGAGTTTGCCGCTTCACTGCGATGTCACAGTTTCCCGGCACCCACATCAGTTGGATGCTAGAATACTTGGCTATCTCGTTAAGAGATAGGCCGTAATTCAGTCTTAGAGTTAAAAGTAACTGCACTCAGAGATTTGATGACTGCCTGGCTGTCCGAACTGATGACTATTTTTTTTTGTACCTGAAATTACATTGTTTTTTTCGATCAGTGTGCCTAGAATAGTAGTGTCCAGAACGGAATTCTTCCCACATATACAGCGACTTTAATCGAAGTGCCTGCCATCTGTCTGCCAATTAACTCTATCGGTCACAATATCTCTTAACAGTCGCATGCGGATTTCTTGCCAATAAAAAACATGATGATTCTAGTAAATTCGGATTGTTTTCGCGACAGTTGAAAATTAAGGATTTGAGTATGTTCGCAAAGTATAATTTATGGGATAAGAAAATTCGAGTACAGACGCATTCCAATTCAAAAAACACGAATTACAGAATATGTGTGAATAATTGTTCGTTGCGTATTAAATGAATGCCTCTTCAACATACATCTACGCATCCATTCAAGCCTGTTAACCTAGACAAGAAATATTTATTGGAACTAAAACCACTCTTATGGTGTTATTTGCACTTCTTTGCAACATTTAACAACAAACCTTTATTTTTCTCCAGTTTGAACTGCACACTCATAATGGGTATACATTTAACAATTACTCTTTCGTTAGAACGTACATATTGCCTGCAATGACTCATAAAAAAAATATACTGATTGGACAAACAGCAAACTTTGTTTATTTATACTGGTATCTATATTTAGCAACAAAGGTTCATTTGGATTTTTTTTACAGAACAAGAGTAAAAATGCAATTTAAAGTCTGTTTTATTATCGTTCGTGAATAAGGTTTTAAAACTAAGTACGTGCATACAGTTAAGTAAATGTTCCCCTCCAAAAGCAGAATAAAAATAATGGAATGAAGATTACGCGACATTGTGCGAGAATGTGATTACAAAAGACGAAGAATTGTTTGCTTAGACAGTCCATATCTTGTCTTCTCTTTATTGGTAAGCATTATATTAGATTGCTGTTGCTAAGATTAGAACAAGAACTGTTATCGTACACCACATGGTTTTCAGAAAATCCTTGAAATCCAAGGTCGAACAAGAGGAGTTCTATTCGAAAAGATCATCAGTTATCTATGACTCCAGAAACAAAATAAAGAAAGATGCGATCATAATGCAACTGATTTAAACTCATGCTTACGAAGATGGGAGACACAAGCAATATTGGAATAGCAAAATACGTTTTAGGCATGCATGCATATGTGTGTATGTACATTTAGAGAAATTCAACAAGAGGAGACTTGTTATATGAAAATTCAAAATCTTGCTCATCCGACAAAGTCCGCTGAAAAAAGTCCGATGTAGCTGACAGAGTGACTGAATATCTAGGTGTGTACATTTCACTTTGTTAACATACGTGCTTATGAGGTCCACTTGAAGTAATAATCGAAGCCAGCGAACTACGCACAAGATTGAGTGGTCGAAAGATTGTAGCTCTTTCAACAAAATCATTCCGCATTTTTTCATGCGGAAAAAGGTAGAGTCGTATGGGCTTGAAAGAGGGTCGATTCTATATGTGTGGCCACGTAGCCAAAGAATTCAGTCGCATTTAAGACCGAAGACAAATAGTGGAACCACATCTTTTTTTGTTATTGAGGCATATTTATTTAGAAATTGACACTGAGAATAGCCTGCGTTGTTCTACAAATTTGTTTGCCTATCACTGATATCATTGAACATCGTGGATGACGTTCATTTTCAGGATGACAATGTCACATGTCAGTTGCATGAATGATGCGTTAAAGATTTCCTGGAGCTGTGATTTCTTGAAAGGACGACTTCAATTGACCGCCGTGATCGTGTGGTTTCACCCCAACACATGTTTTTTCTTTTAAAGGTTTTTACCTATTCCAGTTTTTACAATTTTCAGTATTCTTGAAATTGTGAAGGGATTCTCATCTTCTTTTTGCTTCCATTTCCACAATAGTCTAGAAGAAGAAGATCATATAGACGAGACATGTTTGTAAAAATGTTGAGGACGTACAGATGCCCTGCCGAATCGATGGAAAGCTAAGTTTTCAAAATTGGCCTCTACTGTTAGTTCTTTATTCCAATTGTTAGAACGATGTTAAGTTGACCTTGGTAACTGGATATGGTAAAGTAAATAAGAAAACTTCCAAAATGATAAAAGACGTGAAATCAATTTATTTGCAAGATTCTGGTGATGAAATTGGTGCTACTTTCTGTGACTATCTTCGATCTTGAAGAGACCTGTAAATATGCAGATCGCAAGTAATACTTCAGCAGCCAGTGCAGAGTTTTTCCAAAGAATTCTGTAATCAATTCACACCTCCGGTAATTTAAATGTACATACATTGCCATTGTATACAAAATGTATCTTAAAACTAAAGGGTGATTTTTTAAGCTATTATCTTTTTGGCAACACTGGTTTAAACAGCTGACGCACGTTTCGTGTTTTGTTTCACTGTCAAACATCTTCAGTTTGGTCTATAATTTAACCATGAATCGTCTTACAAACGAACAACGCTTGCAAATTATTGAATTTTATTATCAAAATGGGCTCTTGGAAAGTTGGCCGAAGATCCACTTTTTTACCGAAAAATTATGTTGGCTCAATGGGTACGTAAATAAGCAGAATTGCGGATTTTGGAGTGAATATCAGCCAGAAGCATTGCAAGAGCTACCAATGCATCCAGAAAAAGTCACAGTTTGGTGCGGTTTATGGGCTGGTGGCATCATTGGACCGTACTTCTTCAAAGATGATGCCAATCGTAACGTAACTGTGAATGGTGAGCGCTACCGTGAGATGATATCCAACTTTTTTTTGCCCAAAATGCAAGAGCTTTCACGTTCGGAGCCGGTCAATTGGACGCCTAGATCGTGCGATTTATCGCCTTTAGACTATTTTTTGTGGTGCTATGTTAAAGCTCATGTCTATACAGACAAGCCCGCTTCAATTGACGCATTGGAAGACAACATTGAAGCATTTATTCGTGAGATATCGGCCGAAATATTGGAAAGAGTATGTCCAAATTGGACTAAGCGGATGGACCATTTGAGGCGCAGTCAAGGTCAACATTTGCATGAAATAATCTTCAATCATTAAATTATATGGACCGTACTATCGATTCAAATAAAGATTTCATGCATTTTTCTGAATTTATGTGTTTTTTGCTGAAAAACTTTCCTATAGCTTTTAAGAAATCACCCTTTATGACGAGCGTCTTAGGGTTTCCAGCGTACATTACAACAATTTTATTAAATTTAATGATAAATCTTTATAGTTCAGATTTTCAACTTGGTTGCACGGTTTGATTTGAATTTTGATTTGTTTTCGCCAATCTTTCCTATTTTAGCATTGATAATTAATCTCACATCGGCAATGGTTCAATGGTTCATCAGCAACGAAATTCAGTTCAGCTTGAACAGCTGTAAAACATCATAATACGCGGATTTTTAGTTTAACAAATCCACAACCATATATGGCGATTACACACGCTAGATGTTCTTTCGAAGGATACCACAATATTGGGTACTACAGTCGTAGGTAGATGTGAGCCTAGTATATGCAGCAACGACACGCGTTGTGCGTCTGTTTTGTAACTACTAACTTGTAGCGGAGACTTAAAACAAAGTTCGGTAAGCATTTTTTTCACAGCTAGGCAATAGGCATACTCCACCGACAATAGAGTTTGTTCTCTGAAATTGTAGTCAATAATTAGCAGCTCTTGCCAAAAAAATGTGTTGACAGCTAATGATGAACCAACGCATATTGCCTCATTATGATGCTGCTGCTTGTATGATTTAGACATCTCTACATGACTGATTTCGGGTTTCAATAACCATTTCCATCTTGTACGACCTTTTGCTCGCTACCATTAGATCGGTCACCAAGTTGGTTGAGCTCTTTTTGTACTTTATGGCTGTACATTCAAGGAAAATGAAAAAAAAAAAGATGATGGGAGTAAGGAGAAGAATGGGCGACGGTCGAATGGTTAAAAACAGTCGATGTTGACATGAGTATAAGAACATTGAGTGGATTATAAAAGAGAAATGTGTATAATATCATTCGTCATTTGATTCATGCCAAGGATTCCTTAGCCCAAAGGGAAGTTACCCATGTATTCTGTAGCCTCGTAGACGTTGTGCGACTCATGTATACCCTAGTAGAATTCTTTCCAATCTCTATTAACGCAAACAGAATCAGGGCCAAAAAATATTTTTCTTCCCCTTTCGAGCATAAGTTTCGGCGCCGTGAAAAAAACAATGGTTGGCAAATTGCTCTGCATTTGATCTCTTTTGATATCCTTACTCCTGCGATCTACGTCACTAAAAAATTCACTATACATATGTACACATATATTTTAAAAAATATATGCACTAAAAGCAAGCACGTATCACAATTCTCTAAATATTTCTTGTCCATTTTCATAAATGTGTATATCTTTTTTGGCGTCATTCAACAATTTTCCTATCCTTCTATTGGATAATTGAGGTTCCACAGTACTAATACATATTTTGAACACGAACGTATTCAGCAGGTACCCGCCTGTAGAGTGTAGACCTGTTGATGGATTCCGCTCTTGTTGGTGTTTGTAAAAAATCAATACAAGTCATCGTATCCCGTTTAATATTAAGGAAGGTCATTCGACGTTAGATTTGTTATTGTGTGTGGCGCCACTGTGTTAGTATTGCATTCCAGAACCAAAACAGACATTTTGTCTGCGTACATATGAATGTATAACTGCAACCACAACATTTTACGTGATTAATACTTGGTGCCGCTTAATGGTCTTAGAAATCGTTGACCTAATATCAGGTTTCAACAAAAATACTTACTCTCTGCTGTTCCCCAATTAATTGAAGGAAACTCTGCCAGAGATTAATATCACACTGCACTTAATTGATAAAGTGAATTAGAAGTATAAATCTGAGTCGTTCAAGTACTTATGTGGGTATTTTCAGAACGGCCAACAACAATGCACTCAAAGTATCCCCAGACGAACCCATTAGAGTGTCGTATTACAATCATAGAATAGTACAAAATCACAAACTGACTTATCCATCACGTATTACTTCTATTTCATCATTTTACTAGATATTTTGCTTATTATTAAACACTGGTTGAACATAGCCAACATGTAGGTTTGTACATATGTATCAACAATTATTGCACAACACACTGTTCGTTCTTCTGAACTAACTGTATAGCCAAATTACATTCTTAGGCATTTATCATTGACGAACAATTTGATTGCATGTAATAAAGCAACAAATCATTAGGAACTGAAACACGCAATGATAGAAAAAATTCGTTTGTATTACTTTCTGTTTGATAATCAAATAATCTGCTTGATCGACATGATGACACACTTTAGAAGCGGCAAATTATTGCCTACACAACGAAAGGAGAACATCAACGTCTCCGTCAAACGTTTTGCGGTATTTCTAAGGCAAATGCGAATTCTACTCACTTTAAAGGTTATCAGTGAAATATTGATTGACCGAGAAGTGCAGTGGAAAAATAAATCAAATCACAAAACTTAAACGGAACACCGAAAACAATGCGACCACATAAGAAATTATAAAATTAATACAAAATTCACTCAACGAGACACAACACTTGACCAATCGACCGACTTCAATTCTACACCACGAACGAAATGAAACTGATGATTCCGCTTCCAAGCAAAAGAACTTTTACACACTGCATGTGTGTGGGGTTTACACGGATGATTTTACAGTTCGTTTGACGTTTCATACACTTAAATAAATGTCAAATCACAAACAAGCCATGTGGTTTCGGTTTCATTGTGTGTTTGCTGTGTTCTGCACTCTTGGCAGATTCTAGCTCTTCTGCACAGAGAGAATATGAGCATAGAGCTTTAAAGCATTGGAAAGTCCTTGGTTGTTGAATGCAATAGATTAATGGTTTGAGCATAAGTCGTTCAATTGGTATTTTTTGTGGGATGTTTAGGCGGAAATGAAATAAGAGGCAAAGTAAAATACACAATCTCCAATCTTTATCTCTTTGTGCAACCGAACTTTGTACATTTCTATTCGACAAACCTACAGATAAGTCACTGTTGCATGTAAGATATAGATTGGTCACAAGAGAGAATTCAAATAATAAGCATTTAAAAGAAAAAGAATAGAAAGGATCAACACATGTCATGAAATAATTGACACTAGCTGATGTTCTCTCATGCCTATTATTGTTGGGCATTAACAGCATTCTGTTTGGGCCTTCAGGGCTTCAGGGCTTGTACAGAATAAAAGTAATGGTTTTGGTCTACAGTTCCAACCATAATGAACGTAAACAGTCAACTAAAGCAATAGGTACATAGAAATTGCACACTGTCACCGTAATAACTACTTCGCTCAGTTTCGTTAAATTTCGTTCATTTGCTTAAGTGGAAGCGAAATCAATCGCTATATCTTTGGTATAGGTAAAATACAGTTGGTGTTGGACTTTACATAAGTTCCCAGAAGGAAATATGGGCTCCTTGAAAGTGTATGCGCTTCATTTAGCCTCTGCATTCTGTTCTGACAAAAGCTGACTTAAGTCACTTTGGAAGGAACTTACAAATGGCGACCAAAAAAGGAATACAATTTTCTACGATCGTATGTCTAATGTGTCTAATATGTTGCTTAAAATCTTTTATTCGCTTTGGGCTACGATGTTTTCAGATGTATAGAAATGCAGAAACCCTTGATCGATTCAGATCTAGAAGACCTAGCCATGGACTTCTCGACTTCTATGGTGAAATAAATATAGGCTGCGGTACTAGTGCCTGGACTAAGCTGAGTATGTTATAATGCAAGCATGTGTCATTATAAGTCGACTGTTACCAGAGTGTTTTTTGTGTCTGTCGAGTGGGCCGAAACTGAGAAAATAGACGTCAGAAGTGAGCGTGCGTCGTAGAACATATTTTTTGATTGTTTCCGACGAATAATTTCAAATCTTCAAACCACAAGATTCCTTAACTTCAATCTGGACACAAAGACTGATGACAATAAAAGTAGGTATACCCTCTGAGATGACTCACACAAGTTAAAGGGATCTAAATCAATATGGTATTCGGAATCGAAGACAGCTGTCAATGAGAAGCCCCACCTGGGCCTATAGCGAAACCTCAGAGGAATAACTCTTTGAAGCATTTTTAGTGAAAACTGACATTAGTCTCTTTCACGGTATTAAGTGAAGCCACGTTCAATCGCTCCCCATCTTGACCTCACCTCTTCGCAAGGCATTGTCTTGTGTGGTGTCATTACGGAGTCATCAGTCATGAATCATTCATCCATTTCTCTATATCTATTCACACTCAATTTATATCAAGAACATTGATGTCTATCTAATTTGAAATGACTACAAGTTAGTACTGCCGCTAAGTGTACGCTTGTTAAAATTTAAATGAGCACTTGTTACTCTATCATTATACCATTATCACACCTTTTTCACAATGTTATAATTTGTGTATATAACAATGTAGTGAGGGTGGTGACGCTACAAACTAGAACGTGTTGTTTGCTTGACTATTATTACAACTTTATTAATACATGTTTTCCCATCAACTATGTTAATTCTCAACGTGATGTTTGTTACGCATGACACAAAATATTATCATATTCTATTAAAGTTGTTTGCCTGGTCAATGTGTGCGATCATTCTTCTTCGATCATTCCTTCTCATGCCCTATGAACAATGGGTCACGAAAAAACTTGGTGCATAATTATCCGTATATTTCGTTTTCGGTTATAGTTTAAGGCGATGGCGCACTAGTTTCGAAAACATGCAAAACGATCGCATTTGTATTCTTCATATTCAATACTTTAGTAGCAATCTATAGAGAACTGAGAGCAGCAGATGAACTAGAATCTCTACAATACGATGGACTGAAGCATTAACATGTTACATATGTTACAAGATATGGTGGCTCGTGGCGTTGTGGGTATGTGCGTCGACTCCTACGCACTTGGACCTACCTGTCTAGGTTCGATTCCTGGTACGACAAGAAATACTTTTCACGGCCCCACCTCTTTCGAGTCACTGACAATGCTCAAAGAGTATAACTGTCTAGAAAAAGCTTCTCATACATGGCCGTTCGGAGTCGACATAAAACTGTAGCTCCCTTCCACTCGTGATAAAACAATAGCGCGCACAACACGAATGGTTGCTGAGAAGTTAGGCCGTGGCCCTCTACGGTCCGTAGCTCCACCCATATTATTATTATTATGCCACAGGATGTTGCTGACGGAGACTGGAGACTGGAATATGATGGAGACAATTTTTAACTTTAAAAAGAAGGCCAATTGACATCGCCAAGACATCTGACAACACGATTTGGGTATTTGGTGCACAAAAGATCAATTGTGGCATGGGCTGTGTGGCATGGTGCGTCATACTGCATGAACCAGAGGTCATGTAAAAAAAAGTCGGTTAACATGGCTCTGTAACGCCCACTATTGACCGAAACTTTGTTCTCAACCTCATTTTCGAAGAAGGCCACTGCAGCCACATTCTCATATGTGCGCACCGTTCGACGACGGGACCATGCGTGTTGTCCACTAGCACAAACTTGCGTACAGCAGCCACGGTGGGTTAGTAATTTTGTCCAAAACTTCTTCTTTTAAAAAAAAACCCACTGTTTGGGCTACACATCACACACTTGAAATGGAAATAAGTTTTCAATATTTGCCACCGTTGTTCAAGCGTAAAGCCACTCATCCACTGAGGTATGATACTGGCTTTCTGTCAAGATTTGAAGCGGGAACTGCCAGTGTCAATATAACCTATGATTTAATTAAGAAACACTAGATTACCCACCCTGTCCATAGCCATTTTATATGGATTTTTTTGTGTCTTATTAAACTACAGTAAAAACCCTTTAATTCGGAAAACTCGTTTATTCGGAAAAAATCTTTTCCGAATTAGAGAGAATTTTCCGAATAAATTAGAGTCGGTTTTTACAATTTTGTATGCAAAAATTAAATTAAATTAGCAACAATTAAATAAAGCAACGATTGAACACTTATAGATAGAAAATAGATCTCAAAAATGTAAAAGTCGGAACAAATCATTGAAATGCCTATTGGGGGTCACGGTAATGCAAATTTAGAAGTCGGGAAAACTATAAAAAAAAATAGCTTGCGGAAATCTCGATAATCCACATTTAGATGTTGTTTGGGTTTGGATTTAATTTTTTGCATTCTTTCAATATTAGGAATGCGTTTTAGTGCATAAAAAAAATCGCTCATTAATTCTGAATGATTTTCCCCCCAACCAATCCGAATTAACGAGCTTTTACTGTACGTACTATTGTGTTCAAGAAATTGAAGTCGTCGTTTTGTCCCATTATTTCTCACACACATGACATACTGAAACCAAGTCTAAGACGATTGTTCTTTTAGAATCTGTTAATTAATATTTATTATTGTAAATAAAGAAAAGTCTTTATAAAGAAAATTCAAACTCAAGCAATGGTTATAATACATATACAACATACTCGTATGTAAACAAAAGTTTATGTCACACCGGGCAGCCTTCATGGATTTGTACAGTGTGGCAGTGTCTCTTAGCATCTCAAAATGTATGTATGTTTGTTGAGAAACGTATGGTTAAATGGTCGATCCTTGTGTATCCATCCGTAAATGTGTTTGTGTACAGTGAACAGGGTTGCCGTTTGACAATACAAAAAAGTGGTACAAAAAAGGTGTAAGTGTTTATTTATGAAAATAAAAACCCAAGTACCTTCGTGCAAACGAGTTTATTTCAGTAAAAAAAAAAACAGCTTTTCATTGAAACTAGTATACATTTGTACATATGATAGCATGTATCTTAAGCAAACAAATGATGTACTTATTGTACATTGAAATATTATTTACATTGCAGAATGTGGTCAAGATAGTCTATGAAAATAACTTACTTTAAATTTTGGCTTGATCCTTCTATGAACGAAACTTTCGCACTTCAAATTAAATACACTGAACACCTCCTAAGTGGAATTCTCACGAGATATCAAAATCAGTTCAAGTTAGAGGGAGTTCGAGGTGGAGAATTGTTTTTTATATGGTAAATTGAGGGAAATGCCAAAAGATGACGAACAAAAACTTCGAGTTAGAGCGAAATTTGACTTAGGGAGAGTCCACTGTACCTTTTTTCAATTATTACCAAAGTTTATAAGAATCGAATTATAATGGAGAAAAAAAAAAAAAAGAATCACTAGGAAAGCTCCTGCAATCACAGAAGTAATTTTTGTGTGTAAATAGAGGTGAAGACAAATTTAGGACTTTCTCAATTGTTCAGTTTTTTCGGCGTTAATTGTCAAAGACAAATCTAATGGTTGAGTATGCTAAAAGCTTGGCAGGGTTGATGAGAGCGGGGTTGATTTTGAATAGCAATCAAGTCTTACGACACCACTCTCGCCCCTTAACACTTTTCGACTGCGTTTTTATAACATTCTCTCGGGCAACACGGACAAATTAGAGATTGTCGTTTAAATTATTTCGTGATTAACTTTGATTAACTGCCAAATAATTCATCAAATTCGTCGAATGGGATAAAGGGAAGTCGGATGTCTCTCTAACATTTGATTTCTAATTTTTAATTACCTTCATTCTTCTTTCCTATCCTTCGCATTTTCTATTTTATATTCGTTTTTTACAACATTTTAAAATATAAATTGTGTTCACTGTTCTTTATAATTATAATTGGATTGTATTTTAAGCATGGACAATCTCAAAACCATATGAAGAAGCCCTTGGTATTTTCGAGAGAAAAGTTCTGCGCTCAACTTTGGTCCTATTTACGTTTAGGGTATTCAGAGAAGAATATTCTACCAGGAACTGTACGGCCAGACGACTACGGATTCAATGCCAAAGGCGGCTAGGCCATGTAGAGCGCATGGACAACACCGCTTCGCAATAGAGGACGCCCACGAAACCAATGGAGAGTGGAGAGTGATCTCAACTAACTTGGACTGTGAAATTGGAGGTATCTAAAGATCGCGTCAGCTGGAGAGGCTTGTTGAGGCCCAGGTCCACCACGTACTGTAGCGCCAGAAGAAGTGCAATCTGTGCAAATCAAAAGTTGATTAAAACTTAACGGTAGTTGTACAGAACTTTTATATTATTATAAAAAAAAAAACCATTTAACTAATTTAATGAGACAAAAATGTTCATATTTATAATATTCGTATAGTTAAGACTTAAAAAGCTGGATCTTCATTACATTTTAAACAAACAATCAGAAAGAGCAAACAAAATCGAAGATTCCCCTTCAGCAAAGATCTTCTTTAAAACAATTTATTACGTCAAGCTTACTGACATATGGCGTCGTAGCGCCGCCTTGTTGATACCGGATTTCTTTCGCATTGTGTTCATTCAATTGGGGAACGAAAAAATCACTGATGATAGATCTATAGAACGTAGTACTCTGACCATCCTAATCTTCAAAAAATGTGGGTCATCGATTCCATAAGACCAAAAATACACGAAACTGTGACATCTTGTGGTCTCGAAATAATTGTTCAGTTTTTGTTTACGTCATTTATCTAGCAGCAACGTCACTGGCCTGAGGAACTAATTCACGTGATCCGCACAGTGGTCCATTCAGCAGGTTATGTGTGAACAAAAAAAAGTTGTTATTATTTGAAAAAAATACCGTTATGCTTAAAGTCAAATAGCCAAATAACAAAAAACAACAAATAAAATTCTTTAATTCCGTTACTTTATCAATGGGAAGAATCTGAATGCAAAAAAAATGTATAGTAAAATAAAAGCGAGATAATTACTTGAAGCAACTATGTCAGAATATGCTATTGGTAAGTATTTTTAAGTTCAGTGAATTTTTATTGAAATACAGTGGTGGTTCAGTATAACAAATGGTAGATTAGATATTAGTCCAGGCGTATTCGTTATATAGAAAAATTCGTAATATCGAGCAAGTTTTCCTTGTGCGAAACGTTAAATGAATGTAGGAACATTGTTTATGCACAGCAACAAAAAGATAAAATATCTACCAGTCTTACAACAGACTCATAAACCGTCCTGCGTCCTTCTTCTCTAAGGTAACAAAAACAATCGTTATATCCAGTGTCAATGCATTTGAAAAAAGTGTACGTTATATCGATCATTCGTTATGTAGACATTCGTTATACTGGACCACCACTGGACCGATATAAACTAAATGGTGCGGTACATATTTTACTAGAGGCAAACCAAATTTGTTTCATTTCTTGGTCCATACAAAAAAGGTGCGGCAGAGGGACATCGTAAAACTTTTGTTATTTGAATATTGAATTACTACCTTTCAATTAATGCAAAATTTTATGTGCCGCCACTTAGCGCAACATTCTTTTTTCTTCTCTTACAAGCGTCAATCCAATCTTTTCTGGACGACCATTTCCTTTACGGAAAGTTTTTTTTCATTCATTCAGAGCGAAAATCTTTATAAGCACTCAATAACTGTTTGTGTAACTGCTGTTTTGCAGTATGTAATGTCAAAAAAGTCAATAGATAAAGTTGTTCATAAAAAAATATATATCTCCTATAAAGCAAGATTTTTTAACACATGTTTAAAAAATGTACAAAAAAGAAACAAAAACTTATGGAAAGGATTTTAAATTGATTTTTAAAACACATTTCCAATCTAACAAAATAAAAAAAATCAACTTCAAATTAAATCCAGCTAATCACCCGAAATGGACCACTGTGCGACGTGACCTTATAAGTGGCAAAATTGGAAACTATAATCTCTTCAAATCAACTTTGAAGTGCCACCCATAATGGAAGAATGTAAACCTAATCTTTTGTCAAAAGACTGTGCTATAGCCAGAAGCACTGACAATTTTCAAAGTGCCCACAATTGCTTCTAGGAACTTCACATAATTTCAATACCAGCTCTCATGTACATATGTACGTACAAACGCGGAGATTCAAATCGCTCTCACTTAAGTACGCAAAAGTAATGGAAACTAACGAAAGTGAGTTAATCTGTGGACATAAGGCAACGTGTGTCTCTTGTCATGGAGTAAAACCAAGTTCAAGAGCAAACCTCTATAGATAGCACCCGATATACACGACATTCCTATTCCTGCTTACATGGGTTCCAGAATTGACGTTTAATTGCCATTTCTTAAATTACATTATCTTAACTGAAACAAAGCATTCGGTTTTATTTACTTTGACTCATTTTTGTGCCAATAAATGAATGCAAAATTGTTTCATTCAGTAAATGAACACTTCTCTATACAAATGTATTTGTATTTGTAATTGAATTGATGTTCAAAAAATGTGTGTTAATCAAATTTAAAGTTCAATTTTCCAGTTGACCAGAGCAGTGGCATTGAATTCAAAAAAAAAAACAGAAATGCAAGCAAAAATTTGTTAATTTGATCAGTGCACGCCTTATCATCAGTTTTTTTCCTGTTTCTGTCTGTCTTTGCCTTTGCCTTGTGCACTGATGCATTCCGTGATCCGATAAGTCACACGAACTCTGCACATTTCCTCCTTTTTCTCTTCTCGTTCTTACATTGCGGATATTCATATATGTAGCTGTTGTATGAGACGAATAAATCACATGCCCTTCGTGACAGATATCCATACGCAAAGTTTCCATCCGTAATCATCTAGCCACTCTTGGAGCGCTGCCTACGACTTACGACTATTGTTGATTTTCTGTGTATTGTTTTTCTGTACCCATCCTAATGACACTTATCGCGGAATAATTCGGCAACACGACATTCATGACAACAATAATAACATCATACAGTATAAACATTAAGAGACAGCTCGAGAAGGCGACGAAGAGGACAACCGATAAAGATGATGACAATCAACACCGAGCGTCGGGGCCCGCCGATTAATTCCAGGCCAGTGACGCTGTCAATGTTTGCAGCCAACACCGGATCTTTTAGAAGTTCTCACAATCTCGTTGTGGCACGGTCATGAGTGGCAGTGATCGATTTCTGCTGAGTTATTTGCGCGTGTTTCTTCGTCTGGCATGTGGCTGGATTCAAAACATTTGGCTCTCAAAGTGGATAACGCGTATAAGGCAATGGCCTGTCTTCGATCAACCGCGGAAGCAGTTACAGAATCCTTTAATTTCAAATTGCAATGAATCAACAGCGGTAGATGATGATAAAATTGACAAAACTGTGCGGTCTTTTGATGAAATACCAACTGCAAAAGGATGGCCACTGATCGGTACCACTTTGGATTTGATCGCAGCCGGCTCTGCTCCGAAGTGAGTACTTCGTGTGAATACATTTGCAAATTGTTCTTCGCACAAGAACTTGCATGTTATTACAGTGATACATACCTACATCCCATTGAATGATTGAGAATTGTGTGGTTTATCTTTGTGGCCGCTGTTGGCTATGTTAAGTTTATCAGTTTATTTGTTTCGGCCATTCAACTTTGCCTGAACAAATACACTGATCAGAAATTCGTGACTTTTTTTTTTGTTTTTGTTAATGTTTTTTTTTATTTATTTATTTGCTTTGTTTTTTTTTTTTTTCTTTCGTTATTGTGCCGAAACATACATACTTACGTTCAAACAAATAATTATTGAAAGTGAACACAAAAAATGTGAAGAAATGCTATACCGGTTAGAACATTAATTTCTGAATAATTTTACTGATTTATTTAAGCTAAATAAGTGGGTAAATGATTGTAAATTTGTTAATGAATGAAACATTACTAATAGCGGTACCGAAAGGCAAACAAGTACATGTGCGTGCAGGTTATCTGGTAAACAAATATAGAAAGATCCACCGTCCGTTATAAATATGCGTGTTTACATGGTGACAGAGAAGATTTATCTTCAAACTATGCTAAAGTGAACAAATATCCTCTTTCGTTTATACAGTGACTTCCAAATCTGTTCGCCCACCCACCTATAGATTATATGAAAGAAAGAAAAACTAAAAGTGTCTCAAAAATCGGGTTTATACTCGTGTATGGATATTTATTCGCCACTTAGAATTATATTGATAATCAATCAGTTTAGAATGGAGGCATACACATTTTGAGTTGATTATTATGGCAAGCGTTGTTTTGTTCCATTCTGTTACCAAAGCAACTTTCAAATTAGCTTTTTAAGGATTCTATTTCATTTATGTAGGTTGTTTTTTAAGATATTCCATATATTTTCAATTGAAATGAAGTCTATAGATTGTGGTAGTTTGTCAATCCATTTTGGTGGAGTATTGTAAATTGCTGTACACATGAACCGCGTCTTGCGAACTGCGAACTTCGCAAACTCTGAAATTTGAATTGGATGGAATTTTCTCTACTAGCATATAACAACGAGTAGAATTCTTGGTCGTGAATTTGTATCGCGTCTGTCTCTTTATGCATCGCCTTCACAGTTTGGCAATTTGCCAAAAGAATGACGGTAATTATGGTATGTCCGCAACTTCTGGCATGTCAAGAAGTTTAAGTTTTTGTTAATATTTGCTGAAACTTCTGAAAATTCGTCTTCGCAGCTCAAGACTCATGTGTACAGTGGTGTAGTATTTCACGCTGTATGTTTTGGATCATTAATATATAATAATAATATGATGTATGTGCCTCTACAGCCCGTAGAGGGCCAGGGCCTAGCTTCTCAGCAACCACTCGTGTTCTGCGTGCTATTGTTCTATCACGAGTGGAAGTTTTGGATCAATGTGAAAACTAAACATTTAGTCGTATTTATGAATTTACTCTTTTGGTGATTCATGGACCTCGATGCTCCAATGTTGGCAGCTACTTCTTCCTCTTCATATGATACATTGCAGGCCTTTTGAAGTTGTTGTTCTCGGGTTGTTCTTCTTCTTCGTGTGGTGTCTACTATTGCTTGGGTTGAACTGAGGACAACTGTCTTGTGGCTTCCGTTTTTTACTCCTATAGATTTATGCCGACTGCAAACCAGTCGGCTATCTCTAGATTACACTTTACATCTCTACATTACTCTAAACGGCGAAGTTAGAGAAATGCCTGTTGACTGGAGGAGAGATGATGCTATGAAAATGAACTTTGTCACGTCCATGTGCTAAGCATAGAAGTCAACGACTTGTTTACCTATCTATTTGTGCTTCCTGTCACAGCTTCATGGATGCGTCAGTGGTAAGATCTAAGAACCTCGAGTTAACACAGTTGAGTAGACGGAGGTTGTTGTGGTATCAAGGTGCTACAAAATTAAGATGATTTATTTGGCTAGTAGAAGTGATCTTAGTTGACGCTATTTTACATTCTTCAATAACTTCAGTCGTATGCCTTGGTATAACCGCTGGATGGCGCCTTCGATTGAATGCCTGCGCTTGGTTAGATGGCTTTCCGGTTCGAACCCCAGTGAAAGCAAAACTTTATCCGGTTTTCAAATCTGGTTCAGTCACCAATTGTCATTGGGATCAAATTAACGACACTATCACTGGAGTTGTCGATCAGTGGTAGTAATCTGACTATGGGTATCACAATGGACCAAGGGTGCGCGCGATTTCTGACAGCCACCCACTGATACACAGACGAGTTAGCAACGAAGGTTAAATATTCCAAAATTGTACAGCAATTGCTTGTTATTAAATATTTCATCTACCCTCTGTACTTGGCAGTGTTGACCTGAGATCAATAAAGACAGAGCCTTACTCCCTAAATCGATTTTATTTGTGAAAACTTTCATAGAATATCACGAGTGTCTGTTGTAGAAACTAGTCATACCACCACGCTCCGTAGCTCCACTCACGATAGAATTATTATTTTTGGCTTAGTACTCCAGTTACAATTTGGCTATTTATTCTATGTATAACAATGATCTCCTCAGGAATTTCTAATTTTAGCTTCTTTGCAAATAATCTGAGGATAGTATGCACACATGTGATTTTAATGTCTTTGTCCAATCCTACTGAATTATTTATTAGCATCTGCATCCAAGAAAAAGAGTGAAACTAAAGCTAGAATATCGTGAGCCTGTATGAATCACTGTGTACTTACGTAGATGCTTGTATTGTTCTGAATGTTGATTTAAACCAAAGTTTAGGCGATGAAATATGCTTCTTGGACTCAATCAACAAATAGCCAAAGTATAATGGTTATTTGCCTCTACTATAAGAATAATAATCCTGTTGCTAAAAATAAATCAATAAATATGTATTACTACACATTGTTGGAATAATGTTATTCTCAATAGTTTGCATAAATACATCGATAGACGACATCAGCAATTCGGTCACATATTTCGGGAGCGTCTGGGTTCCCAAGAGGCAGTATTTGTCTCATCAGCAAATCTAATGAGATCGGTATTCCTGTATGAGGGCCAATACCCAACACATCCACTTCCAGACTCATGGCTGCTGTTTAATAAACTTCACGATTGCCAACGCGGTTTATTTTTCATGTAAGTCGCACTCATTTGAATATTTTGGCGAAAGAATAATTTACATACATACATTTTTTTTGGTTTGTTTGTCTGTCTTTTGTTTTTTTTTTTTTTTTTTTATAGGAACGGACCTGAGTGGCACGCAAATCGGAAGATCATGAATCGGTTTTTAATAACTGGCAACTTGGATTGGATGAATGTACACATTGAGTACTGTACACGAAAACTAATTGAAAATTGGAAGACAACTGCTGAACATACGAATGGTTACATGATAATCGAAAATTTAGAAGAACAACTCTATCGATGGTCTATAGATGGTAAGCGTGGCGGTTTTACATAATTCGACTAAAAATCTGTTGGATTGTATGTGTGTGTCCATGTCCAAAACAATTGGGGCAACAATTCTCACGGACATTGAATTTTGATATTGGATTGGATACGAAATTTACCCATTTTGGGGCTTAATACCGCTGAAACAAGACTATGGATGAAACGTTGCGAAAAAAAACTCCTTCTAAATCTTAAAAGAGCTATTGATTGATATCATTCTCTCAAAAAGTCTATCGCCTCTGATACAAGGCTTGGGTATAAAGCTCGAAGGAGAATTTGATTCCTTCATTGAAAATAAATCACTTTGAAAGATGGTTATCTTTTGAAATTGTAAATTCGACTTAATATCTAAAGTTAAACACTGTCAAAGCGAGGCCACCTAGACATAGTCGCGTTGTGGTTACCTGCGGTCTGAATTTTAGTCCCTAATTGCACTTGCGAATGTTCTCTACAGCTTCCTGTTTCTAATTTCTCACCTCTTTCCCGTGACATAATCATTAGTCATCATCAGGGTTCGGATTCTGTTGAACTAAACAATCCAAACCAAAACACTTAAAAAAGGCATTTATTAAAAATTAAGAAAATTACCCTAAATGCACATTTTGTTATAGTAGCATTGAACTACCAAGAGCTTTTTTGAAATTTTCTGGTAATAATCATCTCCGGTTGTCTCTTAGAAGCGCCTTTATGGAGCTAAATTCCTGAAACTAGTGAAGCCCATCAATATTTTCTGGAAGTTTGGAGTCCAAGTCGTCGTTCATTACAAAATTTATATGCTCACTAATTTTCTGTCCCGTATTTGCATTGAAAACGGCAGTGAAATTCTTCAGGAATTCCTCTGCAATCGGCGCTTTTGCTTTTTTTCTGAATGTTATTTACGTGAAAGGTCGTCAAGAAGGATGCTTATCGTAATATACAAGAACTGTACCGCAAGAAGCTAAGCAATGTTATGAGTTACTTGCTTCGTATTCGCGTGTGGCAATATCGTCAATTGACAAAACTGCATCGCTCATCAGGGGCAACACGCCCAGATAAGGCAAGCCGGCTGGGATACCTCGTAAAGCAGGGCTACATTATCTACAGAATTCGTGTACGTCGTGGCGGTCGCAAACGCCCCGTTACAAATAGGTTGCACATACGGCAAGAGCCATGGTATCAACTAATTGAAGCCATATCGTGGTCTGCAATCCATCGCTGAGGAACGTGTGGGTCGGAGACTAGGAGACTTAAGGGTACTTAACTCTTACTGGGTTGCTCAGGATATAATATAATATAAAATTGGTGGCGCTACAGCCCGTAGATGGCCAGGGCTAGCTTCTACTGCAACCACTCTTTTTGTGCGTGTTATTGTTCTTTCTCTCACCACTGTTTGCGCAGGGTGCTTCTTACAAATACTTCGAAGTCATTTTTTTCGACATCCTGTAAGCACTTGCACAAGCACCGCGAGTTGCGTGCCCGCACAACCGATGGAAAGAGTTCATGTGGCAGTGGCAAGGGTTACAGATTCTCACAAGCTGTTGGACGCTCACGCCGCGATCCCTGGAAATGCAAAAACTGTCTTCACTTAGGCAGGATATGCACTATAACACCGATGTTTTTTTTCAATATTGAGCTTTGCCCATAAGACAGGCCTAGACTATACATTTTCAAAATGTCATTGATCGCTTCAGAAATGTAGGAGCTATGAAAATGAAGCAGACAAACGGTTGAACCGGCGGACAGAGACTCACCAGTTATAAAGACTAATAATGATTTTATGGAGGTATTTGTAGTAGATTCATGCACTTATTCCTTGTGTCTCCCTATGAGCATAAAGTTCATGAAATCGAAAACATTAGGCTAAGCGTGAGAGCTGATTCTGTGTTCGTTATCCTTCTTCGCCATACGTTGAACTTACTTACTTAATACTCAGGCCGCAGACCCATGGAGAGCCTTAGCATGAGCAATTGTTGTCTTCCATTGATGACGCACCTGGGCACGCTGCTTCCAGTCATCAAGGCTAAGCTGTCTTACGTCTGCGAAGGTCTTTGTACCGGACGTTCGATCTTCTGCTACTTCTCGAATCAGGAGGCTGGGATTCGAAGACCCTCTTCACTGAAGCATTGTTGTTCATGAGCTCGATTTAGCCGGGCTAGTGCATTCGACGGATTTTTGACTACCAGACAACATCCACATCTTGGTACAGCTCGCGGTTAGGTCTTCTCCTCCAATCACCTTCTTCACAGACGGAACAATATATCCGACGTAGAATTTTTCTTCTTCTCGAACGCACCAAGAATCAGCTCTGCTGTTCAGCTTAACGTTCAACTTTCGAACTACGAAGTCAAAAATCTGTGCATTATGAGGGTGTGCATTATAAGGGTTGCCGACAGTCTTCAAATACCAGTCTCATGAAGCACGAAAGTATAAGAAATCCGCGTGTATCGCCTAGAGTTCCCAATCTGGCAAACTAGCCACTCTTCAAGCCGTGGGACACTACAATTCTAATATAAAGCGCAAACCTATTTATATCTCAATTGCAGAATCCCATCGGCAACTTTTGATCACCTAAGGTTATTCTTTTCATTTACAGTAATCTCCGCGATAATGTTTGGCTACGGAACAGAAAGCTGTTCAGAGAAACTGACGAAGGCCCTAGATAAATTTTCAAAAAACGTACATAAAATATTCGACAACAGTGCTAAGCTGATGAATTTCCCAGTCAAATTAGCCCGAGCTTTAAATCTGAAAATTTGGAAGCAATTCGAAAATGATGTGTCTGAAGTGCTTCAAATGGGTTACAAAATAATTGACATGCACACAAAAGAGGCAAGCGATGCCTACAGCGAGGACGATGGGTTGTTTTCCAAAATGCTAATGTCCGGCATGTCCTTGGAAGTGATCAAACGCATTTTCGTTGATCTTATAATTGCAGCTGGTGACACGGTAACATTAAAGGGAAATATCATTTGAATTCAGGCAATTTCGATAACCTACATATATTTCAGACAGCATTCTCGAGCCAATGGGCCCTGTATCTTCTATCGCAAAACGACGAGCTGCAGGAGAAGATGAGAGCGGAATGTAAGGAGCAAGATGACAAACCGAATCTGAATGGTTTGATTAGAGAAACATTAAGACTTTATCCGGTTGCTCCATTCATTGGAAGATTCATTGCCTCTGATGCTGTCATTGGAGGTTATGAAATCAAAAAAGATGTAAGTAGTCAAAACTAAATGACTGGGAAATGCTTTATAATGAAAGCAGACATTGATGATTCTTTCTCTGTACACATCGGGTCGAGATCCTGCGAACTTTCCAAACCCCTTGAATGCTGATCCTGAAAGATGGTCACGTGACGCTGATGGACAGTATAAAGGTGTACTACAAGCGCATGGTACACTTCCATTTGCCATTGGCCATCGTTCTTGCATAGGGCGAAAAATTGCGGTCAATCAAATGCGCTCGCTACTGATCAAAGTGAGTGCGGAAATAATTCAGAACCCGTTTCCGGTTTTCAACAATGTCTTTCTGTATTTTAGATAAATCAACATTTCCATGTGAAGTGCTTCAATGAAGAGGAGATTGATGTAGTCATGCGCTTAGTTGCAGTGCCAAACCATCCACTTCGGCTTGGAATCAAACTTTTAGAAGAATAGACTTGTTTCAGTTTTTTTTTTTTTTTTTGCAAAAGTATTTTAATATAAATCATGTAAATTTTTCTTACAGCCAAACTAAAACAATTTGCACACATGTAGTCTAGTTTATATTACAGCTAGTATAAATAAATACGTAATGATAGAAAGAACAAACACCAAAAGTCCATAACTGGGTGCACCCCACAGAAGATGACCAGCAATGAGTGAGGCTACAATGGCGAACAACGTTTTGTAGGAAGCCAAAGGTCGAAGGCATATTCTTGGTGGAAGTTGATCTTCGCAAAGTTGTGAAACCCCTGTATCGTCGTTGAAATGACATTTAATACATTTAACAAATTTGTTCAGTCCTTATGCGCTTACCTCTTGGTTTGTCAAACCATTGTGCCGTCATGGGGGGGCTTAGAATCTGTCGGGATAGTTTACCCCAAATGTCTGGTCGCATCCATAGTTTATTCATTTCATCTGAAAACTAAAAAATAAATTAGATTGAGAAAGTGCTTTTTGATAAGGGATCTCTCCCTCTCTCTTACCATTTCGTTCAATTTACAAGAAACCTGATGCAAAAACCGCACGAGGATGGTGCACTCTAGACTTTGAATAGGCAGCAGGGCGGGATCAATTGTGGGCTTTATGCTTGCAATGTTATTTCTCATCTGTAAATTGTAGATAAACAATTGGTTAGGCAGTGAAATAAAGAAAATCCATACAAAAAACTGTTCGTTATTATTTATTATTAAGTTCATATATTGTGCTCCAAAACTTGATGTTTGCCAAACATGCCTGATTGTAAAAAGTGGTACTCTGACAGATACCGAACACATGGCGGATAGTGATTGGAGAAGACATACAGGAGTATACGCGAAAAAGGTATGGTTAGATGGTCTAGAAGTGCTCTTCGACCAGAGCAGGTATTTTGTACTGCCATCTGGATTGTTCAAGAATGAATCCAATTGTCCAGTAATAGGTTTCAATAGAAAGTAGGGTACTAACAATAAATGCATTCTCCAATAGAAACGACGTCAATGCTAGTTGCATGCTCCCGCTAACAACTGAAGTGTATATGCTGGTAAGAGAGACATATCGGGCAATGAAGCAGCTGATGAAGTGCTCTTGACACGCGCAGGCAAACAATCCATTGCACACGGATGTTAAAAAAAACGGGCGGCATGAGCATAGAGTCGGTGAAGATAAAGTGGTGTCGTTTGCCCATCTGCGAGAACACTCTGATGCTTTCACCTAAGTAACAATGCAACCTGGACGAAGTCAGAATGTGATTTGGGAATCGGAAGACTTCAGGAGAACAACCGTTCCGCGTAACATATCAATCAATCAAGACCTTTATTAAGCAGAGGCTCAACCTTGACATCAACCAATGGAAAAAGCTGAGAAATGTAGGAATCGTGAATCTTCATCCACAGGAAATATGAATGGCTGATTACCAACCCTTTTTGAAGGCAACTTTAATTTAGGAAGTACAAACTATCAACTCCACCAAATTTGCCGGTTTGTAAAATGCCGCATATTATGGTCAGGCAACACTGCTTCGGAAGGTTTTTCGAAGTTGAAATATTGGGCCACGCAAGCTGGTTTAATGGTGTCCCAACACAAGACCGTAGACGTCTGGTATAGTACACAGATGGGTCAAAGATGGAATCCGGAATGGGAGCAGGAGTCTTTGAACCCAACACAAAGATTTCCGTACCAATTGGGTTGAATCCTACAGTGTTTCAAGCGGAAGTCCACGCCATCGAGATCAGCGCCAGACAAAACATCCACAAAGGCATTAAGACAGTCAAGCAGCACTAAGGACACTCTCGTCTAACCTTTTGGACTCCAAAACAGTCAATTGTTGCTATGACGCTCTACAATCTCTTGCCAGACACAACAAAGTGAAACTTGACTGAATCTCTGAACACGGGGGATTGAAGGCAACGAATCCGCAGATGAGCTCGCGAGGGATGGGTCGGAGTCTGCATTCATCGGTCCTGAACCGTACTGTAATTTCAATTGGACAACAGCCATAATTCTGATTAACGAATGGGAAAACAGACTTTGCCTAGACCAGTGGACACATGGTTATGGTCTTAGGCAATCCAAACGTTTAATCAGGCCTTATTCATAGAAGGTAATACTCAATCTTGACAAAGAAAACGTCAGATTGCTAACAAGCTTTCTTACCGGCCATTGTGGCCTGAACTACCACCATAACAGTTTAAACCTGTGTCAAGACAAGGTCTGCCGGCTCTGCTTCGAAGAGGATGAAACTTCTGTGCACATTTTGTGCGAATGTCCGGCACTAATATGGTTAAGGAAATGTGTCTACGTATCTACGAGAGGCGTTCAATATATTCTCGGTATCGGGATGAATCTGTGATTGTATATATAAATTGACTTATTTATCAAGAAATACTATTATTTTAGTGCATTCATGTAAAATTTCATATAAATGTGATTATTAATTCGCGTTTTATCTCTAGTTAAACAGAATCATAATGGCAACTGAGACGATGATGGTGAAAATTGAGCATCGCGCTGTAATTAAATTTCTCACTAAGCAAGAAAATAGTCAAAAAACTATTCATGAAGAGATGGTGGCTATTTACCAGGGTTCCGCACCTTCATTATCAACTGTGCAAAAGTGTTCAAGTGAGTTCAAGAGAAGCAGAGAGAGCATTGAAGACGACCCCCGCTCCGTTGCCCCGGCTACTGCTTGTACGGGAGAAAGCATCAAAGAAGTCGAAAAACTTGTTCTTGAGGATGCCCAAATAAAGGTGAAAATGATGGCAGAGATCACCAAGCTTTCAATTGGTACCATACTTCATGCCCTCTTAACCTTTCAAAGGTCAGTGCAAGGTGGGTGCCACGAATGCTCACAGCACCTCAGAAAAAAGTGAGAATCGCATGCTCTAGAGAGCTTTTGAAGATGTGTAGTGAGAACGCGGACGGTGTTATGGATCGAATTGTTACTGTTGACGAAACATGAGCAAACTAGAGTCCATGCAGTGGCATAAAAAAGGAACAGATCCCCCGAAGAAGTTCAAAGTCACTCCGTCTGCCGGGAAGCTCATGGCCACAGTTCTTTGGGACTCAAAGGGAATCTTGCTCATTGAGTACAAAAAAAAAGTGAGTTGAAAAAAACACTTCCACTTTGCATAATTTGCGGGAGGAAATAAGAAAAGACGGAGTAAACTCGCAGCGGGTGTGTTGCTTTATTTTTTTGAGGGTTTAAAAAAGCTTATCTCAAGATGTAACAAATGCATTGATGTTAGGGGAGATTATATTGAAAAATAAAAACAATTTACATTGAATTCGCATTTTCCTTCATATCGATACTGAGAATATATTGAACGCCCCTCCTAAATGTATCTCCCACATGTACTCACTTCAGTGGTCTTAAAAAGACAAGATTAAGAAAACAGTCTTACTAGTCTTTATGAGGGAAGTAGTACGGCACCTGAGATAACTTCAACCTTCCGTTACAATAGATCTATCCTGGTCGCAGTGTCGTTGATTTCACGGCACGGGTTGTACACGAGGAAAACAAAAAAAAAAACTCCGTCCAATCCTCGTTATGCTTAAATCATTCCGAAACCCTTTTCTCTTAACAATCTCACTAAATCTCGGCCAACTACATCTAACCCCTCCATTATCACACCTAATCGTCCGTTGTCCAACAAACCAGTAATTAGTAATTGATCTTTTAAAACGGGCTTGTATTATCATTTCAAAATAAGTCTGAGATTCCCAAACTTCAAACGCGTATTATTTGACCTTAACGCATCCACCGCTACAAAACATACCCTCAAATATTCAAATTGTATTCATTCTCCCGCTCTCAACCCAAATCGCCCAGTTCAGTGATTGTACCAGCAAGGCCTATTTCATCGGTTCATTTGTCTCCCTCCCATACTCTCAATCCCGCCTCTATTCTTCTTCGGACACCTCTAACGCTCCATCGAATACTAACCCCACAAAATCGTAAACACCACCGCGTTCCTTCATAGTCCCGTTCCCTCATTCTGTTAAACTCACGAAACAACTAACAGACCCTGGGGAGGATGGACGTTATGTCATTTTACACTTAAGTGAGTTTAGCTATTATCGTTTTGGCAACACTGGTTTAAACAGCTGACGCACGTTTCGTGTTTTGTTTCACTGTCAAACATCTTCAGTTTGGTCTATAATTTAACCATGAATCGTCTTACAAACGAACAACGCTACCTACCGCAACGCAAAATTTTTGGTGAATGGGCTCTTGGAAAGTTCACTTTTTTACCGAAAAATTGTGTTCAGCGACGAAGCTCATTTTTGGCTCAATGGGTACGTAAATAAGCAGAATTGTCGATTTTGGAGTGAATATCAGCCAGAAGCATTGCAAGTCACAGTTTGGTGCGGTTTATGGGCTGGTGGCATCATTGGACCATACTTCTTCGAAGATGATACGAATCGTAACGTAACTGTGAATGGTGAGCGCTACCGTGAGATGATATCCAACTTTTTTTTGCCCAAAATGCAAGAGCTTGACTTGCATGACATGTGGTATCTACAAGACGTTGCCACATGCCACACAGCACGCGCAACGATGGACTTATTGAGGGGCGAGTTCGGTGAACATTTTATTTCACGTTCGGGACCGGTCAATTGGCCGCCTAGATCGTGCGATTTAACGCCTTTAGACTAGTTTTTGTGGGGCTATGTTAAAGCTCATGTCTATACAGACAAGAACGCTTCAATTGACGCATTGTAAGACAACATCGAAGCATTTATTCGTGAGATACCGGCCGAAATGTTGGAAAGAGTATGCCAAAATTGGACTAAGCGGATGGACCATTTGAGGCGCAGTCAAGGTCAACATTTGCATGAAATAAACTTCAAACATTAAATTATATGGACCGTACTATCGATTCAAATAAAGATTTCATGCATTTTTCTGAATTTTATGTGTTTTTTTTTTTTTGAAAAACTTTCCTATAGCTTTTAAAAAATCACCCTTTACATTCCCCTCAAAACGAATCGACAATCTTCAACGAACTCGCGCTAATTTCAAAAATTATTCTCCAATCGATATACAGCGAACGAAAGTCGAACTCCCTCTAACTCGAACTAATTTTGTTATCCCGTGAGAATTCGAATTGGGGGAAGTCCACTGTATCACCAAAACGGGTATGCGCACAAAATCATTCACCGTATATCTGAACTCTCAACATCTGCCATACGACGTTTTTGCACTCACTGAAACAAACCTCTCTTCTTCCTTTAACAGTTGGATTAGGTTAAGTTTTGGAAGGGGAGTGTAATGTTCAACCATCATCTATTAACATATCCTGTCGCGCGATGCTTAAACCACCCCGTGCTCTTTACGAATCTTAAGAGATCCGATATGTCTGCATTTGTCCGCAGTCTCTGTGAAGAATCATTAACCCAGCGAGGGTAGGCGTCGATTCTGGAGAGCTGGCAGCAAATGTTGGATCGTCTCGGCCTCTTCTTCGTCTCCGACAGAGATCAGTGGATTCCGCGTTAAATTTCCGGAGCATTGCTCCGATGGGGCAGTGCCCTGTAATCACTCCGACGAGCTCACGGATCGAGTTGCGGCCTAACGCCAGAAGCTTCTTTGTCTTGCCGTTGTTAAGCTCTGGCGTACGTTGATCTTGTCGTATGACAGTCAGACAGTGAGCCAGGACGAGTTCGTTTCTTTTTGTATTATGTCGCTTATAGTCCGGTATAAAGCACTGATCGGTGGTCGCAGTGATGTGTTCGCTTCGCTTCGTACTTCCGGTCGCGGTGTTCTCCTGGCTATGAATAACAAATATGATTCCCACTCTTTAAATATTCGCACACCGCCAATTTTGAGTTCATATGAGCTAAACTGTGGTGGCCCATGGAGTTGTGGGTATGTGCGTCGACTCCTACGCACTTGGACCTACTTGTCTAGGTTCGATTCCTGGTACGTACAAGAAATACTTTTTACGGCCCCACCTCTTCCGAATCTCTGATAATGCTCAAAGAGTATAACTGTCTAGAAAAAGCTTCTCAAACTTGGCCGTTCGGAGTCGGCATAAAACTATAGGTCCCTTCCACTCGTGATAGAACAATAGCACGCACAACACGAGTGGTTGCTGAGAAGCTAGGCCCTGGCCCTCTAAGGGCTGTAGCGCCACCCATATTCTATTATTATTATTGTGAGCTAAACTAACTATTCCTAAACGAAATTCATCTCTTTTGTTCTTACATTCGCCCGTCCCAACTATTTTTTAAGGCCCTCTTGGTGATTTTAAAATTTCCCGTCCAAAATGGGTTCAATCTGAGGACAAGACAAATTTTTGTCTCTCCTAATGCATCTTTCCAAGCCCGTCGAAGTATGCTCAGTGACACTGTCTTCTGGGACAATCATGTACGAGAATTACATACATTCCAGCGTAATTCAAAGTTAGTCAACAGAGCCATTAGTATTAGATCAAGATACGAACACAGTAATTTTTCAATTTGTACTCACCCCCATTGGAGAAAACTTCGAGATGTCTAGATATTTACTGCTATCGTAAATGGATAGATTGGCATTCGTAAAACTTTGTTCTCCAAACGCGCTTAGTTCCACTGTATCGTCCGGTATTTCAGCCTAATTGTCGAGAAATATGAATACAAAGTGCATCTATTCAGGCTCTCTCAATAAAACTTACATCAAATATGATTCCTAATGATCGCACTGCTGAATCCAAAATATCAGGAATTTTTACCAGCTCTTGTAGTTTCAATTCCGCCGGTGAAACATCATCAAACAGGTTCCTTAGGATTCTGGTAAAGAATCCCATGTTCGTCCGTTTTTCCAGTTTCTCCTTGTGTATCATTTGGATCTCCTGCAGGACATACATTTTCGCAATATGAACCGACTGTATGAAGTGACCAATCTCACTTTGAAAGGATGGACCGAATATTGGTGTGTAGCTGTCCTCGTTGAAGAACGTTTCCCACTCACCACTTTTGTTTTCAATGCGAGAACTGAAATGCTTTCGGTGATTAATCTAACAAAGTCAATGCGAGTGTTTTATTTACCGATACTGATGCGTTATCTGCGGTGAACTCAGGGTCATTCCGAAAGTATTGTTTGCACATAATGCCTGCTCATAGTTGAACAACTTTTCCGGCAAAGACGGTTGACTGAAAACCTGAGTGAATACGAAACACTTGAATTTGCCCATGTGCCCTCAGAGGTTATGCTTACCTTCACTAAGCGGTGCAGCATGATGACATTTCTGAACGTAGTAAAGTCGAGCCTGGCAAAACGTGGAAGGATGTGGACAAGTATTTGAGTGTAAATCACGAGGTTGTCTTGAATGAAGCCGTCGAAGCGGCTACTGATTTGAATTTCTGGACCCGATTGACTACAAGAAGACAAGAAATTAAAAGCCATCACAAAACAAACCGCCTTTGAGCTAAGATGTGAAAAAAAAAACGAACTTGTGCTTCTGCCATTCGAAGGTGTATCGCCAAGGCTGTATATAGCTTAGCCACAGCTCCAGTACAACGGACAGGGAACTGTCCAAAGGCCATCGTCCGATGATACTTTTTAGGAAACTATAAATTCTTGCCTTCATCATTGGTTGGGATAACTTTCGAAGCGTTGCCATCGGGGTAGTGTCCAAAAACGCGCTGTTACTGAACGTATGCATTTGTTTAACCAAAATGCGAACAACTCGTATGAATTCACTGCTGGGCAGATCCTTTAAATAGAAGCACGTCATTCATTGAAGGCATTCCGTCAGAATTGCGACCAACTTACCCTGGCTTCATCCACGTCGTATCGCAGCCAAGTGTCTATGAATAAATGCAAGACTGATTCAGTTCGCCAAGCGAATGTCCGAGGCGACTCTGTTGTGCGGACAACTTGGCTATTGACTGCCGAATACGGTGACACATTTGGAATCTTAAGATATTTTGGTGATCTTGTGGGTTGCAGCGGTTGAACAGGTATTGGTTGTGGAGCTTTAACTGTTGTGCATATGTTTGTGGGCATGACAGGGTGATCGGGATTTCCAGGAAGGAATGTGCACAAATACTGAGCCGATAGGTAAAAGTAAACAGTTTTCATGCGTTCATTGTGCACCTGTAGAGCTGCGGCGTAGCGCTTGTGCAATGGAAATGTTCCGTGAATTGCAAAATTTAAAATAAAATAGTCAAAAGCGTTCAGCGACAGTGCCGTGACACACCGACGAAACGGATCAACACTGATAATGTCCGAATAAAACATTGAATACTGCCCCGTCTGCAGCATTTCACACAACTTGTGCTGAAACGAAGAACATTTCATGTGAAATAAACGATATTAAGGAAAGCATTCAACTTACTGGCAAGAGTTCAACGCTAAAATCAAATTTAATCGCATCGTTTAGTAGGCGATAGCACAACCGAAACATTGGTCCATATGGTATGAAGAAGTCATGAAGAATATCAAAGGCTTGCGGAGAATTCTCTTTGGTTGTTGCACGAAGACCCCAGCCGATGCCGCCTGTGCTAAGGTCAAATATAGAATTGACAATAATCGGGAATAACTCTTGCATTTCGCGAATGCTGCAACGATCGAAAAGCAAAGCGAGTTCTGCACATCGTTCCACTGTTGGCTGACTAAGGAGTTCCAAAATTCGATTCT
Source organism: Eristalis pertinax (assembly GCA_907269125.1). Classification (NCBI taxonomy): domain Eukaryota; kingdom Metazoa; phylum Arthropoda; class Insecta; order Diptera; family Syrphidae; genus Eristalis; species Eristalis pertinax. The sequence goes on along the minus strand of OU026145.1, from coordinate 114,874,993 downwards.
GTAAGCAATGTGCAATGCAATTTTATAAGGGTTAGGTTGCCGCCGGTTTATCCATCAAACTTACGCCCAGATTTTCACTGTAGAAACCCATTATGTATTTAGATTGGGATTATTTTTATTTTTCATTCAACAAATAAATCAACAATTTCTCTGCTCACTTCGAATTACAAAATTTAGAAATCATCAACTGATTGTTTACAAAAACGGTGGCGCCAGTAGATTTCAATAAATTCTAAATTAACCAATGTCACTTAGCTGTCAGTGAATATGAGTCAAAGCTGTTGCGAAAGTTTTTGTGTGTTGAGCGTGTAGATGGCGCTAAACATAATTATAGCCTGCTGGCAAAATCATTTTATAGTAAAATTAAATAAACGTTTGTAAAGAAGTTCAATTGTAGCACAATGTAGCAGATCTGTATCTCACTGATATCGAAATATTAAGCAGTATTTGCTACGAACAACATACGCTGGTGGTCCGATAAGTACTTAGCCTACCAAAGAAAAACTAACATTTTGGAAAATTGGCGATATATTTCCCAACAGAGACCGATACACTCGATGCTCCAACTTCTTTAACCCGTTTGAAAAATACGTTTTCTGGAGGTCTGCAAAGTGGGACTGCGTGGCGGTGATACCCCCTCATTCGACTCAAATTTCTGCACAGCGAGTAACATTTTCAACTTTGGAAACAAAGAGAAGTCGCACGGAGCCAAATCTGAAGAATACGGTGGATGGGGCAGTAGTTCGCAGCCTAATTCGAAAAAATGGCCGTCGTCTCACGGTTGCGCTTGTTGTCCGGGGTGAGCAAACATGGCACCCATCGCGCAGACAGCTTTCTCATGCCCAATATTTCAAGCATGATATGAGCCACGCGGTCTTTTCAGATTCCTACTGCCTCAGATACCTCGCACACCTTTAGTCGGAGGTCTGTCAACACGAGATAGTGGAGTTTTGTTACGTTATGCTCCGTGGTAGCCGTTTTCGGGGCACTTAGACGTGTCTCATCAAAAACCGACGAAGAAGGAGACAACGTTGAAACTCGTTAAACCAAAACTGTCACTATCGAGGGGACAATAGTCATCGTACACAGCATCCAAGCGCTCTTTATAGATCCTAACACGTAATGGACTGGTTATCGTTGTGAGCCATTGGATAACGCACGAGCTCCTCATTTCGGTTTGAAACTTTGGTGCTCAGGTTATTTGAAATAATCTATATTAAATTCGACCTTATATCTAACCATATAAAGCTCGAACACGCCATTGCAATTTGCCATTTACCACCTTTACCTTAACCACACGTTCAGCTCGTTCGAATGATCTAGTTTTGTTTATACAGGGTGGGCTAGTGGTTTATTGAAAAGCAGTTTTGGCCGACGATACGAAGCACCCACCGCGACTGCTGTACGCAAGTTTGTGCATAAAGTTCGTTTGACTGGTATGCTAGTAGACAGCAATCATGATGTCCGTCGTCGTACAGTGCGCACAGATGAGAATGTGGCTGCTGTGGCCTTCTTCGAAAATGAGTCCAAGAACATCGTTTCGGTCAACGGTGGGCGTTACAGAGGCATGTTAACCGACTTTTTTTTTACTGAAATTGATGATATGGATTTGGATGACCTCTGGTTCATGGCGCCCAATGCCAAAAACGATATTTTGCGCAACAAATTCTTTTTTTTTTCCCTAGGACTTTGTTTTGTGGGAACCGTGCGGGACCGATGTTATGCCAACAATCCGGAAACAATTCAATCACTTGAGGCCAATATCATCCAAGCAATCCGTGAGATACACCCAAAAAACCATCGACAAGGTCTTGGAAAATTGGGGGGGAAAGACTGCTAAAGTAGCTAAGGTGAATGTTTTTTTCTTACAAATAAATCCATAATACATGGAAAAAACCTAATTTTGTTCATTTTATTGCATTTTTAAAAATAAACCACCCTGTACTCTGTTCCATTGAAAGAAAAGTTATGTGCTACTTACGTGCTAGGTTCTCTAACATAGCTAGCAACATTACATCTAAGCACTTGTCGTATTTTGCAGATTCCTTAATAACCCAGTGTACGGTAAAGTAACCTAATTTGAGCTACTTGAATTTGGTTAAAAAGCTAATTCACTGCTATTCGGACAATATCTAATTGTTTTTAACTGGAATAATCACTTATATCTTTTCTATCGTATCGTATAATCCATATATAATCCATATATAATTCATAGTGGTCAGTAGAGTTTCGTAAATAAGAAAGATATTCTATTTTGTGAAATTTCTTAAGAAACTAAAAATATTGACCAAGAAGGTAAGCGTTTTTCTATAATTTTCAGTTAGTAGGCTTGATATAACAATTATAATGTATATTTTATTATTTCAAAAGAAAAAAATAGGAAAAATAGTTATTTATTAAAATTTGTCGGGAGATCGTTACTGGGACGACAAACTAAAACTAAACTTGGATTGACAAAAAAAATAATCAAGTTTCAGTAACGAGCCCAGCCGATTTTCAATAAAAAATTAAAAAACGAAATTTTATGTAGATAGGCTTTTTACTACTAACATTACTTACTATTGTTTTTGTGCAATATGTGATTAGTATTTAAATATATTAATTATAAGCTTTGCAATAAAGTTGTTACATATAGAAATAATGCTCTTTGAACTTTAAAAATCTGTTTAGGTATGTATTCATAACCAAGATAATGCCATTTTTTGTCCGACCATCCTAAATTCATCGCTTTAGATTCAAAAATATTTGTAAAAACTCGTCAACGGACACGCAATAATATATACAATTGATGTTTAATATATGAAAACATTTATATTTTCATTTACAGTACCAATTTTGTTTGGATACTTTGTGATTATGTTTTATGTTATACTTTTTTAACGTGTAGATACATATGTATAAATATTTTTATAATTAACATTTCGTTCCGTTGGTTATTCATTCAAAATGCATAGATATACCAACAAGAAAAGAATGAACGCAAAAAGGAAATATAACGTGGATGGTAATAATCCAAGAAATATATTATTCCAAGACCCACACTTCCAAATAAAGTTTAAAGCAAAAAAAGGACCCTTGACTATTTCCACAAATGAAGAACAACCGAAAATTGTATGTTCTTACATTTTTTTGTAGTGAATTATGATAAAATGTATGTTTTTTGGTTCGTTTTTTTAAGTTTTCGACACTTTTTTTTCTTTTCTAAATAAATTAACAGTAGAATAACGATGATATTATTTTAATTATATGATTTTTATGGGGGGTGGCGGTCGTCGCGTTGTGCCGACTTATACGCACTTGAATCACGACAAAATAATGTTCACGGCCCCAACTCTTTCAAGTAACTGACAATGCCCAAAGAGTATTCCTGAGATGCTGAGAAGATAGGCCCTGGCCCTCTATGGGCTGTAGAGCCACCAATATTACATTATATATTATTTATTTGGGGGCTAGTCATTGGAACGGTAAGAGCTCGAATGAGGAAATAATTCAATTTATTAAATCCGAGTCCTATACTCATTTAAAGTTATTAATTATTTCAAATAGTAATACAACAAGCTTTCATTAAATGACAATTTTTTTTTCATATACATATCTAAGTAATTCATTTTGAGAGAGCATCGAGGCTCGCTGCGGGGGGCTTTACCCTATATGCTTGTTGCTATCGCCTACCCGGTGTAGGGAAATAAGTTCGTGGGAAATGCACTTTCATGATGTGAAGTTAATTCTCACTCAAAGTGGGAAATAATTTAACCAGGCATTCTGTGAGATTATTTCTCAACTATGAAAACAATAGGAATTTTGTATGAATCATGTGTTCCAGATAGTTGGATGGCGCAGTCGGTTGAGTCCCTGCCCTTGGTTAGAGGGGTACCCGGTTCGAATCCCAGTGTAAAAGCCATGTTTATACATTTAATCCGGTTTTTAAATCTGGTTCAGTCACCAGATTTGCAATTGGGATCAAATTAACGGCACTATAACTGTAGTTGTCGATCAGTGGTAGTAGTCTGACTATGGGTATCACAATGGACCATCATGGTCTTTCGCTGGCAGCCCATTTACCTACCTACCTACCATGTGTTTACAAAGAGGCACTAAAATGCTAAAGGTATGGAGGCGGAGACCCAACGGTCTGAATAGAACAAAATGGTGTTATATTTCATAAAAATGTCCATAAAATATATTTAATAAATGAGTTATATGTATTTAACATTCGCAGTTCTTCTTTGGGCCACTTAATTTGAATTTTATAATTATACATATCTCTGTTGTTGGCATAAGAAGGATGCTTGAAAGATTGCCTTAAAGATTCCTCTGGAGATTTTTGAGTTCGTTCGACTATACCGTCAGCCAGCCACCCCTGTAGACCTACATGCCCTGGAGCCCAATTAGCTTAGTAATTTGTTGTGGCTATTATGCTCCTTATATTCACTTGTTTCTTGCAACAATCGGGAATATTGCTGATAGATTTTAAACTGAGAACATTTTAGGTCTTTACTTATCTGAAATTTGAAATTGTGATGTATACAAAATTTGAATTTGAAAAGGAGTACGAGCTCCAAGCATGCAGTACAACTGTGGATCTATTGAACATACACAGGTTTGTGCGTCCACATGTGTATTTTACATGAAAGCAAGTCTATTAGCAGCCAATTTTGCTTGGCCAAATGGAAACCTTAAATTCAAGGAGTTCACATTCATGCACGAACGTGTGCGTGTGTGTGTGTTTTTAAAATAAATTTTACCACATCCGAAGGCGAGTCCTATACAGTATGTGTGCTTTACCTCGCTATACTTCCAACCAAACTCTGGGTAAATAAGTGCAGAAATGGATAAGGGAGATTAAGCAATTCATCGTCAAATACAAAAACACGAAAATCTCATTCAGACGGAAACTGCATCCATAGCTGGATGTATAGGAATGTATAAAGGAAGAAACTATCATGGCAGCGAATCCTTAAATCCGAACAGATATATTATTAAATTCATACAATGACGGAGGAAGCGGCTGGGTTTCGTACATATGGGCACAAGTATGTGCATATTTTGAATTTCTTCGTTTTACATTTTGCAATAGTTAGGTTTGTAATAACTTATATATAACGAAACAGCTTTGGACTTATTTGGAAATGTTTTTGAAATAATGTAATGACATAACCTTAAATAGCGATAATTATACTTTATTACATTTTGTACCTACATTCAACGTACATACTCAAATCCATTGAGACTTTATATCTCATGAATAATGCTTGCCTGGCTTTAATTGCAATCATTTGTGATGTGGTTGCCATTGTGACTCGAGATAGTTGGTGTGAAAATGCAAATTGGTGTGTTCGGAAACTTCACGACCATTTTGGCAATTAGATTGGCTCCTAGTTTGAGGTCACAAACATTAATGCACCACTTCGAAAACAGTCAGCTCCACCAGAGAGCGTTTCAAGTAACGTAGAATTCATCTACAAAATTCTTTCGAAGTCTGTCCGAACTCTCCTTAAAAGATTTTTTTTGAGTTACGCTTTGCAGACAAGGTTTACTTAACATTGCTACGAGGGCCATGCCTTTCTAGATGTTGTGCAGTTTGTTTGAGTAGTCCATCTCAATGATGGCAGAATTCAGAAGCCCGAGCAAATTGATGCATTGTGCACCACGCTAACACACAAGCGATGTATCGTGCAGTTAGGTTCAAAGACCTCCGAACGGTTTTAAACCTGCACCAGATATCGGCAAAAAGATGCGCTGTTGTGTGATTTCTTCTATCTGGTACTGGAGAGGATAGTGCGCCGGGCAGCTATAAATACGGAAGGCACTATCTTCTACAAGTCAGCCCAACTTGAAGGACCAAGGTAATGCTCTACAAAACTCTTATTTCGCCAGTCCTGCTATATGGAGCCGAAAGCAGTACGTTAAGCAAAAAAGCACAGCTGATTCTTGGTGTTTGCGGAAGAAAAATTCTACGTCGGACCTATGACGAGGTGGTTGGACCAAATCCAAAAACTCGCCTGGTTGTGCTTGTGCGTGACTCCTTATGAGTTAGAGTCGATGGCGGAGGATCGAGTGGTCTGGAAATCTCAGAAGAAGAAGATGATGATGATGATATACAGCTGTGTTCAAAATAATAGTAGTGCACTTTTAATTTGCATATCCCAAGCAATTCCATGCCAATTTTTCCGAACAATTACAAGCAAATTTTGTTATATTTTCCCTGAACGTATAACGGTAATTGACAAAACACATACTGATCATATTTTCCACTGCATGTCGGTTGTAGTATCAGTCAGTCGTTAAAGCTGTTCAAAAAAATAGTAGTGTTCTAATTAACTGACTTAAAATTTGATAAAAAATTAAATTTAAGGTAGAAACAACAGTAAGAATAAATAAATATGTTTAATTTGGATTATAGTAAAATCTTTAACTTTTAATTAAACAGTGAGCCGCATTAAGAATAGAGCAGGAGAGAAAATTAATTTTAAAATTAAGAGCAAATGGAAAAACTTATAAAGAAATTCAAGAAATCATGGAATGCACAGCCCCAATGATTGCTAACGCAATAAACCACCATCCTAAGCCCGAATCCCGTGGACGAAAAAAAAAACATCAGCATTGGAGGACAGGCAGATATAGCAGATATAGCACCATCAAATGTCATCCAAAAGGAGTTGGGGCTAAGTATTAGTGCTGTCACAGTCCGCAGACGGCTGTTAAATGAAGGGCTATACGCTCGGAGTCCCCGCAAGGTGCCATTACTCTCTAAAAAGCACATAGCAGCTCGGATAGCTTTTGCCAAAGAACACATCACCTGGCCTGTGGAAAAATGGCGCAATATATAATGGACTGATGAGAGCAAAATGGTTCTTTTTGGGGCATGTGAGTCCCGTCAATATGTTCGCCGTCCTCCAAACACGGAATATCGCCCTCAATACACTTTAAATACCATAAAACACGCCGGGTGAAAAATAATGGTGTAGGGCTGTTTTTCCTACCAAGGTGTTGGGCCTATCCATCTTATTTCTGGGATCAGACTGTTTATGTTGATATTCTTGTAAGGGTAATGTTGCCTTGCGCAGAATATGAAATGCCTTTAATCTGGACCCGAAACATACCAGCAAAAAAGCCAAGGAATGGTTTCGGGTCAATGGGGTTAATGTTATGGTATGACCCGCACAGTCACCAGACCTTAACCACATAGAAAACTTGTGGTGTGACTTGCAGTGGCGAACGCAAAGTCAACCAATAATAGAGAACTTTGGCAAGTAGTGCAAAGCGCGTGGCAGAATATTACAACCAAGAGATGCAAGGATTTGGTGGACTCCATGCCACGTCGGTGCAAATCAGTCCTCACAACCAAGTATTAAGGTTATCTGTTGTTATTTTTTGTTTAAGACCCATTTTGTTTGATGTCTAATAATAAAAATCAACACTACTATTATTTTGAACAGGTAAATTCTGTTTGTAGTTTTTTGTTGCTTTATATTTTTAATTTCCAAGCTATAAATGTTGTCAATTAAGAATGAATTATTTTGTTAAAAATACACCTTTTATATCTGTACTTAAGAATAAAAACATTGTATGTACATAAAATTCAAAAATAAGTTGTTGTCTTTCGACAAAGCTTAAATAACCAATATAAGTAGGAGCACTACTATTATTTTGAACACAACTGTATGTATGTTCCTGCTTCCGAGGAAGGTGAATGCAGGAGAATACACCACTGCGAACTCTACCGGCTGTACCAAGATGTGGATGTAGTCCGGAAGGCAAAAGTCCCTTGACTGCACTGGCTCGACCACATCGAGCGCGTGGCACCTCCGGTGTAGAGACCAAATTATAGCAAACGCAAGAGAGATTGGTCTTGATGACTGGAAGCAGCGTGTCCAGGACTATCATCGATGGAAGGCAGCTTTTGCTCAGGCTAAGACTCTACATGGGTCGCCGGCTTGAAAAGTTAATGATTAAAAATTACAATTACGAGACGAAAAGCGCACTTTAATTGTAATGTAATGTTTTCTTTTAAGAATTAATTCAGAAAACGTTGAAACAGGCGAAAGTTTAGCCATGACCCTAAGAATACCAGCTCTTTTGTCGAGATCCAGTTTTGAATATGCGAGTGATAAATTAACACTTCCATTTGTCTACGAACATATCTGAAGACAAAGCCATTCAGTCTAATGTGAAAGACAGGAACAATTCATTGCTTAAGAAAAAAACACAATTCAAGTAAAGCATACATTAATTTGGGATGTAAACACAAATTAAATTAAGGTCAGGCATGAGGTTCTGACATTCGTAATGTATTTAAAAGTGCTGCCGAATTGAATGTTTGGTTATGTAGTAGCAACTCGACGAATGGAGTGGTAAATAAAATACCTATTAATCCTTCATGGTGGCCCGTAACGTTGTGGGTATGTGCGTCGACTCCTACGTACTTGGACCTACCTGACTAGGTTTGATTCCTGGTACGACAAGAAATACTTTTCACGTTCCAACCTCTTTCGAGTCTCTGACAATGCTGAAAGGGTATAACTGTCTAGAAAAAAACTTCTCAAAATTGGCCGTTCGGAGTCGGCATAAAACTGTAGGTCCCTTCCGCACGTGATAGCACGCACTTCACGGGCTAGGCCGTAGAGGGCCCTCTACGGGCTGTAGCGCCACCAATATTATATTATAATCCTTCATTAACTAAAGGGTGATTTTTTAAAAGCTATAGGAAAGTTTTTCAAACCAAAAACACATAAAATTCAGAAAAATGCATGAAATCTTTATTTGAATCGATAGTACGGTCCATATACTCGCAATTTAATGTTTGAATATTGTTTGACTGCGCCTTAAATGATCCATCCGCTGAGTCCAATTTTGGCATACTCTTTCCAACATTTCGGCCGGTATCTCACGAATAAATGCTTCAATGTTGTCTTCCAATGCGTCAATTGAAGCGGGCTTGTCTGTATAGACATGAGCTTTAACATAGCCCCACAAAAAATAGTCTAAAGGCGTTAAATCGCACGATCTAGGCGGCCAATTGACCGGTCCCGAACGTGAAATAAAATGTTCACCGAACTCGCCCCTCAATAAGTCCATTGTTGCGCGTGCTGTGTGGCATGTGGCACCGTCTTGTTGAAACCATATGTCACGCAAGTCAAGCGCTTTTATTTTGGGCAAAAAAAAGTTGGATATCATCTCACGGTAGCGCTCACCATTCACAGTTACGTTACGATTCGCATTATCTTTGAAGAAGTACGGTCCAATGATGCCACCAGCCCATAAACCGCACCAAACTGTGACTTTTTCTGGATGCATTGGTAGCTCTTGCAATGCTTCTGGCTGATATTCACTCCAAAATCGACAATTCTGCTTATTTACGTACCCATTGAGCCAAAAATGAGGGTCGATTAAACTGACCATAAAATATGGAAGAAGCGCGCAATGATTTGCAATCGTTGTTCGTTTGTAAGACGATTCATGGTTAAATTATAGACCAAGCTGAAGATGTTTGACAGTGAAACAAAACACGAAACGTGCGTCAGCTGTTTAAACCAGTGTTGCCAAAAAGATAATAGCTAAAAAATCACCCTTTATTATAATTCTTCATTAACTATATCCTGAGTTAAATTACGATGCTTTTTACTGTATGTGCTAGCTCTTGTCATTAACTTTGAGTTCAGTCGAGTAAGTTGCGAATCTCCGGCTAAGTTGGTCGTTTATATAAATCACAAAGATTGAGGAGCGCTTTATAATATTAATTTTACTGAAAACTAATTTGGAAATACAGTAGAGACTCGAAAAAGTTAATCAGTTTGTTTTTGGGGTGCTTAACTTTTCCAAGACATGTGTATGTATGCATGTAAGAAGCAACTTAGGTTTTATCAGGAAGACGTTTGTAATTACCATTTCATGCATTTTGTCCGCAAAGCATGCATACATTTGGTGACTGTTGATGTGTTGCTAGATAAAATTTCACCTCACACCTTAAAATAGCGTATTCCATACCGTCACTTGAAATTGACAAACCAGCCTTGACTTGCCATTAAATCACCTTGATTTTTATTTGGTTAGATTTGAACAAAAAGGTCCTTCGCCTTGGATTTCAAAATATAGCCACTTATTGGATATTTTCTTTCGTCGAAGAACCATTTGTACGGTTGCATATTCATATCCACGTTTTCTGGCTTATGTAAAGTTTTCTTCTTCATTTCTTCAACGCAGCAGCATAAATATTTGTTTTTTTTTTTAATTTTTGAAATTGCAATTTATGAAGCATGAAAATCCATGGCCAATCGATTAGCCAAGCATTTTTCTATTTTTTTTTTAAATGCTGCATTTTTCGGCGATTGATAACCTTCTTTATTGATGTCCTTCCTCCTGACATTGTTACATTCACATCCAATCACGCATTGAAGAAAAACAGTACAAATTCAACTGTTGTCGGATTCTAAGAACAGTGAACAGATATGTGTACGAGGGGCGTTCAATATATTCTCGGTATCGATATGAAGGAAAATGCGAATTCAATTTAAATTTTTTTTATTTTCGAATATAATCTCCCCTAACATCAATGCATTTGTTACATCTTGAGATAAGCTTTTTTAAACCCTCAAAATTTCCTCTTTCTCTACAAAATACCCATTTATTGCCGACTTGAGTTCTTCATCATCGGAAAATCTTTTTCCACGAAGATATTTTTTCAAATCCGGAAATAGGAAATAATCACTAAGGGCAAGGTCTGGACTATAGGGTGGGTGTTGGATTTCTTCGAAACCACAATCTCGCGCAGCAGCCTTGGAAACTCGCGCCGTGTGAACAGGAGCATGAAGAAGCAACACACCCGCTGCTAGTTTACCGCGTCTTTTCTTTTTAATTTCCTCCCGCAAATTATTCCCTTTGAGTCAAAAAAAACTGTGGCCATGAGCTTCCCAGCAGACGGAGTGACTTTGAACTTCTTCGGGGGTCTGTTCCTTTTGTATGCCACTGCATGGACTCTTGTTTGCTTTCAGGGTCATAGTGATGGACCCATGTTTCGTCACCAGTAACACCTTGCACTGACCTTTGAAAGGTTAACATGGTCATGAAGAATGGTGTGAATGGTACCAATTGAAAGCTTGGTGATCTCTGCCATCATTTTCACCTTTATATCCTCAAGAACAAGTTTTTCGACTTCTTTGATGCTTTCTCCCGTACAAGCAGTAGCCGTGGCACCGGAGCGGGGGTCGTCTTCAATGCTCTCTCTGCCTCTCTTGAATTTTCTTGACCACTTTTGCACAGTTGATAATGAAGGTGCGGAATCCTGGTAAACAGCCACCATCTCTTCATGAATAGTTTTTTGACTTTTTCCTTGCTTAGTGAGTTCCTTGCGATGCTCCATTTTCATCATCATCGTCTCAGTTGCCATTATGATTCTGTTTAACTAGAGATAAAACGCGAATTAATAATCACATTTATATGAAATTTTACATGAATGCACTAAAATAATAGTATTACTTGATAAATAATTTATATATACAACCACAGGTTCACCTCGATACCGAGAATATATTGAACGCCCCTCGTATATAAAATATAAGCTACAAAAAAAATGGCATGGAAAAGTTAAGACAAAACTTAGCTTTTTAGAGACACCCATGGAGACTGAAACCTACTTAACTTTTCCGTATACTTAACAATTGCGCATCTTAACTCTTTCGAGTCTTTACTGTATACTTATTTTGACAACTTGTTAACACTCGTCGGTCGTAAGACATTGCAAGCTGCTTTGGTGTACAGTACTGAGTGTAAGAAATGTTGGGTGTTTTAGGATTTACACCAAACCACCCTGCCAAACCTAACATCATCGAGCTTCTGTGCATCTAATATCTATAATATGTATATATATATAGCATACCCATAGAAAGCGTTGAACTAATTTTTCATCATCATCAGTTTCTGTTCAACCTTTTTCAAATCTTATTTTAAAATATAATCCCATATAATACCCACATATGTGCATATGTGCACCCATTTTTATGTACGACTGGATTCCCTTCGGCTTCTGCACTCGAGATTATAGGCAATAATCCAGTGTCCACATAAATTTCATCTGAATCATATTCACATTCCTGGTATCCTGTGGAGACTTTTAATAGAAACGTTATATGCATGCACATCCATACACAGCACACAATGCTCATCCAGCCAAAAGCATGTACATGCATAGGATGTGTTCCAAACTTTTTATACAGATGCATAGGGACGTACATTCGGAATCAATGCATTTCTCTGCCAAGTACCGGCAGATGGTGAATTGCTAAGAATATCCGCAGAATGCTGGTTTATCCTTGATTATCCTAGTAGGACAGGAAAAGTCTGAAAGGATTACGGAGGATGAAAAGCAGAAGAAAATTAATTCCATTTTCTTGGTTCAATAAACCCAGATCAATAATTCAATTGCACGAATTATTTAAATAAAGTGTTTTGGGATATTTATGCATTTATGGAAACAAATTGGGTTAATTTATTTTAAATGGTCAAACCGTTGTGTTGGTGCTTTCCGATGCATTGGTGATTCAAAGTTCTTCTCCAATCGCCATCAAAGAAAAGTGGAAGAGAGATCGCGAGGATGAATGTGCTGTAAAATTTACTGAGTGCTTCTTTGTGCATTATTAATGTTGCACTACCATAGACCAGGACAAAGTCTTGTATAAGGCCAGCTTGGATCATAATTAGACAGAAGATGCTATAACTGACGTTGCTCAATGAGCGCAAAGAGACATCGATTGTATAGAGTTATTCTGCATTTGAGCTCTCTAAGGTCTCTACTCTAAAAACTGAGTTATCATGTCATGATAACGAACACCATTATTTGTTACTATCTAACCAGCCGCATTTTCGAAGAAGAATGGTCTGAAATGGCAGACAAATCTTCACTATTTTTAAAATATTGCTCTTCAATGATATCGCATTGTTCTTTCCGTCTCCCAGACATGCTTTATGCTGAGGAGTGTTCCGAAACTATTTTAGAATCGAAACAAGAATTTGCAGTAGAGTCTTATTTCAAAATACTAGATCAAACTATTGAATCAATTACAGAAAGGTTTGTGCAGCTTGCAGGATATAACACAAGATTTGCTAAAACTTAGGCCAGACTGGCTTTCTAAATTGAATTGCCAAGACTGAAGAATGGGGCTCGCATTTGTATCGGGCCGGCGCTGGTTGCCAGGTCAACTGCAATAACATGTCTTAACATTTATCTAGCTCAATCTTGACTGAGATTAAACTCCTCGAACATCCGCGTGATAGCACTTTCTAATACTGTCGGTCTTTATACGTGGATTTTTGTTCAGTTTCGATCGGGGTGATTTATTGGTTTAATCACGTTCACATCATTCGCCTGTGCTAGATGATTATCGTTGATTTCTCAAGCACAAAGTCTTAGAAGACACTGATGAGCTGCAAGAAGTGTTTATTGTAACATAATTCCGCGCAGTTTAGCAACGATGTGAAAACTAGAAATAAAGTAACATTCCGTCTTGGATAAAAGTTGAACCTCCCAACACCACGAAGTTCCAGCTTGAGAGGACTGTCGATTCAAATATTGAAGGGAAACAGTAAAACTTCTCACTGAAAGTAAGTCACTTGAAGATTTTATGGCTGTATTTCCAATTAAGCATAAGTGTTGAAAAAATGGAATTTTTGGATTCTTGAATTAGTCTTGAAAGCAGTAGTTCCACAGTTAGTTATAACTTCTTCTACCAGATAGATGCTCAAAGTTAAAGCCCCTCGACGACTTGACGTACACTACACAGCCAAGTCATTTATCATTTATATACTGAATCAATCTCCTCGACATACATAAAACCGTTTTGTGCTTGCGAACGTTCTTTCAAGCAACAAAAATACATAAAAATGCATTTATATTCGCTTAAAAACATCCCTTTGGCAAAAGAAAAGCTTACTGATAAATTTACGACCCAACTCATAATTAAAGATTAAAGATATGCTAAGAGTTGAGCTTATAACCGCTTGAGTTAGCTTCAACGGCTTGGATAATAATTGTTTATAAAATGTCAAATCGTCCCTTTTTGGGTCGAAATCGCTAAAGTTATAAATGTAACCCATCGTTAAGTCAAAATGGCATTCAAAATGCCTCAACTGACATTTTTGGGAAAATTTAAAATTCAAAAATTACAGCCCATAAAATACCCTTTATCAGACAAATTCAAATTTCTCGTTTGGTAAGTAACAAAATGAGATATTTGTCGAATATCAAAGAAGTCCTCGCTTTAAAAAGTTTAACTATAGCAATTTACTGCTGCCACACACAACGAATCCCTGTTTGGAGTTAGATGCCCGAACTAGTCTTAGCGTGTGTAACTACTTAAGTGGCAACAAAATGAACTGGTTGTGAATAGAACAAATGTTGATTATCATATTAATCGAAAATAAACGTTGTACAATTCTCAAAAAATGCTTTGTTAAATAATAGGTATATTTATATACAGTGGGATTAGTCTGCGGATGCTCTACACTGCTGCAAGTGAAGTGTACAATGGCGCGGCGCGGCTTGGCTTAGTCTATTACGATGATTTGTAAACAGTTATGAGTTATGACTGGTTTACAACTACAACGAAAAATGAAAATGAAACAGCGTCAGAGGAGACCAGATTGAGGAACTCATCTACGTCAACACTTAACATAGTAACATCACTTTAGGATCTTTGAATGTAACATTTGTTTCCTCACAATGTCATCGGTGTCCATTTATATGAACGCCTGCTCTTAATTTCGGGTGAACACCCAACTTCACATTACAACAAATTCCTTGATATTTCATATTGAATTTTGCTGTCTAATGGAGGAGCCACAATTATGTAATGTCGGTCATATCTCAAAATCGAAATCAAACCGAATTTACCACAAGCATCTCTAACCCCTTGGGACAGTTCGAGCTAAGTGAAAACAATAGGATACGTTGTGGGTGTTACGTATTGGAAATTGAACGAAACTTGACGAAGAAGCGCAAATTGTCATTATAATATGGGTAGTATGCACGATATGTATATATTCGCAAAATTTAACATTTAACTTGTACACTTCATTTTGTAAACTTTTCCTTATTAGTGTGATTTCAGGCCAAAGAAGTTCACACTACAGGAACTGCTTGGAAAGCTGGAGGAGAACCGTCGTATCTAGTTTCGACATTTATGACATTTATATATAATGTCATAATAGGTTGACGATAGACAACTTTCGGTATATCATAATCGGTAACAAAATGTTTAATGGGAAAAAAAGATTTTGGTAAGCCCAGGAGCTGTAGTGTTTTTTTTTTGAAAATATCATATAAAGGGTGATTTTTTAAAAGCTATAGGAAAGTTTTTCAAAAAAAATCACATAAAATTCAGAAAAATGCATGAAATCTTTATTTGAATCGATAGTACGGTCCGTATAATTTAATGTTTTGAAGATTATTTCATGCAAATGTTGACCTTGACTGCTCCTCAAATGGTCCATCCGCTTAGTCCAATTTTTGGCATACTCTTTCCAACATTTCAGCCGGTATCTCACGAATAAATGCTTCAATGCTGTCTTCCAATGCGTCAATTGAAGCGGGCTTGTCTGTACAGACATGAGCTTTAACATAGCCCCACAAAAAATAGTCTAAAGGCGTTAAATCGCACGATCTAGGCGGCCAATTGACCGGTCCCGAACGTGAAATAAAATGTTGACCGAACTCGCCCCTCAATAAGTCCATTGTTGAGCATGCTGTGTGGCATGTGGCACCGCCTTGTTGAAACCACATGTCATGCAAGTCAAGCTCTTGCATTTTGGGCAAAAAAAAGTTGGATATCATCTCACGGTAGCGCTCACCATTCACAGTTACGTTACGATTCGCATCATTGAAGAAGTGAAGAAGTACGGTCCAATGATGCCACCAGCCCATAAACCGCACCAAACTGTGATTTTTGCTGGATGCATTGGCAATACTTCTGGCTGATATTCACTCCAAAATCGACAATTCTGCTTATTTACGTACCCATTGAGCCAAAAATGAGTTGACCATAAAATGGAGGAAGCGCGCGATGAACTTTCTTAACAGAGCACGCATTTTGATAATAAAATTCAATAATTTGCAAGCGTTGTTCGTTTGTAAGACGATTCATGGTTAAATTATAGACCAAACTGAAGATGTTTGACAGTGAAACAAAACACGAAACGTGCGTCAGCTGTTTAAACCAGTGTTGCCAAAAAGATAATAGCTAAAAAATCACCCTTTATAACTCATTTGCCAACTCTAGAAGCACGGGAACCACGATAATCCTTAAGTTCGTACAACTGTTAGCAAGCGCGAATGATATCGGCTCGATTTGTCAAAGACAATGAGCCTCGTTAGAACCCAGACCAAATGCATAATAATAACTCTTTCCAAACGACGGTCTTATACCTGCTTTTGTGGTTAGCTGTACGAACGCGATCATCAACTCTGGTGTGAAACTCTTTGCTTTATCTTTTCCTATTGGTTATTTTCACGATAGATGATCACTTAGGATTATAGTTGGGAAAAAAGTATAATTAAAAAAAATAATAAAATTACTTATGGCATTCATTTTTGAATGTGTAAAACACTAACTCTGCGGAGTGAGTTAGCGAAACATCAAATACGAATTTCGGGAACATAAATCCATACGCAGTGTGTTGAATATCAATGATTCGAACAAGTCGGCGAATCTGAATTAAGACCGACGACGACGCGAATAGAAAGATTGTCTGCATTAGCATTCATCTTAGTGCTTTCTGTTCTATTTCATTTGCAGCACTAGTGCCATGGTGCTGTTAGGACTTCGCGATTAACAATGTTTTACCGCCATTACGCACCATTACTGTTTCAATTTACTATACTTTGGACTAAATAATACATCCCGTCGATTGGGAATAAAACACGTAACTAATAACTTTAAATAATGCTTCTTATTTAATTGACTTTCATAAGATCTCCTTTGCCCAAATTTTTGTCGCGTTTTGCAGACGTTAACATAGATCGGCGGTGACGTTCATTCATGCCTCAGAATGATTTTCTGTTTTTTTTTTTTTGTATTTAACTCTCATTTGCTAACGATAGGACCTTGACGACTGTAGCCTGTACGCCGACGATCTAGTAGCGTACAGATCAGGTCCGAAGGTCGAAGTAATAAATAACTTGTTGCAATGTGACTTCGAACCAATTCAGCGATTTTGCGACGACTGGAAGTTGATTATAAACATCCTGGAGTGTGAAACTATCATTTTCAGGACCCCCTGTACATAGCAACATGGGATACGCGCACAAACTGGCGTAAGTTCGGCATAGTTGATCAGCAGGGAAGACCGTTAGATGTGAAAAGTGTAGTAAGGTATCTTGGCATTTGGTTGGATCAATATCTGTATTTTGACAAACATATAGAAAATGCTCTGACAAAAGCTAAGAAGGCCTTTGCTGCAAGGGAGTTGTTTTACAGCAGCCAACTTGACACCAGAGTAAAGGTAATCTGCTACATGGCCCTCATCCGGCCAGTTATGACCTACGGTTGTCCACTGTGGTTCAATGTGAGTCCTCCCCAGATGGAAAAGATGAGGTTGTTCGAGAGACAGTGTCTTCGCACTTGTCTCCGGTTGTATCGTACACCCGAGTCTGAGTACAAGAAGGTCTATCCTAACGAGGTCCTGTACAACGAGGCAAACTTGAACAGGATAGATAATTTTATTATTAAGCTGATCAGAAGGCATATTGCACGAGCTATGACTTCTTCCAACAGTCTGATCTCTGGGGCTTACTATCCCAATGTTAATTACCATGAGAGAGTGCGCCTCACCGGCTTTATTCCTCCTGAAGCGTTCCTCTATCTCGACACAATTGGCCTAATACCGGATCCACAAGGATGTCCTGTCATCTTCCATGTCGTACGCCGAACAGTGGACAGGCGACTCCAATACGAACGGGATGTCGCTCGCAGTCACGAGGATCTCCTCCGGTTCAGTAGAGCGATCTCTGCTCGGGACAGGAGAGAGTCTGCCAAAGAACGGCAATTTTACTGGTGCTTACACCAAAACCGAATGAAAAAAAAAGAAAAAACATCTGTCGCCTCAGCTTCGGAGCCTGCATGAGTTCTGCAAAAGTACACGGAGTGCATAGTCAGGTAATAATCAATATTAAGAAGGTAGAAGGTATTAAGAAGACATTTCCAACAAAGTGGAGAACTTCGCTTCGTGACAAATCAATAAGTATGTAGGTGTCCAGTGGATCGAGTGCTTGAATTTATTTTTTTTTATAATTTGCGCGCGCTCAAGGGATTGCTAATACCCTTAAGTGTCCGGGGTCAGGACACAGCACGGCCGAATGTATAGAGGGAGAAAGGGAGAGGAGGGACCTGTGCACATTGGTCTTAAATATCTGCGGGTTGTAGTCTGTGGGAAATATGGGGCTGGGAAGAGCATTCCAAATTCGCGTAGTACGGCTGAAGAACGAGTCTCTAAATTTAACTGTGCGTCCGAAAGTAGGCTTAAGGGTAAACTGATGAGCATTCATGGCGAGACGAGTATTACGGGTGAATTCATTGAGAGGAGGAATGCAGTTGGCTAGCTCACTTGAACATCGTTTGTTGAAATAGCGATTAAATACGGACAAAGAAGAAACGGTACGTCGATGATGTGATGTAAATGCAAGCATCTAACAAGGATCTTACTACATCAAATATTTTCCAAAGGGTGATGTCCAATTTAAAATAAAGCAAAATGTTTCAAAAATGCGTCAAGAGAAAGACATTTAATTTGTTTATGATGGCAGTACGCATGTATTATTTTTATAATTACAGATACAATAGAATATTTTAATTTGTACACTTTTTATATTACTGAGTACTATCAGATGGACCAGGATTACATTGGTACATTTCCAATTTGATGTCATTTAGCAGAGTTGAGGATGCAGCTGATGTGTGAGATCCACATTGATGATCACCATGTGCACATGAACTGTGACAACACGGAGATACAGGATACAATGTGTCATTGGAATGAGGGTGGATATCGTTCGGTGGATCCGCAGGTGGAAATCGTTCGTTTAACTCTTTCATCTCGGTATCTGCAAACAATTTTGCCATCTCCAATTTGACCATTATTTTATTCTTTTCCGTAAACTTTTTGAATGTGTCTGCGTACGATTGAAAGAGATGATCGATGGCATCAAATTGCTGGTGATTCTTTGTTTTCTGATAACCTGTTTCATCTTCCAGTTCACTCGACTCATGGATTCGTTTTGGTTGTTTCACAGGTTTAGGTGCAACCACTGGCGGTGCAACCACTGGCGGTGCAAACGAAGTAGATGCAGACACTGTTGATTGCATGGGATTGGATGGTAACCATGACGATGAAGAGGATTCATGTGAAGCTGGTGCCGGTGCAAGTGTTACGTGTAATGATGTGTTTTTTGACGTCTGTGCTAGGTCTGGTGAAGTTGAACGCGAGTCTAAGGTGCTGTCTAAAAACTGCAATTGACTAAACCACCGCCATTTATGTTTCCTTGATGCCTGCCTTGTGCCACTTCCCTTTACCTTTTTGTATCGGACGTAGTTATCCCTTAAGTTTTTCCATTTTGTTTTTAATAGGCAAGCTGGAAAAAAACACAGAAGAATGGTTTATAGGGACGTTCGGTTGTAGCAGTAATCAGTCACATGTGATTAGTATATGATTGAGAGATAGGTAATCATTTCTGAACTGAATGATAATGACAATATGTGGTTTCAACAGGACGGCGCTACGTGCCACAAAGCGCATGACCCGATGGACATTCTGTAGAAGCGGCATGGTTGTATTGAGCGACGGTGTGACGTGGATCAGAATCAGAATCGGAGTTATTACGATTTAACGCCTTTTGTCTTCTATTTAAATTGCATTATAAATAATCAGCGGAAGGTAACAAGATTTGTGCCACAAATAAAACGACTCAAAGTCAAACATTTAGAAAACCCGACAAAAATGGATTTTCGAACGAATGATTTTTAGTTTAGTTTCAGTCTAAAGGCTATGTCGCAGCAACGCGTTCGGGTGTTCGACTTTGGAACGTGTTTTATCTAGTTTACCAGACAATCGGCAAAACACAAGAGTGAGTAGAGAGAAGCTCCACCTAGAACTTTATGCTCTGGCTTACGATATGAAATCTCAACGCTCGACCGCACCATTCAGACTTAAGAAATGATTTAAAATCAGTTACTTTTCTTATAATGTTTGTTATCTAAGCCAAACAGCCAACTTTATTCAACATTATTTACGGTCCCAACTCTCTCCAGTCACTGATAATGCTCCGTCTAGAGAAAACTTCTCAAACTTCGCCGCTCGGAACTGGCTCGGAGTTACCATGAAACTGTAGTTCTCCTCCACTCGTAATAGCACGGATTGACTGCTGTAGCTACGTTCAGGTCCAGCTCGAACTGGGTCACCAATTTTATTATTATTATTATAAGTTGAACGAATAAATTTCCCGATCGCGTGTCACCAATTGAAGCCACTCCAGACGTTTGAATTAGTGGTTTGATATTTCGGTTGCTTGGATACCCGAGATATTGTAGTTTCGGAATAGAATCGAAGTAGTAGATGGCCGACTTTTACCTCGCATGCCCCAGAACATTTTTTTGACAGCGTTTTTTATATCGATGTCTTAAATCCAACTGACCCGTAAAAGAATGCCATTTAATAACCGTCAAAGATTCATGAATAACTGTCAAAAAGTCTTTTAAATTCGTTGATGGATAAAGGGTCAATCAGCTGTGAAATCAGCTATCTCTCTATACTTGACTTTGGCTTGGATACATGGTGTTTTATCGATCCTGTCTACCGTGGTGCAAACGTGAAGTGAACAAATGACAAATAATAGATAGAATAGAGATGGAATGTGCGAAGACCGATGCCAAGACCGACTCAGGATATCTTAAATTATCAGGACTCTCAAAACTACTTGACACTGTCGGACACCACCTGAATCATCCGGCTCACTTTTAAATATTCGTATACTCGTATACTCGGCCAGTTCTTGAAATAATTGTAGAAGCCAGGCGTTGGCCCTCTATGGGCTGTTATCATACCCGGGTAGTATCGTTCGAGAGAGTTTCAGTCCTAATATAGACAATTTTGTATTCCATTCAAACAATATACCTCATACGACTGAAAATAGGTGTTTTCACAAGACTCAACAAATCTAATCCGTTTAAACAAATAAATTAACGTTTTGTATCTCTTGAGGGAGTCTTAGCTTGGTCAATTTAAGTCATCGTCTTGTAGTTTTCTCATACATACAGGGTGGTCTATAAGTTTTTTTTTTTTAACTATAGGTTTTTTGACCCTTACAGCTGTTTTGCACACTAATATTGACAGAAAGTCAGTATTATACCCAGAAATCATACCTCCGCGGAACGAAATGAGCCGCTTTACGATTGAACAATGTTGGGAAATATTGAAAACTTATTTCCGAAGTGAGCGCTGTCTAGCCCAAACAGTTCGTTTTTTTGAAATGAAGACGTTTTGGCCGAACTTAAGCACCCACATCAACTGCTGTATGCAAGTTTGTGCAAAAAGTTGGTGAGACTGGTATGCTGGTGGACAACACTCATGGTCCCCGTCGTCGTACAGATGAGAATGTGGCTGCTGTGGCATTCTTCGAAAATGAGGCTGGGAACAACGATTCGGTCAACGGTGAGCATTACAGAGCCATGTTAACCGATATTTTTTTTGTATTGATATTGACATGGCTTTGGGCGACCTCCGGCGTGGTCAAGGGGCACCGTACTACAAAGCCCATGCCACAATCGATCTTTTGCGTACCAAATTCGCAAATCGTGTTATCAGCCGTCTTGACAATGTCAATTGGCCGCCTCGAAGCTGCGATTTGACCCCTTTCGACTTTTTTTTTTTGTGGGGAACCGTGAATGACCGATGGTACAACAACAATCTGGAACCGATTCAAGCCTTTAAGGCCAATATTATCCAAACAATCCTTGAGCTACAGCCCGAAACCATCAACAAGGTCTTGAAAAATTGGGGTGACAGAATGCGCTACAGCGAAGCCAGCCGAGGTAACCACTTGAACGACGTTGTATTTCATAATGGGAATGTCTGTTCTTACTAATGAAGCCATAATACATGGAAAAAATGTAATTTTGTTAATTTTATTGGATTTTTAAAAAGAAACTTGTATTTGGCCCTCCCTGTAGACAGTGTGTCAAATCTTTCAGATAGCTTCCTATCCGCTCTTTTCTTCGATATCATAAGACCTGTTCTGAGTTAATTCTTGCGCTGTACGTGGTCGTCTATTGCTGACAGAAACTATGACGATCCCATGAAATTTCAGAACTAACTGCAACAGAATATACGAGTGTGCAACCAGGCCTAAAGTTCTTTAAAATAAAATAAAAATAATTGACGTGATTTGAATGTATGTATGGTTAAACCTCAACCATAGTTGCTTCTCCTTTCCTTAATAAAAATGGAAAACCGCATAGAAATCTGCTTTTGCCAATTTATTGCCATTGGTTAAATGTAATAATAGCATCCCCACAGGGGATTGACTTTTGTTACACGAAATTCTGTCATATCGAATGTTGTTGAACCCTTTATGAATTTATATTGGAAGTAATGGACGTCAAAGTGATAACAGAATACTTCAAAAATCCAAATGTTATGAACATTTTTTTTTTGACCAATAACAGAAACCAAGTTTACCAAACTGTAATGCCATCAAAGGAATACAACATATCATGTGACAGCGGCCTAACTGAATGAATTGAGTAAACAGTGGCCGGCGATGTAAAACAAAATCCCAATTTATCTGAAATGATTTAAAATGTGTGTGTTTGCCATTCACTACTCAATTATGGTTCATCAAATAAAGACATTCAAATTTGAAGCACGTGACATGTACATGTACATGTAGCTCAAACAGAAGTGAGCCAGTAAAGACCACTGACAGAAGTATTTGCATGCGAAATTTGGCAGAAGTAGTTTCTTGCACAAAATCGATAAAAAATGACCAAGGACTGGCAGCACTGCCAGGCAGCTATGAGACAATACCCCACAGACACATTTTATATGTCCATACACACAGAATCCGTGATAGATGAGAGAGACATTTTCTCCGGCACAGCGTGTTATCAAAACACACATTTGATGTTTCAAATATGGAAAACATTTTGAAGATCAATCGGAATTGCGGGCATGTTTAGCAACTCTTGACATGCGCTCTTTATAATTACACACTTTAAAACAACAAGAACATCGAGGCCAGAGAATAGTAATCATTCATAACAAAAAATAACAAACAAAAAACAGAATTAACCTAATCCGGGGAGGTCAACACAGTCCATAAGCTAAATACCCACCATTAGCTGTACTACCCATTTACTGTTCTTAAAAATTGACAGCGTATAAATAAATAGCTAAAAAATAAACTTCATGACTGGGTCATAAAGAATTTCGATTTTCTGTTCACATTTGAACAAATTCCATGTTTGACAAAAATAAACACAAAATGTCATATGCTTACCGTTTTCTTCCAATTCTTTTGCAATTGCCTCCCATATCTCGGCCTTCAAAGCTGTATTTTTATACATTTCATCGCCCATGTCGTACAGACATGGGTACTTTTTTATGCACGCAATTAATTTTTCCATAACAAACATGTAAGAATCGCTTTCAACGCGGCGTCAACACTGAGTGATGAAATAAACTGTAACTCATCGCGAGAGAGCACCGCGACGTTGAAAACGCCCTCTGTGTGACACGTGATATGTACACATTGCAGTATACTAAAACGCCGCGGTGATACGCGACGTAGAAAGGGGGCGTTAATGCGCACATTTGTGCTGTGAAACATTTTTTTTTTACATAATCTGCAGATGCGTCGTTTGACTTTAAGGTGGCTAGATCAAGGGAGAGATGAGGCGCGTAGAAATGAGATAAATTACACATTTGCAGTACATACAGTAGATTCATGTGCAAACTCGCTTACGTATGTATCTGACATGAAGACAAACCATCATGAACGCGCATTAGTTCTTAGAACGGAGTGCATAACGTAAAACTTGCTTTCCACGCCAGATACAGAACCATCACACGATCCACCAGGAACGACTGTTGTTCTGCTGTTTTCATAACCGAGTTCACTGTCCTCGATTTTTTCTTTCTTTGCACATGAGGAACAGGAATATTTCCCCTTTCTCTTGAATCATGCTCTCAGCTGCTTCTCAATTTATGTGTATTCCAAGTTCCAACGATTCCAGCTAAATGGGCTAATTGTGATCACAAAACAGCCACACACACTCACGACCACATCAAACCACATGCATATGTATGAATATAATGAATATGACAATGTCAAAAATCAGACGAAAAAAAAAAGAAAGCTTATGGGCTATGGCCAAAGAAACAGTATCAAAACAAAGAACACAAATTTCTGGAAGAAAAGAAAGTAGTTGCATGACATGAAAAGTGGAACGAAAGAGGGCACATCGGAATAGTAATGAGTAACAGTTCGCAAGTTTTCAAGTTTCGCTTGTGTGTGACAAACAATTTGTTAGCGTTGGTCATCAGTCAGCACGCCGCTGCTGATAAGAATCACCTCAGACGGAAGGGGTTAACGCACGCTGAGTTAAAGCAACATCAGAAAACCGGAATCTTGATTCGAAGCCAATATTCTTTCTCGTTTTAATGCACATTTTCATTTCAATTCCGCCCACGTTCCATTCGAGAGCCCATCAAATGCGGTGAGATTTTCTGTGAGAGGACGGAGCATTGTGAACAAGAGCCAAGAATTTTCTTGGGAGCACTGAGTTCGAAGACCCCAATAGCTGAATCCAATTGGCACATCTGGATAGATTATGCTAAATATACCGATTGTGATATAAATCGAATTATAGGTTGTAAAGAAAGAGATCAGGTGTACAGTGGCGTCGGCGCTGAGTGCTTTCGTGAGGGGGTTTGTGTTACAGAAATGTAATTTTATCTTAAATATATCTAGGTGTACCACGTTCAGGGTTTTCATTCATTGAATGGATTTCTATGAAGTAACTAAGCTGTGTGACGGGTGGCAGAACTACGGATTCGGTGGATCAAACAACGCAATGGGGCACTTACAACATGGATACACAACAGAAATGTAAACAAAATTTGTATTTAGTCTCATGATTTGGGATTAAATATTTTGTTGTATTAATTTTTTTGGGGCATCAACTTTACTTTTTTTTAACAATAATCTATCGAAATTTTACCCCTTAATCATTCAGAGCTATTAGAGCGGTCACTTTTATATCTTATTTGGTATTTTTTTAAGTGTTCCTCTAAATTGCTCCGCTGTTAGGTTCCGGTGAGTGTGGTGGCGTTTCGAGCATAGTTATAGAGGAGTCAACTTCGGACATTACATGTCTCGTTGTATTGGTAGAAAATATAATCAATTTTTTGGTGGATTGCGCCAGATTTGACCTCAAAACTTGTAAATACTATCTGCGGTCCATTATGCCTTGAATAATAGCAAAATTTCCAGGCTTGTGCTCTACATGCCATAATTGATCCCAAAACGTGCTTTACTGATGTTTTCAAATTCCTTTCCGGTACCTCTTCATTTGATTTTCTCCACATACCGGTCCACCTGACCGAAAAACATTTTTTCTTATTATAACGCGTTGGGCGTTTTTTTCTGTTTACCTTACTTATAAAAGGCAATTCCTTCTGGCAACTCGTCCATTCAAGTTGTGAAGAACACCGCTGCATATTCTGTTGCTAAAAGTTTTTAGCGAACATTTTCCAACTTTTTTTGTATTCTGTATTGATTGTTCACTCAATTTGAACTGGAATTGTCATTTAACTAGAATTTGTTTGAGGGCATGCTTTACACAAGAATAGAATCTTAAATATGTAATATTAGTTGCTGTAAGGTAAATGATGTGAAATCCCAAAAAAAAACAATTAAAAACAGGGTGTTTTTGTTAGCGGTTGTGTGGAAAAAGTCTATAGTCGCCGCCATGGCGTAGTAGCTGATGGAGTGATTGACTCACTAAGCCCAGCGTAGGCCCTTTGTTTTACCAATCAGATCTAGAATCGGTGCTTTTGAGGCGATTAAGATGGCTAGGAATGATATTGCTTAGTTCGGCCAGGTTATTGAAGAAGTAAGCCGCCAGGTGACCTTTCCTTCGGCAGGGGATGGCACCGCAATTGCAGAGAAAGTAGCACAATGGCTTCTTCCCCATCTCTTTAGTTTCTGCAGAAGTCATTGTATATAGGTCAGGCACAATCTAAAGGCGTGTTTTAAGACGCAGTGTCCAGTGATGACGCCGATAATTGTCCTGAGAGTCAGCCAAAAACACCCTATGCAATAAAGCGATTACGATAGATACTACTGAGTGTCCCAAAAAATGAGAATGCTGCATGAGAGGAAGTTTTAAATGTCCCCTCGTCATCTTCGTCTCTACAACCTCTTCATAAGGCGTTGTAACTTGTATGGGAGACCCATCTTGAAGGCCAACGGTATGACTTTTATGATTTTGATTAAAATGCATGGACGTCTAAGAGAGAAGGTCCGATTTCTTCAGGCCATCTACGATCATTGAACTTAATCGTGCCGGAGAATAGAATATGTACAGGGTGTTTTTTGCCAAAGGCAGATAACTTTAAACTGGCAACATTTTCTGTGACAGCTGATTTGACAGTCGTCGGTTATTTTGAAGTAAGTTGAGTTTGTGAATTCATCATGAGCGGACTCTTGCTGTAACAAGAGATTTGATCGCAACCTGGGTATCAGAAAATAATTATGAGAGATAATTTTTAATCCTGAAAATGTCTCCTTGGAAGACATTCAAAGGATTCGGTGTTGATATCCTTGGGGAACACGCCCACTCCCACAACCCAGACTGAATTCGATTCATCTGTACAGATGGGCAGTTTGTAAGTCAGACTTCCATTCCCATTTGTTGTGACATTTGTCGTAGCTGTGTCTGTACAACTTTTTTTTCCCGTCGGACAACACAAATGCTTAATAAAACTTGACCTAAATACATACAAGAAGGCGTATTCTTACCTTTCAGTTTTTTTTTTTTTTGAAGCGCAATTAATACGCAAAGCACTTGCTTGTTCCTCATTTGCAAAAAGAAATTAAAACCATTGCAGGTAGTTGCATTCTTTGTCTGAAGCATATAAATGCCATTTACCATTACTCCAGCGACGTACCCCCACTCACAATCCACACCACTGCCTGTGGTTCTAATGAGTTTTGCAAATGCACGTCATCGTCTTGCTATTTTAAGGTACGCGTACCTTCATACTCTATGCATAGCTAAGCCACTCTTACACATTACCTCAGTACTTCATGCACTCAACTCCACCAACAGCATACGCTACAATCAATCTGCAAACGAGTTCTATGTATACTCAATCGGGCCTTACCTCAAAACTCAAACAATGTGTAACGCAACAGCGGACTTAGTGACTTCCTCTTCGTGTCTCTTTGCCGACTTCACTTGGACTTGGACTTGAGGTTTCTGGTTTTGAGAGTATTCATAAAATTCTTTAACTTGATCTCAGTTGACTCATTCGGTGTTGTGGTTTCGGTCTGTTCGCATCGAAATATGGAGGCTTTAACGAGTAAGTTTTCAATAACAAAATAGATAATAAAAGAACCGTCTTAGAATGTGGTAGACGATTGGGATGCATATCATTGTGCGTTCGTTTTCTATTTATGTCTTGTGTTGCATCGAAATGAGGGGAGATTATCGGCTGGAAAAATGCACGGCTAACAGGGACAATAGTTTAATTAAATATGTTACTTGTGTTGAAAATTAATTGTGGAAAACTTTTGCAGCCATCACATGCGAATAGTTTTTATTGGCATTATGTGTGCAGTGGAAGATGCGCAATTCAACGGATAAATCGGTGTGAAAATTGGATGTGCTTTCGTTAATTAGTTAAAAAGTGGACATTTTTTCTCCGAGAATGTGTAGAATTTGGAGATATTCCTTAAGACTTCTAAGTTTAAAATGTGTACCGTTATGCATAGCCCGACAAGAACGCTTTGTTAGAGTTTCTAAGCAGCTCAACTTCTTCTGTGGTGGGGACACCATTGCGCTTGCATGTTCTTCGCCAAATGGCAGTGTGAAGCCATGTCCATTCACCTCTTTGGTCTACATATGCGTGTACATTCTAATGCGTCGAGCCTACGTTCGACGGTCGTCGTTCTTATCGTTTTTGTGACGCTGAAGTAACGAAAATAAGCATTGATTTTAATTAATGACAGTTAATTGGTTACGTCGTTTCCCTAGATCATTGGAAGTGAAAAAAAAACTTATTTCGTGATTTGTAATACATATTTCCATAAAATTATTCATTTGCAGCACTATTCTTGTTGGCATTGTCAATTGGGAGCTGTTTGACTCTACCCACAGACTCCGCTCAGCAACTCGATCAAAAAACTGATCTCCAGTATGCCAGTCAACTGTCACGACTAATTGGGACAAATCTTTTGAAGGACAACATGGACATCGACAGCAACAATGTGTTCTCTCCCCTCGGTGTGGCAACAACGCTGGCAATCCTCTTTGAGGCATCTGACGGTGAAACCTATGACGAGTTCGTGACAGCACTCAATTTCCCAAAGCAGAGATCAGATCTTCGTGAATCATTCAAGCGGGTGTTGAGCGATTTCCAAACACCAATCATAGAGTCACCTCAAAGTCCGTCCTTCAAGACTTGGCTGTACATCTATCGGAATTACACAGCAAATGAGGAGTTTAAGCAACAGATTGCGGATAGCTACTATGTCGAGGTGAAGGACATAAATCGCAGCGAATACGATTGGGATGAGCCCGACACGTCATTGGACAGCTTAGAGGAAACCTCGACAAACAGCAAAGACGTGATCGGATTTGAAACTCTCAAGAAATTGAACACAGACGACCAAACAAGCGATGAAATCGACAACATTGAAGCGAACAAGGAGGCGTCTAAATTTGATAAATACGTCGATGATAAGCAATATGTTGAGGTACCATTAATTAGGGAGGAAATCGAACGGCAAAAATTGCAACCACCTCAGGAGCAGCAGCAGCAGCAGCAACAGTTGAACAATGAAGCGGAAGAGCTACCGACTACTGATAGTGACACTGACATGATTAATGATTCAATTGTAGTAGATGAATCGGCGAAAACTAGGGCAATCATCTCGAAACGAGACGATGATATTAACGTGCAGGAAAACGAGACTGTTCAGGATGAGGAGAAAATCGATGCAATCCGCAAGACATACTCTGGGGTGGAGGAGGTCCAACCGGCAACCGATAAAGAATCCAATGAACCGCAAAAAGTTACAATTCCACTACAGAAGCTCGAGGATGGGGGCAGCGAAATAATGCAAGCACTCGAGTCCCACTTTACATCGAGGAGGGTACGTTTCACTGGCCATGCTATTGTTGACCTTGTTTCTTCTAAATTGCTTCTTTTTTTTTTCTCTTGCTTCCTTTCAGCTCAGTGGAGCACGAAGCCTTTTCCGTAAGGATGATATAGCATCGGCGTTGAGTGCAAATTCAATAACGGGCAGGGAAGCTGGTGCCAGGACGAAAATGTTGCTTTTTAATGGTTTGTACTATCGCGGCAATTGGGCGTATCCATTCCAGGAGTTGCGCTCTGGACCAAATGAACTTTTCCATCTGACGTCGGATCAATCGATGCAAGTTCAAATGATGCATGCACGTGGCAAGTATCTCATAGCCGATTTGAAGGATATCAACGCCTGTGCCGTGTCCTTCCCCTATGAGGTGAGCACTCAGAAACTGAATGTCTTATCGACGAATCTCAAACTAATATCGTCTCTCTCTCCCTGTACAGAATAAGCGTTACTCCCTACTGATCGTTGTGCCCAAAGAAGTTGAAGGCCTGCGCAAGGTGCTCGAGAATTTGAACGCCGATATTTTCGCTCAAGTCAAAGAACTAGCCACCGAGCAAGAGGTCTACATTAGTTTGCCCAAGTTCCAAGCCGAGGATACAACCCGATCAGAGGTGATGTTGAAGGGTCTTGGGTTGAAAAAATTATTCACTCGTGGCCTGGCTGACTTGACCAAACTCTCTGAGGATCGTGACCTGCATGTCGACGAGATCGTTCAATTTGTGAGCGTGCGAGTCGACGAGGGAGGTAGCACTGAGAGCGCAATTTCGGGCAGCAACAGTGTGGGCGGACGCATTTTGGAGGAGGAGGAAGAGCGAAAGATCGAAGTCAATCGGCCATTCTTGTACTTCCTGCTGGACAATGAGGAGCAGTTTGTCATTGTGTCGGGAAAAATAACTGCACCGGAGTTTAAGGATGACTTAGGGTTCGACTTGGACATTGAGTACACGCAGTCTTAAGTATCAGTGACAGTTTTATATGTAAGTTAAGCTCAGACTGAAAGTACTTCTCATCAAAAATGTAAACAGGACATTAATTTGTTTCATTGCAATAATAAAGAGAAGTTGACGAAAATTATTCCGATGGAAATTGTGGAGCTTAGATAATTTCAATTAAACGACGATCACACTCTACTTTCTTTGGCTGGGTCTCAACCAACATGTCTCTCCATTCAGCACGGTCCTGGGTTAGTTACTTTCAGCTACGCTCGTTCAGCTGATTGAGGTCCCTTTCCAGCTGTGTACACCACCGGAGGCGTGAATTTGTATGAGGTCTCCTTGTGCATAGTTGAGCGGAATGGTTTTCCAACTGCGTTGGTAAATATCTTGCACTCGCCATTTGTTTTAGATTTGAAACTTAGCTGTTAATTGGTCTTCTCTGTTGAGTGCCTTGCGATGAGTTTGTTGAATCTGTGCTCCAACCAATAATTCTCTCCAGCTTGCCAATCTTTCACTAATTACCTTCAATTGTTTACACATTAGTTGAGGTCCTCTCAATTTGTGTCAATCGTGGACGTCCTCTATTGCGTCGTCTTTACTGGATGAAGACGAGACACATAGAAGCGAAACGCAGAAGACTAAGATTTATAGTCCAGGAATGCAAGTTTTCGCTGAATTGGATCGGCAGGTTCAATTCGCTAAGACTTGTGTGGGTCCGGAGCCACCACCGGGTGTCACAGAGCAGGTACTCTTAGAAACTGAACCTGCTTTGGGACAACCCGCGTCCTTGGATAGGGCTTCCGTGGATGGTTGGGCTTTTCGAGAGCACAACCAGAGGTTGCATTACTCCCCAGGGTGTAGACAAACCAAGCTCATGCTCCCAAACGTCTGTAAGAAACCCGCTGCTTTTTTGTTATCTCTTGACACAAAAGACTGTAGAGGACTTACCGGCGTACTAACGGGCCGCTACACCATCGCCAAATACCTGAATGTGCCTAACCTAAGTTGCAGAGGGATTCTCTGCAGTTTCTGTGGAGATGACGACGACACTGCAGAGCACTTCTTCTGCCATTGTCCCGCCTTTGCTCTGATCAGGTGGAAGTTATTTGGTGCTGATGAGGTGAAAGCTGATGATGTAGGCTCCTCATCACAGAAGCGTCTGATGGCATTCCTCCGAAAGACCAAGAAATTACAGTCAAAGTAGGTTGTTGCCTGGCAGTACAATGGATCAGTTTTTTGAGTCAAAGTGCTGCACAGCAGGGCTGCTAGCAAAATTGCCAGCACACTTAGACCATTGTTGGTTCATTGTGATACCCATAGTCAGACTACTACCCATAATCGACAACTCCAGTGATAGTGTCGTTAATTTGACAAGCAAATGGTGAGTGGACCAAATTTAAAAACCCGGAACAGAAACGGGGACTCCTCCTCTAGAAGTTTGACAGAAAAATGTTTTTGAAAAAATAATGGGAAAAGGACATTGATTCATGGCATAAACCGAGGTCGCTAACCTGCTGCGGCTCTCAGCGAATCTGTTCTGCAAGAGTATGGGATTGATTTTACTCTTTTGAGGGCCAATCAATCTCTGTAAAAATATTGTAGCAACCTTGTTCGGGTTAACGATGCTCAAATCAACACTTTTCACGGTGGTCGTTAGACTTCTCCAAGGGTGCGTCTTGTCAGCACGATCACTCACCAGGTGTCTCCAGTTTCGCACATCAAGTCGGCTAAGGTCCCTCTCGACTTGTGTACGCCACCTTGTGCGTCCTCTGTTGCGCTGTCCCACAACCTCAGAGTCGAAGATTCTTCGAGCCGAAGCTAAGTTGTCCATACGCTCTACATGGCCTAGCCATCTTAGGCGTTGGATCCGTAGACGCCTGGCTAGACTCAGGGGTCTGTACAGTTCGTGATTGAACCTTCTTCTCCAAATGCCATCAAAGCAAACAGGATCAAACGTGGTTAAGTAAATCCTAAACTAACTGATGAAACGTTGTCCATTTTATTACCTATGTAAAGCTGTAGCTTATTGTCCTTTGGCGACAGTTTTTAAATACAAGTCGCGTTTCGAGCTCTTCACTTGGGCAAGCAGTTCCACATTTTCCCCCTGGAGTAACGACACCATAATTTTGAATTTACTTGCGTTCTATCGTGCTTCGATAGCTGTTGGCGCATACTGAGGCTGGCAATGATGTCGACAGCAGCCTTAAAGTCAACGAAGCCTATTATCTGCTAAAATGTACGGTTTTTTCTAATTTTGATGTAAATGAAGACACAAATAACTCTTATTTTGGTTGGAGGAACGCATGAAGGGCTGCCCGTCCTTGTACATCTAATATAACGTATTCCGTAAGTAATAGGGACACACATTCATCAAAAAAAAAATATTACGAACAAAAAAAGCTGGCGACTGTGCTTATTGTCATTTATTTTGATCATATTCTGAACATAGACCTCAAATTGAACCTGCAAAACATGCATTCAGATATAACTTTACAGAGACAGGTCCGAAGACACATCTCCATGGAGGAAGGACTCAAGCTAAGCCACACTAGACAACACTGCCCCATGACTGGTACCAAAAAACCAAAAGTATAAACTATGTATAGCATGTTCAAGCATTCAAGAAACGAAAATGAAATGGAAAGCAGCAGAACAATAGCAACGAAAATTGTTTGATACTCACTCCAATACTATAAAATTGTTAAGAGGATAATTAAATATACACCTTTTTGCATACGCAACTGAATGACTTTGGTTGATATTTGTCGAAAGGTATATTTCTCAGAAATCGCGGGCGCTGATCAGGCTTCATATGAAGGTAAATTTAGAGATAAAAAGATAGAAGTAACGAAGTGAGAATCCAATTAGCACAAAGTGGCGGTTTATTGCCACGGCTCTGTTACCAAGCTGCTTAGGTGCGTTAGTCTAATGTTTGGATTAATAAATCCACTTTTTTGTGTTTAGCAGAGTCGTTAATTGTTTAATGAGTATTCCTTCTATCCCCGTAAGAGAATTTTGAAAGGGAGATTGTGCTTTGTTTGACTCTATTCATTGTTAGACATGTTCAAAGGTAGATAGTAATATAGACTTTGTCACCGTGCATTGTGCAGCTGCGCGGTATACTATGGGCAAGTGACCTCTCGTTGATATTTCTATTCGAGCAGATTTCGTTTTATTGGCGATCTTTATCTGCTAGTTAGTTAAGGATTGGTTGATTTTTAGGAGAATAATTGATTCATATTCCCACACCGCAACGGCGCGTTCGGACTTTGACATTTTAAGTAGGATGCTTGTAGATCATTTGTTAAGTCGGAATGGGGCGGTCGCGCGGTGTAATTTGACAAACCGTATTATTGTAAGCACAAAGTTCTAGGCAGAGCTACTCTATACTGACTCGGGAGTTTTGACAGTTGTGGAACAATATTTGTTTTAATTGTGATTCTGCGACTATTTGCCTCTAAGGGCAGTTAGCTGATACCAGATACTCCTAAATCTTCATAACCAAGTCAAACTTAAAACATATGTTCAACTTTACCTATTCTTCGTTGTTTTTAAATATATATTTAAGTTAAGTATGATACGCTTTTTTTTCAAAAGCAAACAAGTTCACTTCGATTTCAAGTCTCATATTCGCTAATATTTAAATGGTTATGTGAATTTTGATGTGAGTTCTATAGATGACCCCAATCACAAATGGAAACAAAGCTATTCGAAGGAAATGTTTCATGGCATTTGGAATTTCGATACCTTTCTTTTGCAATTTTATGTTACTTCAACAGGAGCGCTCTTTCGCTTACACTCGAAGCGTGCAATCCGCCGAAAATAGCGATGCTCTGCAAATAAGTTCCAGCCACGTAATGTGACAAGTAGTTGGTTAATAGGTGCACTCGAATTATTTCTTGGAAATTCATGTTCATATGAATGTTCATATGAATATAGAAAACCGTACCTAACCAAATTTGATTCTATCCGCTGTATTCAAGGTCCTTGATCAACCGAAAACTTTTATAAAACGAAAGTTCGTTAAAACTATATAAAATTGAACTTCTGTCCAGATCTGACTAGGCACACCAATTTCTTAAATTTCCATCACTTCTACATCATCTTCAAATAAATCAAGTAATTCGTTTTATAATTTTAAAATTCGTAATGTGGAATTTTTATTCACAAATTATATTAATAAAACAAATTATATTATATAAAACAATTTTGTGTCACTGTCAGTATTAAAGTACAAGTGAAAGTCTGATCCTCTATTTCGTCAACTTAGTTTAAGTTAAACTTAGCCGACTAGGAGCAAGCCGGTAGGTCCAACTTAACTTGTTAAGTGAAACTTAAATTGCTAAGATGAGTATCATCAAACGGACCTTAGTAATTATTTTCATTATACTAATTTTATTCATACTTGCATTTTGTCTTGTAAAATGTACATATTTCAGAACATTTGACGTTTTGACACAATATTGTCGTAAGCTCGCTAAAACGCGCGCTGTTGCGACTTAGCCTTTAAATAATAAAATATACAGGCAATTTCAAAACGACGTGCGCTTTGTTTGATGAGAAGTCGGCTGTCTTTATAATAGTTATAATACTATTCTCAAACAGAGTCAACTTTAATGCATTTAAGCAGTCAGGCAGTATTTAATGCATCGTCCAACCGAATAGAGTCCAAAACAGTCGAATATTGCTACGCTGCACTACAATCCCTTGATAGACACAATAAAGTGAAGTTCGTCTGGCTCCCTGGACAGAAGGGGATTGCAGGCAACGAATCCGCAGATGAGATCGCTAGGGCTAGCTCGGAATCTTCTCTCATAGGTTCTAAAATGGACTGTATGATGTAGATTAATGGACCAAAGGGAATGGTCTCAGGTAATCCCACCGATTAATCGGGCCTTATTCACATAAGGCAATCATTTGTAAGAATGTGTAAGATGTGTAAAAATGTCAACGAGCTTACTTACTGGCCACTGCGACCTGAATTACCACCTTAACAAATTGAACATGTGCCAAGACAAGTCATGTCGGCTTTGCCTTGAAGAGGATGATACACCGCACTATTACTGTGAATGTCCCGCACCACTCTGGTCAAAGAAACGTATTTTCCATAGAGAGACACTCACTTCAGTGGAATTAAAGAAATCCACTACAAAAGACTATATTTCGTAAAGGAAGTACTAGGTATTTTGAATTAACTCCAACACTTCGATACAATATATTAAGGTCGCGGGTTCCTTGTCCTCACGGCTTGGATTGTACAAGATGTCCTGGACAGCTTTGATGGGGTGATGGGGTACGGCATCGCTGGAGTTTATATGTTAACAGAAATTTAAAGACAACCTTTCCTCGTGGTGGCCCGTGGCGTTGCGGGTATGTGCGTCGACTCCTACGCACTTGGACCTACCTGTCTAGGTTCGATTCCTGGTACGACAAGAAATACTTTTCACGGCCGCACCTCTTTCGAGTCACTGACAATGCTCAAAGAGTATAACTGTCTAGAAAAAGCTTCTCAAAATTGGCCGTTCGGAGTCGGCATAAAACTATAAGTCCCTTCCACTCGTGATAGAACAATAGCACGCACAACAACGCAAGTGGTTGCTGAGAAGCTAGGCCCTGGCCCTCTACGGGCTGTAGCGCCACCAATATTATATTATATATTATATTTCCTTGCACATCATGGCACTTTCCTACATGTTAGCATTAATATGCGAATTGAATTCTATCAACTAAAATTATTTTAAAATTCAATTATTGTCAGTCTCAAAAAGGAATGAGGTCACAATATATGTAAATGTATTTTGGATTTGACCAGCTTTCCAGGAAACGATGCTCGTTAATGGCATTATATGTATGAAGTTGAAGTTTAAAAATGAATATTGTGGTTAAAAGGGGGATTTTCAACATGTGGCGTGGTGTGGAAAATATATGCATAGACGCAAATCACTGCAGGTCTAAGCTTATTTTTTACTATCAAAGCTTGCATAATTGAAGCAAAAAAAGCAGTTAATATTTGTTGACTTGCACAATAGATTACAACGATTTACATAAGTGCATTTCATCTGTAGGGGAGATATCCACCAATGATAATGCATCGATAAGATTAGGTTCGAGTCCTTCGAACATTTGATGTACAAGGTGATGATCCGTCAAGTTATATAATTAACTCACCGAGACCTTGACTGTCAAAGCAGGATTGAGACAAGGTGACGTGATGTCATGTGATTTCTTAAACACCATCCTGGAGAAGACCGTGCCAACACTAGAGGCACGATCTGTTCTGTGTAACTGTTAGCGTACGCAGACGACATTGACGTGATTGGCAGAACACAGCTAGTCGTCAATGAGGGGTTTGCTGACATTGAAACGGGAGCAGCTCAAATGGGTTTGATGGTGAGGGCAACACGAAGTAAATGTTGTCCTATAGAGAAATTACGCCCCGTTGTCGGATGTGGTGTCGTCAAGGCGGTGTTTCCCGATGACTTTAGCAAAAATTTCCTCTTTACCCAGCTTTGCGTTGAAATCTCTTAGAACGATCTCGGTGTCCAAGTGGGGACCTTGATCGTATGTCCTTTCTAGGAGATAATAGAAGTCATCCTTGTCCTCTGTCGGGGAGAGAACGCAATTGAGGCTGATGTTTCCGAATTCAGCCATGATGCGGATTGTAATGAGGCGTTCGTTTTTGCAAACAAAGCTTAATACATTTTGCATAAGTCTGCCTCGACCAGAAAACCCATATCCAAATAGGCGCCTTTCTCTGCTGCAATAGTAGAAGTAGATGCCAGAGTTTTTCATCCTATTTTTGCCCGGTCCATTCCATCGCACTTCCTTAATGGCTTTATAGCAGACAAGGCCTTCGCGAGTTCATTGGCTGCTCGTGATCTATTAAAGGACCTCACATTCCACGTGCAGATCCGAAAATCATTGGGTTGTCTCTGAACCAATTGTTTTTTTACGTGATGAGGGAGTTAACTTCACCTCCATCCCCCAATTAGCGGGCAGTCCCCTTTTTTGACCCTCGCCGGAAAGGGTACGGAAGCCTCCGGTGTCGGTAACCTCGCTGATGCTATGAGCGCCGCTGTTGACCGCAAGAGGATAGAGCTTATCCGCCGCCAACACTGCTCCAAGGCCTCCCTGTTAATCAGCTCCTCCCTCGCCATCCGTAAAGATAGATGAACCCTGGTAAAGGATCTTGTAAACATTTTGTAAAATTGGAAACTCCCAATTTGACCCGGAAATGAGAGTAACTAAAGTGGCCCATTCACAGTAACTTTCATACAAAATATAAGTTGTATTCTGATCGTTGTAGAATGACGATGAAGTAGCAGTTGCGGTTGCTGGCTTTGTTGAAGCGTTGTGGTGGCTGTGGTTCAAAGCCAAATCCACGTGAAGAAATGAAGATTGTACCAACATGTCAATGTTCCTGACAGCCCTTGCCAACCAGTAGTCAGCCAATCCAACCTAACCTCACCTACGGCTAGCAAGCTAATCGTGTGCGACTCTGAAATGTGAATGGTATATTATTTAAATCGGTTAACATCACAACCGGGTGTTGCCACTCAAAGAGCAGCAGCAATGAAAATAAATTAAAACCTCACACAGCGGATGCGTCTCTTAAGTTGACACTTCCCCTAAGCGGATGCGCCATGTAACCAGCGTTTTTTTTTAATTTCCCATGACCGGATATGCCCTTCATCGCGTGCGGGTATAAATATCGAGTAGATATGAGGAAACATTTTCTTTTTTTTGAGTGGTCCGCATAAATCGAAACATATCACCAGACTCTGTGGACTGTGGAGTCATTTGGACCCATCTGCAGATAATTTCGGATTTTTTGTTTTGGAAATCAAACTTTGCTAGAATTTAATTTAAAGGTGATTGCCATTACACAAATCGGCGAGAGATCTCTGTGTGAAGAACAGAAAACAAACATGATGTGGTATGATCGCGGTGGCCAATTAAAGGTTGTCCAGATGAGAACGATAGGAACATAAACTTAAATAAAACAACAATGGCATGAATTGATTGTCGCTTTAGTTTGAAACTAGATTCATGCCCTTAAGAATGTCGCCTAGCACCGATTTGATTATTCCGGCAATAGCGTCTCGAATGTTGACTTCGAGCTCAGGTTGGTTTGTCAGTGGGGACTGGGGACTTGACGTAGCCCAAAGAATATAACCGAGTGGCATGATCGCAACGGCCAATTAATGAACGCTTCACAACTCTTGTTGCTTCTAACCATAGCTCGGATGTATCGATGCTGTAAAGATCTGGCCACAGACAATTGACGGTAATGGTGTCTCCTTCCTCATTTCGAAAGAAATAAGGTCCGATGATATCGTCAGGCCATAAACAGCACACAAAAAAACGAACGCTTTTGGATGCATGCAATTTCGATTATCCGAAAAGAGTGAACCCACACTCAAACTTCTCAACGACGCACGCGACGAATGGGCTGAATAATTAGTATTTTGAAAGCTGGATGTCATTGGCAACTTTGACACCAGCTGACATGAAGAATTATCATTGTTATCTGGTCAGTCGCACTTATCTGTCGTTATATTATTCTAAAGGGTTGATTTTGAATAAAACACAAATTATTTAGGAAATCATTGTCATTTATTTTTATTATGATAATATTGGTATGGTTCAATTATGTACAGAATAAAATATCGGCCAAATGGCCGCCCCGACCTCGGCGGCACACCTCCATCCGATGGTGGAAATTTTCGATGACGCTGAATCATAATTGAGGTTCTATGCCGTTAATGTGCCGAATTATCTCATCCTTTAGCTCTTGAATTGTTGCTGGCCTATCGACGTACACCTTTTCTCTCAAATAACCCCAAAGAAAAAAATCCAACGGTGTCAAATCACATGATCTTGGCGGCCAATTGACATCGCCACCACGTGAGATAACACGGCCATTGAATTTGTCGCGCAAAAGTGCCATTGTTTCGTTAGCTGTGTGGCATGTGGCACCGTCCTGTTGATACCACATATCGTCCACATTTATATCTTCCAGTTCGGGCCATAAAAAGTTCGTTTTCATTGCACGATAGCGAACACCATTCACAGTAACTGCCTAACCGGCCCAATTTTGGAAAAAATACGGCCCAATGATGCCGCCAGCCCATAAAACGCACCAAACAGTCACTCTTTGTGGGTGCATTGGTTTTTCGACAATCACTCTTGGATTATCATTCGCCCAAATGCGGCAATTCTGCGAATCCACTGAGGTGAAAATGTGCCTCATCACTGAAGATGATTTTCTTCGAAAATTGATCATCCACTGTTGCCATTTCTTGCCACCATTCTGACCATTGACGACGCTTGAAATGGTCAAGAGGCTTTAGTTCTTGAGTCAATTGCACCTTGTAAGCGTGTAAATGCAAGTCATTATGCATAATGTTCATCAACGACGAGCGTGAGAGGTGCAATTGTTGGGCACGACGACGAGTTGAGGTGGACGGCTCTTCAGCCACACTATCGCGAACAGCAGCAATATTTTCTACAGTACGAGCTGTACGAGCATGCACTGGTGTTTTCACATCTCCTACAGAACAGGTTTGCTCAAATTTTTGCACGATTTTTCCGATTGCACGCACATTTGGACGATTAAATTGACCGAAAAAATCACGAAGTGCACGATATGCATTTTTATTTGAACGCCCATTTTCATAATAAGCCTGAATAATTTTAACTCGTTGCTTGATTGTTTATCTTTTTATGGTTCAAATTGAGTTAGTCTGAAATTGAGAAATGTCAAATGAAATGCAGAAAAAAACTTGACGTTTAGGTGTGGTTTACATTCAACATCGGCCCTTAAAATTTAACCACCCTTTATTTATGGAGTACTTGATGGAGTCTATAATAAAACAAGAAGATTCCCTTTTGGATCTTCCAGAATGACAGTTTGTGTGGTACGCATTACGTCTTAACATGGAATTTCTTTGACAATTGGGTTTCCGAGTTAAAGCATACGTATGCCGACGTTAGAGATCCAAAATCCATACAATCCGTTGTGTACGTTGCGTCGTGTCAATTGATTGACATCTCATAAGACCTAATAGGAGAACTAACGGAAACAGCAAATGCTGCCCAAAAGTGGAATGTATCACGACGGATGGATGATATTGGTCAACTTTTAACTTTTTCATACTTTGACGGTGCCTTTCTCACATAAATCATTGTACGCGGCTGTTGTCGTTGGGTTGTATGGACTTCGGACGCAACGTAAATATACATACCTCATTGCAATCCGTCACATACGGTTTTTGTGGATTATATACGCAACGGATTCTATGGGCTTAGGCATTAACTAGTTCGTTGGTTTTTTTGAGGCCACTTACGATTCATGTCAGAATTTCGGAAATTCTTTCATATTCATGTAGCAGTTCTAACTTTCTTATGAGATTTTATCTAATGTTTTTTGAAATCAAGAATTTTTTTGCAAGAAAAATGCAAGGCTATTATTTTATGTTGCGCTGTTCTCGTGGCTGTTATTGGTGTTCGGTTCGTTCATGGTGTTGTGTCTACTCAATCATGGAATGCAGCGGGAGCGTATGATCTTCAATTAACTGGCGAGAGGAGGATGGTATGTGCAGAATATCTAGAAAAAGTTAAAATCGAATAGGCTTTTGATGCAAATTGGGATCAGGCGAGGGAAGTTCAGAATTCAGACAAGGCATCGTGTGGCTTCTTCAACATGGAGGAGATCGTGCATAACCCACACGCCAACACTAGTGGTATCATCTTCCAGAAGTCCCTACCACTCTTAGCACACACGGATGACATTGAGGCGATTGACAGAACGCAGCGAGTGGTCAATGAGGAAAGAGGGTTAAAATGGGCCTGGCCTTGAATGACGGCAATACGAATTATATACTGTAAGACACACAATATCGCCGTCTTGGACCGAGTGTCGCAATAGGCGGATTTAACTTCGAGGTAGCCAGGCACCTCGGTTCCGCAGAAAATAGTACATCCGTACATCAGGAGGCAATTGATTAATACAGTCATACAAGTACTGGCAAAAAGGCATGGACAATCTTAAAAACGGACGAGGAAGGCTTTGGTATCTTTGGGAGAAAAGTTCATCTGGAGATTCAAGCAAGAATGTTCAGCATCTAGCGGGACGTCTAAGAATCCAAAGCCGGAGGTCATGTAGAGTGCATAGTGTGTGAAACTGGACGCAGCTAGCCAGATATCGCTCTAACTGGAGAGGCTTGCTGATTGTGGCTCAGGAAGAATAAGAAGTGTCATATGTGATGAGCTTAGACAACGCGCAATCCCACCGATAATAAAAATAGTGCCACGCGGCTGAAGCCTACATACGAAAGTTATACTTTATGGAATGTGCCGGAAATCATGTTTATGTCAAAAGTAAAATAAAGGAATTAACCAGATTATCATGTTTTTCGATTTATTTGCACATTTATTAACAGCCTGGAACTTGAATTCTGCCGAAGGGGCCTTATCTGTTTATCTGGAAAAAGATGAACAGTTGTCAGCTTCAACGATCACGCGGTCAACTGAGTAGGAGTCAATTACCTTTGTTGAACTAAACGAATCCATTCAGGACGCGCATTGGGAATGCAATTAAAAAACTCTGAACTGAAGTTGTATGGAAAATTTAATTAATCACATTTCAAGACCGATCAGTCTTATCCCTTTCAGCTGTCAATTAAACCTCGCTGGGTTTAGCTATTTTTGCTATAAACAATGGGATCTCAGAGGCGTTGTCAACAATCACCGCGATGAATGGTTTGTCTACTATAAAATTTTTGGTCTCTGGTTCATTAGCGCTCAGCGGCACAAACAAGGACGCTGTAGCCGATGTTGCGATAGTTCCAGTTTCGTCCACCTCGAACGTGGTCTGCTGTATGATGTCGCTAATCCGGATCGGTTGATGTGTATCAAGAAGATTTGTTATGCCCGAATTAGATGCTGAGAAAATGTTCGACAAGCCCATCTGTGAGTGGATTGAAATGTTTAATTGAAACCGAGACTGAGACTGAGAATGCATATAAGTACCTTTTGAAGTGGCGCGACAAATGATGCCCTCGACGTAACCTTAAACTTGGGCATAGTCAAGTGTACCTTATAAGTAACTAAGTCCTCCTTATTGTGGATAATTTGTGTCAATGTGTTATGGTCCATGCTATTTAGGAACTTGTTTATAGTTATACCGGAGCTGGGAACGATGACATACATCGAGTATGTGTTATTCTTTAATTCAAAAGGGAGAGATAGAGGGGAATTAAAACGTTTATTTCGAGTAATTGACAAAATTGTGTACCTTGTAGGGCAAAATTATCATAGTTCCATGCACATTTTTACCCAAATCAATGAACATCACTTTGAAGTATGCATCAACTTCCATGTAGTCAGTGAGCTTGCCATCATTGAAGTATGTGTAGAAATTCCTCGGCTGTGCAGGACGAAATTGATATTTCCATGTGCTGCGGAAGTACACTGCCGATACCAGCATTGCCTTAAGACGGGATAAGTCGTCATCTATGAAACAATGATTCGTAACTTGAAATTGCAAGGATAACACACTTACCATTTGTAAGAAGGTCTCGTATGTGACCATCAGTGGCGTTTGTTATGAAACCATTGATTTGTGCCTTGGCTAGAGCAGGCTGTGTTAAAAATGGAGCAAAGAAAACGTATCCGCCGTTTACGTAAATTTGCCCTGCAACATTCTTATTGACCCTTTCATTTGAATCAATGAAGATGCAGTTTGCTGATTTCACTTCGGGGGTTGGGCCTCCCGGATTCAGGGTGCTGTATAGTTGCATGGCAACAGCATTATTGATTACTTGTTTGATTTGCTCTTTAGTTTGGCCCTCAGCTGCCACTTGGAGGAGAGACAATAAAAGTTGTACTGATATGGGACTAAGTACGAAATTTTCAGCGTTTCGGTTCGCCGGCTTGGAGTTCTTGAATAATTTCCATGAGAATTCGTTGTTAACGACTGGTTGTATCGAAACAGTTCTATCCTTCTGCGCGTCGGTTTTGTATGTAAGGCAGAGGGCCATAAATGAAATTACCAGTGAGCTTATTTTTACTGAAATGAAAAAAGTAAAAACTTACATAATTAATATTTTGTTTTGATTTCACATTTTTAAGATGGGTCAAAGAGACTGATTTTGAATGGCGTACAGCTTACTTCTGTCGCTATTCTTCACATTTTGTTAAATCATCCTTTTTTCTTACAAAATTGTCTTTAATAATACATTCACACCGCAACTAAATCCAACATTTCGTCTAGTTTCAACATTTCAGCCCAAATGTTCAGCATTTCGCCATACATTTTCCAGCATTTCGAATTGTTGAATTTCCGCGAAATTTGCAAGTTTGTCAAATCGAACAAAACTCTTTCCAAATTCAGCGCGTCATTTATTGAATTTTCATCCCGCTGACATAAACAAAAAACCACCTGTCAACAAAGCAATCATTAATTTCAAGTGATAATCCCAATA
This sequence comes from Eristalis pertinax, assembly GCA_907269125.1. NCBI lineage: Eukaryota > Metazoa > Arthropoda > Insecta > Diptera > Syrphidae > Eristalis > Eristalis pertinax. The sequence continues at coordinate 114,831,152 of OU026145.1, read as the reverse complement.
AAGTTGGAAATATCAGAAATCTATTCAGACACTAGATGTGATTTGAAATGTTGAAGTGCCAGTGGGAACGCAAAATTGGATATCGAAATTTTTTCCCCGAAATGTCTAATTTGCGTGCGGTGTAAACGTTGGATTGCCGCCAGACAAAATATGACCAGAACAGCATTAAAAACTGTCCCCACAAAAATATAAAGAGTGTGGTCCACTGGTGGGTCAAATGACAGTCAACGCGTTAAGCCTTTTTAAGGAACATTTGTTGTCCTTCCAGCCTGATGAGTGAGTGAAGTGCTTAAAATATTCAAGACATTCGTATCATATCGCGCCAAATACGGTCTCCCGAGGCAATACATCCGCAGAGCAGAAATACAGTCCGTCATTGGAAACATCGAAGGCTTCTACATCGTGACAAATGCAGGGAAAATTGACGAGCGGCTAGTAGAAAGTCAATCTTGAGGAAATACGATGTGGCTCTTATATTAAGTGCCAATATCATTGTCGCAAAAGTTATGGAAGTGGCTTTCAAGATACTCTTCACTAGCTGTGGTCCAGGCGCCATCTTGGTTTGTGCACCAGATACATATGTTATTGGGGTAAACTTGATCATCTTCATGAAATGAAATTAAGGTGCCACAATCCCTAGACTTTGTAGAATAACTATCGAGTAACTAGCACTGCTAAGAGAGTTCGTCTGTCTAGAAAATACTTCTTAAACTACTCCGCGCCGTTCAGAAGCGGCGTAAAACTGCAAGTCCCCACGACTCAAAAGCACACACAACATGACCGGTGACTATCCAACTCTAACTATGCCGCCACAAATATGGTTACTTTAACTTGTAAGGATTTTATATGGATCCGTGCTCTTATCTTCTTCGCATAGTTTAGTATTAACCAAGAAGATTTTGAAAGTTCATACGTTGGGAATTGGTCGCAACACTCGTTATCTTCTTCTTGTGGTGCTGCAGTCAGTGTGATAACCTCTCAACAAACTTTCTGTGTTAGAATCTCTGGTTAACTCTGTCTAACTTCACACACAAATTTGGTTAAAGTCCTTTCCGTGCTTTTTGTCGATAACTCTTCGGGCCGGAGACAAATTTTCCAAGCGCTATACATGACTTGGTGTTGAATAATGCGAATATTGAATTGTCACAAATAAATCATCAACTATGTACTATGTACGAGACTGTACAAATTGGTGCTATTAAAGCCATCCTTCATCAAGTTGTTCAACACACGGCATCGAAACAGCTCGTAAATATTTCAGTCCAAATACATATATGCAGCACCACATAACAAATACATTTGGAACGCTTTCTAGCAGCTATTTATTCCAGAGAATTGCATCGTCATAAATATAGGCTGGGCCATCTAGTGGTTTTTTTTAAAATCATAGGTTATTTTGTTACTGACGGCTGTTTCCCGCTCGGAAACTTGACAGAAAGTCAGTATCATACCTCCGTGGAAAGCTTTACGCTTGAACAACGTTGAGACATATTGAAAACTTATTTCCTAACTGAGTGATGTGTAGGCCAAACATTGCATTTTGTTGAAAAGAAGAAGTTTTTGGTCGAAATGAAGCACCCACCGTGAAGGACCGATGATACGCCAACAATTCACAGAAATTTCAAGCACTTAAGGCCAATATCATCCAAGCAAACCGTGAGCAACACCAGAAAGCCCTCAAAAAGGCCTTGGAAATTTGGGGTGACAGAAGTCGCGATTGCGAAGCCGATGTAGCCACTTGAACGACGTTGTATTTCATAATTAATGTTTGTTATTACTAATGAACTACGTAATATATGGAAACAATTTAATTTTGTTAATTTTATTGAATGTTTAAAAAGAAGATTGTATTTGGCCCGCCGCGTACAAGGCGTAATTCATGCAAGAACTGAAGTCTAATGCAAAAGCAACTAGACTGGTCAAACAAAATCAAAATCGTTCTTAAAGAACTTGTCCGATTTTAGAAAATCATTGAAGCCATTAGATACGTTCAGAATTGGTGTGACTAGTCAAGCGTGCCGTGTAAATAGTGCGTTTTGTCAAAAACGAGTTGAAATTTATGAACAAAAGAAATAACTGGCAAAGTCTACAACTGCCACAATTTTTGCTCCTTCACGGAGGAACTTGACATGTAAATTTTGACCTTGTGTGCTTCGAATTTGCATTTGTGTTGCGTCATGGAAAACTTTAATTGCACTTTAATGAACTCCTCAACTACACTACTCTGATTAGGGTGGCTACGAAGAGAACACAATACCAAATCTGGAGTCTGTAGCACACTGAATTTTGGATGCAAGAAATGACAAAAACATTTTTCGGAAGTCGGTATCAAATTTGTTCCATTCTTTTTGCAAATTTGACGTGTTGATGGATGATCAACATCGATGAGTCCAACGGAAATGCAGAACTGTTTCGCAATAGACAAGGAACGCAGTTGTTGAATGGAATGATGGCTGCTGAACAATCATAGTGCATGATGCAAGAGTGTTGAAAATTCCATTTAACAGTCAATTTTATTGCAGGATTTAGACCATTTTTTCCAAATACAGGACCGGATGACTTATGAATCAAATGCTTAAAAAATGCTGACTCCTTACCCCTAGTTGGGGGAAGTCATAAACAATACGCACACGATGCTTATTTCCCTGACTGCACATAACAACAATTTATTAAACACTAGCAATACTCGCGACTTCGGTGGCCCGTGGCGCTGTGGGTATGTGCGTCAACTCCTACGCTCTTGGACCAATCTGTCTAGGTTCGATTCCTGGTACGACAAGAAATACTTTTCACGGCCACACCTCTTTCGAGTCACTGACAATGCTCAAAGAGTATAACTGTCCTGAAAAGCTTATCAAACTTGGCCGTTCGGAGTCGGCATAAAACTGTAGGTCCCTTCCACCCGTGATAGAACAATAGCACGCACAACACGAGTGGTTGCTGAGGCCCTGCTGGCAAGTACGTACTCTTTTATTGAAATTTTCTATGACCATTTCGCAAAAATGTGGCTGAATCTCATTAATACACTCATAATAAATATACAAAGTCCAATGGCGTTAAATCGCAAGATCTGGATGGCCAATTCTGATCGTGTGGCATATTGCACCGTCTTGTTGAAACCACATCCATATCTTGTAATAGTCACAATAATGAACACCATTCAGTGGTATTACCTGATCAACCGCATTTTCGAAAAAGAATGGTCTGATAATGCCTCCAGCCCAAAATCCGCACCAAACAGTCACGCGTTGTAGACGCATTTGTTTCTCAACAATTACTCGCAGGTTTTCTGAACCCCAAATGCGACAATTTAACGAAAAAATCAAGAAGCTATCAAGATGCAGAAAGAGCAGAATGAGCTTCAGCAATGAAGATGGTATCGCATTTAAGGCAAGCCTCGGAAGTCATGATGATGCGGACATTCGTGCTACATGACCAAACTATCGTAGCATAGCCGTTTCCGTTCGAAGAAGCAGCTGCTCAACATTCAGTTCATCGGTTACAGTCCTTTTTTTCATCCTATCTCGCCGAGTAACTCCAACACCTGCACGAAGAAATCTCATTTCGGCAGCTTGTATTGGAGATCTTATTCTTTCGGTCAAATTTCATGACCATCATGAATATAGGTGAGAGTTGGAACAAATACTGAATTGAAAACCGCTAACTTGGCTTTAGTACCAAGCTCGGCCTTCCTGATTACAGATCTTCCAAGCTGTTTCAAAATTGAGCCAGCTTGGCCAATCCAACAGGAAAGTTCAGCATTACACCTCCCATCACTCGTGAAAAAGACCCCGAGATACTTGAACTTCTCTACTTGAACCTGCTTCAATGGGTCTCCACTAACATCCAGCGTCCGAGAGGATGTGAGGATAACTAAGTCATCTGCAAAAAGGAGATGGCTTACCCTCAACTCTCCCAATGTGAAACATTCCTCGCCTCGGCTGTGCTGCAACATCCGGTCCATATATATAAGAGAAAAGGAGATGTGACAAGACGCACCTTTGGCGAAGTCCAACGCCCAGATGATTTTGTACGAAAATTGCGGACAGTAGCTGACAAACCTTCATTATTTTTAAAATATTGCTCTACAATGAAAATGCGTTAGTCTTTCGTGTAGCGCTCCATTTTTACTAACCCCGAAGTGTCAGCTGTCACATTTTTATCTTCGTAGGCATAGCTATACTATTAATTGGAGCAACATCCGGACTTTCTAATTTATAATATTAGTCGGATATGCTCTGTCGCTATTGGTATGCATGTATTAACGAAAATTTAATCCTTAAAAATATGTTTGAAGCACGTATTTGTTACTCAGACCGCAGCACATAAGGGTAAACGTCAAACAAAATCAGAACGAGTCTGTGTTCGAAATGGCTCGTAACAGAAAGTGGAAAATACAGCATTTCTGATAAGGTCCAGGAATAATTGATAATTGATACAGAAGACTATGATGTTGTAGTTAGACAGTAAAACAAAACCTGTATTCAATGCCTTCAGCCACAAATCTGCCTATTATATCACCTGATATTCACCATAGACAAAATTGAAGCTGATTTGGCTTTGTGCTAGGTCGGATTTGGATATCGAATTTGGATATTTGGATATCCTCCTTAAGATACCGACCTCACACTTTCTGAAACTGTCATTGTGTGAAACGTCTAAACCAGAGCCTAGAGAAGGGCTTGTGGTGCTGAATGGGACCTGCGTGAATTTTAACAAAAATGAACATCATGAATCATTACTTCTCCAAGCTATTCTTCTGTCTATGAGACTCCGACTTTGTTTATTCAAGAAGCTACGCAGTATATCGTGACTTAACTTCTACTTAATCTTAAATGATCGCTCTGTTTGATAAATGTAAGCTCTCGGAGCACTCATTTTTGCACTTATGTATCGTATATCCTGCTATGTATACACATATTTCTAACACAATGGAAACATTTTGATCTAAATTTGACCACCCTCTGTAGTCAGCCAGTGAGAAGAAGCTGCATACCGAAAGGATGAAGTATTCATCATTCCACTACATTCATGCCTTTTCATCTAAGTCTCAGAATCTGTTAAAAAAACTAATCCGCAAACTGACTTTGACTAAATCTGTGTAGGTCTGTGAAACGTTTTTCAAAAACTTAAATGCTCACAAAATTCGCATCTAAATATAAGATTTTATACGAAATTGTTCATCCAGTATCGTTTAGAAGATTATTCCCATGACAAAGCAACTTTCATTATTCCGTGCATTTTCGGGATTAATTCAGCTTGGAAATAAAATTTATCTTCACTTTCAACATATCAAAATTTTTTGCGAAGACATACGCACACACACACAAGCCACACTTGTGCTTAACCATTGTTTATTGACATTCACTTTGGTGCGAGCGTTTCGCAACTGTAGACAGTATACTCAATTTATGGAGTCTGCTTTATTGTCAAATCAACTAATGCTCACTTATCGCACAGTCACACAGCACTAAGTTGGACAAAACGGAACGAGACTGGTCTTTAATCACTTTGATCTCGTGTGAACAGAAAAAGAAATGTGCTAATAACTCCGAGCTCTGACCCAAGGTCACACATGGGATAACGAGACGACGTGCATGTGAAATGTCACAAAACCATCTTCAGCTTGACGCTCAAGTGTAACTAGATGGACAAGATGATATAATTCAGTAAGCTCTATGTGATTTGACTTCAATTAGTGGGGAAGGCGAGAAACAAAACCGCGTTTATCCGAAATCTTGATGTACACACCTTTCATGTTTATGTTTGTTATCGACTGCAGCGTATCAACATTAACGCGATCAAATCAAAATCAAATTATTACGACTTCACTTGCAACAAATGAAAACAACAACGAAATTCACGTCCGATAACCGACTGAACCGAGCGATGATCGTAAGAGAAATTGTGACCGGAATTTTCAGAGGCCAACATGTTTCTGAGATGATGTATCAGTAAACTCCCAGAATCTACTCATATTGACAGCTACTGCACTTGTTGTCTGAACTTCACTGCGAAAAAGTATGAGCACAGCAACATAACGACATACGAGCAGTGCTGGCAGTTTGCAGTTGACACGCAGACACATCTACGCACTACGCCATAACTGCCAGTGGATTTTTAATAATAATACATGTATAATATGGGTGGCGCTACAGTCCGTAGAGGGCTAGAGCATAACTTCTTAGCAACTACTCGTGTTGTGCGTGCTATTGCTTCCTCACTAATGAACGGCCAAATTTGAGAAGCTATTTCTAGACTTTTGAGCATTATCAGTGCCGTAAAAACTATTTTTGGTCGTATTAGGAATCGAACCCAGACATCGAGGTTCAAGTGCGTAGGTGTCGACGGACAGACACACAAGGCCACGGCCGCTAGTGTATTTGTATATTAATACCCTTTAGGTTGGATAAGCAGACGGATACTTTTTTGAAAAGGTGTACATCTTAGAAATATCAAATATAACAATTTCGATTATAACATCAAGCAGATGCACAATTCTTTCTCTGCGACAAATCTCAGTATTTGTAGTAGGGGACGAATTCATTTAGGAATTTCTGTTCCATTCGTGTTCCGTTGCAAGATTATAAGCGCCAATATGAACTTGCGATGAAACTGTTCCGTTTGACGTTTGTTGTTTTGTGTAGTTAAACAAGTGACACTCATCTACTCGTATATGTTTCTATATGCTACAGGGTGACCAAATAAGAACGATTAGAAAATAAATTTAAATAGCTCAACAAACGGTGTGAGAGATAATATCGATTCTGTCTTTATTTTGGAATACATTCATGCCATTATGATAGCCGCCTCGCTGGCAGCGATTGAAGTGGTTGATTCTGCCCAGAACTGTGAAGAAACCTCGTCGGCAGGATCCGCCATAGAATCGTAGGTACTCTCTATCCGAAAAACAAGACACGAGCTTTAGGTCTATGTTGGTACATTCCTCCACATTTCAATCAATCAGCGTAACATGGTTAATAACGTACTAAGCACAAAATGGCGAAACACAACTTCAAATCAGCTGTCAACTGTCTGTCTACAGCTGTCAATAGATCAGATATCCCCATAATTTTTTTTACACTTATATGTGGTGAAATATTTAGCAGGTGACTGTAAGATTCACCAAAACAGGGTCGGAATGTTAAAATGTTGTCATTGTTGGTACCAATCTGATCATATTTTGATTCATTTGTAAATTCATGAGCAAACAAAGAACACAAGCAATGACTGTTCCGGAATAAACTCACTCAAAAGTAACCGTGTGCCATAGTTTGCTGAATAAAGTTGAGAAGTATAAGCAGTTTGAGTTAGACTCCAACGCGACTTTGGCTTTGTTGTTTAAATCAGGTTATTTCCATTTGAGCCTCTCCCGCTCTATCGTTAGTCGGGCAAGATCTTCGGTCTCAGTTAGATTTATTCATGCTTATCAGCAGACAACCCGTGGAGATTATGGATTTCCCAGTGATTAAGAATAAACTTTAATAACCGATGGGAGTTTTTTTTTCTTGGCGCCTTCTAAGCATTATATGAGCGTATGAAATGTACGCAAGCTTGAGCGTCTCAAAAATGTACATACGACCTGATGTCTCATTGTGACCCTGACACTTTGCCGCTGAAAGCAAAATAAAACGTCTCATCCAAACTATATTCAAATTGAATGACAACAAACCGCGAAAAATCGCAATTCAATTGGTATTGATCTGTGGTTTCCTGAAACATTCCATAGGCATGTCGGAAACTCCGGGAACATCGTTTGGTTTGTAAGACAAATGCGTATTTGTGTGAAGTGAGGTTTTGCACTTTCAAGCTGCTGCCGGAATATTCGAATTTTGTCATAAATATTCAAACTTGTCTGTCTGCGAAATGGGTTTTCTTTGAAATTATTTTATAACCTGGTTAAACCAAAGGCGTCATTTGGGAGAGTTCAGAATTTGTTTTGGCTTAAATTTATTATACTGGCTCTTCGGTAGCGGAAAAATGAAAGCTGAAGTCATCAACTAATTATCCCAGGTAGTGTTTTTGGATCGGAGAGTTCAGTTAATTTATTCGCAGCAGTTTGCGGTTTCTTTCACCTGACAGCATTGTCTTTAAAATCATTTTATCATCGTTGTTTTTCTTTTGCCGGTGACCAAGCTATATTTTTTGTTTTGAGCTGCAGATTTTAAGTATTTAATGAGACTGCTAGTCATCTTGCTCGGAAGCAAAATAAATCCTCTTGTGGGATTGCATCACGGGGTTTGGCTTGATAAACCAGTGGGCAGTGCAGTCTGCAGACAGTCTGATCTTAATGTCATGAATGACGACATTCTCCCAGATTCTTGAGACTGATGACTGCTTCATTCATTCTAATTGAGGGGGAGATTTGCAGGAAATATATTTTTTCCAAGAACGAACAGAAAAAGCATTCTATGTGCTTTTTTCAATTAACCGAAAGATTTAATGGCATATCCGATTCGTAAAAAAACGTTGAAAGTGGCTTGGCTTGATGGAAATGAACTTGTTTTAAACTACTTATCATATTATTAAAGTAAAATGATAATTATAATGGTGTGGGTTCTTAAAAACTATCGACTACCTCAAACATACTTCTGATTTGAATTAGGAAATGTTTTTTAAAGTGACTGAATAATACAATTATAGGAGGGTAGGTCCATTGTACTGTCACCTATGTAGATCGCCCAGGGGTTGAAAATCGTCTCCACTGATGAAGCTCATTTTCATCTTGATGGCTTCGTTCATCGCATTTGGGGTTCAGAAAACTCACGACTAATTCTTGCGAAACAAATGCACCCACAACGCGTGGACTGTTTGGTGCGGATTTTGGGCTGAAGGCATTATCGAACCATTCTTCATCGAAAATGAAGCTGGTCAAGCAATTACCATTAATGATGTTCGTTATCGTGACATGATAACCCAGTTTCAATAAGATATGGATGTGACCAACATGTGGTTTCAACAGGACTGTGCCACATGCCAAACAGCCAGAGACACAATTCAATTAATGCATGAGTCATTTTCTAATCCTGTAATCGGCCCTTTTTTGATCAGAGCATGCCATTGGACTTTTTTCTTTGGGGTTTTTTTGAAGTCGAATGCCTATACAAACAAGCCCACGACCACCAATGCCTTGAAAGAGGAAATTGGAAGGTGTTATATCTAAGGAAATTCAGCCACATGTATGCGAAACGGTTATAAACAATTTCAATAAAATAGTACATACTTGCCGCCTGGTAGTGCAATGCACCAGTTTTTGAGTCTAAGTGCTCCAGTGCAGCGTTAAAAACCTAAGACAAAAAAAATAAAATATATACGTAGGCCTAGTCCATACAGAACCCCAATCTGTATAATCTTTGAATTAATAAAAAATATAAGCTTTCTAATTAAAAATCTGTACTTTCTATCAAAATTACATTTTGCGTGAATTATGAAACACTTTACTAAGTCTACAAGAGATTAACGTTTTGCCGGATTATATTGTAGCTGTGACGCATGATACCCACCCTTTCACCTTTGCGAGTAAATGGAGACATGCAGACTGTCGTCTACTAATGTTCTGGGTTACAATTGCTTAGTGTGAATTTTAGGCTTTTCACCTATGTACCTTGTCTAGAGATGGAAGATGTATTTCCAATGCTTTCCAATTTATAAAGACAAATACCATTACTTAAATGATCATTATGAATATCGCCATCTTAAATTTAAGATAGAACGGTCTAGTCTTCCATTTCACGAAACGCCAAAATTCGCCATGAAGCACCCTACGATAAGAAGAGTGAAGTATATAAGTCGTTTGTTTTTTCTCTGGGCTACGATTTCTTTGTCCCTTTTTGATCCATCCATGTAAATAGAGTTTTTAAGCGTGTATAAAGTAAGTAAAGGGTGATTTTTTAGCTATTATCTTTTTGACAATACTGGTTTAAACAGCTGACGCACGTTTCGTCTTTTGTTTCACTGTCAAACATCTTCAGTTTTGGTCTATAATTTAACCATGAATCTTACAACGAACAACGCTACCTACCGCAACGTAAAATTTCTGGTGAATGGGCTCTTGGAAAGTTGGGCGAAGATCCACTTTTTTACCGAAAAATTGTGTTCAGCGACGAAGCTCATTTTTGGCCCAATGGGTACGTAAATAAGCAGAATTGTCGATTTTGGAGTGAATATCAGCCAGAAGCATTGCAAGAGCTACCAATGCATCCAGAAAGAGTCACAGTTTGGTGCGGTTTATGGGCTGGTGGCATCATTGGACCGTATCGATGCGAATCGTAACGTAACTGTGAATGGTGAGCGCTACCGTGAGATGATATCCAACTTTTTTTTTGCCCAAAATGCAAGAGCTTGACTTGCATGACATGTGGTTTCAACAAGGCGGTGCCACATGCCACACAGCACGCGCAACAATGGACTTATTGAGGGGCGAGTTCGGTGAACATTTTATTTCACGTTCACGTGGGGCTATGTTAAAGCTCATGTCTATACAGACAAGCCCGTTTCAATTGACGCATTGGAAGACAACATTGAAGCATTTATTCGTGAGATACCGGCCGAAATGTTGGAAAGAGTATGCCAAAATTGGACTCAGCGGATGGACCATTTGAGGCGCAGTCAAGATCAACATTTGCATGAAATAATCTTCAAACATTAAATTATATGGACCGTACTGGACCGTGTTGAATCATTCAAATAAAGATTTCATGCATTTTTCTGAATTTTACACTTTAGATGTAGAAGGCCAGACGTACTGAATACTTTGTCTGATGCGTACAACAGGAGGATTAATTCCCTCCAATGCCAAAGTTAACTTTTGTAGTGTCAGCTCGCCAGTACATCCGCGCTTGTCGGTCGTCAGATCCAAAAATCATCTACACCGAGATACTTAACTCCTTACTCAAAAACCCCTGCTTATCTCAGATTTTGCTCTAAGGTCACGCATGCTACTTTATTTTAATGTGCACTTTTTAAAGCTTTGGAACAGCGCGGCGCCGTGTTGCTCTTATATCACTCGTATCCACTAGACGCTCTCTGTGAAAATGGTTTAAAAAACGCTGTCAGATGACATCAAGCACTGTTGCCGTTTCTTCTGTTATAACAGGAGTCTACTGTTATTTAACTCCAATAAAGTGAAAACTACTGGTTCCTGTTTCCAGACAATTTTTAGCACATTTCTCCTGTTACTTAACATTTTTAATCAAAAGCATAAATCTCAACACAAAACTAACAAAAAAAATATTAACAAATAATACGTAATGCAAGCCCATAACAGAATAACTTCCCTGGATTTGCAGTTTGTTGATTAGAAGCCATTTCATCCTCTCATTTAAGACATTTTACAATAGTTTACAGGCTGTAGCTCATTGAGTAATTTGCGTGATTCTGTTTTTGCTTAGATATGTAAGCTCATTATCATTATACAATGTCATGGTATATATTTATTTTTTACTTACTTTGCTTCCAATTATTTTTTATCAGGTCAAATATAGGGAAGAAAGCAAGGTATGAGCAGAAGTTCAGGAAGAAATGGCTAGAGGATCTTCTTTTTAAAAATTGCGCACTTAAACCTATGGTGCCTAGCTTCGATTCGCGGTACGACAACAATTTTCACAGCAGTACCTCTTTCGAGGCACTAAAAAATGCTCAAAGATTTGATATAACTGTCTGGAAAAAGATAACCCCACACGCTCTACCGAAGTATTGCCAATGCACTGCTATTAAAAGATTCAGCAAAGCCTTTTCGGCCCAGTGCTTCTGCTTAGGTAAATTAGGTAGAGATTTATTTAAGGAACGAATGAAATAAGCGGGGTGGGTGTGCCAGATTGAATTCCAGAATTTACCAACTTTCATAATTCACGGCTCCCTCTTTTGGATCATTTACAATGTTCAAAGAGCATTATTGTCAATAAACGCTTCTCAAATGTGGTCGTTCAGAGTCAGATAAAACTATAAGTCCCATCAACTCGTGAAAAAAAACTTGCACGCACAATACCAGTGGTTACTGTAGGAGCTGACCCAGGTCTATCTCGGACTGTCCGGCCACCCATATTATACATAATGAACTGCATTGTTAAAATAATTTGTTTTGCCCAGACCACGAAGATGCTGCTGATACTGATCATCATTTATCGTAACCCTGGTTCTAAGGTTTATGTATGTCACCCTTCCACGTAACACTCTGATTCATGTAATATATAGGCTTTCAAAGTTTTCATCATGAATTTCTAAAACTTTTTAGTTGGTGGTCGACGTTGAGGATCTTCTACGATAGTTAAGGTTACAGCTGACTCTTGCTCCACAAGAAATGCCTCACTTTGAATGATCTCATTGGACGATGAAATCATCATTGAAATTATCTGTGCTTAAAGAGAGAAGCACAATACTACATTGGTGCTACCGTTTTCGCGTTGAGGAGATAGTAAACTAATTCCGCTGAAGTACTGCCAGTTCATAGGATATTTCTTTAGGATGCATTGTCACTAAAACATCACTGTTGTGATAGACAGTATTCAGAAGTATGTTTCTTTCGTTGCGTGCACTCTTGCTCCGAGACTTCGGTGATTCCCCATTAGTTTAAGTACGATGGACTTTCTCCCTTTCGCTTTCGCCACGCATCTCCCTTGAGTCAATCACACATGTGCCAACAGCGAAAGAAACAATTACATGAACAACGTCAATGAAAGCAACCACCATTTTCTGCGGATTATTGAATGTCAAGTGCATAACAAGTTTCAATTTAAAAATATTGTCGGAAGCCCTCAATTCGCAATTCAAATGAAAATTCTTATCAACCAATCTAAGCAACGAGGTTACTTGTATGAACTCGCAATTACAATTCAATTATGAAATGGTCCAGTTTTAAATAAACTTAAATGAAATCAACTCTTGCTCTTGAGTATCTAGTCTTATTTTTAGACCTAAGGCATGCGTGAAAAATGTACATTATCATTATTAAAATTGACAATCCGGAGTTTATTTTTTCATAGACGAACTATTATAGCTTGTTAAACATGAATTGTTGATTAATGTTGCACGTCACAATATAGTAAGGGTGATTTTATTCACTAAAAGTAAAACACAACTGTAGGCTATGCCTCTACAACTTCTGGACTTGCTTTCATTCACTCAAATTGTATTTCAATTTACAACCCAAGAGTTTATCAACTCCTGATTTTCTTAACTTACGGAATCACAGATATCGCTCTATCTCGACTTTCATTATCGCAGTTACCTGTTCGTTTTTGAATTCACACTAGCCCCTCTCCAGAAACCCCTTGCGGTTTTACAGAATCAATCTCCAACTAGTTTCTGGACACCAGGCCCCCTGTAACTGTACGACTTTCTATCGCACTTCATCCAAAAAAGGATTATTTTCAATATTTGCTGCTCATTTTGCAAATCTACTTAGATTTTTTTTGTATTTGTTTCGGAATTTGTTTCACTTTCTGGTCTCAGCATTCTCATTCTATGTTACCGAGGATTAGGACCACCGGGGATACCTCAATAAGATAAAACGTATTGCAAGTCTACCTCTTGTGAAATGTGGAAACGACTTGCGCTGCCAGCAGGTTGCATGAAAAACGCAGATCAAAGGACGCTTATTTGGCTCGGGACGGCGCTGAATTAAGGTGTTTTCCGGTGTTGTAATTATGAACTCAACCTATGTTACAGATATTCATCTGAATTTCTTGTATGCGAAAGTAGAAATTTAATTTATTAATTATCATTTATCGTGAAAAAATATGAAATACCACGCATTGGCCATGGTTTTCATCGACTATATCGCACAAACCCCGACTAAGTTCTTTAAGCAGCTTTAAAGATTTCAGCTTCAATTCGTCCCCAACAGCGGTATTATTTTCCTTCACTATCCGTATTGCCATCTTTTCTAGCCTCGTCTAGATATAGTAAATTGAATTCTTTATTGTTGTTAGAATTGAGTGTAACCTTCCGAATCAGGTTTCCTCAATGATCTAATTCGAAGAATTGACATTTATGAGCATTGCACTGTTCCGTCAGCAAAACAGTTGTGCATTTAAATACTTATTCACTGAGCTTTGTCTCATACTGACATTGATATTGTTGTTTTACTACATTCGGGTCATCGTTTCAGTGTTAATTAATTTGTTGGACTCAATTGAAAGCTGCATTTTTTATGAAATCGAAGTAATTGTGTCTATTATTGGAGTTCCGTATGGATTTGATGAAACTTCTACACGCGCGTCTGGGCAATCGCGCAGCAATTGTTATACGTAGCATTTTCGGGCGTAACGAGTATCGAAGGACTGTACATTGTCTGGTCACTTTGCAACAGGAGGTACAGAGACTCAGTTTAAACTGATTAATGACAATAGACAGACTTCTCTTAGATTTCATTACTGCTCGGAGACGATTGTCTATACGTTCTTTGAATTCTATTCTTTCCTAAGCTATAGAACGTAATATATTCACCATCATAACATGTCTAGAAATTCAATCGCTATGAAGTTTCACTGATTCCGCGTAGCTTTCTACTCTGTTCTTGTTTTATATTTTCATTGTTCTGTTCTTTTTTTCCCTGGACCCATGAGAAGAACTTTTTCTCTGGACGGCCTGTTTTTGTAGGCATATATGTATCTATGTAAAAAGGCATCAGCAAAACGCACTCAGTGCTGTCCACAAACTTGCGGAGATTGCAAAACCTTCGGTATGTCCTTTAGGGCGCCTTTATGGATATTGTAGAATGTTAATGTTAATGCTTCGTTTGGCAAATTACTAGCGCAGATTTATTCTGAAATAGGCGAATGCAAAGGCATATGCAAATACTGCATACAAGGAACTTTCCATCCCCAGTAAAAAAGTGAATTCAAATTAACTTAAAAACTCAAAAGAAAAACAACTCCACTGCTCTGGATGAAAAAAAAAAAAACAAACAAATAGACAATAGGGACTGACAAGTACAAAAGACATTAATGTCCAAAAATTTCATTAGAGAAATTAAAAAATTCTTTGGAATCTTTCGAAGGCAGTTCGCCCGCCTCTGCAATATACACTCTCACCCGACCGTTTCACAAAAACAAATAAGAAAAATGAGAAACCCAATAAATGAGGAAACTTTCCCATTCAAGTTATTCTTGTGCACTTCATATACCCCGCGTCGTGAGTGGAAAAGTGTTAAATTGAAGGCAAATAATTAGAAAAGTTAAGATTTTAAAAGTTTCAAAACTATGACGAAGGGCACAGAGTACAAATCTAGAGATTGTCTACAAATGCGACAGCGTTTCGTTTCTGTTTTATTTGACATTCGCAGTGGCTTAAAGTATTTGAAGCACAATGGCATTTTGTAATGACACTTCCAGTGGGATGTTGTGCAACTTGAAGCGGATTGGCAATGTTTTGTTGATTCAGTCGTCCATTTATGGGGGTTTTGAAGTATTGTGGTATTATTTTTGTCCTGTCGTTGTCCTCCTGAAATCATTTCTAAAGCGACTCGTTTGGGAGGAAGTCGTTATTGTTACGTATTATAGATGTTAACTGACTTTTTGTGTACAGAACTCGGCAACGTCAACATATATATTCCAGGTGTGGTTTAAAGCGACGCAACACTCGAACTGTATCTACACAACTGGTGCAATAAGAACGACGCCGACCGCAAGGATGGAACCATAACTGAACATCCAACAACTACGCATATAGGCTACCTTAAATCTAGAAATAACATAACACGACAAAAAAGGAAACCAGACATGTGGAAATTCTTAAAAGGGTGAACCGAGTGACCGGATGTCCCCTGAATTAAAATTTAAAAAAAAACTAGAAATACTTGTAACAAGTAGAGAGGAATGGAACAACAACTCCACTTGGTTGAAAGATGGAGCCCAAAAATTATATGCAGATCGATCGAAATCAGAAAAGTTGGGGCTGGAGTTATAGGACCAAGATGCAGCCTACACATTCCTCTCTGCAAGGAAACAACAATATTTCAAGCTGAATTGTTTGCAATCAACTAAGCGGCACATCGTTTTAGCGACAGAAAACCCACCAACATCAAAATATGTATATTCTCAGACAGCCAAGTTGCTCATAAGGCGCTAATTTCAATGTCAACTCTATGGTTGTCTGGCAATGTCACAAAATAATAAAATGCACTGTCGGAGAATAACAGGCTAAAATTCATCTGGCCAGGTCCATGAAGAATATTGAAAGGCTGACATACAAGCCATGGCAGGTGCTCACATACCCTTCATTCGGCCCTCTTCTGTGTGTTCAATGAACAGAGACACAAACCTTCACCTACACAAATGGATGATTAAACAAATAAAACAGTTCTTCAAGGAAATTCATGGAACAAAACCATAATCCCAAACGTGATAATGAAGCTCTAGAACTTAAAAGGAATTTGGAGCACTAACAGGACACAGAGCATTCAATTACCAGCTCCATAAAATGTTGTACAGGACAATTGAAAGACTTTTAGAATATTGTATCTGAAGGCAGAACTCAAATTCTAGATCAACAGAAGTTTATACATAGAGATCTATGGTCGCAGTACTAGTGTTTTTTGTGAATCGAACTTTGTCGACTGGGTCATCTTACGGCAAGCGTTCATCAATTAGCCGGCGTGATCATGCGACTTGACAACACTCGATTATTTTCAGTGGGTCTACTTTAAGTCCTTATTCTACGCTGACAAGCTGTCAACGAGATAGAGGCGAACATTCAAGACGCTATTGCCGGAATAACACCGCACATATTACACCGAGCCATCAAAAATTGAGTAGACCGCGTAACCCTTGTTTCTAAACCGAAACAAATTATGCATAAACATACACCCAACATACTCGGGTATCCCATACATTTTTGTATGTACACAGGCGTCGGAAGGTGTTGGTTGTGTCTGCCAATTGTGTCTTAGAACTGTTTGAAGTATTTTCTCTTGTTGTAACATTTGTTACGGCATTGGATACAAAGCCAAATAGATTTTTCACTCAACGCATTTGAGAAGGGGCTGATACTGAAGATGAACTGATACTGAAGATGAACAATATGTAGGCCGAGTTCATAAACGTCGAACTGCGGCAGCCCTGCAAGATTTGCGTTCATAAATGCAAATACATTGCATTGACTATGCATGACAGCAATCGACAACTGCGTTCGTAAAAGCAAAGCTACAGTCAAACTACGATCAAGTTGGCAGTGATATTTGTTTTGTTGCCGTATTGCATGGAAACCGAAAGTTTGACTTCGTCATTCGAAAGTGGTTCTTAAAAACATTATCCGGAAATTCTCTTATTATTTTAAGAACGGCCATACTCGCCTGCAGCAAACCTGCGGCAGTATTTCTGTTCATAAATACATAGAGAAAATATTTTGTGCAGTGCAGGGGCAACAATGCTGCAATTATGAAGTCGACCGTATACTTATGGACGTTAATTGGCAGACGAAGATGGCGATTGTGAATACAATAATGAGACTGTAGATTGATTGCAGTTACCAGAATATGATCCTGCAAGTGAGACGAGCGAAGAATTGGAAGTATCTCCATTTGAAACTTCTGCAACCACCTTTCTTACAAGCTTGGATTCGGCAGCAACATAAATATGTGTTCATATGTTCAAAAAGAGAACAAATCGGTTGTGCTTCTTTCCACTTCCCATTATAATATCGAAATTGAAGGTCCTAAAAGAAAGCTAAAAATGATACTCGATTACAACAGAAGCAAAGGAGGTGTTGACAATATGTACAAATGCCTTGGTGATGAAGTATGTATGTGTAATGAAGAGAAGAACGAATAGATGGCATTTGGCCTTTTTTATATATCATTGCAGCATTCCTGATCTACGTAGAAAATAATCCACACTTGAAGACATCAACAAACCGCAGAAGGTTGTTTATGCAATAGTAAGCCATGGCAGAAATCCATATATATTCATAAAACACACAAATCATCCGAAATATTCGATCACGTAGTGGAATTGAAAGTATGTTGGGACAGTAACACCGACTGTTGAAAATCTTCCAGCAGGGGCTCAAGAAGAACATGACAATTTTGGCAGAATTAAGCAAAAGGGAAATTGTTACCTATGTACCAGAAATGGACCAACACGAAAAGCGAGTGAGGAAAGCTAAAAGCGAGTTTGTGCTGAAGATTCCGTAGATACATATAACTGTGATAGATGTCCGATGGATACAAATGACATTGTCCATCCTAAGATAACACTTTTTTTATAAAATTTAATAATTTCCTTTTTTTTCAAACAAAATCAGGTTGAGAGAGTTGAATTTCCGGGCATACAAAGCCAACCCTACTGAGGAAAACCGGAATAAGTTTAAACGGGCCAGAAATCCTCCTATGATCAAAAGTTGAGCCAAAAAGTGCTACAATGTCCCAAAGGTAGCAAGAACTTTTGGTCATTTGTAAAAAAAACATAAAGAATTCCACCTCGTCTTCAATTCCCACGCTCATTTACAATGACATTCCAGCTGTCAGCTCTTTAGACAAAGCCAATCTGCTTGCGGCGCATTTTGCAGCCAGCTCAACACTGCCAGATTCCAATATGTCTCCACCTGTACTTGAGAGCGTTGATTTCACCATGGGACAAATCCACTTTCGCACTTGTACAGTTGCAAGAGTACTTAAAGATCTCGACGTGCACAAATCCGCTGGCCCGGATGGTAGGGGGAATCCTATACTTCTGAAGAGGTGTTCTTCTGCGCTGGCAAAACCATTGCGTAAGCTTTTTCATCTATCCTACTCTTTAGGTCTCTTTCCGAGCAGATGGAAAACAGCATTTGTCCAGCCCGTCCCTAAAAAGGGCGAATCTTCGTCACCCACCTCGTACCGACCCATAGCACTTACGTCTCTTCTTTCTAAGGTCATGGAAACGCTGATAAATTGTCAGCTTATGAAATATCTTGAATCGCGGAAGCTTCTTAATGACCGGTAGTAGGGTTTCCGTAGCAACAGGTCCACTGGTGATTTGATAGCTTATCTCACCGAAAAGTGGAACACATCTTTGCATAATGCAGGCGAAAACAATATCGTTGCACTTGATATTTCTAAGGCATTTGACAGAGTTTGGCATCAAGCTCTTTTGTCGAAAATGCGTGCATATGGTATCGATGAATCTCTTCTTCTATGGATTAGAAATTACCTTTCGATGGGTTCAAGTCTGATATTCACCTAATAAATGCTGGTGTACCCCAAGGCTCTGTTCTGTCTCCGACACTCTTTCTCATTTTTATTAATGATCTCTTGTCTGCTACTTCTAATCCAATCCATTCCTTCGCTGATGACATATTCGTTCCGAGACTCACTACCCTGCCCTTCGGCCGTAGAATTGGAACTGCAGCGTATGTTAAGCACATTGAATTCCGATCTTGACAGCATAATTAGTCAGCATAAACAATGCTTCAAAAACTAAATGCTGTCTGCTGACACTCAAGCGAACCCTTGTTAATCAGCCATTATCCATGAATGGTGCTTGTGTCGATGAAACCGGAAAGCTTTCCATCCTTGGTATGTGTATCCAACACAACACTTAGTTGGAACGATCACATATTTGAGGTCGCCAAAAATGCTGCGAAATGTTTAGGTTTCCTTAATCGATGCAAGAAATATTTCACCCCCTCTGATTTGGCTTTCATTTATAAGGCGTATATCCGCCCCAAGCTTGAGTACAACGCTCATATCTGGTCTGGTGCCCCAAAGACCACCCTGCACCTACTAGATAGAATCCAAAAGCGAGCGATAAAACTTATAGGAGACAACAATGTCGCAAAGTCATTAGACTCGCTCGAACATCGACGTACCGTTTCTTCTTTGTCCGTATTTTATCGCTATTTCAACAAGCGCTGCTCAAGTGAGCTAGCCAACTGCATTCCTCCTCTCAGTGAATTCACCCGTAATACTCGTCTCGCCATGAATGCTCATCAGTTTACCCTTAAGCTTACTTTGGGACGCACAGTTAAATTTAGAGACTCGTTCTTCAGCCGTACTACGCGAATTTGGAATGCTCTTCCCAGCCCCATATTTCCCACAGACTACAACCCGCAGATATTTAAGACCAATGTGCACAGGTCCCTCCTCTCCCTTTCTCCGTCTATACCTTCGGCCCGTGCTGTGTCTTGACCCCGGACACTTAAGGGTATTATCAATCCCTTGAGCGCGCGCAAATTATAAAAAAAAATATAAAAATGAAATCAAATGAATAAAAAATAAGTATTTATAATGATACAAAAGTGCCTTTCTGCATTTCTTACATTGTTCTATGCACATCCGGGCTATAGTAAGAAAGGGCTAAGTTGCAAAAGCTACTTGTAAATTTTGACCCAAATACTTATTTTTCGAATATGATATAGAATATGTTTTAGGAGGCTATTCAAAATTTCGATACGGCACCTAGAGCTCGAAATATATCAATCTGAAAATGAAAAACATACCCTGGTATCTTAGGGGCCATTTTAATGATATGATATTCCCCTACCCTTTGTTCATATCTGGTCATTCTAGTATAGTTCGTTGCTCAATTAAACCAAAGAGTTGGTGCATTTAAATTCTCCAATTAAAAATGTGTATGCATTTTCGCTGACTAAAATGTTTAACTGAAGGTTTTAATAAAACTTTAATGCAGTAATCAAATTTAGTCACACTTACCGGAAATGAGAAACAAAAGTTCCACATATACACAATTCTGTCACGAATATAGCCAAATACTTACAAATGATCTGGAAGCTTCTGGTTATCCATTTCTTGCATTTTCAACCAACCCCACGATTGCAAAATTAAAGAATAAAGTTCATGACATTTTAGTCTTTTTGATATTCTGATCTGAAAGACTTACTTTAGTCCCCATTAACAGTGACGAAACATGATTTAACCGAACGAGGATTGCAAATGAATTGAAGCCACTAATACAACTGAAGGTTGAGGTTGAGGTTAGAGAAACACTGCGACTGAGGCGTGTCTCCGTAAAATTAAAAACATTTTGTCCATTTTAACAAATATTTATTAATATTTCATACACATATTACATTTCAGACTCCGTATGTTAAATTCAACATCGTACTCAGCTTGACTCAATAAGCTGGCCCACTGTGTTACAATATCGCTTGTTAATTTCAATTATTCAATTATTTTTGGTTTAATTATTATTTTCTTTTTGTTATACATAACATACGTATTATAGTGTATTGGATATGTTCGAAAATGTTTCAAGTTTTGTTTTTTTTCTTTTGATATTCCTTATTTTCTTGTATGCCTTTCAGCTCAAGGTTAATGTACTATAAAATGTTTATTTTCAATCTTGATCTTAACAAAAAATAAAAACAAAATAAAAAAATAAAAACAGAAGAAAAATCTATACAGGTATGTAGAAGTGTATATGTATAATATTTATATGCATGTGACTCGTATGTTTTTTTAAAATATTTATGTATTAACCAAATAATGATCTAACTATGAATGATATATATATTTTTTAATTGAATTTTATTTTAACAACTTTTATATATGGTCTTGCACATTTTACCCTCTGGTACTGTTCAACAATTGTTTACGCTTATATAAAAATAATATATACAATACACAATAGCAATTAATTGATCTAATAACAACTGTACCAAAAACTAAAAAAAAAAATGTAACAAACTCAGTGATTTCCATCTTGTCATTAACATTAAAAATATTTACTATATTTGGTATTAATTTGCAGTTAATTTGCGATTAAGATTAGATTTAGTGGTTTAAATAATCTCTTAGTTCTAGTATTTGATATGCCGCCACATACATATGCTCTTTCATTTTATTTGTTTTTTTTTTTTGTCACCTGTATATGTACTCGTATGACATTTGGATAATTTTTGTTGCCTTGCACCGTGGTGTTATTTTATGGGGAAACTATTTAAATTTTAATCTAATTTTGGTTATATGCTCTTCAAAAACAACAGAATGATTATCAGACTTGCTATACGACTGAGTTACATATTTATTCTTTTATTTTTTTGTTTGTTAAACTATCTAATACAATAAAGAGCAAATTTTATTTGTCCTGCATGTGAATATACACGAGCTTGACGATACAAGAGATGCGATACTTATTTATGTACACAACCACTAACATGCTTTTGCAGATATGCGGGTAGATAACATAGACACAATATGAATGAATTCTATTTGGCCAACAAAGGGTATGGAGGATACACACTGGCAGGTCTGAAACCCCGAGAATTGATTTTATTCGTTCTTACGTTTAACTTACAGGAATGTTTTTGAGTTGAATGTGAAATGGCATTTTTTTTTTATTGAAATTTACGTTTGTGTTCTCCATATGTACATGAATGATTGAATGGTTTTCTCTGTGACAGTTCACTGAGCGTGGCATATTTCCTACAGAAGTGGCAATTTTTTTGATATTTATTTGACTTTCGGGGGAACAAACACGATGAGGTTCACTCGTCTAGACACTCGCATGCAAACAAACAAGGATATCACAATCAATGCTAATAATAAACCCCAAATAAGGACTGAAAGACTGGTCCTTTGTTGTGTGAGATATGGCTATGAATATGAAATTTACATTGGTTCATTCATAAATGATAAAAGAAATGTCTTCAAACAATGAACAATTGTGTGCTCATTCGCTCGTTACAATGGCAGTTACTCTTCTGATGATAGATGTGTTATTTTTTGATTTGATATGTGACAGTTCTGTTTGTATTTTTTTTTTCCGCTGTAAAGAATTTCAACAAATAGCATACAACCATGTTGGAGATCAAACAACACTAAGGACCCCACATTGTGAATTGAAACTTAAAATAACAGGTTACTCAAAAATGAAATCTATGCTTCAATGTTTGGTTTGGAGCAGCAGGATTTCTTGCGTGGAGGGGGAACTAGTGAGTCAGTGAATAAAGACAACTTTATTCACTACTATGCCATTTACGGAAGAATATTGGCCGACGACGGGTAGGCTAGTTTCTTTAAGAATCCTACTTGAATTCAATAAATTTACTATTTAGTAATTAACGGTCAACACACAAATTTAAAATTGCAACACAGTCCGGATTTCCTAAGAACAGTGTGAAGTCAATGTATCAACAGATTCAATTTTGAGCACTTGGACTTGTCAACGCCGAAATTATAGTCAATTAGTCTATAGTGTGAACGAGCTCTGAAGCAGTCCTGTCGGCCAGGAAGATGATGACGACGGTCTTTTGAATTAAACTCCGAAATAAGGATACAACAATAATTCAACCCCCACAACAACTTTTTTATAATTCGGTAGTTTAAAGCTTCGCTTGGAGAATAAGAGATTCATCGCACGGAGAGGTTAACCCAAAGACCCATGACGAGGTAGTTCAACCAAGTCTAAGAACTTGCTTGCATATGCTCTGACATAACTCCTGATCAAGCAAAGTCGATGATGGAGTACCGAGTGGCCTGGAGATCTCTCGTGCGTGCTTTGCCCCGCGTCCACTTTAGTGGATCAGGCGGACTATTGAAGATGAGATGAGTTTGAGCAATGCATTTGTTTCAGTCAGTTCCGGGCATAATGCATACATTCACATGTGTTTCCTTCCCAGATTTGGTCAATTCTGAATTGACTTTAATTTGGAGACGAGAAAACAGGACAGAAACAAAAAAGGTTTTTTTAGAGGCGGATTTACGAACACAAAATGACAGACTGACTGGAACGTAATATCAGTTAAAGTAAGCGTTGCCATACACAGGACTTGTGCCAAAGATTAGATACGAGTCCATTCGATATGCATTATTAGGCTGATTATTTAAAAGCATTGAAACGTTAGGTGTGGAACATTGTCGTCAGAGTCATCTAGTCCGTGAGCTATTCACAGCGCCCCCAAGAAAACCACGACATTTATCAATCGATGCTCTTTGAAACTGTAGTCAGATTTGACATGAACATCCTCCCATAAGAGCAAGGCCAGGTGATGTTGAACCTTTTATTCTTGGGTCTTGTTTAATTCAAGGCTCCTCCTGACGTGACAAACTTTGTGCAGGTAATCATTTCGACAAATTGATATCTACCTCTTCCCAGCAATTTATTAATGCGCTGTTGGATGAACATGCTTCGAACAGATTTTAAAATTTCGAAATTTCGTTGCCCGATACTTGTCTTCTTGTGTTCAACGAGTGCCCCTTTTAGTGCTTTCAAATCTAAGTTTTGATATTTGATCCAAAGTTACTAATTATTAAATATATGCTTAAACTATTAGCAGTTAGTACATCTGTACAGTTCCTGTTCTTAATTGTTCTAAAAATGTTCTAAAATTGGTGGTAGAGTATTTTGTTGCGGCAAATTGTGTTCCCTTTGATGCTTCTGATATGTTATAACATAATTTCGAGCCTATTATTGGAACTCAGACCACTTATTTGAAGAAAAAGGCGAGATAATTTTAATGTTTACAGACTAATCTACGACCTTAAACGACACATTCAAGTTGAGTGAAGGGAAGAGTGTCGCATCCAAAGAGAATGCTGCTCAGCTGAGATTTGATATGTCTTACAGGAGAAACTCCAGGCTCTAATAAGGACAATCTACGCTAAAAACATAGGAAAACATAACCAGACGTAAAGTAAGGAAGTAAAGAAACAAACTGGGGGGCTTCCTGGCAGAACACGGTTGTCATCTGTCGCTGCTATAATCGCTTACTCATTACCTGAGATTCAGAGAAAGGCGCTCAAAACCTATACATTTGATAAAATAAAAGGAAGTACAATTCACTCCGTTTCAATGGTAAACATGCACAAAGATTCGTATCATAGGCTCAATGAGGGACAGGAAAAGTGCTGCACAAGGACAACTATCACACGACAGAGTGTACAATCACCGCACAATCAACATTCCGAAATACAAAAACAAAAAAAAAACCACATTCTTACTTGTTTCCGTTTTTGGTGTTACCTACATTACAAGGCAGAAATAGAATGTATTGCATGAAAAGTGGTCTTTGTGGATTGTCAATGTAATCACCTGAATTCCAGAGCAATGTAAATTAAATGATTAAACCTGCAATTAGTGAATGAAAAGGATTAATGTAATGCAATGTAATGGTAATAGTGTGGGGTTTCAACAAACAATTTGATTTATGTTAATTTATACTAATTCTCGTTCTATACTTTCTTGTGCTTTTGTTCCTACTATTTGCATATAGTTTGTTATACATATACAAGCATTAACTGTGTTGCATGTGAATAGCATGTTCTGCTGCTCGTCTCGCTTAGTACTCGCTTAAGCAACAGCAAGACCTACTTCTGTGGAGTGGGTGCGAGAACTAAATTTTGGTTTGATACTCTTGCTCAAGTGAGCAGTCTGGTTTTACTTGGATTTGGATCGCAGTTCACACCACAAGCAAAGTACAACACGCGTTTTTATATTGCGGGCACAGAAGTTCATCTATTAAGCCCCCAGAAGATCACAGTTTGGAGAGTCCAATCTCAGACGATCCATATCCGGATTGAGTTATTCCATGAATAAGGCAATCGCTACAGTCGCATCGAACTGCTAGGATCCTTGCCGATCGAGTCTCCCAGAAACTCTCTCTAAGTTCGACTCCGCCCGGACAGACACTCGAAGAAGATTGGAGGCGCTGCCTAGACGCCATCAAAGAAGCTGCAAATAATGTGCTGGGTTTTATGACAGCACATACAGCGAATGGAAGAGATACGGCTTCCAAGGAGGATAGAGAAGGTGCAGAGGTGCTACGGCATGAATAATGACCGAACGTTTTGCCAAAAGGTGAAAGAGTTATCCAAGGGATATAAGGTTCGGACGAAGCCTGCGGGGACGAAAATGGACAACTTGTAGTGGAGTCGCAGTTAATTCTGGGAATCTGGAAAGATAACTTCTCTAGCCGTTTATAAACAATCTGATAGGTTTATATCAGCAGAGGAAGTTCACGCTAGACCAGATTTTCATACTACAGCAGATCCTGAAAAAGAACAAGAAGTTCAAATCAACACTCACCATCTGTTCGATGGATGACGATGGAGATTCTTTTTACAAGGGAAGGAACAATTGTGGAAGGATATTCTCCCTTTCCACAACAAAGATCCTTGCAGTCTTAATCTTCAACTTTTAGACCTTTTTTTTTGTGAACACGAACTGCCAGTGTCAACTGCCGGAAGAATCCTTGTTGGAACCAGCGGAACAAGCAGGTACTCTTGTGTCGTAAATACGTATGACCTACCCGAGCATAGACCGATAGAAGGCTAAAATAAAAACCCACCGTCCTCATACAACACCGCGGTGCGGATATCTTAGACTGCAAAGGACATTATGCCAGCGTGATCGGCGTAATACTTGTACTGGCAGATTGTAACAATTTCTTGTTTAATTTTTCTTTCGTTGAAAGCACAATCATCAATCAATTCTTCTACAAATAAAATTATGTGTGTTTAGATATGTGTAAGGAGGTGTGAAATAAATGTGCTTTCCCTTGTGTCATCTGCAGTCCTTCTCTGCGACTATGCTCTGCAGTTTGATTGGGGTAACATGGGGTAAGGATGGTGATTATCAATTGTTTTGTGGTGGCAGAAAATAAATTAATATAAAATAAGATTATCATATCATGAGTCAGCAATGGCATGCGCCTTAGCGGTTGTTAGTCCACTCGACTGCATAAGTGAGGAGCAACAGCTTGCGGTCAGTCATGGCAAATTTATGCAAATGACGAATTGGGGCTTCCCAATTGGATAAGAGAATTTCAACGTCCCAGCAATCAATTAGTCTAAATCAACACGTATTAAGTTAAAGCAAGCATGTTAGCGTGTTTCGCATCTGTTTCTGAAGCACTTCAAACGAACACTGTTATTCTATCTAAAGCGTGAGAGGGCTTGGCGCTAACGCTATGGAGAGAACACCCTTAAACTGCGAAGCAGTGTTGCCAAGACATTGGCCAAGCATTCAGCTTGCAATGCCAGCTGACCGGCTCCTAGTGGTCCAATTTGCACTTGTGCTAGTTCCCTAAAGCTTGACGCGACATCATGTACTTTGAGGACAATGTTTCTGGTTTGCAAGGGAGAGGATGTGTGCCTCGTCATGTCTTGTGTTAGTTCGGTTATCTTACGTATGGCTGTTAGACACGAGGTCAAGTGCTCGGGCAGTGCGGCTAGTGTCATATCGGACATTGCTACGACAAGCAATTTTGATGCAGTCACTAAGGCTAGGGTCTGTTCGGTGAGCTCGTCACGAGCTCTTTGGAATTTGTCCTCGTTAATGTTGGAGCCTCCGCCAGCGGCTTGTGCGGCTGTGCACTGAGCGGCGACTTGGTCTAGCTTGACCAGCAGACCGGCCATTGCAACGTCAGTCTTGGCCAGGAGTGCTTCGACGTCGATTATGTAGCCATTCTTTGTGATTATTCTATCATTATGCACGGCATTGTTTGAGAATTTCCGCGACATTTGTGGGGAACAGAGCAGTGAGAGTTGTGGCTTTTTGTCGGGATGGGGATTTTGAAGGCAAACTGGGGGACAATCGCTATTGGAGCGGTAATGGCCATTGGAGCGGCTTTGCTGCAGAGTGGCTTGTGTGGCATTGAAAGCACTGTCGATGTCACGGTACACGTTCAGGTTCCGGTGAAGCTGCGGGGAACCAATGCCGGCAAACTTTACCGGGGAGCAACTATTGCTTGGAGATGATCGAGTTGCTGCAGATGGCAACGGTTGTACAGCACGTAGAATGGGGCGAGCGGTTAGAGGAGGTAGAGGTGGTTTCTTTGGAGGAACACTCACCGATGGTGAAATGCTACGTTCGTCACATCGCGGCGGTAGAAGTGGGGGATTATGGCCGTTGTCCGCTGGTTTCATGCCCTCGGTTCGGACATCAGGAGCGAACGATATCTGCTTCTTTGGGGAGAAACGGCTTTGTAGCTCTGCACTCTTCGGTGGCCGCGCTGGGGGGCTGCAACTCTCCGAATGAGTGCAGCGCCTAGGAGGTAAAGCAAGTGTTAGACTGTTTGTGGGCATTTGCTGATTTATTTCCGGCTCGGGGGACACACTGCACGAGGATTCATCCTTTTTGCTTTTGGCGCAGCAGGAAAATGCTCCCTTTCGTTCGACGGTGGCGTATTCGATGACATGAGCTACAGTGGCATGCTTGATGGTTCCATTATTGTTCTCATGTGGCGTGTTCTCCATGGGGAGTCCTTTTGAGTTGCTGTACAAAGACTCTTCGGCGTTGCGCCCCAGCTCCATGCTCTTGCGTTTCTCCAACTCCTCTAGATTGGGTGGAGGAGGAATGATGAACGACATGATCTCCTCTGGTGTTAGTTCCTTAGCGGGAGTTGTCTTCTGGGTCGGTGGTGCTATGATGACTTTCGCCAAGAACCTATCCAAATCGCCGTCACTGTCTTCGCTGCGATTGCTACTGCTGCTATCACCGAAACCCCGCGGAGCTGCGTTCAACACGGAAAGCGCATCGAGTTCGTCTGGCGTCTGAGGAGGCGGAATAGCACGTAAATCTATCAAATCTGGGTCAGTCTCAATGAATGTGTCCTCTCCTATCTCGAAACCATAGATTTCGGATAACTTTTTCGCTGCCAGGTCGGTGTCCTGATTGTTACTGTCCACTTTGCTGTATTCCTTCAATTGCTTAAGGTACTCCTTCAAGTTGTAGTCTTTGGCATCGGTCCCTATGGAGCTGCCGTCAGGACTGTGCAGTCCGAAACTGGTCCTGTACACGTTCTTCTTGTTCTGGTTTTGCGTCTGCATTGGTCTCTTGTGAGTGGGCGACGTGCTCGGCGTATGAATTGACTCCGAATCACTCTCACTCTGTGAACAGTCGTGGCTTAATGCTTGCAAGTCACTCAAAAGCTGACTCAATCCATTCATTTTTCTTGATTGCTTGGGAGTGGACTCGCTTTGACTCATCACGCCGCTGTCTGTACCCTGATTATTGCGGCCACTTATGGAATTAAGGCCTTTTGTTATCCCACTAAGATCCTGATTTATCGCTTCCGCTAAAAGGACCAAGGAGTCACTGTGTTTCAGCACGCCCGCCGGTGGTGCATCCTCGTTCGATGACACTTTGCTGCTATTCAGACTATCACAGTCACTGTCAACGAATTCTATTGCGCCCCCACCCACGCTGGTGCTCGGTGAATAGGCGTTGCTGTCGTTATTCCATCGTGACTGCAAACCACAGTAGGCTCCTTTTGTTATCTCCTCGTACTCATCGTCAACGAGCTCCCCATGCTCGTTCAAGTACTGCTCAGAGTTTTCAACCATTTTCTGCATCTCTGCCACTCGCCGAAGTACCTCTTCATTGCGTGCCTCAATTAGTTCATTCGACGCCGGGCAGTACATTGCTGAGCTGCTGCCACCGCCACTGCTATCGCTCAGGCCAGAGTCCTTAGCGTCTTCGAGTAACTCCATTGCCATTACACTGTGAATGTCTAAGTCAAGCGTATGTGGCACTGGGTGACCGCCTGGCCTTCCGTTTGCCATCATCGTAAGTGTTGACTTCTGATTATTGTTGGTAATGCCTGCCATATTCATGTTACGGTCGCATTGGTTACCACTTGTCACGCCCATTCCACTTCCCTTCAGATTATCGCCAGCCTTCATCGGACTGGACGCCGTTGACGTTGTCATGTTGACTGTGTTCATTGCAGTTGCGCTGGCTGCTGACGCTGTGATTTTTTCCGCCCCTGGGTGATACGGTGGTGGCAGCAAAAAGTTAATACTATGTGCACGATTGTGGAATGGAGGAAGGTAGCTCCAAACCGTCGGAAGAACTGTGTGCTGAGCTAAATACGAGGGTGCGTTGTCGTCGTCATACTTTTCACGTTCTCTATCCACTGGCAGGTCCTTCCCTGTTTCATCAAATGAAATAAATATGTGAGATGTGGAACATGTAAAGATTTTAACTGTCATACCTGTGAGGAGGCGATAATAGCCAGCCAGGACTAAAGAGAACTCACACGCGTCGCGGTCTTCCATGGAGAACTTCACCACCCGGTCGCCGAGCATGAATACGCCCACTGTGCAGGTCACGTCATCCTCTCGATTGACTATCACCCGGATGAAGTCTTCAATTGATGATATAGGCTGCGGCTGCGAAGAGAGAAGAGTGTGTGAGTTTAAATCTATGATCTGTGGAAAAAAGGAGGATAACGGTAAATGTCGACCCTTCGGTAAAAAACAATCGCAAATCAAGTCGCTTTCGGTTGCGTTCATATTCCCAGCGGAAATTCGAAATTTAACCATGTCCCTTCAGCCGATTGTACCTCGTGATGATGGTCACCGGGGTCGTATACGTAATATATTCAGGGTTATTGAGTTCGAGCTTTAGAATTTAAAATTCAAATCCAACACGCATTTCTAATGTTTTGCTGATCGGGGTATGTCATAATGTATGGGTAGAACTATTTTCCGACCTCTGCCTGCCTGTTGATTTCGACGATTTTTTTGTGCGCTTTTGTTTACATCAAGGGCACGATGCGAAACAATGCCAATCAGCTCTGGGACAAGTTTGCTCCCATTCGAACGATACTTTGTTCTTGGATCCTTGGTGGAAGCAATTGGGGTAACTGGGAGAGGGTTAACCCTTGGCAACACTCTGGTGGTGCCAATTTGCATTTCGCTGGAAGCTGTAAGGGGTATGTATAGCTTTCGATATTGGATAGTTATTGTTGCAAATGTTAGGCAGGACCATTAAGTCAGCATCGGTGTAGAGTAGGTTGGCGGCACGCTTAACAGATCGGACGAAATAGTTCTAGTCACAACGCCTCACTTGCCTGGTTAAGATTGCAAAAGTGAATTATTGACATTTTTACAAAAATTCTCATTTCAAAAAATAACGGACACTTATGTAACTGACAGACGAAAACAAAGTGAAAAGATTTCCCCAAATGCGCACATGCACTTGTGCAACCAGAACAAACCCGTGTATGCACTTTTTCTTGTATATAGCAATCTCCCACGCAACTGACCAGCAGTGAAAAAGTTTTAAAAAAGTGTATTTTTTAAACTGGCAACTTTGTTTTCCGTGACACCTGATTTGACAGATCTTCGTGAGGGACCCACGAAACAATCTTCAAATTTATTTAAAAAAAAAACATAAAAAAGAATGTGAAAAACTAAATCCACCGCTCCTCAAATGGGATTCACTCGTCCAAGTTGGTCCAATGTCTCAATCAGTTTGAGGTAGGGATACTCCCAACCATCTACAACTCATAATCTGAATAAGAAACTCTTTAACTACTTTGGTGGTGTCCTTTTGGCCGTTATTTTGTTGGAAAGCAAATCTTCACAAAGATGTTTTTAAAGTAGGATATGTAAAATTTTCCATTAAAATGTTGACATAAGCTAGACTCGTACATTTTGACAAGATTTCCGAAGCCGCTGAAGGAGAAACATTCCCAAACAATGACTGACACCCCTTCCGTGCTTTACTGTGATTTGCATGCAACTTTGGTTAAGTAATTAAGATGGACTGTACAACTCAGTTTCAGGTTTTGGAGTTCTTTTTTGTATTCATCGAACTAAATAACATTCCGTCTTCAAAAATACTTTTTTGCGTAGGATAAAGGCTTTCGGATACTTTTTTTTAATGAAACATATGCTTCTTCTTCGCAAGAGAATGGTGTAAGCCGCTTTCTTGGATCCTATATTTGCACTGTTATTGTTGTAATACTGAATTTTAAGTCTTCTTTTATTTCATTAGCTGACAACGGAGGATTTCTCCATCATTTGATACAGCGGTTTTGCGTTTCCTTCCGCAATTGATGAAGGTGAGCTCTGAACTGTACAAAGATGTCGGTGTAGTCCCGAAGGCAAAAATGTGTCGACTACACTGGCTTGGCCACATCGAGCGCATGGATATCAATGCTCCACCAAAGAGGGTTTTCGAGAAGACGACCGAGCCAGGACCGAACGATAGAAAGACCAAATCATTGCGGACGAAAGACAGCTTGGTCTTTATGACTGGAAGCAGCGTGCACGGGACCATCATCGATGGAACGCAGCTATTGCTCAGGCTCAGATCCTCCATGGGTCGCCGGGCTTCGATTAATGTTAGGACATACGAATTTATTCCAACTTCATCCATCAGACATTATTTCAAAAATTATATTTGAACTATATTTTGATCGACGCGTCATTAGGTCTGTTCCCGTACCCAAAATAAACAACACAAAACAGTACAAAACAACACAAATCTACGAAAGTCTGTTCCCGTACGCCAACAATTTGGGTTTTATGTCAAATGAGCGCTCTCTCGAGAGAGTAAGAAATTTCCCCACCCTGCCTATTTTAACACAAGAAATTTCTGTGAGCAGTTTGTTGGTCTTCTGTCAAATCAGTTGATGTGTCAAATACTTAGATTTGTTTTCCTGTGACCAGGAGTACCGGGTTAAGTTTTAAGTTTTTCTTCTGTGTTTGTGTCTTCTAAATTGATATGTTATGTTATTTATAGCAATACAAATAAAAAATAAACAAATGAAGTTAAAAGAAAATCCTGTTTATTTAAATTAACAAGTTTTGCTGTAACTGTTGACATATGGCATTTCACAAATGACATAATTTACACATTTGGTAAAACTGCGTTCCCGTACTTTCTTGAGATTTTGCTTCTCTCTGCGAGATTTTTCCCCCACTCCTTAAAAAATGACAGTCTTCACAATTTTGTGCAGAAAGTACGGGAACAGACCTAATAAGTCTTCGTGCAAAATGTCAAATCTATTTTTCTAGGAACGCAGTCGCAAATCTTTCGTAATCTGAATCGTAAATAATTTCAGCAAAATAATACATGTTTTTAGGCAGAGTCTAGATGAACTTCTAATATGTATTACTAAACTCAGCAACACAGACTCTAGATTTAAAAAGGCATATCATAACGCATTCTTAAAAAAATATTGCCTTGTTTTGTTGATTAACAATGACACGCCTTACTAGATGCTTCTATTCTTCAAAGTGATGCCCCCATTTGTTATGCGATCTATTCACTGCCTGTGTTGTAAAGTATTGACATACTGAATTCGAAGATATTTTCCAATGGGCTATATTAACGCAGTAACGTAAGCGGTTAGGCCACTCTGGAATTTTCGAAAAATCGTTTATTTTTATATTGTCCCCTAGTCCCCAAAAATGATGTACGAAAAGAATATGGTCGGGAAAAATCACTAAATGCTTGGTTTTAGTACAAGACCCAAGACAAAATTATTCATGATTTTCTACTACTAAAAATTGCAAGCGCGTGCATTTTCGAAGTTGGCCGGTAAGGTAACATGACTCAGACAATTTGCAACTGATTTACTTGAAATATTGTCTTGAAAAATACATTGCCTATGGAAATACAGTTAATTTTTGTATATTGCATAGTTAATTTGTTGTTAACTATTATCTGATGTTTTTAGTTAAATTTCACTTTCCACTTTGGAACAAACAAACAAAAAATTGGCTTGTTATAATTCGAAAATTACAGGAGCTGTCATCAGCATTTTGAAATTAATCATTGTATATGTATATGTATATATATATATATGTAGTAAATACTGTTTATAGGGAACTCGATTTATTTTGTAGTATTTCTGAAAAATAAATCCTAAAAAAGTCTAGATTGGCCTAACCTCTTAATCACTTCAAGCGGATTATTGCCTGCGCCTTTTTATAATCAATATAAGCAAGTGAGGTGCTTGTCAAATAAGTATCCAATGTTCAAATTGGTGAATATTTCAGGATAAGGCTCATAACACTATTTGTTTGTTGAAGTTTTCTGGTCCGAAAAATTTGCTGTGTATTGGCCCGTCCTTCCCACATTTAACACCGACTGTGTGTATTCAAATTGTTTAATTGAAAATCTTATGGCACCCCCACTCCTAGGTTTTCTCACCAATTGGACAGATGTTACCCCTATTTTTGATACCTACCAACAGAATCACTCTCAAGAGACGGATTCTACAAGCAGCACACACCTTGTCTCACCTAATTTCATAGTCGCTTTAAAATAAGTAAACATTCCCGAACACGGTCTTTCCTAATTTAATTTAACGACTATACATAGGTATATTTATGCCTGAATATTCAAAAGATGTTTGCTGATGGTATCCTTCCGCTGTTTTTTGTTGAAATAAAATGAAACATTATTTTCGTGCGAAAGAAATTACAAAATTTCTGCTTAGAGAAACAGCTTCCGTTTGCTGTTTACGGTAATTAATATGACATAAGCCCGTTCGGTTGCAGCCCTCAATTTAAAAAAAAAATACCGTACGCATAGGTTCATTAAGCCGACAGTTTTAATTTGCATCCCTCCCCAAAGCGATTTATATGGATAAAGAATACTTACTACAGAATTCCGCACACCGGCAATTTGACTGAGGCCGAATCTGGGACTAACCAACAGAACCCTTTCGACACCTTCTCTTTGGTTTGTGCTAAAGCATTTGGCTCCATAGCTTGGTAACCCGGAAATGATGTCGAGGTAATGAATTTTTGCCTGTAAAGAGTGTGAAAGGGGAAATTGAGTATGAGAGCTAGGTGTTACCATCGAGAAATGTAATGTTTTGGCCCTTTGTTTGATTATTTTAAAGTGTCGGCACTCAACGCCAAGGGCTCTATCTCGCTCCATCTCGGGGCATTGATTAATTGTCTGCATTGAACAATGCCTTAAAGGAGCGCAAACATAAATGGTAAAGTGTACACGGTGTGAGGGAAAAGAGTTCACAGCCTGAGCAGAGAATAATTTCTCGACTCAGCTTTCATAATGTGTCACAGCAAGCGTGTGTGATGGCGTTTATTTTTTCTATTCTTTCATACCTGAAGTTGCGTCAGCATTTTTGTCGACGATCCAGTCATTTGAGAATTTAATTTCAGGAAATGCGCAATCAGACGTCTCAATTCCTTCCGTTTCATCCCCTCGACAAGTGATGAAGGCACAAAACGCTCCAGACCGAATTCTCTCCTGTAACGACGAGACACAGGGAATACAAAATGAATGATGCAATATGCGGGCCGACAGAACTTACTCCACAACTTTAACAGTGAGCTTCGCTGGCGCTACGTTATTTGCTAGGGCATGTTGATGCATGTGCAGTGCAGCGAGACGTAATGCCACTTCTGGTTGAAGTTCGGGAGCAAAACGTTCTTGTGTCACATCATTGCAGCACTGCATGTACAGATAGTCGAGAGTGTTTAAGTCTCTTTGTGCCAATTCCGCTGCGGAAATCGGCACAAAAGTAACCCGAAAAAGGCAACGCAACTTATGAGCACCGGGACGAGCTGCTATCTGAAATTGAAAACAAATTATTTAAATTAAGTGCGGTTGATTGAGTTTCACTTTATTAATTGTATACTCGAATTGCTGAGCGGATATTCGCATTGGCTTACCGAGAGTTATAAAATTACTTCAGTTATGGCAGAACAAGTGCCCAACTGAATGGTCCAACTTTTGTGTGTAATGTTTGGCAGAATTTTACGAAAGTTAGGGTGAACAAGACACATTTGAGAACTCTTTTTTGTAGATATGTTGCGCTAGTATTAATCAGCGAAACTGCCTTCTGCAGTTAGCTACTCCTACCTAACCTAACCTAACGTATATACGATTGGAGAAAAAATGTATAACAGCGTTGTTCCACCAAGCTGGAAGAAATTTATTGGATTTGTGGGTGTGTGTGAGTGGATTGGGGGAGCTAATATTTATTGAAGGACGTATGACAGCTGTCAAGCACACAGAGTTTTTGGGCAGACAGGTAATATATTCCTTCCCTAGGAACATAGCATGTGAGGAACAAAGCGAGCTAATGCATCCTTCATAATGCTAAGAAATAAATGAGTATAGAGATAGTCAAGTTCGGTAATTTTACCCGTAGTCCATGGCGGCATTTTTTAAGTGTAGTCCGTAAAGGATTATAGAGTAGTGGGATTCCCTGATTGACCACGAAAATGGAGGAAACATTTTAGCAACATGGTGGCCGATTTGTGAATTCACATGGAAAATGGTGGCAGATTCGTGAATTTTTCCACGATCATGTATTATTGTTCGGAGGGAATTCAAAACACGACTCATATTCCTAAGAGCATAAAAATAAAGGGCTTGCGTGAATAAAAATGTAATGCTTGGCTCTATTTACAGGAACTTTTTTTTATCCCAGGTATTTTTTGGCGAATACTGGAGCACTCATACTCAAAAAACTGGTCCATTGTACTACCAGCTGCAACCTCGATAGGTTGATAAGTTGACTATCAGCGAAATCGCCAGCACAATTGTGATACCTATAGTCAGAACACTACCACTAATCGACAACTACAGTGATTAATTTGATCCCAACGGCAAATGGTGACTGGACCAGTGTTAAAAACCGGATAAAGGCGTTGCTTTCACTGGGTTTCGAACCGGGGACCCCTTGGCAGGCACTCAACAAGCTGCGCCATCCAGTACGATTTATTGCATTGATTTAATTCTTCAAGGTAATATATAGGTGATTTACATGCCATGACTGACAAGTTAACTCAGTTTTATAGCCTTTAATCATGAATTGTGAAAATCTACGACTTGCAACTACACCTAACTCATACAAATGGTGGTCAAAATTTACAATTAACTTCCATCAATATTTCTGTAAAAAAGTAAAATAACTGAAGAAGCTGTTTATGTTAAGTGATTCAAACAAATGTTGCAATAATATTTTTATTACTAGTTACTTGTAGACATGTTTCGTGTGAATACATTTTTGCTATACTATGCATGTACAAAAATACCTACATGAAGTAGCGTATTCATTAATAATCAATGCATAAGTAATTAATGCCCAGTACCCCAGACTTTAACTCGCACAAATGTGAGCTACATAACGCAATGTTCGTTTGTTTACCCCTCCTTACTGTGTTGAAAATTTAACACCTAAATTTGAAAAAAAAACGTTCAACTAACGTGAGCGTGTCTTTAAATAAGAACTCTAAT
This sequence comes from Eristalis pertinax, assembly GCA_907269125.1. Classification (NCBI taxonomy): domain Eukaryota; kingdom Metazoa; phylum Arthropoda; class Insecta; order Diptera; family Syrphidae; genus Eristalis; species Eristalis pertinax. Next base: position 114,794,259 of record OU026145.1, on the reverse strand, counting down.
TTCCCCAATACTACGGTTTGGGAATGCTATTAGAAATTTACCAGTTGTTCGCAAGAGCTCACACGTATTGACAGACACGGGATGCAAAATCGTATAAAAATCCCTGTAAGATGAAATAAAGGGGTAAGAGATAAAGAAGTTGACCTCTTTACTCATTTATTCCCGATAATGCTCTAGGACAATTAAGATTATTTCACAACAAACAGAAAGGAAAGAAATAATTTCTGCAAAATCTGTGAACTGAATTGTGGTCCATTTGGGATAGTAGAACTATAACAACAGCCAAGGCAAACGAGAATAGGAGCATTATTATCAAAGGAAGGATTGCCGGTTAGGTCAGAGTAACATAAGTCAATTTTAAGCACAGTTTGTACGGAGCAGCGGAGCGATCAGTTGCGATCGTTTATTTTATTTGAGATTTTTGCAGAAGGGTGAACCGCATACATAATGTATGCTTATAACCGGTACAGCCCTTGTGTCTTTTTTTCAGCCCGGAGTTTTGAGCTCAATTGCTGCTACAAACCGAAGTGTCACAGGTTGCCAGAAGCGATTCTACGTCGGATCTCTTCTAGAATATAATTCGTGATTTTAGCGCTATAACAAAAATAAATTAGGACCAAGAGTACTTCATTGAGCAACTCCGGTGGAAATTTTCTCAATTCTCAAAGGTATATAAAAATGATGCATACAGCATAAGTGGTTGTGGAAGCTAGCCCCAGGTCCACCTCGGACTGAAGTTTGAGGCTTCGTTAACACTCTCTTGACAGAATGGAATATAGAAGAAAATATTCTTTTCAAGGCGCATTGTTCTTATACATCTTAGTTCCACTGCATTGACCAAAAAAGATGTCCCGAAATGGTCGTTGAAATATGGCGCATACAGCATTTAATATGAATAATGCAAGTTCCTCGCACGAAACCATTATTCTGGAATACTGCATAAATGGAACAAAAGTGACACTGAAAGTTTGCTACCTGACAATTAGTTTGATAGATATAACTGTCTGAAGTTAGATTGAGTAAAAAGAAACACCCTGTAGTCATCCTTTATTCCAAATCTGAATCCACTGACAGAACACGAATTTACATCAAAAATAAAGAAAGTACTTCCCATTCCGACAGTTAATCCCCCGCTCACATAATACTCATATTTGGATCGTTAAGGATTTAAACAGACACACCGAACTTGGCATACGTCCCCCTTACACTTTCATACGTATGTACTTATCTCAAGTATGCATTGTAACATTATTAAGCTATCGCAGGTGATACTCAACCCCCAGTGAGTTCAGGGGGTAAGAGAAATAAAAGAATTTCAAACAATTTAGATTTGAAAATCAATGTTATCTACGATACGGTGGGAAGCGAAGAAAGGACTCCTCTGTTATGCTGATGCCATCAGTGTAACCGAAATACATATTTTTATGAGCCCCTGCCATCCATTCAATGATCCCTATGCGGGATAATGCCTACTTGACTGTTTTTCTTTTTTAAAGGATAGAAATTCTTGTGAGTGACTTCATTTGAGTTAACTTGCGTTCACGGGAAACTTTTTGATTTATTGCGCAAATTGTCGTTCTTGCTGGGGAGATGTAGGGGTTCGTTCTCAAAAGATTCCACTACGCGCGGATGAGAAGTGCCTGTATGCGGCTGAATTGCTGTTGTTTTTCTTCTGTAACAGCAAAATTATTATTATTATCAGTGTTGTTTAAAATGTAATTAATTTTGTACGCAAATAAGGATGAGACATCGGATGATGAAGTGCTTTTGGCGCAAGCGAAAAATAACTTATTGCTGAGGTGTCTTAAACAGCGATCAAAATGTCTCTTATTTCAAGAATTTGAAAGGACAATCATAAGAGTTTGGAAGATATTTGTTTGGGTTTGTTACGAAGAATTGTGGGCGGTTTGAGTAGCATTTCGTGTACCCGGCATAGCGTAAGAATGTCACGAATAAGTTTATTGTGACATTTTTAACGCAAGCGTCAGGCTAAGCGACAAGAAAATGATGTAATTTTGACGTGTTCACCTACAGCCGTGTACAATTACGGCACATAATCAAAATTTGCATCGCTTACATGTTCGAGACGTTCAAATTAATCGATTCAAATCTATACTTTGGCTGTGCGAGGAAGAATGGTTCGGGCTTGAGCCGCTGGTTGTCTCGTTTCTCTACTCCAAAGCTTGCGTATTGAATGAGATAAAAGCTCGTAGAGTAATGTATTTCCATTGTATTCCCAATCTTGTGCTTATTGAAGAAATCGGAATCTCTTTTTTATTTATTTATTCCATCTACCGAGTTTAATTATTACAGTCTCTTAGAAAAGCTGACTATTCCTTGGTGTTATGGCTCCCAACTGCGAGTAAGCGGTCGGTTGCGAAGCCTCACATATTCTGGCTCAACGGGATCTCAGGAGTCTCTGAAACTTATAGCCGGTTATGGAAAATTCGCTATAGTGTCGTCTTACTAAGTCTAAGACTTAGCGATGGCCAATTGCTGTAGATATGACTGTTTTGATTCGTTTGCGAATGACGCTGCAACGGCAGCAATATTCTAAGCACTTCGATGAGCCCGTTGTCTCACTGGCACGGGAACGAAAACTCACACTCAAATTTGTTCAGTAGACTACATATGAATCTCTTGTGTATTGGGACGAGAATAACGACCAACTATTTGCGTTAACGCTCTTAAAGTTGGCGTCACCGTCTCGGCATTTAGAGATGATTCTAAGCATCGCACAATCACATTATTAAGGAAATAGTTTCAATGGCAACGGTTGCATGATGTACAAAATCCCATTTCCAGTTTCCACTAACATACCCAAAAGTACAACAAATTTATGGAAAATACTGTGCAATTTGCTACTACTTTACAATCAACACAATGTCAATACAAATATCCACTGATTCCGTTTATTGTCCGAAATTAAGTTCTTCAAGAGATCATGTACTTAGATACGTACATATTTACGTCTACATTTACATTAAAAGATACGAACAAAGGGAACAGACACAACTCCATCTCGGGATCATCTTCAAACGATGGAATGAAAGAGCTTAAAGGATATTGCAAGCATTAGGATGGTTAGAGATATAAAACCAAGCAAATTGAAAGCAAAGTAGGTGAGGCAGATAGTCATCGACCTTTATCCTAAAGCTCTTTGGGTGACGAGAATCAATATTTAAAGGAATTTATGGGGTGCAAAGGACTCGCATAAGTTGACCGACATTCGTTCGTCATTCGATGAATGAAAGATTCCAACTAGGATTCAATGGAACTGATTGTATGTGCGTATCAATGGGGATTCCTTAACCTTTTAAATCTAGTCTAGATTTATGATAATCTGAAGTTGATAATGTTTGATTTGATTGAAGTGAAATCATCTTACATTTTGTGGAAAAAAATACGACTTGGCATCCTTTTGAAGGGTATTAGTTTTCCATTGAATTTTAGTGGATGATTGATAAATCCAGTAAACGTGTTTTTTTTTTTAAATGGAAATTAATATGGAATGCGGCAATTTACCGCTGATAGTTTATGGATTTGTCTTTGGTTTGGCAATTTTGCTGATCTTTATTGTATTGTCATGACACCGTAAACAGCCATTTCGTCTAGCATTTTCTGCAACCATTTATGGCATGAAACTATATTGTAGTCTAATCTAAATTTGTGTTCCCTTTATAGACTCTTAAATGGTAAGATGATGTCTTTGGCAACTTTGTTTAGAATTCTGTGACAAAGGTCAAATTTCAACAACACATACAGCTGATAGTAAAAATGGACCATCTCACGATACAAGATCTGTTTGTTATCGAACAATACTACAAAAATAAGTTTGGCAGCCACACTTTGAAAATTTCATAGAAAAAATGATCGAAATACCGATTTTACTTCTTCAACTGTAAAGAGACCATTTATAAAATCCAGGGAGACTGCATCGCCGGTTCTAAGATCACTCAAGACCTTCCTATGCGAAATGCGTATTTTGAGCTGGATGCATCACTGGATCATACTTTTGGGGCTGGTCAAGCTGTGACTGTCACTGGTGCTCGATATCGCGAAATGATAACACAGTTCTTTCTGCCAAAATTGATGTGACAATATGTGGTTTCAACAAGACGGTGTCACATGTCGTACAGTCCGTGAAACAATTTACTTACAGCATGAGACATTTCCTGGTAGTGTACTATATCGTTTCGGTAATCAAAATTGACCCCCCTACGATATAATTATATGTAATTTAACATAATTAGGTTTCTTTTTGTGGAGTTATTCGAAGTCACCGGTCTATGTCAATAAGTCCACAACCAACCGTGCATTACATGAGGAATTTAAGTGCTGCATAAATGAGATTCGGTCACATTCATGGAGAGTGGTCATGCTAAATGTTGACAAAACAGTGCGCATTTGCCAGCAAAGCCGTGGGGGCCATTTGCCCGATATGTCATTCAAAAATCTAAATAAAGGGTGGTTAAATTTTAAGGGCCGATGTTGATTTTGAATAAAACAAATTATTTAGGAAATTATTGTCATTTCTTTTTATTATGATAATATTCGTATGGTTCAATTATGTATGGAACAAAATATCCATCCGATGGTCCAAATTTTCGATGACGCTGAAGCATAGTTGAGGTTCTATGCCGATAATGTGCCGAATTATCTCATTATTTAGCTCTTGAATTGTTGCTGGCCTATCGACGTACACCTTTTCTCTCAAATAACCCCAAAGAAAAAAAGCCAACGGTGTCAAATCACATGATATTGGCGGCCAATTGACATCGCCACCACGTGAGTTAACACCGTCATTGAATTTGTCGCGCAAAAGAGCCACTGTTTCGTTAGCTGTGTGGCAAGTGGCACCGTTCTGTTGAAACCACATATCGTCCACATTCATATCTTCCAATTCGGGCCATAAAAAGTTCGTTATCATTTCACTATAGCGGACACCATTCACAGTAACTGCCTGACCGACCTCATTTTGGAAAAAATACGGCCCGATGATGCCGCCAGCCCATAAACCGCACCAAACAGTCACTCTTTGTGGGTGCATTGGTTTTTCGACAATCACTCTCATTTGCCCAAATGCGGCAATTCTGCTTATTGACGAATCCACTGAGGTGAAAATGTGCCTCATCACTGAAGATGATTTTCTTCGAAAATTGATCATCCACTGTTGCCATTTCTTGCCACCATTCTGACCATTGACGACGCTTGAAATGGTCAAGAGGCTTTAGTTCTTGAGTCAATTGTACCTTGTAAGCGTGTAAATGCAAGTCATTATGTATAATGTTCATCAACGGCGAGCGTGAGAGGTGCAATTGTTGGGCACGACGACGAGTTGAGGTGGACGGCTCTTCAGCCACACTATCGCGAACAGCAGCAATATTTTCTGCAGTACGAGCTGTACGAGCATGCACTGGTGTTTTCATATCTCCTACAGACCCGGTTTGCTCAAATTTTTGCACGATTTTTCCGATTGTACGCACATTTGGACGATTAAATTCACCGAAAAAATCACGAAGTGCACGATATGCATTTTGATTTGAACGCCCATTTTCATAATAAGCCTGAATAACTTTAACGCGTTGCTTGATTGTTTATCTTTCCATGGTTCAAATTGAGTTAGTCTGAAATTGAGAAATGTCAAATGAAATGCAGAAAAAACACTTGACGTTTAGGTGTGGTTCACATTCAACATCGGCCCTTAAAATTTAAGCACCCTTTACAAGAGACTGCCTTTTCTACTTATTACCTTGCGTTACTTTGGGACACCCTTTAATAGCAATACTACTTGATTCCAGAAGAAATCATATTTGTATAGGTTTCTGCGGATGCTAAACTTTCGATTCTGTTGCGCTTATTATTGTTGTTGAGGGTATATTGCACCGCGATTCTTAGATCCATTGTGCGGTGTCCCATTTTAATACCTTGTTCTCTCTAAAGAGCCATTCATATTCATTCAATTCCGTACTTCGCAACCACTGACACTTCGCAAATAGAATGATTGATTCGCAGAGAAATAATTTCAAATCGCTCATTATAATAGTTAAGCTATCTTTAGAATGGAAAATGAAAACCGTTCACATGAAATGAAAAGACGAACATCTGCCCGACATCTTTTTAGGCATTACATTTCTGAAATTGTGGCTCATTTTAGTTTTGTATTAAAAATCAATATGAAATATCAAGTAGGAAAGTAAGTGTCCGAGTTCATTATTGATTCAGTCTACATTGATTGTACATGAATGGAACGAGTTTAATTTCCGAATATTTGGTCGAAATTTGCATAAAATATATAGGTACTTACTCTCGCCAATGATTCTCCTGGATCCAACAGTGTCAGCTTGTTCCGCTTTAGGCTCTTTACATGCTCCAAGACAAGGCTAAAGTGCTCACCAGCCGATATACACAATTTGTCGTAAAGCGATACTACCACATCCTGTTCAAAAATATCATTTGTTTCATAAAAAAAATAAGACGGAAAATATATCTGTTTCGACATACCTGTACTGTTGTTGTTGCATCATACTTAAACGATTTCGTTTGACCATTTTCAAGAAACACTTTCAAAACATTTGCCATTGGGGGAACACAGATGTCTCCAAGTGAGAACGCCGAAGGCTGAAATGAAAAATAGTCATATACCTTGTTAATTACATTCATGATGAGGTAAAGTCTATGATAAAATTAAGGTTCTGACAATTAGGACTTAAGAAATATCGATCGATACAAAATCCCAATTGATGGTGAATAAGATATAGTTACAAGAGGAAGAATCTGATTTCCTGGTCTGAATTTAATATCATTTTTTTAATCACATGTGTGACATGGAAATCTCAACCATGACCGCCCCCTCCCCCTGACCATGACTTGAAAGCGATATCGAGACAGCTGGTGCAAACCGACTGTCTGCAGAACTCTTTAAAACGGCTGAAAATAAGATGGCAGGGTACATGCACTAACTCATCTGCAAGATATGGTCAGAGGAAAGCATACCCAACGTGTGGAACCCCATTATCGCTTGCCCGATCCAAAAAAAATAACATCTCCCCCCCCCCCCTTCACTGTACCGCGGCAGTCGGTAAGTCGGGGAAGTCTCCGGCGAAGTCCACTATCGAACAAATCTTTAGATTACGGCGGATCCTGGAAATAACCCAAGAGATGCAGATCGACACCCATCATTTATTCGTCGATTTCAGAGCCATATCTGGTTTTGACATTATTGTCAAAGTCGTCAGGTTGTGCAGGATGACGATGGAGAATGTTCGCTGCTCCATCAAGGTCTAAAACGAACTCACCGAGATCTTCAATGTCAAGAAAGGTTTTAGGCAAGAAGGGCGCTGTCATGGTATTTTTTAACATCATACTTTAGAAGGTCGTGCAAAACTTACTCGCCAACACAAGAGCCACGATCTTCGGGAAGTCCGTACAATTGCTACCATACGCGGACGATATTGTCGCGATTGGTCGAACGCAGTGAGCCGTCAATGAAGCGTTTGCTGGTATTGAAACGGAGGCGGCGAACAACATCGACGACTCGGCCCGAACGTCATCGTAGGCAGCTATGACTTCGAGATAATTAAGACCTTCGACTACCTTGGCTCACAAGTAAACATTACGAACAACATCAGTACCGAAATTAAACACAGAATAACTACGCTCTTTGAGTACCTCTCTAGAAGGACCAAGTTAATGTTATGTAAGAACTTGATCACCAATGTCCTGCTCTATAGCGCGAAAGCCTGGGCAATCTAAACAGCAGATAAAGAAGCCATTGGTCGTTTCGAGATAAAAGTTCTGCGTTGAGTCTTTGGTAATATTTGCGTTGGATGGTTCTTGGAAAAGAAAATTCAATCATGAACTATACGGGCTGTATAGCGATATGAGCCTAGACAAGCGTTTACGGATTCAACGTCAGAGATGGCTAGGCCATATAGAGGGCATGGACAACACTACTAAAGATTGTGCCCACTGGAGAGGATTGTTGGCTGATGCCCAGGTCCACCTCGGACTGTAGGGCAGAAAGAAGAAGAAACAGAAAAAGTAGAGATGTTGTCTATAATATGAATGTTGCACAAGCTAGCCTCTGCTGTGTTCGATGATGCATCGAGTATAGGGACCTTCAAGCTTTTCAGAAGAAATTAATTGAGGTTTATAGTTCACTGCTTTTGACATGTGTGCTTCTCAAGATCAGAAAATAGGACCTAATGAGATCTCAAGTACATCTATAAATTAGTTGTAAAAGTCTTGGAGTCGGAACGACAGCTACATATCAGTCATCATAAATAAATGCCAACATTCAATACAGCTTTCTTTGAAAATAAATGTATTTGCTTTTGATTTCCATCGTAGTTAGGCAAACAATAAAGTCATCAACCTTCTAGATGAACGCCCTTAAGGATCACAAAATGCAATCAACAAGACAAAATCCGTCATTGGCCAGCAGGAGTAAATGTATTTCTCCATTGTGACGTTTTGTAAATTGACAGATAGTCACTATCATTGCTGGGCCACCATTAGAAGCCTCTTCAAAATGAAAGCACACTTCGTCAAGTACGCAAATTGTTCATCTCCACCTAGTTACTTATCGCAAAGTGTTCGTTTGTTTATCTATTTATCCAAACAACAGTTTGAATGCCTCCATTATTTAATGCCATCATCTCAGTTAATTAAGATAACGACACCAAACCATCAACGATGGAATCATTTAATTCGTCTTCAGTGCTTTTTTTTCTAAGCACACACCGAACCAGAGTGCGGGGATAAAGCAGAAAGCGAAAACCTGAAGAACTGTGCAAAGAAACCTCCTGAAAGGCTTATCCTTCTTATTTATTTACTGTCAAACAAAACAAAAGACTCAACCAATATTAAATAATGAGAATCAAATACATAAAGGCACACTCTTAATGAGGAATTGTCCATCAATCTCACCTCAAATGCCTGAAACGCAAACATTCGCTGTTTGCGAGCGAGAGTAGGAGTATATGTAAGAATGTGTTGAACTTACCGGAAATAGAGGGGCGCCATTCACGCATACACTCTCCGCGAACCGTACTCTGCTGGGACGGGAGCGTAATTTAGCGCGTTTACCTGCTGACAGCAGGGTGGACTTTCGGCCAGGTCCATGATTGTTCGCTGGCTGGCATACTAATAGTGAAACTTCAGACTCACAGGCACGTACTAATTGGATGACATGATCTCTGGGAGCTTCTTTAACATCTTCACCATTGACGGCGAGTATTTGGTCACCAGGTTGAAGCTGAAACGAGAAATTAAATAAAAGCTTATTTATGTAGGGATACTTTATTTCGGATTTAAATAGTTTTTTGTAATAAAATTGAAATACGGTTCACTGTAGTTTTGACCAATGAATGGAGTATGCATTTCTTTTTGGCGTTGTTTTTACATTATTCTGGCGTGTTCGACGTCCGGAGACGTCATTTAACGGCTCAAATTATGGCAAAGTTCATGCCTCATGGGATAGTAGGATAGCAACATACACCCAGTTGCATACTGAGACTAGCAAAATTGTGATGACATATTTCTCAAAACTATTTCTTTCTACAAATTGTAAAAAAAATTATTGAAAATGTCCTCCACCAATGACGAAGTCGATTTGGTAACTCTGCAATTGCAGTACGCAACAAACGTGCGCTTCAAATACTCAATATTTGGGTTGGCTATCACAGGCCATATTCTGAAAAAACGATATCTGAAGTTTGGAACTTTATTGTTTAGCCATGTTTGTGTCGTTTATGTCGTTTATGTCTTATGAGAGATTTATTTTCGTTAAGAGTCTTGATAACGTTCTGCTTAGTTTCGCTTTTCGAGGTTTTAACATTTCGCAGATATGGAACTTGGTGCGTCCGTCATAAGCGACCCCTCCACCAAACCCTAATAAAGGGTGATTTTTTAAAAGCTATAGGAAAGTTTTTCAAAAAAAAAACACATCAAATTCAGAAAAATGCATGAAATCTTTATTTGAATCGATAGTACGGTCCATATAATTTAATGTTTGAAGATTATTTCATGCAAATGTTGACCTTGACTGCTCCTCAAATGGTCCATCCGCTTAGTCCAATTTTGGCATACTCTTTCCAACATTTCGGTTGGTATCTCACGAATAAATGCTTCAATGTTGTCTTCCAATGCGTCAGTTGAAGCGGGCTTGTCTGTATAGACATGAGCTTTAACATAGCAAAAAATAGTCTAAAGGCGTTAAATCGCACGATCTAGGCGGCCAATTGACCGGTCCCGTGAAATAAAATGTTCACCGAACTCGCCCCTCAATAAGTCCATTGTTGCGCGTGCTGTGTGGCGTGTGGCACCGTCTTGTTGAAATCACATGTCATGCAAGTCAAGCTCTTGCATTTTGGATATCATCTCACGGTAGCGCTCACCATTCACAGTTACGTTACGATTCGCATCATCTTTGAAGAAGTACGGTCCAATGATGCCACCAGCCCATAAACCGCACCAAACTGTGACTTTTTCTGGATGCATTGGTAGCTCTTGCAATGCTTCTGGCTGATAGTCTCTCCAAAATCGACAATTCTGCTTATTTACGTACCCATTGAGCCAAAAATGAGCTTCGTCGCTGAACACAATTTTTCGGTAAAAAAGTGAACTTTCCAAGAGCCCATTCACCAAAAATTTTGCGTTGCGGTAGGCAGCGTTGTTCGTTTGTAAGACGATTCATGGTTAAATTATAGACCAAACTGAAGATGTTTGACAGTGAAACAAAACACGAAACGTGCGTCAGCTGTTTAAACCAGTGTTGCCAAAAAGATAATAGCTAAAAAATCACCCTTTATAAGCTGGTTGGTGTCCAAATTGAACTCTGAGTGATGAATTTTTAAAAGGGATTTACAAATTTTATTGTGAACAACTAGGCTTTATTACAGGCATATATTTTTTATTCCAACATGTGATATTTTATTTTTTTATATTTTACAATGTCCATCACTTACATCGGTACACAGTGGAAGCAATCTGCTGGTCCACATGAATCTCGGAGTTAGGCTAGGTTATGTTCAAAAGGAAGACTGCGGTCACGAGCCATACCTATGCTATCATTGGCCCACGCGAATAGAATGTCTACTACCTCACTAACGCTGATATAATTAGCTCGCTAAAGTAGTCGGAGAGTTAAGCCTCAGATGAGTACCGAGGACACTGCACAAACAGATAAGCTGATGTATGGCATCCTCCTCTTATTGGTTTGTGCACCTTCTAATTTTTGTACTTGCCGATTTCACAATGCCCTTTTATGACATCAGTGAGTGTTCTGGGTATCGACACGCTCAGTTTGAGTAGACAGAGTGAAAGTTTAAGTTGAGTGTCATTCAAATTTGCTTTATAATGAGAGACGTAGTGACTTCAGATGAATTACGATTGCGAATTACAAATGGTTGCATCTTTAGAAAAAAGTTTTAATTGTAGCGAGATTCATACATATATCGTAGGTCTTCATCCGGACAATGACAAGAGCTCGAGTTTGTCGGCTCCGCAATTACCTGGCATGTCACAATGTCGGTGCCAGGACATTGTATAGGCATGACGTGTATATTATTAAAATTCTGATTCTCCCAAGAGACAGACGACAATCAACGGAAGACAATTTGAATAGAAAGCGACATTGTCAAGAGACTTAATTGCAACTTGGTTGTCCAAGCAAATAATGACATGCCTTTTAGATATTACAGTGTTTCTGAGATATTCATCACGTGGGGGTTCGGGTATGCACATCCCTTGTCATTGTGGAAATTGCTTGTGAGCAGCACATCACCTTCTAAATCACCCCAATTGAACTGACCGCTATTACCCTCAAAAGATGTATTCATGTTGGTTTCAGGAGATTTTTAGGAATAATTTAAGACTGCAACAATAACTTTAAGTCGTCTCTGCGCACTGCGAGATCTTCGGTTCCTCTTACATACAGTCATTCTCTCCTCATGCGGAATTTACATCTGATCATTTTGGGACATTTTTCTTGAGGATGGAGTTATATGTTGAATATATACAAGCTTACACGCTTTCCTACGTTGCTGTGTTTATACGGTTTTGTAGACCAGCAACCAGTTTGAACGTGGCATGTGCAAGGACGCTTTTAAGGCACATAATCGAAGATAGCATTTGCATCAGATGGCTCGCCAGAAGGTTGGACAGTATTCAGATAACAACATCTGTATCGCCATTGGCATGTTGTACCTTCATCTTCCTCGGATAGCATTATAGTCCGAAGTGAACTGTTGCCCAGCTTCTCCAACAACCACATCAACGTTATGCCGGCTCCGAATAGTTATATATGACAAGCCTTACATGACAGTGATATTGAATATTCAATGCATATTGTCAGTGATTCGTGGGAGATGGAGCTGTGAATATGGGCGCTGGTGTGTCCGGAATGGAATAATGTATGGGCCTGCGCTGTAGGAATCTACGCTTTGCGGATAAACTGACTGGTCAGATAGAGGTGAATTCAGACATTTAAGTTTACTAGGCTCATCCGTCGTCGAAATTCAACGACTATGCGTTTAAATGCGTGCTATGATAAATATTTTATAACATAATTCTGTAGATGTGTTTACCAAAGTTCTACTATTGTGCACATCTACGTGAAATTAACTTTCTAATGGTGTAAGTATCATGCCATTCGGTTGAGTAGAACGGCGTATAAGCGTACCACAAAAATCGATAGTGCGTTTTTATATATAGATCCGGTGAAGTGTGCAATTATATTAGAGACGATGCATGCTACCCTCCAAATCGTTTCTTTCAAAAATCTTTCAAAAAGGGTACACCATGATACATCACGAAAACAGCCGCAATGAAGTCAGTTAGATTAGGCAAGAACAAGTGGACATTGACCTCTGATCACACGTCGTGTTGGGTTATACAGTCCGTAGGCTATGGTGAAACTACAGGGTACCATGTAATAAATATATTCTCTTTAAAAACAATTCAAAACTGCAGTTACGAATTAAGGAGTTCAATTCACATCCAATCTAGGACGACTTCTTTTAAAACAAAGGAGACACATCGTGCCTACAGCAAACGAAAAAAAAAACACCCTAGGCACTCTCCTTCCGTGTTCTCGCGTATACAACCGTCTTTGAGTTAAATTCATATTTTCGGTTGACCACTGAAAGGCCACCGATTACAAACTTAATTTCAACTTGAAGAAGAAGATTCAATTGTTCTTTAAAATTAATTTCACGAATAATATTTGCATTAATTTAAACCAAAAAGTTCCTTTATTACATTTCAGTTTAATCTTACGGTAGTTGGTGGTGGAATGAAATGGTTTGCAATGAAAACCCTCTCTCACTGTTTGCATCTACATAGCCATGGCAACGATTGCCACAGCAGTTGGATGTTCGAGGAAAATGTTTGTGGTTAAGCTCACGGAAATCAGGGTATGAGGAAGAAAACAACATTCCAGGAGGACAGGGAGAGTGTTATTGCTGCTTAAAGGGATTCACTTTATCCCCGTCAGGCATGAGAATGAATCTGCAGTTGGAAATAAGTAAACGTGCAGTTCGATGAAAGTCACAGGACTGCTGCCTTAAAGTCAGGAATGTTGGATAATCTGATGCAAGTAAGCAAACAAAGCACACATACCGATTGAATTTTTATATGCGGAGGTGGAAGAAAAGCGAGTTGGCGAAGCCACTGCTAAACCCTTGCCTCAAAGTATGTAAACAAGATACGAGCATATTACAAAATGAGAAACGAACGATAGGTTGCGAATGGCTTTTGATGTCGTGAATATTGCTCAATTCCGGAGAAGAAAAGTGGCCGAAACTAGTACGCGAATGTTTTCAAAAGCGTTGACTTGCAGATGGAAACATGCCGTTGATACAGGTTTTACAAGAAGATAATTCGGGGACTCCAACGGGAAAGATATGTCCCCAAGTGACGTTCTAGAATTTGCTTGCATTGTCGTGATAACTTTGAACACTCTCTGTGAACACACACTCTCGCCAATGGCCAAACAGTCAGTGTCAAAACGTTCAGTAAAGCAACATTTTCATCTTGTCTTAGGTCACAAAGGAAGAGCGTTTAGAAGTAATTCAAATTTATTACCAACATTTTGAGTCGTACGTTCTCGGATTGGGCTCTAGAAATGTTGGGAGAAGATGACTAATTTCATTGTAAAATCATATTTAGTGATGAAGCCCATTTTTGGCTAAACGGCGCTAATTTGATAGTCAGTCGAGATTGCTCCAGACACATGTTGCAACGTTATTTCTTTGGTCAGTTGTAAGGAGTACACTTAACCAAATATCTAAATAAACGCTTGCAGTTTGCGAAAGATCATTTGAACAAACCTCTTCAGTTTTGGAAAAAATGTCTTTTCGAGTTGAAGTTAAATAGCTCATTAACTGGAGGTTTTTCCATGACAATGACCCGAAGCAAATTGATGTCTTAGGCTGGCCTCCACAAAGTCTGGACCTCAATCCAATTCAGGATCTGTGGTATGATGTGGACATAAAGAGTGGTTAAGTTTTAAGGGCTGATGTTGAATGTGAACCACACCTAAACGTCAAGTTTTTTTCTGCATTTCATTTGACATTTCTCAATTTCAGACTAACTCAATTTGAACCATAGAAAGATACACAATCGAGCAACGAGTTAAAATTATTCAGGCTTATTATGAAAATGGGCGTTCAAATAAAAATGCATATCGTGCACTTCGTGATTTTTTTCGGTCAATTTAATCGTCCAAATGTGCGTACAATCGGAAAAATCGTGCAAAAATTTGAGCAAACCGGGTCTGTAGGAGATGTGAAAACACCAGTGGATGCTCGTACAGCTCGTACTGCAGAAATATTGCTGCTGTTCGCGATAGTTTGGCTGAAGAGCCGTCCACCTCAACTCGTCGTCGTGCCCAACAATTGCACCTCTCACGCTCGCCGTTGATGAACATTATGCATAAAGACTTGCATTTACACGCTTACAAGGTGCAATTGACTCAAGAACTAAAGCCTCTTGACCATTTCAAGCGTCGTCAATGGTCAGAATGGTGGCAAGAAATGGCAACAGTGGATGATCAATTTTCGAAGAAAATCATCTTCAGTGATGAGGCACATTTTCACCTCAGTGGATTCGTCAATAAGCAGAATTGCCGCATTTGGGCGAATGATAATCCAAGAGTGATTGTCGAAAAACCAATGCACCCACAGAGTGACTGTTTGGTGCGGTCAAAATTGTTCGACTCCCTCTGTTCCAGTCTCCCCATCTTTTCTCCACTCTCTGCAATAGCCGCACTAGAACAATTAAAAAAAAAAAAAAAAAACAAAATGTTGGTCCACTCACACCGCCAACCCAAAAGCTGCACTAAGTTTGTTGAAATTCGAGTGTCCACCGAAGTGCCTAGAAACTTTTTTGACACAGTGTACACTGCATTTCAATATGCGCAGAAATTATTCAGTTGATTGTTATCATGTTTCCCGATTTTTCGTTTTTCCCAATTTGCCGTTGCTTTTTTCACAGCAATTCAATCCCTTTAGTTCATCGGTAAAATAAACATCAACATATTTCATTAAAGCGAAACAATTGTCGGCGTTAACCATCCGGCTTATTTTACAAAATAGCTCATAATTTCAAGGATAATTGGATATGCGAGAGAGTATAATTAAAAAAATAATCGGACTCTTATTATTTCACGTTGTTAATGTGCATTGCTTCCATTTAAATCCTCCTCATTCGGCAGATTTATTGATTTTTTTTCACACCTTCTCCCTCAATTCGGGTCCATGCGATGATAAATCTAAAACTCCCCTTCGCCAGCACCGACCAATGACAAGAAAATCGTGACCGGAAAACTCACCCTCGCGCACAAACTGCGAAAAGTTTTCAACTGTCACAGCGGTCGATTTAATTCCAATAAAAAGCAATCTGACGTTTCAATTTCAGCGACACATGTTCTCTTTTCATCTGCAAAATAATGTACAAAGCCCGCAACAAACGCTGGTAACTGCTCCGCATTTATCTAAATCTCCTGTCAATTGAATTTCTTAATTTTACGCAACGTTGTCACCTGAAATGCCATTGAGAGACGTAGCCTTTAGCGATGGTATTCATAAGAAAAATATCATTAATGTATGCATGAACGTACGTAAATACATGCCACTTCAAAATCTTCATCGACGCCGCCGACGGCACATGAATTTCACTTTATGAAGTACTGTCAAGCGTTGCTTCGTCCCCACCTACGAGGGGGACTTCGATTGAATTGTGTGAATTAAAAAAAAAATCCATGAAGTTTACTTAAAAAGAGATTTTCTGCAATTCTACTCGAAACCTGAGAACTTCCTTTTTCATCGCAACATAACGCAAGTTGCGAAAGTGTGGTCCTTGTAAAGGAGAAAAAAAAGGAGGAAGCAGAGGGCCGCCATTCATGCCTTTATCGGAATTGTACAAAAAAGATGCCATCACACTTTACTGGAATTTCATTTGCAGATGCCTTCTTATGAGTGTGAAATGTGGTTTGAACAAAAAACAGGATATTGTGTGGCACACCCCACACACAACTTGAGTTATGTGGGTGGGATGATGGTAGGTTGCATAAAAATGTTTATAATAAAAGGATATACACACTCAGGAGCGTACATATGCACATCCGTTCGTGTCATCTTCAACGCTTGGAGAGTATTTTTCGATTCACGATGACATGTAAGTGATAAGACACGAAGCCAACCTTTACGATCGAGGATGTTAGGCTTTGGCACGAAGAGTTTAAAGAGTTATTTTTTTTTCTTTCAAAGTGTGTAACTTTTATCGTGTTTGCTCTTCTTCTTAATAAAAGCATAATAAGTATGAAAATCTTTTTTTTTAGCAAACTTGACAACAAGCCGTGATTTTGGATATCGTTTGGTGTTTAGAAAATGTTGGTTCATAGTCAAATGCTTAGAGAGCAGCGTAATGGCCAAGAGATTAAGGGAGATATCAGCCCTGGCTAATCTTTGAAACTTTCATGATGACATTTGTTTGCAAAAGTATGTCAAAAAGTTTTATTTTTAAGACGTCTTATTTCTTGACAGGCTAGGGATAAGAGATGACGAGAGTGTTTCATCACCGTACATGAGCGAACATTTAAATCGTCTTCAAATCTAGCAAAGAATTTTGAAATAAAATCACGGGTCGCGTGTTACATTTCGTAAGGACGTGAAATCGTAGGCTCTAGTACAAACTGCTTCATTTTTTCAAACGGCTGGTAGGAAGTATGCATTTCCTCGTCACTGGCGCTGTGTTCCTAGATTTTACCTTCTTGCTGGATTGCTCACAAGTGAGCGTCCAGTAATCAAGCCTAGCAGATAGTCAGATAAACTGATCATAATACCCTCAAGTCCAACCTCAACCAACTAGCAGTTCAGATGGATTTGACGCAGTTTTCAATTGTTCCTCGACCTCGACGAGTTTTTTTGCCAATGTTTGCTTCCTATGATTAGCAGAAACTATGCTTTCAGCAGAAAAAACATAATTCATGCAGATCAAAGATTCTTTCCTATTAAGTACATCGAAACCCTAACACCAGGTAATTCTGGGCAGAAAATTCACCTGCTTCAAGGGTTCTCTACACGTCTTCACAGGCGGCTACAAAACGTAAAAGGGCGTTAGGTTAGGTTAAGTAATTGGGCTGCCAGCGAAATTGCCAGCACACTTAGACCATGTTGTGTCCATTGTGATACCCATAGTCAGACTACTACCACTGATCGACAACTCCAGTGATAGTGCCGTTAATTTGATCCCAGCGGCAAATGGTGACTTGACCAGTTTTGAAAACCCGATAAAAGCGTTTTAACTTTGCTTTCACTGGGATTCGAACAACTAATCAACACAAGAATGATAAAGGGAAGAACGACGTAACCTCCAAGATGATCTGAGCAAATTTGAACTCTGAGCCTAGTGTGACATTAGGTGTGGTTTTTTGTAAGCGTATATACGATTAAGTGCACAAAAAAACGATCATCGGAGCTTAACAATTCGTCATAAAAACTTGGCAGCACAGACGATATTAATGACATTTGTGACAATCACCTGTTAAACCTGTAAGGTGTGGGATATGATGATGTGTGTGACATTGCTGGTTTTTTGGTGGGGTTTTCAAACCTATGTTCAAATTTTTATTTTATGTGTCAAATAAATGAAGTCAGGGGTGAATTTTATGACGTTTCATAATAAATTATCGATAACACACAGAAAATAATTGTTGGAAGCATTATTTTTATCCGCGCTTATTTCACAAGTGGCGATAAATACGACGGCGGATATAGGATTGGTTGTGAGTGTATTTTACACGCAAATAGAAATTCCAAAAAAATAAACCTATTCCATAACTCTGTCTACTTAGTGAAGTTTGTAAGGCGGCTTGGCGCCCTCGCTAATGAGGTCTGTAGAGGGTATACGAATGCGGAGTAGAATGTGTCCCACATCTTCTTCGCACCTCGCCAGCGCTAGCATTTCTTAGATTCTACTTTTTAACGATCTAGCAACATCAGCGACTTGATCAAAATCCTCATCTGGAATCAACACCGGTTGTACCAGTTGCGCATCCCTTCTAGTGGATAATCTCTAGATTATTGCGGCATGCGTTCACTCAGCCAGCGCAACCCACCTACCTACTTCAAGCTGACAACATTTCTCTGCTCAGCGCCTTGAAATATTTTTGAGGCGACCTTTTATACAAGCGCCCTGCCTCGGGGTAAATCGAATATTTTTGTTACGAAAACGAATTCATATGTTACGAAAACGGACACCTTCGTTTCGAAAAGATGTTCGTTGCATACTTTTAGTATGTTTAGAATTCGTTTGGAATTATAAATTTCGAAAATTAACGTTTCGAAAATAAATTGATTGACTGGTTGTTGGATGTGGAACTTTTGAAGCTAAGTTACTTACGAGGAGTAAGTACGACGTAGAAAGGTAATAGTAATTCCGAGCATAGAACCGTCGGTAATAACGCGTAAGATGGCAGTCAACGGTCAGCTGTTTCTGGATATAATGTGTTGTACTAGTGTGTATAACATTTCTGAATAACATTCAATTGAATAATCATTCGAAACAAATTCTGATTGCCTCGTACAGTATACACAAATAGTGTCAAAAGTGCAAGCATTGTAACTCCTCATATAACTTTCGATTTGCAACAAGCAAATACACTGTCTGTTGAATTGTTCACCGATAACCGCCGACATATTGTGTTTGCGTCATAGAGAACCAGTAAATAATTTTGATGGTGGCCATATATACATCTTCAAATCACACGGTAGCAGATATCATTAAATTTATCCACCGATGCGTCGCAGTGTATACTGTGTGCATTGCGCCGCTCATTGATCCCGAACTTGGCCGAATACCAATAGTCCTCAGTGGAGATTTCAATGTGAATTTTGCATCTGCAGAGTCTCTCCCATTAACTGACTTTCTCTATTCTCAACTCCAACTACGATTGAAGAATCAACGAATAGAAGCGAGGACGAAATCTGCAACCACGAAATCTTTTGCAGTTTTTGCCCGATGTCTAGATCGGTTACAATCTAAGATGTTTATTTCGTACTTTAGTTACCACAAACCGATCATTTAATTTGTAGGATATGGCAACAGAATACAAATCCTGCGTTCATTGTTCACCTTCAAAAACCTTTTCTACGCTGTTCTTGTTCTTCTCGTGTTTCCCTGGCTTCGTTGCTTCATGGGCGGCCATCATCTGGCCAAGGCCCATATATTGTTCATTCCTCTGCCCACAGCAGCAAAATGTCAATTCCAGGTTTGTTAAAGACTTACTCTTGTCTATGTGGCGATAGGCTTCATAAACTTGGCTTTCAAGTCGAATAGCTCTTTAAAGACACCCTTATTGCGTACAATCAAATAGTAGTGCGGTGAAATATCATCGACCGAAATAAGGCGAATGTCAAGCATTCTCTTTGGGCGGCGTTAAAATAAAGATAGGAAGTGGACGCTTCACCAGATCCGACTTTAAGTTTACCACACGAGGTATTTGTGCCAGCAATAGGGTGCCTTCTCTCCGACTGATGGGCGTAATTTCACAAACAATATCCGACATTATTTCGTCCTTAAAAGCGAAGTTTCCCGGAATCCATTCAAATTCCTCAAAGTGTGTCGACCAACAAGATTGATGTTATAATCGTCGATCAGCCACTAACCCTAATCCATCCAGCCTATCGGCGCATTAGAATCTTGTCGTGTCCCTAAACCCTTCAAATGCCACAAAAATCAACTCCAATTAAACAGTGAAATTCATCTCATTGACATTTTTTCTGATTTTTATTACCTCAGAACGCATAATCAGTTGGCATTTCAACCCTTTTCGGCGTCCGTTTTAGCAATTCCTTCCATCAGGTATTGTTTCTGTTTTAAAAGTCGTCTCCCATTGAAAGTTCCGGTTTGCTGATGGGGTTTTTCGTTTTTCTTTAAGTTTTCTCTTTCTATTTGTGTTTTCCTTTTTGCCTCTGGGGTATATGTACGTGCAATTTATATATAAAAAGGAAGTCATCGGTGGTAAGCCAGTTGGGACGAGGCGAACATTTGTGGAGGTCAAATTAGGGAATGGATGAGTGAAGAGGACAAGAAGACAAAGGGATAAAAATAATAAGTATTCGACCTATATTGAAATACTTTTAGTTGGGAAAGGAATAAGTGCATAAAAGGATAAAATGCGGAGAGCAAAAAAAGAGTGGAGGATTAGGAGATGTGGATTTTGCAGACCAGTGGGGACATTACCGGAGTGCGACAACACAACCGGACTTCACACATGACTGTGATGGCTGTTTAGATCTTGAAAAAGGGATACACATATGTACATCCGCTCGCTTGCCACGAGTGAAAGAGTGAAACTGAATGTAGAATAAAAATGTAAATTCATTTGTAAGATACATTCGAATCGTATTTATACAAACTCCAACTGACTGTGATCCCGCCGCAGGGGTGAATTATTTATCTCTTCTCTAAATACCTGGGAGGGGGAGACATGTTTATGTCACATTATATGCTTACATAAGCTTTTAAAACACTACTCCTGTCAGTTATTTTCTGATTTTGATTTAAGAGCATGGGTTTCTTTGAAAGTCTTACGTTTCCTCCGAAGTATATAGGTAGTACACACTCGTACATACATTTATTTGGGTTCACTTGTGGTTAGTGACGTTTCTGCTTGAACGGATATTTCACCGCACATTGGGTAACGGAAATTGGCTCCAAGGTACATATAATTTTTGAGGGATCTATATCTTACGGTACACTTTCTTGAGATTTTGTTTTGCTCCGTTTCGCAAGGGTTTGTTTGTGTCATAATAACTGCTTTGGGGATGGGGATTTTATTACACGAGTCGTAAACTTGACAACTTTTAAAATTTATTGGGGGTACGTTTTCGGTTGAAACTATATTTCTTGAAATATCTTCTTTTTTTTATATATTTTATAAAACAGCAGCATATTGCTGTGTGGGTACGATGGTAAACCTTTTATAGACTTGTGTGCAGTACCGCACGCTCCCGAGTTAGTGGTGTATAGATATTCGCTAATAAATACATTGTAAAATGAATTCCACGGGCAATGTGTGTGAGTTGAGTGCTGTGAGAGTGGGTAGAAGGGAGTGATTCAGTGTCAAAGTTATTAAAATAACAATTTATGGCAAATGAACTGAATAAATTCAGTTTCATTATTAGCAGCGTTTTTGTGACTACGTGAGGAGCGTATGACGACTAGGTGGAGAATGTTTCACATTTCACAATAAAAATTGGCGTGAAGTTGACATTTTTCTGCATTTTATTAAAGCACATTCAATAGTCAATTAGAGTGCATTTACTGATATAATTGAGAGAAACCATGAAACATTTGAAAAGGGGGAAGTAACATCAACATTTTTTTCTTAAAAGTCTGATTGTCCGGCAGCAGCACCTGGACAGCAGAGTTAACCCTTGAACAGTAGGACTTCGGTAAAATTTCTTACAAACTCATAGTTAGTCTTCAAATTATGCTCCGCTGCTATGAAATGGGTGAATTCTTGTCAGAAATCGTGGCACCGTGGAAAACTTTCAGCGCGTGAAAGAGCGTTTAAGGTTCAAAAGAGAACACTATTTCCAACCAGTCCAACTAGTCAGAGATTGATGCGTAATAAAGAAAGCTTAGCCGCCATAAAGGACCAGAACTGTCGATTCGATGCCGACCAGCTGAACGGAGCATAGCCAGAGAGTCAATCCAGCTTATTTTGCGGTTTTGATTTGGGTGTAGATCTAAAGGGTGATTTTTTAAAAGCTATAGGAAAGTTTTTCAAAAAAAAACACATAAAATTCAGAAAAATGCATGAAATCTTTATTTGAATCGATAGTACGGTCCATATAATTTAATGTTTGAAGATTATTTCATGCAAATGTTGACCTTGACTGCTCCTCAAATGGTCCATCCGCTTAGTCCAATTTTGGCATACTCTTTCCAACATTTCGGCCGGTATCTCACGAATAAATGCTTCAATGTTGTCTTCCAATGCGTCAATTGAAGCGGGCTTGTCTGTATAGACATGAGCTTTAACATAGCAAAAAATAGTCTAAAGGCGTTCAATCGCACGATCTAGGCGGCCAATTGACCGGTCCCGAACGTGAAATAAAATGTTCACCGAACTCGCCCCTCAATAAGTCCATTGTTGCGCGTGCTGTGTGGCATGTGGCACCGTCTTGTTGAAACCACATGTCATGCAAGTCAAGCACTTGCATTTTGTTGGATATCATCTCATCATCATCGCATCATCTTTGAAGAAGTACGGTCCAATGATGCCACCAGTCCATAAACCGCACCAAACTGTGACTTTTCTGTATGCATTGGTAGCTCTTGCAATGCTTCTGGCTGATATTCACTCCAAAATCGACAATTCTGCTTATTTACGTACCCATTGAGCCAAAAATGAGCTGACCATGAAATGCAAGAAGCGCGCGATGAACTTTCTTAACAGAGCACGCATTTTGATAATAAAATTCAATAATTTGCAATTTGTTGTTCGTTTGTAAGACGATTCATGGTTAAATTATAGACCAAACTGGAGATGTTTGACAGTGAAACAAAACACGAAACGTGCGTCAGCTGTTTAAACCAGTGTTGCCAAAAAGATAATAGCTAAAAAATCACTCTTTATATGAGATTGTTCTTACTTAAGAATTAAAAGCAGACAAAGGAGGGAGCTCTCTAATTGGGTACTGGCACAGATCCCGACTTTTCCTAATCTTCTAGGACGACGTCGATTTTTGGCTTGGCGACTAGCCAATAAGGCTGAATTACTAGCGATCAGAGAAGCGTGTCAACTCCTTAGCACCTGCTCTTATGGTAGAGCTGCAGCGATCTGCACCGAGAGCGTGGCTGCCATAAGGGCCATCTCCTCAGTATACACTTTCTCTAAATTGGTGCAACAGTGTAAGAAGGAACTCAGACTGTCCAGTAGCAGGTTTACACCTGCACTCTCCTCTGAATTCCAGGCCACAGCATCATAGAGGAAAATGATATTGCCGATGAACTGGCCAAGCAAGGGGTTTCCGGCAACGCCTCCACTGATTTGGTAGGTCCCCCAATCAACCACCTCAAATACACCAACTATCAACACTTCCGGTGCTTAGCTGGTAGGAGGTGGACTAGGTCAACCAAGTACAAAGTCTTTAGCCCTCATACACGCAAAGAAGGACTGATGACCTCACCAATAGAAATCGCTCTGAAATAGCTAGAGTCCTGGCTGCATCAACGCTGCTAGACTCAAAATACACTGTCGCAGTTACCTCGACACCCACTCAGAGAAAAGTCTGCCTCACTTCCTCTGTGATTGTACGGCACTAGCCAAACAAAGATATATCGCATTATTCCGCAAAACCTTCCTTAGTGACCTCTCCAAGATCGCTAATAAAAGTATATCGAACATAATCAAATTCCTAAATTTCACAGGCTGGATTTAGCTAACTCAAACAACCACGGTATACGAGGTGTGGTATCAAAACAGCGCGCAACTGCGCTACTTGTACCCGATTTGAGACAAAGCGTACAGCCACTTAAACCAACGAACCAAACCATGCCAATAAGCAAAATTGACTTTATTGAATCGATCACAATCCGCAAGTGTTCTACCAAGCGTTATTGCATCCGTAAAGATTGACTGTTTGGTGCGGTTTATGACCGTCAATTGTATCAGGTCAAGAGCGATGTTAACCGACTTTCTGTGGCCGGAGCTCGGCAATATCGATATATTAAAACCATGGTTATAAAAAGCGCGCAACGCTCGTTGTTGAAGAGCGTCCATCAAATGGCAACAACGATCATGCGATTTGACACAACTCGATTATTTTCTCTGGGGCTTCGTCAAGTATCACTTCGGACGAACTTGAGAGGTAATTGCCGAAATTTGAACCGACCGCTGGAAGCATTGCCAGCGAAGCCGGGACTGAGCTTCACAATAAAACTAGTATCATATCATATATCTCGTACCGTTTTTGTTTTATTTAAATTTGTTTTCCTATCACTTTTATCTGGTCACCCTGTAAATAAGAATTTTCTGATTTCTCTTGTGTTACAATTTAGCTTACTTAAAATTGTAAAACGTTTAAACTGATTACGTGCGTACGTAATACTGTAAAACGTAGACCATGACCTCTGATGGCATTCTAAAAGCTTAACGCAAAATGCTAAAGTGTGTAATCTGTTTATGCACTCAACAATTTGCGTATTTTCTCACCACCTCAGCTCCGTGGAATAGAAAACACTGCTCTAATGAATTTACCGCGATAATGACGCATTAATGGCCACGACCTAAGTAGTTAATACAATTTCATCGTATTGGCCTACACGAACACGACCGGCGAATACAACCTGGCCAATGGAAATATCCAGTGGCGTGGGGTAATATTCTAAAATTGGTTACTACAAAAACTCTGGGTAACCGTGCTGTGATTAAATTGAATGAAAGAGCTTTTCCAACTAACGAGGGTACACACAAAAACAAATTTAATTTGCGTATGCATATTTTAGTGTTTGTCCAAATCACCGCTGATGAGGATAGCTACTGGAAATCACAAATCCAATTATTGTAGGTTTGAGGCCTACTTGACGGTCAGTCATGCAGTTTATGCTCCCTGCCAAATGCATGCAATTTTTGGGTTAAACAATCAATAAATACGGTACATAAAAAATATATGAACAACATGTGCTGCTGTGCTGTTGTTTTGATTGCCGATGGGAACGATTTTCAATTTTCAGCGCAGTGCTGTTCACTAAAATTTTTATTGGTATATGCGGGATTGAAAGCGTATTGCTGGTCATAATAAATTCCATTCTGCTGCTTTTTAGAGTTTATGAGCGCCAATCAGAGTGTGAATGCCATGGGAGTGATTAAAATATCAACAGACATACGTTTGGTTTTTTGATAGAAAAGCACTTTAAGCAGCAATGCCTGGAAGCGTCGTACATTCTTCAAAAGGACTTAAATTCATTTGGTTTCACTATGTCACATGGGCCATACGCACAAGAGTGTACATCCTCAATTGGAAATTAATTCACAAAAATCCCAAGGACTATCTGCCCTGCAGTGTCGCAGAAGACACTCTTTTGCAGGATGGCTCTGTGATATAGGATTTGAACGTTGCTTCGTTTATGACAGCTTAAAAGGAGCAATTTCTGTTGAAACTCATTTTAAATAAGTATGTTTATACTGTACCAGCATCGAGTATGTTCGTTTCTCTCTCTTGAACAACACAGAACGAGCACTCATTACAAGCGTATTTGTTATTCGTTCCTTCCTTTATTCGAAATCCTGTTAATGGCTTTTTTATTTGCATCTTATTTGCATGCAATGTGTCGTCCATATGTGTAGCATTTGCTTCTCGTTTAAAGCTTATAAATATGCCGATTTGCTTGTAAGTCTGGAGAGCTTTGAATGGCTTTTTGATAATTTTAAAATGTGTATCACACTTAAGTTTACGGGGTGTTTTAAGTTTCTTTTCGAGTTCTTCTTTGTGTGGCGATACAACCCGGTGTCTCAGCTAACAAGCCTTTCTTAGCCGTAGTAGTTCGTTGAGTTCCCTCTTCACGTGTGTGCGCCACTTTAGAAACAAACGTCTTCTGTTACGTTGTCCCACAAGCAAGGTGTCGACAAATTGCACGAATTAAAAGAAGGGCTCGTGTAGTCTTTCTGACACACATGCAAAATGTCCGATTCGATAAGACACAACAAACGCAGACATTTAATACGATACCACTCAACCCCTCAAGCCGCTCAACGTTCTCAACTTCAAACCAGTCATTCATAATTTCGTATGATGTCGCAGTCTTTGACAAGAACTCACCTTATTCATACTAGGTCCACCCTCCGTGACAAAACGGACTATCACAGGTCGTTCACTTCCCGCAACGAAACCGAAGCCCATGCTGGCGCTTCGCTTAAGGGTCGCAACCCTGGGCTCCGGTGGATTTTCATCCCACCGCACGCAGTCCGGAGCCTCATAGGTAGATGTTTTGTTAAGGTGACTGTGAAAATGAAGAAAAAAGAATATATTATTGTCAAATCGATTATTCAGGGCGTGAAAATACTCACTTTATGAAATAGGGACGACCCTTTGAGTCAACAGCTTTTTCCCATCCATATGGCAGATCATCGCATTGGCTCCAATTCTCGCATGGTGGCAGCCATCCTGATGAATGTGAATTGTGGCTGGCAAAGGAGAATAAATTAAATAAAAATATCATACAATGGGGCACAAAATCGATGGAATATTCGATGTGAGGAAATGTAACATAGAAAACACAAAACTTATTTACTAAACTAAGGCGTGAAACGCCGCGCAACTTGGGAAAAAGACATGTAAACTTTTGTTGAAAATATGGCTCGCTACTTGAATAAATATTTTGATAACTTTGATGGCCTGTAAATAAGTGCATAGTATATATGTATATTAAGAAACACGGGTTATCGAAGAGTACTTAGACATAAAACTAAAAAAGCTACATGGGAATTTCTCCGAAGACCGACATTTTCCGCTCTCAGACCACTGTGATTTTAAGGGCTGTCTTAAAATATTGTACAATATTCCTAGATCGGATTTCTTCTGTTTATTGTTTTGAATCTTTTCTAGCAAGGCGTTGGCAATCGGTCGGCATGCGATTCATAGTTTCCTTAGCCTGGCCACAATTCCTACAGATTTCTCCATTGGTGATACCCATTTTATGGAGGTGACAATTACATGCTACGTGCCCTGTAAGTGCTCCACATAGCACTCTTAGGTCAGGCCATCTAGAGATTTTTTCGTTTGGGATTGGAGTTTTGTTCCACGAACCCCTTTAAGTGTTTAATAAACTGGTTCATTTGTTTGTTTGTTTCGGCATATAATCAGCTTTATGACAGCGTGCACAGAGACGAGCTATACAATGCCATGCATTGTCAGGTTGTGCAGGATGACGATAGAGAACTCTCGCTGCTCCATCAAGGTCGGTAACGAACTCACCGAGACCTTCAATGTCAAAAAAGGTTTTAGACAAGGCGACGCGCTGTCATGTGACTTCTTTAACATCATTCTGGAGAAAATCGTGCGAAACTCAAACGCCAACACAAGAGGCACGATCTTCCAGAAGTCCGTACAATTGCTAGCATACGCGTACGACATTGACGTGATTGATCGAACACAGCGAGCCGTCAATGAAGCGTTTGCTGATATTGAAACGGAGGCTGCAAAAATGGGTTTAACAGTGAATGAGGGCAAAACTAAGTACATGCTGTCATTGAGAAAGGACACACAACATCGACGTCTCGGCCAGAACGTCACCGTAGGCAGCTTTAACTTCGAGGTAGTTAAGGACTTCGTCTACCTCGGCTCCCAGGTAAACAGTACAAACAACATCAGTACCGAGATTAAACGCAGAATAACTCTTGCCAACCGCTGTTTCTTTGGACTCCAGAGGCAATTGAGTAGTACAGCTCTCTCTCGAAGGACCAAGCTAACACAATATAAGAGCCTCATCATCCCTGTCCTGCTCTATGGCGCAGAAGCCTGAACAGTCTCAAGAGCAGATGAAGAAGTCCTTGGTCTTTTCGAGAGAAAAGTTCTGCTTTCCATCTTTGGTCCTGTTTGCGTTGATGGTTTTTGGAGAAGAAGATACAACCTAGCCTAGTCAGGCGTCTACGGATTCAGCGCCTAAGATGGCTAGGCCATGTAGAGCGCATGGACAACACTGCTCCATCCCGAAGAGTCTTCGACTCCGAAGAAGTGGGACAACGCAATAGAGGACGCCCACGAAACCGATGGCGCCAACAAAAGGAGAAGGACCTCAACCAAATTGGTGCGCGTAATTGAAGACAGCTGGCTAAAGATCATGCCAGCTGGAGAAGCTTGTTAACGGAGGCCCAGGTCCACCCCGGACTATAGTTCCACTAGAAGAAGAAGAAGACATAATCAGACTGTCCAAGAGTTGAATGTGCATTTAGCGTTTTAAAAATCGCTTGGTTGTCTGACAACTAATTGAGTTGCTTGCGGTTCTAATCAACTTGTACGCGCCCTATTCTACGTGTGTATCCGCCTGTTGCAACATCCCAGTGCTTCAGAGTCAAAGCGACCAGATAAGAATGAAAGGAAAAATGTCAATAAAACAACAACAACGCGTGATAAAGCGTCTTAAATGTTGGCCTCGAATTTGTCCATAGTGATTGACTTCTTAGGGTAAACAAAGGACTTCACGTAGTCCCGAGTGGTGTCAAGTGGCAAGATCCCGCCGTACAACATAGAAGTATGATTTATAGCGCCATCTTGTTGGAACCACAGCTTGGATAGATATTGTTGTTGTAGAGCTCTGGCAACAGAAAGGCGCTTCTGAGGCTATTAACGGAGTCTCCATCCTCATTTCAAAAGAAATATGGTGTCCTCCTTTGTAGCGTAGTGGAATACATAAAATAGGAGCAAATAGCCTTTTTGAACATATTCGCGGTGAAGGAGAAGACAACGACTGTACAATGAGTTTAGTCAGAGCTGGTTCCGACCAGGAGGTTACTTGAGTACCCGGGTCTGTGGGACAATGGCACAGAGGACTCATTAATGCAGACTCGATCTACTTAGGTGCAAAATTGGAGACAGTTAGCGCAGAAGCGCGCTTTACCTACAGACACTTGTAAGTTGATGGTCACATTTAAAAAAGAAGCTGATTTAAACTAATGTATATAGTTAAGGCCACCCTCAAAATAGGTACGTAGGTAAGCAAGTGTATGGGTGCTCTGACGACCTTACGGCCATATCTCCTTTGTACCAGCGGACTGGATCCATTGTGCATTGTACTACTGTGATACCTTTTCGAACCGGAACCTTAAGCAACAAGCATATTTAGCCAGTGTGATCTCTGGCTAACTGCAATGAAAGTTGATTAAGGTCGTTCTCTATTAGAAGACCCCTTACACTCCGACATCCTCAGTTGCGTTGTTCTACAGATTTAGATTCGAAGACCTTTCGTATTCCAAAAACCCTGCAGATACATACGTAATTCTTTTCATTTTAACCATAATAAGAAATCCAGCTATAAATAGAAGTGGTTTTGCAAGAACAGCTCTATTTTCTTAGTTAAAGCTGGGCATTCGGAGAGCGGCTGCCGGACAGATTACATTTCTTTTTTGCCTCTCCACCATTTGTACCTTCCACACACAGATCACTTCGAAGGTCCATTATGTTGCAAATCTCGACTAAGGCAGACTATCCTGGAAAGATTTCCATTTCTGAATGAATTTCGAGATTCTCCTGACGTCCGTCTTGGATGTGACCGGAATTGTGTCATCTCCCATTTCATCCGTACATAGTCTATAGACTCGTTGAAAGGTAAACCTAATCGACAGTGCAGTGGTCTGTGGGGCCTTTAAATTTACTTGTATCGATGATTAGTGAAGTTCAATAGTTCTTTTGCTTTCGACATTCTTGGTAGTTTTTTCAAGATATCCAGAATATATCTTCATTCAATTGGACAGACAGACGCACACACAAAAAATTCAGAACCCCTTTAACCAGCGGCTTGAAAGTGCAAAATATTCCAAAGCAAATTCGGTCCAACCCTTTCCCATCCAGTAAAATGAAAATAAAACATCTGCGCATTCCTGAGTATTTGAAAATACACAGACGTCTTTTCTTGATAAATTCCAAATATTTATATAGAACACAACCTTTCCCTCGTTTCTTCAACGAGTGCTATATTTGTACGCATAACTTATTTAGCTCCCACATTGACCTAAAAACGCGCGCGAATTTGGAACAACAAAACAATGGCTATTTAAGAACATTTGCACACAGCTTAATGTTACAGACGCAGAGGGGCTGAAAAGCGCGCGACAAATGTTCCACTCTGTCGATTTTCAATTAAGCACTTCAAAGTGCCGATAAGATATGCTTCGCAGCGAGAATTTCCCATGAAGACTAAGTGAAGAGCCTCAATGTAAATTCGTAAACCAGCATAAACAACGAAACGAGCATTGAGCAATTTCTTGTACGGATACACGCTGATGTGTGCATATCCAAGAGAACTAACTTTTTTTTCTTTACATCGCCAGCTGTAATTAAACTTGTCTTACCCATATCGCAAAGTATGTGCACACAAGCACACCATTGTGCAATAAAACACTTTTGTCGAAATAAGAAAACACACTAAATGCTTGTTGCTGTTGCGGAGGATATGAACTTGGGGCATTAAGCGGCAGAAGCTTATCGAGGGTGTTTATTTAAAGGCAACGAAACGTTTTCAATGTGAGCCGTTCCCCTCTGCTTGTCAAAACATTCTTTAAGTAAACCTGTACGAAGGGGAACACACGCTGCCGTAGCAAGGAAGTGCTTTGTCGAACGTATATACATGTGTACCTGTTTAATTGTTTTACCCTCAGAGGTTAAATTGTTTGTAATTTAAAAGTGTTGTGAACTTCACACCTCCCTTAGACGACAGAGGATGTTGTGTGTGTTGTTGAGTTGTACGGAAATATGACAGAGGAAACTTTTTGTCGATCTTGGGAATTATGTTCGAAAGTGAAATAAACGAGTTTTAAATTTTAAAAGGGAAATATATTAGCTACTTCGACTGATTTCAAGCAGATGATGGCAAGTTCTTAAAATCTTTGAGCTGAGCAGAATAGGTTCGATTCGACAAATTTAGGCAATTATGTCCGGTCACCTCTTTTGTGGTGTCGAAAGTAAATTTAAGCAGGACTCATTTTTGGTTTTGATCCCGATCAAATTTTTGTTTAAATACACTTTTTGGATCTTGCCATTATGAACGGAATGTAATAATGGCAGTTTTTACATTTCCATTATTGAGTAGTCGCTTCTTTGAAAGGAAAGGAAATGCTTCGACGGTTTGAGCACGTGGTACGAATATCGCAATGATCACGACGTCAGAGGCCTGCTTTAAATGCGTTGTTTTCAGCCGTTTGCTGGACCCAGGACGAGGTGCTTGGACCAAGTCCAAAAACTCGCTTAGTTACGCCTGGGCATAACTCTTGATGAGTTAAAGTCGATGGCGGAGGATCGAGTGGCCTGGAGATCTCTAGCGTGTACCTTACCCCTCCCCCAACGACTCCTTTAGTGGGTCATGTGAGTCAGAAGATGATGATGCTGATGATGAGTATCAGTCCGTGACTCGACAGAGGTGGGTTCGTGAATTATGAAAGCTGCTCGATTCGGGGATCGAGTCTAGTATCCGCGGAAAATCGGTTAGTATTCAGATATAGCGATGACTGTGGCAATATCTTCTGCATCGTCATCTTTGCACGTATCCCATAATTGACGTGGGCTTGAAGGCTGACATATCGAAATGATCAAAGCGAAAAGTGTACGAACTTGATTGGCAGGCTAAGCTAAGCTTTTGCATAGTCTAGCGTCTGATTCCAGCGATTGTCATGTTCGAGCAATTGCATCTATTGACATTTTCGGAGGTTTTTGAACACTACACTGTAGCACTCAGGCTCAAAAACTGGTCCATTGTACTAACAGGCAGCAACCTACATTTAAAGAAATTTCATGGTCTTTCGGAGGAATACCAGCAGGCGCTTCTGTGATGAGGAGCCTACATCATCGGCTCTCACCTCATCAGCAGCAAATAACTTCCACCTGATCTGAGCAAAGGCGTGTTCTGCAGTGTCGTCGTCTTCTCCACAGGCGTCGCAGACGAAGGCCAAGCACATTTAGGTGTTACGCGAAGGTGTAGTGGTCCGTTAGTACGCTGGTAAGTCGTCTGCATTCTTTTCTGTTTAGAGATAACAAGAATGCCGCGGATTTCTTACAGACGTTTGGGAGCATGCACTTGGTTTGTCTACATCCTGGAGAGTCATACCGCATCCGGTTGTGCTTTCGAGAAGCCCAGCCATCGATGGAAGCCCTAACCGAGGATGCGGGTAGTCCCAATGCAGGTTCGCTTCCTAAGAGTATCTCCTCTGATCTTTGTCTAGCAAGTTGATCGGCGATCTCATTTCCCGTGATTCCAGATAGGCCCGGGACCCAGATAAGTCTTAGCGAATTGAACCTACCGATTCAGAGAAGACTTGTATACCTGGACTATCCCGGAAGTGGTTAAATGATTGAGTAGGGCTTTAAGCACATCGGACTTTTCCACTGGCTGCGTTCTCTGCTTTGAATCGCAAATGAAAATAATCTACACAAAGCGTCGTTGCAGTTCACATATCGGCCCATTTGAAATTTCATGATTTAATCTCGTTCAACGGCAATAACCGCCATTTCGCTTTCTTAACTGAAAAAAGAAGTTTGCGCGCCTACAGCGCCATCTGTTGAGAATTTCCCGACTCTTCTTTTTTTCCTAAACATTCGCTTATGCGGTTAAATTTTTTTTAAAGTTTTAAGCATCCGAACAAACCACTATTAATTTTTATATAAACAGCTGCAAGCATCTACCAGCTGGCATGACGAAAGAGTTGCTTAGGTTTTGGAAACCTATTATGATACCTTTTAGGATAATTTCTTCATTCCACTGGCACCACAAACTTTTGCCCATATTCGTTCGACAACATTCTGCTTCACAGAGTTAACATAAAATGGTCAACGAACGTTGTTCACTTAACAGTGCCCTGGCAGACAGCTAGTTCAAGCTTAAGTTCAAGTACTCCTTGGGTCGTTGACCTTATGCAACGAATAAGCTAAAGTCATTAGTCCAGCCTAAACCCTAAATAAATCTCAGGAAAAATAATTTATTTACAAAAAAAAACACCGAGGGAAAGGATTCATAACAGGCACCATTTATTAAAATCCCCCAAGTAAGCATTTCTATGTCGGTAGACTTACACAAGCGCAGAGAATACTGCAAGAACAAACAAACACATTACAATGAGTGAAAACAAGTGGAACACTAGGAGCACCACCGCCGTGAAGTTTATTTAAGTTTCTCCTTCCTTGACATATTTAAATGCGTTCTGTGAGTCAAAACAAAACAAAACAAAAAATAATAGAAATATATCTATGTATGTATATGCATGTATATAAACATCATTACAAAGTTTAGATTCACCTTTTCATAAAGTGTGCACAACTTTTACTCTTGCCATAGTTGGCTAAACTAAGAGACCAGGACAAACCACTCGGTGAATAAAATTTGAATATATAAGGTTGTCAAGAGCTGTGGGGGTGACAAGAGGCTCAGCCAGCAGACCATTGCTTGTCAGCTGCTATTTAAGGAAATAAATGCACATACATTCGTTGTGCATATTCATGCATACGCGCATACACCTATATGCTCGCATATAAGCAGGAAGTGGAGTCCTGTTTGTTTAGTAAATTTGGACTTAAGTATGTACCTTGTACATGTGCACTGGTTTGTGCGGCACTTATGAGCGGTTGTGCGAGTTTGTTTGAAACTTAACAGCTTGCTTTGAATAATTTGATAGAGTAAAAATTGGATCACATCACGAGGTGACTTCCTCCCCAGAGAGCGGATACGAAGGCGGGTGTCGAAAAGTTTTCGCTGCTTGGTTTTATGCATTCGTAAAATGGTTTCGTTATTTCGATTTGTTTGAATTTCGCCTTTATTTCAGGATAATTATGTGCCAACATTCGTTTTGATATTTGCCAACGAGGGTTATTTTTGTGAGCTCTTCATTTCGGTGGTTTTCATTTGCATCCAGATGGGTAAGTTTTAATGTCATTTAGCCTCGATTGAAGTGAGTAGAGCATGTAGAGCGTAAGTACAGCTCAGCTCCGGCTGGGGGACAAAGCTGCAAAGGACGGCGAGAGTTAAGTTGGCCAACAAGAGTTGAAAGGGATTTCAAAGCAGCTGTTGCACAAGTCTGTCAGTTGCCTCCAACATGCACCACTCATCGGAAAATAATTATGAATGAGGGTTACCATCGAGATAAATCCTTTCAGTAGATCTCACGTTTCTATAGGTTGGCTATGATGGAAATGTGGCTATTAACTTCACCCATGCTGTAAAGAGATGATTTCATATTACGGACCGAAAACCCACTACTGATTGGTGCATCCGCAACCTAACGCAGATGTGCACCAGAAGCATGCCATCCAGATGTGGTAAGACGGTGTGGTATTTATAATACGGTACTACATGTTCCTCCTCGAGTAATTCCCCGTGTTGGTGACTAAAATTGGTCTATATGTCTCATATGTCAAGCGACTTAACGCTGTTGGTGTTTCAAAACAATTTAGTCACATTTATGAAGCACGGTGATGGGTATTTTGACACAAGAATGCATGTGGAGACCATCCATTGATAACCCCATATTGTAAAATGATAAAATGTGATATCTGCAACATAGTGATGGACCTTCAAACTGCATACTTATACAACATTTTTGGTGAATATGCCAGCACACCGACATTTCAACGCTTAAATTTCTCATATGGTCTCTGTACGTCTGTGAAAGCTAACTCAAGATGATCATCTCCCTTTAGGTTGGTTGTAATAAAAATACATACTATATGTATTTCAAGGAATAAGTTGTCACTTTATTTAAGGCATTCATTAAAAAAAATACCTAATAAAAATGCGAAAAAATATAAGCCTTTATAAAAAAGATAAACTTTTGGCCGCAGGCTTTAGGTAATGCACCTCTCTTTGACATTGTGAGGATCATCTTGTTATCGAGTCGCAGGATATGTGAAAATTCGAACTGCATTGACTATGCATGACAGCAGTCGGCAATTGCGTTCATAACAGCAAAGCGACAGTCTAACTGCGATCAAGTTGGCAGTTAATTTAGTTTTGTTCTAGGATTGCAGCGAAACCGAAACGTAGACGTCTTCGTACAAAAATGTTTCCTAAAACTATCATCCGGAAATTCTCTGATTACTTTAAGGAAATTTCTGTTTTTTGGAACACGTCTTCACCTCCAATTCTTTTCATTTAAAAGCCTCTTTTCTTTCGTATTTTGCTATTGTTACTTTCTTATATTTTCAAAACTTGGTCTTGGCCTTGTATTTTTTTTAAACATTGTGCACAATATTTTATTTGTCAATAGTTAAACGTTACTCAAACACAAACTTGCAAACTTGCAGCAGTATTTGTGTTCATAAATGCATCGAGAAAATATTTTGTGGATTGCAGGGGCAACAACCCAAGTCATCGCGGACGCTAGACCATCTCCAGAACCGGTCGCAGGACTGAGAAGTAAGTAATAACTAAAAAAGGGTGATTTTTTAAAAGCTATAGGAAAGTTTTTCAAAAAAAAAACACATAAAATTCAGAAAAATGCATGAAATCTTTATTTGAATCGATAGTACGGTCCATATAATTTAATGTTTGAAGATTATTTCATGCAAATGTTGACCTTGACTGCGCCTCAAATTGTCCATCCGCTTAGTCCAATTTTGGCATACTCTTTCCAACATTTCGGCCGGTATCTCACGAATAAATGCTTCAATGTTGTCTTTCAATGCGTCAATTGAAGCGGGCTTGTCTGTATAGACATGAGCTTTAACATAGCCCCACACAAAATAGTCGATCGCACGATCTAGGCGGCCAATTGACCGGTCCCGAACGTGAAATAAAATGTTCACCGAACTCGCCCCTCAATAAGTCCATTGTTGCGCGTGCTGTGTGGCATGTGGCACCGTCTTGTTGAAACCACATGTCATGCAAGTCAAGCTCTTGCATTTTGGGCGAAAAAAATCTCACGGTAGCGCTCATCATTCACAGTTACGTTACGATTCGTTTCATCTTTGAAGAAGTACGGTCCAATGATACCACCAGCCCTTAAACCGCACCAAACTGTGACTTTTTCTGGATGCATTGGTAGCTCTTGCAATGCTTCGGCTTCTGGCTGATATTCACTCCAAAATCGACAATTCTGCTTATTTACGTACTCATTGAGCCAAAAATGAGCTGACCATAAAATGGAAGAAGGGCGCGATGAACTTTCTTAACAGAGCACGCATTTTGATAATAAAATTCAATAATTTGCAAGCGCTGTTCGTTTGTAAGACGATTCATGGTTAAATTATAGACCAAACTGAAGATGTTTGACAGTGAAACAAAACACGAAACGTGCGTCAGCTGTTTAAACCAGTGTTGCCAAAAAGATATTAGCTAAAAAATCACACTTTAATAATGGGGAACATGGAAATCTCGTGACTGGCTGGCCGTCACATATGAATGCTGATTACAATGAGCGAAGGTTTTCCATACATTGAATTTCGATCATTATTCCGGTCTAGCGATGAAGTGACTTAAACATGTTACAGCTTTATATAATCATCTTCTTTACTATGACGATTTAGAATTTGAAAATAGTTTGTTCGAGTAACTACAAAACTGTATGCACCGGTTTATATAACCAATTTTCAAAAAAAAAATAATCCTTGTTGTCGCCACCTCGCAAGAATTCTTGTATGGAATTTTGTATGTTGTACGAAGCTTTCTATTGAAGTTCTTTTTAACATTATCTTATCGATTATTTGTTGAGTGTTGTTCTTTTATGTCCATACCAAGGTTCATGTCAAACCGAGCAGGACATGCTAGAGTGGGGCTAGACCGTCCAATTGGAAGTTCAGTGTTTGTGACTAGGAACGAAACCTCCTCGGATCATAAGGAGTTTTATATTGAGTGACTATTGCTTATAAAAATATTATCATAAACTGAGTGTACCAAAGAAAATGTATATCAAAGAAATATATATTTATGTATTTAAATGGATTTTATGGACAGATCAATCAACAGTTTATTATCCGTTGACTCCTCATTGGATACAAAGTCTAACAGTAAAGATGTCCACAAGACTCATTGTGAACAATTAACATGCAGTCCAATCACAATCTCTGTATTTTCTTTGCAAAACATTACCCCCGTTTTAAGTAGTTAATTATTATTGCAATTCGACAACTAACTTCGTAATGTGCTGGATTTATGATTAATCCAGGCTTCTGTATTCAGCTTTTCATACATTTACCAACACATCTCTTGATTAACATATATCTAGTCTAGGAAATAACTCGATAACAAGAGCCGTATCTTTGACAATCAAATTAATACAAGTGAAAACGAACTACGGGTGTTTTTTAGAGGTATAGAACCAACACTATTTTAACTGGCGGCCATTTTGTCAGATGTCAAGCGATTTATTTTTAGTTTGGTTTTGGCATTTGTTGGTTAGCATAGCATAGTTGGCATAGCAAGGCGTAGATTCGGTGAATGGGCGAATTTTGTTTAGCGATGAAGCTCACTTTTGTTTGAGTGGATACGTTAAAAAACAAAACTGTCTCATTTGGAGTGATGATAATCCTCAAGTGTATGTTGAGACACTGTTACATCCACAAAAACAGACTGTTGGTGTGCTTTATGGGTTGGTGGAATAATTGGTGCGTACTTCCTTAAAAACGTTGCTGGCCAGAACGTTACAGTCAATGTTAACGGCTATAGAGCCATGATTACTAACTTTTTCGTTCATAAATTGAAAACCCATGATGTGCAGGAGCTGTGGTTTAAACAAGACGGCCCAACATGTCACACAGCTCGTGCCACAAACAAATTATTGAAGTAAAGGTTTGGTAACCGTATAGTTTCACGTTAAAGACACGTGAATTGACCTCCAAGATCGTGCGATTTAACGCCGCTTGACTATTTTCTGTGGGGATATGTGAAGTCGCTAGTCTAAGCTGATAAGCCCGAAACTATTGACGACTTGGGACCTGGAAGACAACATTCGCCGCATCATTGCCTATATAGAACCACAAAATGTTGGAAAAAGTCATCGAGAATTGGAACTCCAGATTCGACCACGTCCGAGCCAGCCGTGGCGGTCAGATGCCAGAAATCATATTTAAATTATAATGTCAGAAGATTTACTTGCTGGGTTTGATCGGAAAACGTATTCTGTGTAAACAGAAAAAATTACTTTCACCATTCTTTCCATTATTAAATTGTTAATCCAAAATGTAGCTTTAATTTAAGACCACAACCGCAAATTTCTCTTTCGAAGAAAATTTCACAGTTGTCAATGATAGGTTATGGATCTATTTAGATTTAATACTAGCTATCGCTTAAAATTTATTGGTTTATTGGTTTCTTGTCCCTCTTCTTTAAAGACCTACCCGATTGATTAGCTGCTCAAGAGCAACCCAAGATACGATCATCTTTTTTGAGACGAAACCTATTGTTTCATCAATACAAACAGTACATACATATGTATTCCTTTCCTTTTACTCTTCCAGTCATTCCAGAATTTACAGGAATTGAGAAGTAGTAACAGAAAGGAATCGTAATATAAATTAAAACATCTCTCTTCAATAATCAAAATCGAATTACAGTCACTAAAGAAGTTATTTAAAGTCTCCACCATCAACCGAATGAATGTAAAAGCAATTGACTCACTTGCAGTAGTATAATCTGCCATCCTTGCTCGTGTGCACGGTCCAGCCCTGTTTCAGTTTTTCCTGCAGAACATCGATATGTCTTCTGATTTCGTCCCAATTTGATCCTAACAACGTTGTCGTTGCTCCTGCAGTCTCCTTTGTTAAATCGTCTCCCGCTGTTATGATTACATTTCCTGCAGATACACTATTGTTATAGTGCTGTAGTGGTGAGTGGTGCTTTAATTGTGTTAACGGCGCCTTAGCCAAGCCATTTTCGATTTGTGACTTGGACGAAGACTGCGGTGGCTGGGCCTCATTAATAGCATGCCCCGAAGGCAATAGCATTTCGTTAGTACATCCGCTTCAATCTGAAATTGTATGCAAAAGTAGATGTTGATGAACAATTTTGAATATATTTTTAAATTAAATAAAATAAAGTTTGTAGTCTAGTTTCAAAATTTAGCTTCAACTTGGATCTGGCTTATGTTCTGCATGCATTATCGCACACCACCCATTCCATTGATTGCAATGGTATCGCTACATAAGGCTAATCCCACTTTCGTTAAGTAATCGACACCTATTCAGAAGTTCATCGGAACAATCACAACTATGTACAACGGTCGGCTTATTTACTTGCATTGTTTGATGTTCGTTAATTGCTTGTAAGTCTTACACTACAACACCACTGCTGGGGTGGGATTGATTTAATCCAGGGCAACGACATCACACCTAGAATCACAAAACAAATGCCTACGAGTCTCCCATTAGCCAAGAAAGCATTACCTATCTGCACACACACACCCCGATGACAGAGAAAAAGGATCAAACAATAAGAACGTAATTGGATTCGGATTAAATGCAAATGTGCTCCTTCTGCCAGTCGCATCGATTCGGAAAACAAAAGCCAGTGAGAAATGGAAAATGAAAAGTGTAAGCATTGAAATGTGTGTGCACATTAAGTAAATTAAAAGGATCAGTGTCTGCCAGTGTTAATGTCTCTCTGCTTACGAACTGAGCTTTGATTTAATTATTCACATGCACGTGCACGCTCGCAGTACCACAATTGTATCTGTTGCTTTGGGAACTGTGACTGCAGTGTGATTTTCCACCTACATTGCAGTTATTTCAAAATGCAGTGGAAATTGTGCTCTCGTGTGTTAAGCTAAGTTAAGGAGAATGGAGTTTATTGTTACGATGCATGCGTTAGAAAATCAACTGTTTTAGGTTGACTTCAGTGAACTTCGTTACAACGGGGGATCACAGATGGAAAATTTGTGTTAATTTTTTAATTTAAATAATAGATTAAAGGTCTTAACGGTTTTCTGATATTGGCATTCTGAATATCCCATTTGACGACTAGTACAGGGTGACCAGATACGAACTAAAAGAAAGTAAATTTAAATAAAACAACAACGGTGTGGGATATTAATTTGATTCTAGCTTTGTTTTGAAGTTACATTCACGTAATTATGTTGGCAGTTACGCTGACAGTGCCTCAAAACTGAACTTTTGAGGACACGGTTCAATATGTGCAACATTTGCTTCGTAGACTAAGAGTTGGCGTGGTTGGCTTCTTAGCGTAGACTGAGGGCTTGACGTAGACCCACATACAATAGTGCAGACTCAGGGTCGCGGCGGCTGTTTTATGAACCGTAAAATAAGCCGCGCTGTCTCTCCGGCTATACCCAACTCTACTGATCGGTGCCAATTTTCTTTCGGCGTTTTTCGTCATTTCTGAATCTGCCGGCAATAATCTCTGTCTGGTTAATGGCCTAAGGTCCAAGAGAGTGTACTCAATCTAAAAGTTTTCCAAGGTGCGATTAATTGTCTGTACACTGAAGCCATGGTGACGAAATTCACGTTCCGTATTTACAACCGAGCCGCAGCGGCGAGGGTGAAACAATGCGTGAATAAATGACAAAGGCCACTGAATGTTTTGACAACTTGATATCATTGGTAACATTGACATATGCTAAAACTTAAGAATTCGAAAAACTATCCTTGCTATCTGGTCGCCCTTTAATAAAGGGTGACCCATAATTCACGAAAAAAGAATTTTGCGTCATTTTGTAGTCTATGATGCCAACGCAAACAAAAAATAATGTGACAGCTGACATATCGGGGTTAGTAAAAATGGAGCGCTATACGAAAAACAACGCATTTTTGTTGTAGAGCAATATCTTAAAAATAATGAAGGTTTGTCAGCTGCAGTCCGCCATTTTCGTACAAAATATGGCCGTCATAGTGATTGTTACCATTAACTGTGAAGAGAATAAACACTCTGGGGATCCTGTCGCAAGTCGATCAACAGAAACCATAGAAGCAGTTCGCGAGAGTATTGCTGACAGTCCATAAAATTCAGCCACATTTATGCGAAACGGTCATAGAAAATGTTCATACTTGCCGGCAAAGCTGTGGCCAAGCCATTTATCCTATGTGCTATTCCGTACATAACACAAATCTGTATGTATATATTGATTGATAGATTATCAATAAAAAAATATAGGCTTTCTTATTAAAAAGTTATGGGATACCCCCTTTATAATAAAAAATGTCTACAACGACGAAGGGGACACGAATGCTTTCAAAAACACTGAACTGAATAAATCACGATTTTGATGAACAAAAAAGTCCTCGTGGTCAGGCTAACAACTCTTCGGAATTGCACGCTTTTGTCTCACGTGAGGTTGAAAGCTGTGATTAAAAATTGTATCTGCCCGCTTTGGGTGAGAAGAGAAGCAACTGTTACTGACATCAAAATAGTCGTTCAAACTTTAATTCCTTAACAATCGCCTTTCATGTAGTTCCAACCCATGCAACTCACATCTGTCACAACAGAATTACAAATAATCTACTGCATTCACGATTGAACAATGAACGATGTTTAAAAATAAAAAATTTCAGCGAAAGCCACATCGTTGACTTTTTTTCCCGTTTTATTTAAATTTGTAAAATCCATCAACCCGAAACCATTTCCTTTCAAAATTAATTGAATAATTTACACTCAATTGTGGTTTATTCTCTCAAAATTACGCTCGTTACAATATTTACAAACAATTTTCCGTCATGTGCTGTAGCAGGATAATATCACTAAAAATTAATTAAAAACGAGTTAAAACAGCTTTATCTACTTACTGCACACACCGAGGCATCTATCCGCTTTGCCCCGTTTCGTCCTGTTCACCCATATGTTCGTTCATGCGTATCTACTAGCTCGCATATTCGTGCTGGCAGTTTGTCTGCGAATTCGGGTGGTGTGAAAATCAATATTTGG
Source organism: Eristalis pertinax (assembly GCA_907269125.1). Classification (NCBI taxonomy): domain Eukaryota; kingdom Metazoa; phylum Arthropoda; class Insecta; order Diptera; family Syrphidae; genus Eristalis; species Eristalis pertinax. Next base: position 114,752,178 of record OU026145.1, on the reverse strand, counting down.
TAATTATCAGTCTATTCCACTGGCAACCATTTGTCGTGTGCTTGCTCGCACACGGATAAAAAGCTTTCTCGTGACAGTAAGTATTTCTGTGCCCAGCTTTGGGTGGCGTTCAAGTGGAAGTGGTATTTATGAAATATGTTTTTTTTTTGTTTTTAATTGAAGTGTGGTTTATTTTTGACAAGCATCAGAAGATTAGTGTGCAATGGGGATGGGATTATAGGGTTCAGCGAATTCGGAATTAGGACGGTTAGGTTGTAGTTGCTGTTTTCCATGAAGGAGGGAGCTCACAGCTCAGAGAAAGGACTTTTTTATACAACTCTTAATTTAAAGAAAAATAAATACACTTTTATTAGTTATTGTCTTCTAACGCATTTATTGCGTTGCCTCACTTCATCTAAAACTTTTATTTATAATGATATTTATAAAATGTGGGCTTTCTTCGACAAATGCAGTTTTTAAAGCAACAAGTTCTAATTGTGACTATAGACGAATCAGATCCAAGCCCAAAATAGCGATGAAATACGGACAAAGAAGAGACGGTACGTCGATGTTCGTACGAGTCCAATGACTGCGATATTGTTGTCTTAACGCTCGCTTTTGGAATCTATCTAGCAGGTGCAGGGTGGTCTTGGGGGCACCAGACGAGATATGAGCGTTGTAGTCAAGATTGCGGCGGATATACACCTTTTAAATTAAAGCCAAATCAGAGCAGTTGAAATATTCCTTGCAACGATTAGCATCCTTTATACAAATTTTTTTTTTCTGTTTGTTTGAGGTGTTTTTGACGCTAGACTGGAGCACTCAGACTCAAAACTGGTAAGTGGGCTGTCAGTTATAGTGCCGTTAATTTGATCCCAACGGCAAATGGTGACTGGACCAGATTTAAAAACCAGATAAAATCGTTTATTTCACAAGGATTCGAACCGGGGACCCCTCTAAGCAAGGGCAGGCACTCAACCAACTGCGCCATCCAGTACATCATCCCTTATAAAGGGTGATTTTTTAGCTATTATCTTTTTGGCAACACTGGTTTAAACAGCTAAAGCACGTTTCGTGTTTTGCTTCACTGTCAAACATCTTCAGTTTGGTCTATAATTTAACCATGAATCGTCTTACAAACGAACAACGCTTGCAAATTATTGAATTTTATTATCAAAATGCGTGCTCTGTTAAGAAAGTTCATCGCGCGCTTCTTCCATTTTATGGTCAACTCATTTTTGGCTCAATGGGTACGTAAATAAGGTAAGTAAATAAGAATTGTAGATTTTGGAGTGAATAACAGGCAGAAGCATTGCAAGAGCTACCAATGCATCCCGAAAAAGTCACAGTTTGGTGCGGTTTATGGGCTGGTGGCATCATTGGACCGTACTTCTTCAAAGATGATGCGAATCGTAACGTAACTGTGAATGGTGAGCGCTTCCGTGAGATGATATCCAACTTTTTTTTGCCCAAAATGCAAGAGCTTGACTTGCATGACATGTGGTTTCAACAAGACGGTGCCACATGCCGCACAGCACGCGCAACAATGGACTTATTGAGGGGCGAGTTCGGTGAACATTTTATTTCACGTTCGGGACCGGTCAATTGGCCGCCTAGATCGTGCGATTTAACGCCTTTAGACTATTTTTTGTGGGGTCATGTTAAAGCTCATGTCTATCCAGACAAGCCCGCTTCAATTGACGCATTGGAAGACAACATTGAAGCATTTATTCGTGAGATACCAGCCGAAATGTTGGAAAGAGTATTGGACTAAGCGGATGGACCATTTGAGGCGCAGTCAAGGTCAACATTTGCATGAAATAATCTTCAAACATTAAATTATATGGACCGTACTATCGATTCAAATAAAGATTTCATGCAATTTTCTGAAATTTATGTGTTCTTTTTTTTAAAAACCTTTCCTATAGCTTTTAAAACATCACCCTTTACAATACATAAATTTTATTTAATCATATTAAATGTAAAAGCCGAAATCTCGCGGTATATTATAAAATATGATGTTTTCTTGCCATTTCGAATTATTATTTTTAGATTCGATTGTATATGCATTATGGCAATGCTGCTTTTTGTAAATTAGACAGAAAGTCTTCTTAAATCCAGATAAATTGGTCTGAACGATCGGCGCGGCTATGACGGACTAGTTGATGAGATTCTGCTGCTCGGCTCGTTAAAGATATATGTATGCCGGTGTACAACAAACAACTTGGTGCCATATTCCCGAACAAGACCAAATATCTAACTAACTCCATTCTGTCCTCTTGCCTTGCTTATCATTCAGCTTTCAGTCTCATACAGAAAACCTAGAATTATAAGATAACCTTAGAGTCCAACCTTTTGCCATCGTATTGAAAATAGAATAGTTGGAGCGACTAAGTCTCATTCGTCGCACCATTTCCAGGATGGCCTTTGTTTGACCTACATTTTAGTCCTTATTATGCGAAATCCTTAATTACGATTAAACTTGAATGACTGAGTTTGATTGATGCAGTTTCGTGTTTTGTACCTTCGTCATACGAAAACAATGAGTTGCAGCCTTTAGTCCTTCATTAATGCGTTGATGGTAAAGACAGGTATTGGCAGCGTAGCCCATCTCTCATTTGTGTGTTTTCTGTACAAGAACTTATCCATCACTGTGCCACTGCCACAGCAATGTCTGTGTGACAACGAGGTCAAGAATATCGCCAAAATCGAACAGATAGCGGTGTCATGTTATTTTTTCAACATTCTTGAGACGATCGTTTAAAACTCACTTGTCAACACTTGTAAGATTGAAGCGAGTGCATTTAAACCAATCGATGGTCATTTTGTCGCCACGTGAATCACCTCGGGGTTCATACAGCTGTCTGGAAGCACGGTACCAATTCGAGAGAAGCGACTTCTGAGTATCGCCAGAGCCAAGTACATGGGAATTTGCTGGACAGTTGGAACTAGATATGCAAAGTAATTCCCGAAGTCTTACAAGTATTGCAGCCTGCTGATTTATTCTTGGTTAGCCGGGTTGTTATTTCGTACTCCCTGTTGCATAGACATTAACTGAATCAAGAATAGTTTAGAATCATCAGCGAATGAACTAAGTCTTATGTGAAAGACATTCCTGAGTAGAAAATCAATTTTATTAAGTTGATTAAACGAGTGTCTAATGGATGTGAACCACAGTAAAGAGGACAGAAGTCTGATGCCGTCATAAAGAAGCAGAATACGATCAACGTAGCAATACTCGACAGGAAGCTAGAACAGTTGATTTTTTGTAAGAGAAAGGCGATTTCTGGGGATGAAGTTCTAAGTCAGCCATTTATGCAGGCACATGTTGGACGCTGTAGTGTGACCAAAAAACAATCATGTCATACTGCGGAACCGACCATTAGCGACGTTAATGGAATAAGTAACGTCTTACTGACTTAAAGCGCAAGATTTACCTTTCTAACTCTATCCATTAATTTCGGTCTCCCTAAGTATGTGGTGTTATCTGAGAGCTTGCAGCTGAAGTCGTTAATTTTTGGGGACACGACTTAGTGGATTTTGCATACTCCCAGCGAAAATAAACATCATTGTCTTATAAGCTTTCATGCTGGTCCATTTGGAGAGTATTGAGACAGCCCTTCGCCTGCGGTATATTAGAACGATATGATGCTTACTCGATGATAGGATCCTCTTATTTTAATAGTTAATTTACCACCAGATTTCACAGGAGAGATAAAAAGACTATTTTCTGTGACAACATTTAATGTTGCCTGTCTATGAATTTAGACCGCTTAGAAACAAGAAAATTCCTTTAATTTTTCATTTTAAAGCCACAAAAGAAATCACCCTCCTCAGTTGTGTCTCCAGAATCCCCTTCGCGTTGCCACTGTGAAGCAGATAAACACCCCGTAGAAGGCAATACTACTAATCGTTGCCTACATTCCCTTAAAATCTGCCCATCACCACATTTCCCTCCACTGTAATTCTCAGACTTTAAATCAATTAAGCAGCACCAGCAGTGGCATCAGCTCAATCTGAATTTGAATGAACAGCTCGACAAATCATCTCGTTAATATTCGCCGTAATTAAAAATACTTAGTCTCGGCATAATTATGTATATTTCGAACAATGGAATGCAAAACAGCTTTGGCTTCTTCTCTCACTGCCGCAAAATTCTAAATAAAATGCCAGTGTTGTTATGCATTTATTTCGACAAAAAGAGAACAAAATTAGAAAAGTTCCCCAGCAGTGGTAGATTTCTGTTTCGCTTATCCTTGTCATCAAATCGTTGACAGATGCCCATTAAAGTTGAACCAGATCTAATAGGACACAATGGAACGTTTATATGCTGTCGCCATTACTGACACCACAGCCATTAATTATGCACGTACAGCAGTACACACTGAATACGTTGAGAGCTGTGCTGCAGATACTCCTATAAATAGAATGCAAATATGGAAGGAAAAAAATAGCCGAACAAATGTTCGTGGTTGTTATCAGAAAGCTTTTAATTGGCTTTGTAGACCGCATCGGTTGCAGAAATGCCTCGTAGTACGTTTTCGAGTGCTGCCCTAATTTGCATAGAGATTTAAATTCGATTTTTCGTGTACCTTTTTAACTGCTGATTATTCCTTTTTTTCCCCGAATTAAAGCGAACGAAAACGACATACCTTTTGGGAGATTAGATGGGATTTCTTTACCTGGACGTATGTTTAAATTGATAACTTAATCTTCTTAAAATTTAAGCTTAATCTAGTCTAAATGAATGTAGGATTCAGTATTTTTTGGCGACTTTGTTGTTCTCTTGAATTCCCTTTTTCTATTCTGCTGATGAAAATAGAAACGCTCCGTCAGTTTACGTTCTTATATGACACACAGCTATTAGTAAGGATCAGGAAAGAGATTTAGAACCTTAAATGTCTTACGTTCAAATTGCGAGAGTAAATAATGTAATGAGAGGTTGGGGAACGAAGAACGAAGAATGGAGAAATGTAAGCAACGTGAAATGTCTAAAATAAATCTTAAGTAAAATACGGATTTTCGGCTTGTGGAGGTTCACCCTCTTTAAAGTGGTTTAAGTGCCAGAGGAGGGAGATTGAAGTTGATGTTGTTTGGAAGAGAATAATTCGACCAGTTGGTTGTCGATTGTTCCTATTTCTTTAACGCAATGGGAAATGTGATACCCAGACTGTTCTTGTTGACGTTATAGTTACCCATCCCGAAGCAGTGATGTTATGTATATTCATATTTTTTAATATTTTCATTGATAATGGGTCAAAGTAATATTTAGTTTACCTTGAACAACTATCCACACTTATTCAAATTGCAGGGTATCTCCTTCCTTAATACTAATGCCAAAATATTCGCAGGAGTTATCGAAAACAGGTTGTCTGAGTGGGTTCGTAGAAAAATCATTTTGTAAGAGTTTCAAGCTGGCTTCAGGAGAAACTACTCAACAATAGATCATATATTCTCACTATAACAATGGTGTACCCTGAGCGTTCTGCTTTTTGTCTTATTCATAAATGACAAAACAGAGTCCGTGGAAGGTGGTATCACGTTCGGAGGAGCTAAGATACCAGCCCTTGTGTATGCAGACGACATAGTTTTCTTCTCCGAAACGGTAGACGGTATGCAGCTTATAATGAACAGGCTATGGGATTATTGTCAGCGATGGAACTTAGAAGACAAATCGAAAGTTATGATATTCAAAGGCAGTGGTGGAAGACATGCAAGAAACGAAAAGTGGACCTTCGACAGACAGGCGGTTGAAGTAGTTCGGGAGTATAAATATCTCAGTGCGCTATTTACGTCCAAACTTCGCATGAAAAAACATCTTGAGGCAAGGTTGAAGGAAGCTATGAGAGCAATTTCGGCTTTATGGAAACGCTGCTTCAAAAATAAATACATTGAGCATAGCGCCAAGCATAAACTTTTCCAATCTACAGTATCGTCTATCCTTATGTATGGCGCACAGGTTTGGGGATACAATTCTTTCGAACCAGTCGAAAAATGTCTCCGATACTTCATCAAAAGAATCTTTTGTCTCCCACGGGCCACTCCGAATTATATGCTGTACCTTGAAACAGGCCTCCCACCATTGATTATGGAAACGCTAAATATGCATTTCAATTACATCGTTAAGATCTTCGAAATGAAGGTAATGCAATCCTCGGGAGATACAGCAAATGAATGGAGAAATCTTGCTGCCATTTGTAGTTTGGATCTAAATGTAACACAAAGCGAACAACCTGCTGTGCTGAAGAGAAAATTGAACACGCTTCTACAAATACTTGGAAATGTCCTCTATGAAAGGTACAAGCAAGCACGTTCGTCATCTTATAGGTGTTATTTCAGTCGTTGGAATTTCGATCTTGGTGATAAAACGTATCGCCTCAATTCGCATCAGATAAATAAAATAAATATTATTTTCAAAACAGGTGGCGAATTGCTGCCTTTGATATTTATACCGCATCGCACAGCTTCAACTTTAGTCTGTCAATTCGGCTAGCGGTCGAAAAAAAAAAAAAGTCTTCTATGTCCGCTATGCAAATCTGAAAACATCAAAAATTTCATAGCAATCTGCCGAATTTTGAAGGAATTTAGGATGAGTCACTTCGTTGTTGTAGTACTAAGTTGTACTACTTGAGCTGGATGGGATACTCTATACTCATATGTCACGGTTGCACTACGATATCGCAATTGGATAATCAATGAAGAAATGAAAAAATTTAACATAACTAAACTCTGTATATATCAATCATAAGTGTTTCTGTTTTCTGCCACTATAAATATTTTCTTCTTTTTTCTTGTTTGTATTTCAAAATGTCAATCTGGTAGACGGCCAATGAAAAAACCAAAAGTCTTTGCAAATTAAGATTTTTTCTATGTCGATAAACGAGTTGTAATAATTTGAATGAAATAAAAAAAAAGTCAACAAACTAACTAAAACCTAAAACTATCCACACTGGTTTAGTTTCAGGTTAAAATGCAAAGATTAAAAGGGTGACGTGATAGCAGTCCCAGTTTTTCAAATTTTTATGTTTCAGCAGCTTTCAAAGTTACCAATGACATACATCTGTCAGCCTATTCAGTAGGATTTCAAATTTCATCATGCTACGATTCGTTTTTGCCGAACGTGTGAAAATTATTACAAAATTACGATATTATCCAAATTGCGACCAAACTATCGAGTCGTCATGACTCCAGTCATGACTTCAGTGTGCAAGCAATCCGTCGCACAAAACTTACACGATTGGAATACGACGTGGCATATTGATATGGGTCGCACAGGGAACATAACTAGGTCCACATCTATCTCTCTCTCACTCCACAAATGGTGTACAGTATACGAAACATAAAATATTGTCGATTTTCTCCACTTCAAGTCTCATTATTTTTTTTTAACGCTGTCAGATGTGAATTCTGCACTGAACTATGATTTTTGATGTAAATTTACATCATCAAACAATAAGTGAGTCTGTTTATGGAAAAATGACAACGCAATCTCACGACAAATCAAGACACATTTGCCAAATCGGTTGAAATGAAGCCCCTACGAAACATATATAAAAAACCCTTTGAATTATTGCCTCCAAGCTACCATCGAATTTGGTCGCTTTCTTGCGACGTCAACTCCGTTCAACTTTTATAGACGAAGCTGAATCTTTTTCATAAAGATATAATTATGTTTAAAAATGAATCAGAGCCAAAGAAAATAGATTTCATTCACTGTTTACGATATAACCGAACAGGGTTCAAAAAGTTTGTCGATAAAAACAACATCAATCCGAAGAAGGCAACAACACGATGACCACGACTCTCAAAAAAACAATATATATAAAATCAGGTCATCAACAAAAAAAAAAGATTCAGTAAAGATAATAATACGCACATTAGGCCAACTCCACTTATCGCGATGAATGGAGCAAAAGTCATAAAAACATTGAATTTAACCGAACATCCATTAAACATTGCGGCTGAGTGCCCAACATTTCCCACAATATTAAATCGACTTTATGAAATAACTCAATTAACGTTAAATGAAACAATAATGAGTGGCAACAGTTAAATTTTTCGCTTAATTACGATACTTAATAGACCTTAACCTATGTAATCTTGATGAGGCATAAAAGCCAACATCGCATTAACTCGGTCAGTATAGCCAAATTGTACACACAAGGCGTGTCTATACGCTTTCCGAAGTCATGTTGTCTAAAAGATAATAGCCAATTATAATCAAATGGCATCATCATGAACTGAGTTGAACTTCGACCAGGAGGATATTAGAAATACAATGACTTTTTAAGGGGAATTGCTTTGCTTTGTAGCATAAGATGGTCAAAACATTGTGTGGACTCTTGAAATGCTACAACGACCATAAGACTCAATATAAGTTAAAACGTTTTCTTACGAATTCAATGAAATACTTATAAATGATATATACAGGGTGGGACATCTAGTGTGCTTTTTTTAAATCATAGGTTATTTTGACACAGACAGCCGTTTCCCACTCGAAATCTTGACACAAAGTAAGTATCATACCTCCGCGGCATGGAAATGTATCGCTTTACGCTTGAACATCGAAATATTGAAAACTTATTTCCGAAGTGAGTGCTGTGTAATCCAAACAGTCCGTTTTGTTAAAAGAATACGTTTTAGCCGAAATGAAGCACCCACCACGACAAAGTTCGTCAGACTGGGCGACCACTGATTCATGTATGATGGCGCGCCTTGCCACCCTGCCCATGCCACAATCGACGATTTGCGCTCCAAATTCCCAAATCGTGTTATCAGCCGTATTGGCCAAGTCAATTGGCCGCCTTCGAGCTGTGACTCTACCCTTTGGGACTTTTCTTTTATGGGAAACCGTGAAGGACTGAAGCCAACAATCCGGACACGATTACACACATACACACAAGCACTTAAGGCCAATATCATCCAAGCAATCCGTGAGTTCTTCTTCTTCTAGTGGCACTACAGTCCGGGGTGGACCTGGGTCTCAGTCAACAAGCGTCTCCAGCTGGCACGATCTTTAGCCAGCTATCTTCAATTACGCGCACCAATTTGGTTGAGGTCCTTCTCCACTTGTTGGCGCCATCGGTTTCGTGGGCGTCCTCTATTGCGTTGTCCCACTGGTTCGGAGTCGAAGACTCTTCGGGCTGGAGCAGTGTTCTCCATGCGCTCTACATGGCCTAGCCATCTTAGGCGCTGAATCCGTAGACGCCTGACTAGGCTAGGTTGTATCTTCTTCTCCAGAAACCATCAACGCAAACAGGACCAAAGATAGAACGCAGAGCTTTTCTCTCGAAAAGACCAAGGACTTCTTCATCTGCTCTTGAGACTGTCCAGGCTTCTGCGCCATAGAGCAGGACAGGGATGATGAGGGTCGTATATACTGTTAGCTTGGTCCTTCGAGAGAGAGCTGTACTACTCAATTGCCTCTTGACCCCAAAGAAACAGCGGTTGGCAAAAGTAATTCTGCGTTTAATCTCGGTACTGATGTTGTTTGTACTGTTTACCTGGGAGCCGAGGTAGACGAAGTCCTTAACTACCTCGAAGTTAAAGCTGCCTACGGTGACGTTCTGGCCGAGACGTCGATGTTGTGTGTCCTTTCTCAATGACAGCATGTACTTAGTTTTGCCCTCATTCACTGTTAAACCCATTTTTGCAGCCTCCGTTTCCATGCCAGCAAACGCTTCATTGACGGCTCGCTGTGTTCGACCAATCACGTCAATGTCGTCAGCGTATTCTAGCAATTGTACGGACTTCTGGAAAATCGTGCCTCTAGTGTTGGCGAGTGTGTTTTGCACGATTTTCTCCAGGATGATGTTAAAGAAGTCACATGACAGCGCATCGCCTTGTCTAAAACCTTTTTTGACATTGAAGGTCTCGGTGAGTTCGTTACGGACCTTGATGGAGCAGCGAGAGTTCTCTATCGTCATCCTGCACAACCTGACGAGTTTGGCAGGAATGTCAACACTAGACATGTATAGCTCGTCTCTGTGCACGCTGTCATATGCGGCCTTGAAATCGACGAATAGGGGGTGGGTGTCGATTTGCATCTCTTGGGTTTTTTCCAGGATCTGCCGTAGTGTGAAAATTTGGTCGATGGTGGACTTTCCCGCCCTGAAACCGCACTGATAAGGACCTATCAGGTTATTCACGAATAGTTTTAGGCGCTCGCACAAAACGGCAGAGAAGATCTTGTAGGCGATGTTTAGGAGACTTACCCGTCGACAGTTGGCGCAGTTGAAGGGTTCTCCTTTTTTGTGGATCGGGCAAACGATACTGAGGTTCCACTCACCGGGCATGCTTTCCTCCGACCATATCTTACAGATGAGTTGGTATGTACCCTACCATCTCATCTCCAGCTACTTTAAAGAGTTCTGCAGGTAGTCCGTCGCACCAGCAGCTTTGTTCGACGTTAGTCTCGATAGCTATCTTGACTTCGTCTAGGTCGGGGGGACGGAATTCTCTTCCATCAAAGTCCATGATGTGGAGTGGAACATTCTGCTTGACAGCGGTATTGGTGTCTTCCTCGCCGTTTAACAGTCTTCAGAAGTGATTTTTCAGATTCTTTCCAGATTCTCAGTATCGACTGCGACTCTATTGCTAGTTGCCCATCTTCGTCCCGACAGGGCACTTCTGTCCGAAGCTTATACCCATGGGATAATTGTTTCACCCGTTGGTAGAACTTTCGGATATTATTTCCGCGGTAAAACCTCTTCATTTCTTCGATCGCGCGCTTCTCATGCTCACCGTGAGTTACAGACCCGAAACCATCAACGAGGTCTTGGAAAATTGGGGTGACAAAATGAGCTAACGCGAAGCCAGCCAATTGAAGTATTTCTTAATGAATGGGAATGTTTATTTTCACTAATAAAGCCAAAATACATGAAAACAATTTAATTTTGTTTTGGAGCCCAGTCACCCAGATATAATAAGCGCGTTTCAACCAGTCACATATCGTAACCTTTTACTTAAAGTTCAAGTAGATTTGAAGTCACTTGACCACTTAAAAACGAATTCTAAGATTTCTAGAAGCCCAACGTTAGACGACTCACCAAGGTACACGGCCGTCTTCTATTTACTGGTTCCTCTACGTGGGCAGAGTCACGAATCAGAGCTCCCACACGACTGAAACTTGTTCGTCAACTTTCGGACACATTTTTTTTAGAACAACACAGAAGAAACCACAATGAGTTTTGACGGAAGTCGGCTAGAATTGTGCGAAGATGTATTTTGTGGTCTCGATTGGAGGTAATGCTCAACTGCGAAAGACTGACGAGTCTCAATCATATTTATTCACTTTAATTTGACGCAATGACCTTAATTTCGAGACGACCGCATTAATCGCATTATGACACTACACAGGGGAACACCATAGTGCTGATATCCACAGCATCAGACCAAAATCCTGATCAAACAAAGAGTCTTTGAGCATGCATCGATTTATCGACAGTCTCTGTGGGATTTTCATCAGCCGAACTGCGTCATTTTTAATTATTAACGTATCCACTGAGATGAATACGGTGCTCCTCATTGAAGATAATTTTCTTTGAAAAATCTGTGTTTACTTGCGCATCCAATCAGCGAATGCTGGAAGTGATATGAAGGCTTTGATTCAGGCGTCAACTGATGCATATCGATGTCTTTTGATGAAATTGATGAAGTGGGGGCTTTGAGAGGTTTACTTTCCTTGCAGTATGGGGGGGAGGGGACTGGATGTACTTGGGCACTGCGATACACTCTGACGTGTGGATTAATTCTAATCAACTACAACTGGTTCAATTGTGGGGGCGTAGTAGGTTGGTGCGTCGTTTCCTGCGCTCATTCTAGGGTCAGTGAGGTTATAGGATCAGTGAGTACTCCAGTTTGGAAAACGTTTCTCAAACGTTTTGCAGTTTCGCCATAAAACTCTAGATTCCTCCTCTGTTCGTGAGAGAGCAACAGAGAGAGAGAACGTGTACAGGCCCCGGTTGCAGTGTAGCGCCATCTATATTATTACTCAAACTTAAAGTATAACTTGCGTCAATATTTTAAAAGAGAAAGGATTATTTTTACAGAAGACTTCCATCATTTTGACACTTCTTACCGACGATGGTTAAAATCTTTAAGAACAATAGATGCTGTATAAATGGTTCTTACATATGTATAAGCTTTATTCGCGACTTCTTTGCATCTGACTCTTCATTCCAGACTCAAACATACAATGACACCTAAAGCCTGTAAGGGAAATTATCGATTCGAGTGCCTTCAATTCGACAGATGTACCTACAAGCAGAGAATAAACAGGATATACAATATCCCTGTGGATGTGTATTGCTATTTGCCACTAAAATAATTAAATCAACAGCTCTAATCTCTTTGAGTTCGTATTGGTTTTATGAGCTGTTTATATGCGATAATCAAAAGGGCGTAACATTCACTAAAACTTCCCACACTTCTTGCCGATGTACTCCCTACACGTCTGTCTGTATGTGTACATTCGTGGGGCTCCCCACGGCTTTTACTGTCATTTACGCACGCATCATTATCCGACTTTAATCTCATTAAAACCGAATGTTGCCACGAACCCATGGAACTTGTTGGATAAACACGATTACTGTTTTGCGTCATTTTTGTGGATACACTGCGAGCCCCCAGAGAATGCCTCAGAAAATGGTCGATCTGTCATGTTGATTGTAACACAATCAATATTGTTGAAATAAAACAACAAAAAAAAAAATGATTACATATTTTGAAATGAGCGGTAGGAACATGAATTTGGCTTTGCCATACAAGGGGTTATCCAATCCATGACACAATTCATCTAGAATTTTTTTTATGTCGTGTTTTCCTCACATCCTTGCACTGGCGGCATATACCAGATGTGCATTCAGTTAGCTGCTGGACATGACATCAAAAGATTTATGATTTGTATTTGCCCAAATGCAATCATCCATTTATTCTACAGCACACATCCATTGTCATTTTCAGGGGTTCTTCTATTTTATTTTCGTCCACAACTGAATGGTGTACTCGTATGGCTGCCTGTGAATGTCACGTAACTAAAATAAGACCGTGCTGTGATTCTGAAACGAACGCTTTGAAACATGAAGCATCTGTGGTAGCATCAATTAAAATTTTAGACAACAATTGCAAGGACGATCGCATAAATGTGGATGGGTGTGCATGAGTTGTATTTCAATTTTGAGTTTAAAAAGATTAAAAGAGTACGGCTAGCAAATTAAAAGAAGAACAGTCGGCTGTCACAAGTTATGTGAAAATGTAATATATACCAAGACAAAGGCATAATCCACTTAATTTCTGGAAATGACCATTTATCTGACATTTTTGCGTCGACTTTCGAATATAGCAAAATAAGAGTTTTGTAGAGCATCAATTGTGTGTTTTGCGTCAGGGGTGTTGTTTCGACAAACTGAAGTAGCACTAGTTGCCAAGTCCGATTCTTCGTCGGATCTGCATTAGGATGTCGATTGTGGAGTTCACGTTCGCCCCGGGGTAGTCGAACTCCTGTACTACTTCAAAATTGTTGCTGTCGATTGTGATGGTTTATACCAGGTGGTGTGTGGCGAAACGATTCTTACTTGACAGTACATATCTTGCTTTGTCCTTATTTTTCTCACCAACATGGAACAAATTAAATTGATCGGATTAACTAAAAAACAGCTGCATTTTATTGTGCATGGTTATATTATATTTTTTGACAGAAAACACACAACATGAGTGGGTCCAGCAGGAGCAAAGTGATTCGTGGCTTACGTCCGTCTACCCACTTACCTAGCGGATGGTGGAGCAATGACCAGGAGATTGCAGAGGCTCTGAATGTATCACACGATCGTGTCTGTAATATATTGGTAAAACACAAGCTGTCATTAGCTTAACAAAGGACGGACGATTGATGATAACTGATTTTTGAAATAATAGCAAAATTGTGTTTCTTGATCATGTCTATTGTACCACACACATAAGGTGGGTTTTCTCCTTCCAGTCTCCCTATTTTTTGAGCCTTTCGTAAGCATTGGGCCAAGTGACCCAACTGACCGATATCTACTATAGATAAATGCGGCAAAGTTACATATATCATTTTGGGCAGATTTGACATCTATCGGAGCTTTGACTGTGTAAGAGTGCAACCTCCTTGCCGATTCTAGCCAGTTTTTGTATCCCAAGGCTTCGGGCGTCTTGGTCTACGCCATTCTTCCAGTAGTCTGCGCGGCTGCCTTCTACAGTGAATTGTACCGAAAGTAACTCTCCGAGGGGGATCCTCTTCGATCCTACGAGCCCAGCCCACCGGATTCTACCGACCTTTATGTTCGTCTTTATACCTGCTTCGACGTAAATTTCATGCATCTCATTATTGCATCGGAATGGTCATTCCTCACATATGGGGCCATCTATTCTCCGTAGGACTTTCTCCTCGAACGCGGCTAAGAGAGGTCAGAGTGCCTTTGGCTAAGCATCCAAGTCTCCGATCCATATGTAAGTACTGGCAAGACTAGAGGTCTTATACAGCAGCAGTTTCGAATTCATGGTGACGTTTCTGGATTTAAATAGCCTACCTGCGATATATTAGGTTTTGTTGGTTTGCGGCCCGCGTATTTCTTCTTCCATATTTTGATTGGCAGCTACTACTGACCTAAGGTAGTTAAAGAATTGCACTACTTCGGAGTCATGCTCCTCTATCTTGATTGTTGTTTTTCTACCAACGTTACTCGCAGACGAAGCTAAAATGTACTTGCCTCTTTCTCAATTGGGATGTAAGAGTTGTGTACAGCTTGGTTGCTTCGTCCAAAGATATCGATGTCGTATGCGTAAGCCAACAAATGGGTGGACTTGCTAACGAATGTCACTTTTCTAGATGTATCAGGGTTCTGATTGCTTTCTCCAACGCCAGGTTGAAGAGGAGTCGGAGTCCATTGAAAATCTTGACGGGTTTGAACAGCAATCCGACTACCTTAACTTGGCTTGAGACGTTGGTCATGGTCAGCGTACATAGTCAAATTAATTTGTTCCCAAACTCTCTCATGGCTTTATATAGTTCTACCCTGGTTATGCTATCGTAGATGGCTTTAAAGTCTATAAACAGGTGGTACGTTGGAGTGTTAAATTGTAGTTATGTTTCCATCGCCGGCCTGAGGGTGAAGATCTGATCGATCGCTTATTTGCCAGATCTGAAACCACATTGATCATGGTTTCCGCTAGGAGAATATCTATAAGGATGTACTCAACAATGTAATACCCTAGATATATCTTGTATTAGTTCGGCGTTTTTTTGTTTCGTATTGGCGGACAAACAAGAAATCCGAATCCAAGCATCGGACTTAAAATTGTTATGTGTGTCCTCCTTTTGGGTACAATGACTATCCTGCACATTTGGAATGCAATATGTCATGTTATCAGCTTAATTATTCTTCAACGTTAGTTGAGTCAAAAAATGGTCTGTCATGCATCCGATATCTTAATTCATCAATTGGTGCGACAAATTGACTGCAGCTCCATAAACTCAAACTCTCAAAAACCCCCTAGAACTTATCATGTCTGTACATGTTCGTCTTCGGCCCAACAAGTGTCTGAAAATGTAAATATACACTTGTTGTGGGCTCCCCACGAATGTGTGGTCTAAATACGACTTCGGTACATCAAACAGTTAGGAAGGAAAACGACAACACTTAAGTTACAGAACTCTTCCTGCCTTACAAAGTGAATACGAGTGCACTCTTAAGTGATCTGCAAACACTTCGTGTATACCCAAATAGAAGACATGAAGGTGTCACAGAATTGTGGCTGAAATTGAAAAGAAAGATATTACATTACGTACGTACCCCCAACAACACACAACCTCAATCATATTTCCATGCATTTGGAGTGCGCTTAAAAGTTTCCTTTAACTAGGCCACAACAAACAAGGACTTTATTCCACACAGAAGGATGAGGTCTCTTCTGGGTGGGCAAAAAAGAAAAAAAACACCGAAAGGAAAGACAATTTCAGACACTTTCGGCTTATGAAATTGCAACGCTTTCAAAAGACACCCCCGCCCCGTCAGCGGAGGATGTGTGCACAAAGTGGTGGAATGGCGTACATATTATCCATTACCTTTGGTTCAAAATGAATTTGTCTGCACAACTGAAAGGATTCCATTGTTCTATTTTAAGCTGGAATGTTTAACTCTCATTGAATTTAACCGCATTGTTGCAGTGACCTTATTTTTTCATTCATTTAGGCGATGGCTCATTTTGTTGCTTTTTTTTTTTTGAGTAAGAATCGTTGATGGTGTTAACTATATTTCATCACCTCCCCGAGGAATTATAGCACTTTTTGATCCTTTAAAAGGTATCCCCGGCCTTTTTGCGCCCTATTCATCATTTTTTTTTATGTTCGAATCGGGTCTGCCTCGTTAGAGTAACTTTATTTCAATCATGTCTCATTGTTCTTGCTGTTTTTACTGCCCACGCTCTGTTGAGAACAAGCTCCCCGGACGGTTCAAAGGCGGCTTGACTGCGATGAGGAGATGCGCCTCTTGGGGTAGGCGTAATAAAATTGCGATAATGAGATTGTGTTTAACATCTTATTTCGTGCCGACACTGAATCCTCGGAAGGCTGGTCTTTTAGGGGAAATAAACTATTAACCATATCAATGCTGATACAATTTTACGAACCTTGAAGTAGACATTTCATTTTGCAAACAAACGAAAAGCGCTTAATTAAATAGAGATACACATAGACCCTGTCATTAATTGATGACCTGTCGGGGGGAGGGGGTCATCATGATATAACAGTCACCCTCTTATGGGGCATTCACCATCACGCACCTATTGTGCCTTCGGATATCCTTGATGTGATTGTTTGGAATTCCGGCAGAGTGCTAAACCCATCATTATTCTTCCGATAGCATCAGGATGATTCGAAAATAAGTTTTAAAATCATTTTTCACTTGTGTATACCACTCACGAGTGTATTTGCGAACTGAAGAGGCCATCTCCAAGAGTTGTTGGTTATTTACTGATGACATGCTGACACGTCCTTTGTTGTGCCCCTCTTATCTAATATACAATAAGGGACAATAATATAAATGGGATTGTAGATTCCTGACAGGATAGTCTAACAAATGTGTAGAAAAGCGTGCATCTATTTTATTTTGTCACGACATAAAAAGTTTTGAAAAAAAAAAAGAAAGGAGATCATCATACGACCCAACTAACTTTTGCAGCTTTTTGTTTTCTTTTTGTTTGCTCTCACAAACTGACTGGTCTATTTCTCTAAATGAAATGAGAATGAGAAACATATTTTTTTGTTTTTTCAAAAAATAAAATAAGGAAACGAATGAAGGAAAATCTAATGGAAATCGATTTGATTACAAATCTGTACTCTTGCAGGCACAATTCTTAAGATAACATCAGCAGACAACATTCCTACTCCCACATAGTCGTTGGCACACATTGTGAAGTCGGAAGCTGAGTTAAAAAGAAAAAAAAATACACAAAAAAATTATAACGAAACAGAAAGAGGATGAAAGAAAGTACAGCCCCGCCAATGGGGGTTGGGGTAGTCATGAAAAGGAGGAAATGTGTTGATGTTATTTGGAGCATTTTACACAGTTTTACCCTGTCAGTTAACTTGTCGATTGAGGTAGGATATTTTGTTACATTATTCCATTTTCCGTTTCTCGAAGGAAAAGCGCACAGACAAAAAAAAAAAAAAATACAAAATCCAATCTTGCAACATCCCAGAGGAGATGTAGTTCCTCTGCTTCCTCTTGATGTAATTGAAATTCAAGATTGAGGGAATATGTCTGCTCTCTCAGAGGCTTTAAGAATATTAAAACATTACGAGGGATATATTAAATTTTAATTATAACTCTGTAACAAATTGAATTTAGTTTGGTCGAAAATTTGTCTGGCTCACTGGAGTGTTGGCCCTTGGCGTGAGTGGGTCGTCTGTTTAGAGATTTGAGAGGGGAGGGGAGACTCTATAATCCCTTTGGAAATTTGATTTAAATTTTGCTAATTTCTTGAATGTTTATAACGTTACTGTAGAGTTAGCACCATAACTTCTAGGATGACTAACTTCTTTCATAGATGGGATTGACACAATAGTATGATAGTTTTTTGTCGACATGTACAGCAGTTATCTAGATCGGGTGGACGGATTTTCGTCTACATTGTGCGGAATATGAGCACCCATTTAAAAGAGAAACTTAATTAATCTTTAAGATAGAATTGTAAACGATTGCATGAAATCAGATGGACTGTAACAGTGAGAAAATGCTGCACCGTACTGCAAGACTGGAATGATCAATGTCTTATATAAAGTCGACTTGGTCCTTCGAGAGACGGCTCAATTACTCAATTGATACTGGAGCCATATAAACAGTAGTTGGCAAAGAGACGCACTGCGTCTGATCTCGGCACCGATGTTGTTCATAGATACTGTTTACTTCGGAGCTGAAGTTCCTTGTCTAACTCGAAGTTATATCTGGTCATTGCGACTCACTGTTCAAGACGTCGAGGGGTGTGTCCTTCCTTAAAGATAGCATATACTTCGTTTTTCCCCCGTTCACTGGGAGACCCATTTTAGCTGCTTGCATCTAAACGTCAACAAGCGCCTCATTAATGACTCTCTGTAGTCTGTCAAACACATCAACGTCATTCGCTTACGCAAACAGTTGTACGGACTTCTGGAAGACCGCGGCTCTAGTGTTGGCATGTGAGGTCTCGGTAAGTTCATTACTGACCTTGATAGAGCAATTCAGTAGGAACTGCGAGCCTAAAAATAGTTGCACAACTCGAGTGTGGATTTTATCTTCACATACATCACTATTCCAGAGTGGCATCTACTACCACAAAGAGGGCTCAGAGGGTTATGAGTTGCGAATAACCGATTGCCCTGATCCTGCTGTCGACAACCACCATGGAATTGGATAGCCGTCTCCGACCATTTACAGACTTCCTACTTAAAACCTTAACAAGTAATAATGGCACGCAAATGTATACAGAATCTATACAGAAGCCCCGAAGATGGGCTGACAACTGGATTATGCAAGAACATTTTTGGTGGTACATTGGCTGATAGATAAAAGAATCCTGACTCCTAGTTTATTATTATTATTGTTGTTGAGGGTATATTGCACCGCGACCTTTAGCTCTTTTGATACCTTTGCTCTCTTTGGAGTTCCCCTCACATACAGTTCTTTTCATAGTTACGAGTATATTGAGGACTATAAACTCCTGTTGCAGATAGTTGGAAGTAATCTATCCAAGAGGATTCTCTCTAAGTCAGTGTCATTTAGGAATCTGAGAATGAGAGGTGGTTCCAGTGACTTGATTTCTTCCTCTGAAAGCAGGTACTTGATCAGATATGTTTGTCGTTTGTGGGTCACGTGGTCTGGAAATTCATAAGAATTTGCACTGAATCTGCAAGAGACCTTCTTCTGATGAACCTAGTTTCCTTAAGTGCTTTTTTAGTCTGCAGTTCCCTGTTAGGATACGAAGGTTGTTCTTGCTCATTTTGATACATGCCTCAAACATCTATTGGGTATCCTGACCTAAGAGTTTCTTGGCCTTCTTGGCCTTCTTCAGGTTTCTTCTGTCCAGTTTCCTCTTTCTGGTTCCCTAAATTCTTCTCTGAGGATATGGTCTCCTACAGCGCAGAATGTTTCTGGACCTGTGAAGGGTTATGATAATCCTTTCTTTAACAGGGTGTGGGCCATTTCATTGTCTTCTATAATTGTATGGCCAGGTAGAAGAGTTTCTCTTACTGCGCTCTTTAAGCTTCTGTAGGCATTCCCACCCGAGCTTGGATTTGATGATGTCTTTTGAGTGTCATTATTGCCATGTCGCAGTTGGTATAGTTTCTATCAAGATTGCTTTGAACGTATCTGTTTATGCCATAAATTTTCGCTTCAAAGATGGTGGTGATTGATTTTACCTCTGGGTTCGAAGTACAGTGGTGGTCCAGTATAACGAATGATCGTCCAGGTGTATTCGCTAAATCGAAAAATTCCTAATATCGAGTACATTTTACTTGTATGAAACGTTAAATAAATGGCCAAATATTATTGCCATTCCTTACGTAATGTTACTTTTTCCTGCAGTCTTCTTGTTGCGAATATTTTGGAATGTTCAACGTTTTTGTCTTCGGTCCATTCAATAGAATTGTTAAATTGAAGGCCCAATCCCATCGGTATGCTTTACTTTCTGAACAGAATTTGAATCCATTTCTGAGCAGCTACCATCTTCATCATTATCAATATCAATAATATCGTGCTCTTAAAATGAGCTGGTACTGTGGATTTCGGATTCATTACGCCAGCATTTTTTGGGGCTGAGCTTGCTGATACATTTCTTTTGAAAATTAAATTTCCTAATCGCATCATACTTCGGAATGGCCAAGAGTGTCAGCTTTTTGACTAGTGCATCGAATTGCTTCGAAGTAATGCACTTGTCTTTGCCTATCCCATCTTTTGTCATTCTCATGATTATTTTTTGTCTGCACATTCTGCAAACAGTAGATGCAAGGGAGTCAACTAGAATAGCATCTCCGCAGTTGGATCTCATGGCCCCTGTAGTACAGAGGCATGCCAACCTTTGAACTTTATTGAGTGACTCCCTCGTGTTGTCAGAATGTCTCGTAGTTAAGAATTTATCATCTCCACCACTATGTTTATAAAAAAGTCAAGCGATATTCAAAATCATCAAGTCAAACTTCTTAATGGGGAAACAATTACAATTATCTGTGGAACAACTATGCTACTAAGAGAACGTGGCTTCAGTTTGGATCCCAGGATACATTGGCTATGAAGGTAATTAAGGAACGTATGAGTCGGTAAAGGAGAACCTTACACTTCTTTACTCAGCTTACGGTGGAGGCTAGTTAAATGTTTCATTTCCGGAAATATCTCGGCTAGACAGATCACAGATTTAGGATCTCTATGGTATTGTATAGACCAATTGTGCGATTACCCATTTTCTGTAAAGCGGTCAATGCCAGGAGCCAGCAATGTTTTTTAAGTGACCACGATGAAACTGGTTGACTTAATTATTTAAATTCTACTCGGCAGATCTAGCTCACATCTACTCCCATTCCGCAATTTTACTTGTTATACCACATCATCGGGCAAATTTGGTTACCACCACGCCTTACTAAATGAAAGCAAATGTGTCCTATAGAGAATCCTTTAAACAAGCTTATAAAACCTTAAAAAAAATAAGAAATAAAATATGATTCACTCCACACCACACATTCATAAGCTTATCCGAGCACCCTCTCGTAAGCCCTATTCATAAAATCCTTCTACAATTAGGACAATTCATCGCCACCCGCTACAGTTCTTGTCAAGACTCAGTATGGGATCTCATTTAGCATAATATTGTTTATGTTCGATGTTTGCCAACAGTAGACATCTTATCGAGCCTTCAAGCCATACTAAAGATAACCCCCCATGCAGACGACAGTACCCACACTTTGAAACATTTAACATTGTGTTCCCCCCCCATCAACGATTCGAAGTTGAAGAAAGTCCCGTGGCGGCCATAAAAGCGATGCTCTGTCTAAAAGAAATGTAACTTTGTGTACACACATTTGCGTATCATCATCTGCATGAATTTGAGAGGTATTGAGGCGTTGTAATAAGAAACTAAAACTCTTAAACCCTAGCACCTAACATCCACTCATACGGTGTAATGGCAGGTCGCTTCATCCTTTAAATCTTCTACAAATATTGCTAACCTACTGCTGTCGGCGATTTCTTGCACTGTTGCCTTTTGTGCTCACCGTATTATTCGAGACTTCAGCGCACACACAAAAAAAAAAGCCAATTTCACTTAATAGCCTTGACGATGAACTGCATACGAGCTGGCTACTGCGCAAATCTGCGTACTCTACCACTCGAAACATCCCTTAAGGCCTTTAAGGCTGCTGCGGTACAGAGTTGAGAAATTATTATGAAATTGTGGCGAATGTAGAGTGAAACCCAAGAAGAAAAACTTGAGAGGTGGGTGCGACCAACATCACCACGTATGTACGTGCACGTTCGACTGGGTGTGGGAGTGTGCGTATTTATGTAACAGAGGAGAATGTCGAGTATTCGCAAAGAAGTTGCCGTGTACTTTTTCTATTCTTTCTCTTTTCCACTATGGCTGCACAATTGCCACAGATTCGTCGGGTGCAGGGTAGAAAGAGAGAGAGAGAGAGAGTGAGTGAAAGAGGGGGAAATTGTCGTTCTATGTTAAGTGGAATTCTTCAGTAATATGCAAATCACGATAGATGGAAGATTGCAGGGGCCAGGGGTCTTGCCTGAGGACGGGTGTGTTTGGATATAAGTTGGTTAAGTGTACTTTTGTGTATCCCAAGAACAACCGAGTAATGTTGAATGGAATTACATGGATTGCAGCCTTGCAGACTTGCATCATAACTGGATATGAAAACAAGCTTAGAAGCTTAAATGTAGAGCCGTAATAAGGATTCCATTTAAAATAAGTGAGTCATTTTTAGGAAGCAGAATTCTTATGTAATTAAACAAGAAAACTTAACGACTGATATTGTGGGTCAAGGTTTTAATTGAGTGTATATTTCCGTAACATGTCCCGATTGTAAGAAAAAAATATTCATACAGTAGCGGTGAATAAAATACAGCCCGCTGAGTAAAGAGCAATTTCTTTCCCTGCCCATGCCCATAATAAAGATAACACTTAAAAGGCATTTAAGTGTTTGTATAAATTTTTAAGTTCTTTACCTCAAATACTCTTTATTTCATTTGTCGATGTTTATATACATTTATTTGGTAGCTGTTATACGCACATCTTAATACTTTTTCGCATATTCAAGTGTCTTACCTCAATTCTCAAATGCTATCCCCGTTTTATGAACACAGGAATGTACACATTTAGTGCTTCTTTGGGCTGAAAAAAAGGAGAATTGTGCAGAGAGTTAAAATATAGTTATGAAAATAATTAAAGCAGATAGAGAATTTATATTTGAAGTGTTCATATTTATAATTGTTGATCAAAAAATAAATAGAAGGGAATTATACACTGACATCGAGACACCGGAACTATTTTAACAGAAGCACTTTCGAAAGTCGCATTAACACGATCGTTTAATGCAAAGGGTGATTTTTTAAAAGCTATAGGAAAGTTTTTCAAAAAGAACAAGTTGGATATCATCTCACGGTAGCGCTCACCATTCACGGTTACGTTACGATTCGCATCATCTTTGAAGAAGTACGGTCCAATGACGCCACCAGCCCATAAACCGCACCAAACTGTGACTTTTTCTGGATGCATTGGTAGCTCTTGCAATGCTTCTGGCTGATATTCACTCCAAAATCGACAATTCTGCTTATTTACGTACCCATTGAGCCAAAAATGAGCTGACCATAAAATGGAAGAAGCGCGCGATGAACTTTCTTAACAAAGGACGCATTTTGATAATAAAATTCAATAATTTGCAAGCGTTGTTCGTTTGTAAGACGATTCATGGTTAAATTATAGACCAAACTGAAGATGTTTGACAGTAAAACAAAACACGAAACACGTCAGCTGTTTAAACCAGTGTTGCCAAAAAGATAATATCTAAAAAATCATTCTTTACTTGTAGTTGGTCGGACAGAGCAGTTTCCCTATGTCAATGGATGATCAAATGCAATGGCTAATCATAGTTACAACATGACGTGCCGCATAACTTATGGTATATGAACAATAGAATTACAGCGTAGCTCATTTCATGGTTCTTTATTTTAACTCTATTTTCTGGCTGCCACTTAACCTCGTTAAGATGAGGAAGATTATGAAACAGGGTAAAATTGCTTTCGTCCTTAGCGGACGATATGCTGGCAGCAAAGCAATTACTGCAAAAACCTTCGACCCTGAGAAACTGTTTGGACATGTTTTGCTAGCCGGCAACGACCGATACCCAAGGAAGCTAACCAAGAAAATAGACATGGCTAAGTTGAATAAAATGCCAAAGATCAAGCCTTTCTTGAAAGCAACCACAATCACTTGATGTCAACTCGTTACACCGTTCGTAATATCAGCGTTAATAAGCTTTCGACAAAGGAAGCATAAAAGGATCCGCTCTGAGGAAAACACATCACTTCCAAGCTGGACTTAAATTTGAATTCACGTGTACAAGGAGGGAAAGAACAAATGGCTTTTTCCAAAAGTTGCGGTTCTAATTCAATTGTTGCAGTGCCATGTAAACAAACGAACCTTTTGAACTGTGTGAAATAAGATTAATAGAAAACCTCGAGTGATAATAATTGCTAACCCCTTTTCGCGATACAAGCAAGTTGTAGTTGAAAAATGCCCAACATGAGGATTTTTCCAACAGAAAAATATATGACAGTACACGAGGTACACAATCGATATGATATTCGAAACATAAGATAATACTGTGTTCTTAACGATTCAATAGCAAATCCGGAATTGTTCACTAGCCACTTGTGTTTCTATCAGAATTACTTCTCGTGGAATATATTTCACACAATAATGAACTATGCAAATATGTATAAGCTAACATAAAATAATGTCACATGCAATTCCTACTTATCTAGTGGATCTGACCACATTTGCATTGGCATTTGTCCACTTTAACACTCATGCACTTTCCTAATGGACGTATAAACAAGAGCTGCAAAGTAATAAATTATAATTGCAAACTATTATTTTCTAGTCAGAGTGATACATGTCGTATTTTATTGCGAATTTATTCCGCTAGTAAATATATAAATCGATCACTGAATGGTACAGCTTAAAAGAAACACGTTATTTTCGAATGCATTTTCTTAGAACAGTTTAAATATCAATTGCATACTTTTAGACTCTCGTTGTGAAACCCGCTCAAATTGTGTTGCAGTGTTTTGTGAGCTGCATATATACAGGGGCTGAATGTCAGCATATTGACTCTTTTGAAAATATAATTGTTGTGTGATAATTTTGTTAGAATTTAGGGACCTAGTCCAAGTTGTGAAGCTTCTGTCAGATTGGTTGGAGAACTTTTGCTTCGTAGCAGTTGGTAATAAACTTACTCAGTATTTCAGTATTACGCACCATCAAGGGATTTTGTTGAACGTAAATATTGAAACTATCGTGGTTAAGATTAGAGGTACTTTAAAAGTTCATACAAATTGCTGGCATCTGCAGATTTGACTGATGTGGCTGATTAAACAAAGCCAGTAGTCAGTCAATGTGACGCCAACTGGGATTGAAAAAGGAGTGGCCAAAAAGAGTTAATTGATATATGAAGTTAATATTTTAAGGTCAAATTTTGTTTTAGTTTTAGAAGAACGCTCGTCCCCGACAGACCACCACGCAATAGAAGACGTCCACTTTTAAGGCGGATGAACACCTACATATATCTTACTAAGACCAGAAATGTTCAAGTCCCCACATTAATGAATTGACAGCTCAACCGGTGAATTTATCTGTGACGTACACATTTATTAGGAAACACATTTCACGGTCTGGAGATACTTGACATTGCTGTTAGCCTCAAACTGGTCAACCACAAACTCTTGGTTAAATGAATTTCACACGTGTGTGCTTATGTAGTATATCATCCCGGCGTTGTCCTCTCCTGTGTCGGTGAGTGTGTGTCCCTTGGAGAACCGCCATGCCACAAGGGATACATCCACTCCGCCCAGCATTTAAGAAATAGGTATGTTTGGAATGGACACTCGAATACCAGAAAATGCTCTTAACGAATAGAACTCAAAATTGTCCCCCATTACGATGCTGAATTTTTAGAATAGTGGTCTTACTCAAATGGTTTCGTTTATTTTCAGTTTTGCTTTATTTCCGATTTGCAGGTTTGTCCATGTGGCATATCTGTATATAATGTAAATATTGAGTGACGCCACAGTCCCAGGTACATTTGGTTCTAGCTTCTACAGCAACCACATGGGTTGTGCGGCATGTGCTACAACTACTATACTCCATTAGTTGCTTGGATACAGTAAAAGTACTGACTTGCAAATTTTGTATTGATAGGTGTAAATGTAAAAAAGGAGTGGTGTTGTAGTTGTTCCTTGTGGCAAGCCTTTTGCAATGTTCGAAAAACATGCCCTGATGTTGCTTCGTCATCTACTCCCCTAACTGTTATTTGTTGTATTACAATCATTTACATTACACCCGCAACAGAGAGGCCGCATTCGATTTAGCTTACTAATTATTTAAATGAATCAATTTTCGTAGCCATTTGCGTGATGCTGTAATAATAAAAGCGTGGCTTCCTGGATTAACTGTGGAGTTGTGAACAATGTGTGACAAATGAGATGACCATACTCCCGATTGAACTGATGGTTACGAGTCTGCTAACTGTCCACTAAGCCTATGGAACGTACTTTGAACTTATCACTCAACGATACTCAACTCCGTCTTAGAGACACTGACTGCCTACTATCTCAATCTACATATCTTCGCGAAAAACGTCTCCTTCAGGATTTCCTTCAGATCGGGGTGGAACCGTCTAGAGATAGAGAAGAAGTCCATCCAACTTGCAGTGCCCTCATCTCTAGCAGGTAACTCCATTTTTCCTCGACATTCTGAGCGAGCTACGCTTTCAGCACCGGCAAAATCGCTTTGTAGGCTTCAGTAATAGTAATTATTTAATCCGCGTGGTTTCACAATCAAAATTTCAGAATTTCACTAAAGCTAACCGATGTTTCTTGCACCCTACTGTATAACATTCATATATATCACACTTTGATGTCCTTGGCTTAAAGCCCGTTGGCGTATTTAGTTTTCTTTCTTTAGTCTTGCAGATACGCACTTAATCCTCCTGCTTCTGTAAGAATAAAAGCCCAAAGCGCATGATGAAAAGATAAATTGACTGACGACGACGACTACAAGTGCCCCAGCGTAGAAATTAAAAGTATCACTGCATGGTTGAAATAATGCAATGTGCCTCCTCGTCACTCCTTTCAATTTGCTGAGTTGTAGACTACACTGAATGACAGGCGAATGTACCTTGCCTCACCTTGGCCTCCATTACAATATTAGAGGTTGTACGCTCTCGAGTTGTTTCGATCGACTTTAGGCAGCTTTAAGTTAGATTGTGGCTCAGATATCTCACATAGTTTAGATGACGGGTGTCACTTTCATGCACTTGAGTGGACAATTTTTAAGTACGATCTCCCTCAATTTGGGTACACCAAGATATGTCCCGCACAGACAGTAATGGGCAGTAAATTATGCATTACAAGCTATCAACTCGGTGCTGTGGGGATGATGATAACCCTGCCCGCATCTCATCGCACTACGCTTCCACCCTTCCGCACGTTTGTTTTGAGTGTCTTCGCAGCAGAAACACTATTGAACTTATTAGAAACGAAAAATTCCACGTGCAAGTTCAGTAAATATGATTTTCCGGATGTTTTTCCCCTTATTCTTCATAACAAGTGTTGATGCTATTTTTGATTCAGTGATAACCCCTTAATCAGTCTTCATTGTGGTTGGAATAATATTTATATTCATTAATATTCAGGGCCCGAGGTTAAATAGATTAAAAAGGTCCAACATGAAATGTGAGTTATTGAGAAAAATTAAATCTCGTCTCTTCGTCCTTTTTTACTTTTTTGGGGTTTTCAAGTGGATTATGCCCTCATCAGAGTTTGTTTCACATTTAAATTGCTTTGGAAAGTATTTTTCGTTGAGTTTAGAAGTAAGATGTAATTTTAGAAGGATTTAGAAGGAGGCTTCTGTAATCCGATGCTTTATTGGAAGGAAAGGATGGAATGCCAATCTGGGGCTGTACGATTCTGGTTAGATATATATCAGCCTAGGTTTTCATTTTGTGACATCTAGTATTTTTAGGATTTATCTTGGAATTGTCTCATGTGATCGTGGGCTTCTTGCAATTAGTCTCTCAAGAACAGAAACTACGGCACACAACAGTGAACGAATACGCTTCAAAAACTCTCGACCATCAACCAGTGCTTCCTTAAGGTATAGTGAATTGAATAAAATTGAATTTGAATGTTTTGAACAGCACTGGATTTTTTTTTGTGCACGACAATGTCAGCTGCAGGTATCACGCTATAGACGAGAATGTGTTTGAAACAGCCACACTGTGTCCATGCCAATAATTGGATGCCCTTGCAATCACCACGTTTTCCATACAAATCTAGGTCCTTTAATTCTTCCGAGATCCAGTTTGCACAATGTCGGACTTACTCAAGCCTTTTACATAATGATACATAAAATTGATTGGGTGTACAAATAAATTTCTGCATCGCCTCTGGAAATTAGTATAAATCTGGAATAAGTATAAAAATGATACAACATCTTCGTCCGTCAACAAGTCAGAGTTTGGTCGCTTTTTCGGATGAACGGGCTCTTTTGATACATTTCTTTTCAAATGGTGGTGATGCAGTCGTCTTTGCGAACTTGGAATGCGGTACAAACGATATTAACTGACAACTACGGGAACCCAGTGACTTATGGAAATCTCTCATTTCCGTATTATGATGGCGCTCTTTAACCGACTCTGTGTAATAGAACCACAAGCAGTGAATCCAGGCAGACCGCACAACGGCTAGTGCTGGTGCGAAGAAAACGTGAAATTTGTTCGTCAGCTAATCTAAGAGAGCAATGCAATTACAATCAGGAATGACGCCCGGCACAATTTCTGGTACTAAAAACATGGTCTGTAGGATTCGGTCGGCAGTGAAAACTCGAGTTGATAAATTAACTGTTCAATGACAACCACTTTTCCATGAATTTTCCTACAGTCTCAAAAATTGTTCGCTGTGACGATGTTGGATTAATTTCTGTGCCCAAAAAAGGGCCCATGTATGGGATGCTTTTTGCTATCGTAAGTTTTAACACTTGGACTTTGAAGGCAATATTCGACGGTTCATTGAGGAAATACAGTACTGCAAGAGTATGTCACAATTTTGACTAAGTTCCATATGTCAAATATGACAAATATAACCTTTCAAAGGCTAAAGCCAAACAAGAGAAGTGAAGGCAAAAATCAAAGATCAAACTGTAATCCTGCTTGACTTAATGATAACTAGACAAATACGTAAAGTCACTTGGTATGCGTTGGACTTGTAACGAAAAGGGGGCATGCATTGGAGTGATTGGCGATTTCACCTAAGATCTCTTCGTCCCTGCTACTCCTACAGTACAATGATTCTAGGAAATTAAAGCAATTCAAGGCTGCAGCTTTGTTGTCCTTACAGTCTTAAACATATATCTTTGCCATACATATATATTTGCGACATATCTCTAAATGTGATATCTACAATCTCACCATAAGGTGGGTCCTTAGGTAGAGTATTCCAGCCAATGAAAGAGGCGTCGAATTAGGTAGACAAGGAACGGGTAATCCATTCTACAATATAATATGGAAACCCTTCACCGCCTTTTTCAAACAAACAAACAAAAGCTAACTACTAACAGACGGCATCACAAATGTCAATGAAAAGGTTTGAAAACTTTGAAGAGGAACTACGGTTAGTCCGAAAAAGAGCTCTCATATCGTTAGGTACATTCAAGACTTCTGTATTATTACCGGTTTGTGCCTACTAGCCAATCAGGCAAGGAGAATTAAAGTCCTTTAGGAAAATATCATCATATCATCTACTACCTTGGAACCATCGATCACAGTAACTAGAAAGAAATTTACACGCTCCACAGACTAGAGAATCAATCGGAAAAAGGAATCCATTATCTGGGTTGTGGTAGATGCCGTGACAGTCTCTAGCACTTCCTTACCTAGTGCTATGGAATCAGCGACCAAAGTAGTGTCTTACTAGACACTGTTGCACTCTCTTTTCATCGTCTTCTCCAAGCGGACACGGATATAGCAAGCTTTTGTCAATTCCCTCGATCATAGACTAGCTGATGTCAGTGTCACCAGGTTGGTTGAAGTGCCCTGCGTTATCTTCGCAGTTTTCAATGTTAAAAATTGTTGTTCATGTGCCAAACATTGTCGCTTATCGCAATTCCTCCTTAACAGTATACAGA
Organism: Eristalis pertinax; assembly: GCA_907269125.1. NCBI lineage: Eukaryota > Metazoa > Arthropoda > Insecta > Diptera > Syrphidae > Eristalis > Eristalis pertinax. The sequence continues at coordinate 114,722,241 of OU026145.1, read as the reverse complement.
AATAATTTCATAAATTTGCCCAAATTGCTGCTCGCATTGCAAAATCTAATTGCAGAATTATTGCTCAAGGCATCTCGTTAAAAAAAAAACAAGATGTACAACCATTTCAACAGATTAAATGTTGGCTACATGCCATTACACACAAAAATCAAATAAGGATGAATGACCGCCACGCCACTGAGGTTGCCAAAAATGTTGGTTCTTTAAGGCTTGTAAATTTGGTGGCTGTCTTCATGCTCCCATATATAAGAAGTTCACCGAGGTCATATTCCACGATCTGGGTGACCAATTTATTTGGCTAAATATAGAAAGCAGCCACATGAGGTTCATTGACTTTGGCGTCTTCAATCTTGTCTAAACCTTGTCATTTGAACTGTGCACTCAGTCAAGTGTCGTCTCTGATGTTTTAAAATATGCTAGTAATTTGGCCATCAGCATGTGGATGCAATGACCGCCCAAGGATTATTGTTGAGTCATCTTCCCATTAAATCAAGCACTTTTACTCAGTGGGGTAAGCAGATTGGCTAGTGGGGTTCTTAGTTGAAGGTGATTTAGATGAAACGATTCAGTTCATAATGTGATCTCATTCATTGAATGGTGCTGCCAAGAAAGGTGTTGCGAATATTTAATGGTTGAGTGCATTTTACGCCCACAAAAAGGCGTTAAATAATATGGCATATTTTGGTTAAAGTATGTACGTACGTGTCGATTAGTACAGATCAAGTTATGCAGGCCGATATCTACACTATGTCCTGTGTAGGATACCAGGACATACCGGGATCGAAAAGAGCGGACATACTCGCAAAAGAGCATTCAGACCTGGAGAAATTTGGAGCTCTACCGTACGCAAATACACCCATAAGCTACTTAAGGTCTTGCAGCAAACACAATCTAAACTGACCCAACACAATTTAGACTGTGTTTTGCTACACGATGGAAATAATCAAGAATGCTAGAATTCCGAATAATACAAATTATATCGCATCCCTTGAAGACTTCCAATTGGGATATAAAACAAGAGCTAAGCTGAGACTGAGCATAAGACTTAGTCATGAAATCTGCCACTCTGGAAGTATACACGGACGGTTCTAAGACGGACGAAGGAACTGGACTACGAGTGAAGTAGAAGTAAAAACTATCCAAGAGCTTGCACGCTTACAGTCAATAAATCCGATAGATGGGTCATATATCGCTTTATATGTACATCAGGCGGCCATCAAGGGACGCACCATCGATCAAATCAGAGATGGTAAAACCTGGGTTCCTGGCCATAGCGCTATTCCAGTCAACGAAAGAGCCGATCTAGCTGGAACAGAGGAGTGGGTCTGCCACTGGCAAATAATCAGGAGACCTCCTACCTCCTTCACCTCAAGTAACAAATACCCTGTTAATTGCCAGCAATACCACCAATCGAAGATGAATGAAACTAGCCCCTTGCAAGACTTAGAGTCAAATGTGGCCTTCGATTAGACAAAAAAAAGACAAGTACACTCCTAAAATTGAACAGAAAGAGAATCAGTAATGGTGTAGACATTACTACTGGTCACTGGTCACTGTGAAGAATGGGAGCCCTCTACAATGACTTGTGAAGGAGCTGTAGGGATGAGGAAGAAGAAACAACGCTGCACCTATCTCGGCAATCCCAGATATCAACATTCTGGACTTGGCAAAATTCATTAAGAAAACGAATTGGCTATAATCCAGATGTGGATCATCTTAAGTTAGACCACTAGCTATTTTAGCTACCGAGGAATCGGTGTATCAATTGACGGACAGTGATAGCACAATGGATCCTAACAGAATCTAAGTGGGTCACATCTGATTCCACTGTGACAGTCACCTCAACCTAACCTAATCTTCTTAAGGGACAGGTTAGACGATGAAGCCTTGAAAAAAGAAGAGCCTACTGGCACTTTGTGAGTGAAGGGAACTTGGAATGAGTGCATTACGATAGAGCTCCTTACCTGGAGGTATATGCCATTAATCACTGTGCAACAGGCCATCATGCCATGCATCTAGGCAGCCGATACACCCCATCTATTGCCCAAGATGAAGAGACGAGGCAAGAATATAATGTTCCTCATCTACTCTTCACATATCACCGTAAATGACGTCCGGCACGTGACAAACAATTTCTGCTTACACACAACTTAGTGTGTCAAACTTGGACGGCGGCATTGAATTAACTGTTCGATGTCAATATAATTTCATATGATCTTGAAAATTATTTGATCGGCAGATGTTGGTGTATATAAACTAACATCGATTCCAAATACCAAGCTTACGATTCATAAGAAAATATCCAAAATATTGCAACAAGTGATGCTGCCACGGGCTGAAGTCACTGATTTAGCCTTGTTAAGGCTACATGCCCGGAGTCAAACATTAACGCCATGAAATCATAAATCTAATCAAATCAACTTTACCTCACTTGCTCAACTTTCGCGCGTTTTATTTCAATTCCCCAGGGCATGCAAATTTGCCCCTTACCACCTAGGAAGTCGAAACAAACCTTATTTCAAGTTAATTTAATCATAAATAGAAAAGTGTCAATGCACTCCGCGTACATAAAGTCAAAAAATGTTAATTCACTGTACACCTGAGAGTATACCGCAATAAATTTTAGTATGCAAACGCAATGTGTTCAAAACAATTTTTCCCCTTTTTCCTTAAAGAATAAGTCACATGAGCACACCACGATTTCAATTGTACAGTCAATACACGTACGATGCGTGCCGCTTTACCAAATCACGTTCCATTTGCCAGAGGTAAAGAGTCCAACGCCAAAACACAATATACCAAGGCGGTTCTCGACTCATATTCAAACTGCATGATAGCCACGACGTGTTGGTACATTCCTTCGCTTAATGCGTCTGCCTTTGAGAAATTCGAATGGATGATTTCTTGAAAGTCATATGATACACACATAGAACATGAGAAATTATGACACATTTGAGGGCATCAAATTTGGCTATCACTACTGCCGAATGGCTTAAAGAATTAGCTGCGAAAGTATTCTTTAGTCAGCAAATGGTCTTGAGGGAGTATTTCATGGACGTGCTTAGAAATGTACATGCGTGGAGAGACAACACGGGTGAGCGAGGTATACGTATGAGTGTTGTGCGTATGTTTGATGTAAGGAAGACGGAAGTTAAGCAAGAAACGTCCCTTCGTTGAAATTCCCTACCACAACTTGTGTCAAATTAATTCACTTTTTGACTTTATCTTTGTCTTAAATTACTGGGTCCATGAGTTTGTTGCCATATATTGTCTTAGAAGATAATTCTCGTCATTCTCCGTATTACCTTGGGACAGGAACAATTTCGTGTCAGACCACTAATTCGAACTTTTTGAAGAATTTCATTTCAGTCTTAAATTAATTTGTATGGAAGAAATGTGTGTCAACGTTAAATAGTCTCAATCAGTGTGAATGAAAACGGCTTGTCTTCAAGAACACTTCTTCTGTAGTTAAACAAGATGCGACATCGGCCTAGTCAGGCGTCAAGTCCTTAATGTGGTTTGGTCATGGACAACTCAACTGCGGCCCGAAGAGTCTTTGAATCCGAATCTGTGTCACTGTAAGTCTTGAGAATGATGATGTTGCTTTTCAGAGATGGTGAAAGGGAAAATGGAGAAACTTCTGTTTCAAGGCGAACAAATTGGGATAGTTAGGCACTACAAATGAGTACATTTCGCGTTTGATAAGGTTTTACATTAACTCTGAACGTTACGCAATTGGTTTTCCAGCGAGGAAGTACATTTAGTCAGAACTATTTGTGGGATGCCATCAGTGCCAGTGGATTTGAGCACGTTCAGATCTTTGAGTACCATGCAACTGAAAATCGCGGTTTGTCCCTCGGAATATTGAGGGCACTTCAGTTGAAGCGGATTCTAAGTGGAACCAGGGAGCTGGTTGACATTTTTCTACAGAGTTGGCAGCGGGTATTCCTTTGCAAATGAGCGTTGGTATTGATAACGAGGAGCAGTTCTCATCATGTTCTATATAAATGATCAAAAGTGTTTGCTACCGAGGGCACAGTGGGTACAAGTCATCACAAGTACTCAGGTAGAGTAGAACACCTGCCATTATGAACTTCGATCCGATTAAAAGATTGAATTGATTGAATCTTGCATAATTCATTTGTAAAAGGTTAAATTTTGTTTTTATCAATTTAATTACTTTTTTTTCTATACTATAGAGAGTGCTAATTTTCGTCATCATTACTTCATCGATTTGCTGCAAGGCTACTATTCTCGATTTTTCTAAACTGTGTCATCAGTCATCAGCATCCCTCCGTCACGGCAGTTTAGGGAGATCAGCTTTTCTTCCAAAATGCGTCAGTGAGTTCTGCGTCGCATTGTCTGATTTAAAATAGAGCAGCATTCACGCCTTGAGGAATGGACCAATGACCATCATTTAATTTTCATTCTGCGAAGTCATCACTCTTCTAATGCTGGTCTCTTTATTCTCTCTCCCCTTCTTTGGAACGTAGCGGTAAATGAACTGTTATTAAAACTGGAAGAGGCAGGATGCAAAGTTATTGCCCATGCGGACGATATTGCCATAGCGGCATCTGGCAAATTCGTCTCTACTCTAAGAGACATAATGCAGAATGTCTTCGACAAGCTGGAAGCATGGACACAAACATGCGGACTCGGCGTTAACCCACAAAAAACGGATATTGCACTCTTCACCAGAAGATAGAAAATACTTCCGTTTGACCCTCCACTGCTGTGTGGCACTATATTACAGCTAACTGCCAGTGCGATATTTCTGGGTATCACGATTGATAACAAGGTAAACTGGAAACTCAACATCCAGGATAGGGTCAAGGAAGCCTCTTCTGCCCTTTTTAGCTGCAAAAAAGCCATTGAATGCAAATGGGGCTTACAACCACGCATCGCTCACTGGATTTTCATCTCGATTGTCAGACCGACACTTCTGTATGGAGTCTCAGTTTGGTGGACAGAACTCCTCCACCTTCCACCACTGGAACTATTCGGAAAACAAATAGCTCAAAACACGCCGACTGTGGTCTGAACTCAACATCGGCCACTCAACCATTCTCAAGGAATGGATGTTGAATTCCTAGCGACACTGACCGGCCAATATCCCAGGCTATCTTCGAAAAGAAATTCTCGATCAGCATTCCCTCCAGATCGGAATGAATGTCTGATAGGCAGACGTTGGATGATCCTCTGCGTGTTTTCACAGACGGATCGATGACTAACGAAGATGTGGGTGCGGGTGTCTATTCCCAAGATCTCAATATTGCATTCCCTTTGAAGCTCCCTGATCACTGTAGCGTTTTTCAGGCAGAAACCATAGGGATTAAAGAGGCGTTGTCATGCCTCAAAAACAACGTGATATCAAAAAGGGATATCACCATCTGTTCGGACAGTGAGGCCGCTATAAAATCCCTGGACAATGTCATGTTTAACTCAAAAACATCCCTTAATTGCACGCTGCCTCTTAACGAGATGGCTGAGCATTCGAACATTCACCTCATGTGGGTGCCGGGACACTGTGACATACCAGGCAACTGCAAAGCCGATGAACTCTCCAGGTGTGGTACAACCTCCTCCCTATCAATAGCAGGGTACCACCTTCCATGCCGATCGCTACAGCCTACCATCTTTTAAAGATTCATACAATAAAAATCACCAATAACAAATGGCTACAAGGCACCACATACCTTGAAACAAAAGAAATCTGACCATCACTTAACCTAAAACGGTCACTCAGTCTACTCAGACTCAGCAAACACTCATTAAGGACTCTCATAGGAGTCATAACCGGGCACTGTGCAATTGGCACTCATGCTCGCAGGATGGGTGCCCCCATATAATGATTTCTGCAGCATGGATGAAGAGGAGGTAGAGAACATTCATCACCATCTCTGCTCCTGCAGCGCTCTGGCTAGTCGTAGGTTCTTACACCTAAGGGCCTACTATTTCGATAACCTCAATAAGCTACACAACGCCAGCATAGGCCAGCTAAATCGCTTCACTACAAGCACCAACTGGTTCCGATGTTAGGAGAAGTGAATCCGCGTGGTATCACAATGGGCCTACTCTGGCCTAAGTGTGACTGGCCTTAGCAGTCAGCCACTACAACCTAACCTAACCTAAGTACAGCGAAATTTCTTTTTACGAACACCCCTCTATAAAGGACACCACTCTTTATGGACAATTCGTAATGGTCCCCATAAGGCAGGGTAATTCGTGTATTTCAACCCCTTTACAACGGACTCCCTATATACTGGAAACGGACATGAATTTCAACCCATATTGAGCAGTAGTACCCCTAATAACGGACACATGAAGCAAAAACTGACATGGAAGAGACTCGTTGTGCATGTGTACTAATATGCGCAAATGTAAGAATACCTAGCAGTTGTAGAGAAGAGCAGGCTCTATTTTTACAAACGTATTGCATTGTTGTAAGCTGTTATGTTTTGGAGCCAATTTTGAATGTTACTCCGATCAGTTTACACGCGATTTGTGATTGTGTACACGTTTTAATTCTAAAGTAAAAAACGCAAACATCGGCCACTGTAAAACCAAACGTGAAAATGAATTTCATTTGTCAATTTGCATAAATAACTTACATTACCCCCTAGAATGGACACCTCCACATATTGGACAGTTATGATGGTTCCACGGGTATCTTTATGAATATGTGAATAGATTGAGAACTGATTTTGGAATATTCCTGATTGGAGGAGGTTGAGTCTGTGCTTATCGATGTGCGGACTGTGTCACAGTTTAAGAATATTGTTTGCAAGACTGTTGCAAGACTAGCTCAAGCATTTTCAAGCATTTAAATGCCGTCAGAAAACTGCACTAACAAGAAGTGTAACACTCAAAAAAAAGCAGTCAACAGAACACACAACACAAGTCCCCATGAATAAAACATACCATCTACCAGATGTTACAGCCGATGATGTATCAAAATTGATCTGAAAAACAGCATTAACCTTCGCATAAAATACTCTTTCTGTTTTCATGATCTTGTTCAAATGTTTGTAACAATAAAATATTCATGTGACAACCTTAACGGCGCCCCCAAAAAGAGAGAGAACACGCAATTTTTCTCCACAATTTCACTGCTCTCAGGATTACAATCAAGTATCATTTCAGCAGAGGAACAGAAAGAGAACAGAAAAAAAACCAAATCACAGACGGAACACAAAAAGTTGAAACCCCAAAAAGAGGGATGAAAATACTTGCGTATCTTTCGCAAAGTACTCGAATGAATGCCATGTTGTGGTCCCATTTTTATTTGCGTACTTTGGGACTTTGCATCAATGACGATCCAACGTTTGCAAGCGATTGTCTTATTTTTTGAAATACTCAATTGTAATCGTTATTGTCGCACGAATTCAACGTCCGACGTTGTGGGGCAACAAAAGTTAATGGAATGAAAGACCGCTAATATCCACTGTGTGTATGTCAATGTGCTGTGATGTTACCGTTTTGGATCTAAAATGTGTGGTCGCGAGGGTTTTGGTCTATGATGGAAAAAAGTTTGCTAACCATTGTCATGCCAGCTTAAATTATTAATCATTTATGAATGGTTGTCTGTTTGAAATCATATTTTGAGGGTACTCAGAGAGGGAAGTATGATGCTTTGATAATGGGACAATTTTAGACTTGTCAGTCGGAATACCTGGTTGTTGGAGAAAACTATGTCATTGCCCTTTTCCGTAAAGTTGTTCCCATTTTTTTAAAAAAAAGGGTGACTCTACTCTTTGTATATAGTGCATATTACGTCTCCGTGGTAAAACCATCCATAAAGTCTTGTCTAGTGTACTGAATAGACGCATCATTTGAGCACGGACCAGTGTGACTTCCTATCGGTCCCATAGAACAACAGTCATTGCGGGATCATGAAAATTTTGCGTTACAGCAAAATAAACGATGGTTTGATTGTAGCTTTGAACTGACATGCACCAGATTCAACAAAGTGATGTTGCTCTGTCACTTTAGCAATGGAGTCAAATAGCTCATACAATCTTCCTCACATCCGACCATCTTTTGGATAAATGACCATTGCAAATTCCCAGTGCTCTATGAGGTGGCTTGAAGGGCAATTTATGATTGAGGATACCTACGGCAAAATACGTGCTATCTAGTGAGTATTCCACAAACTACACCATAGTGAACAATGGAGATTATCCACGCAACTACTGACTAGAAGAATTCACAGTCATTATGTGTGCTTGATGAGTCGGAGCTTCATTCCAGTTTCACAGGAATGGCAAAGACTTGTCGACTTCACAAGCTTGGCTAAATCAAGGGTAAGATAAGTGGAATCAACGCAATGCTGTGGAGTTTCTTTCATTGCCTAAGAAGAGACGCGAATAATATTTATTCGATGTCTGATGTGGACAACACCTGATTCTTCGATGATCCAGTTCATTGATGGGGGAATAAACGGATCCAAGACGCACTGCTTCCAATCATACAGACCAAGTTGCCTTCAATCCGTGGTGACTTGGTAGTTCAACGTCTATTCCTGAGTCAGGATTGACATTGGTCTGCATGCGTTCCTTCTTTTCCGGGCAACATCCACATCTTTAAAAAGCGTATAGAGCTCACTGTTGCAATATTTTCCTTTAACTTGATTGCCACCATCTACTGAGCACAGAATGTCGTCAATGTCGAATGCTACACATCCAGAATGGTGAAATGGTCCAAAACGCTAGCAGGCAGTGACACAGCCTCTTAAGCAAGCGCTCCGAAAGATTTGTTGTTGTTTTAAAGGACTTTCGTGGAAACTGCCTCTGTATTGGTCCGATAGCAGACCAACTACTGGTCTAAGTGCACTATCATGTCACATCAACTTTACAGCATGTAATCCTAAGAACATTTAGAATTCTGTACTTTTCCTTCTTATATGACGTTTCAGCCCGGGTGGATATGGGACAAGAGCAACTCGCCTTACCACGGATTTCTTCAATTTCGCACAACTATGCAGTTAGCTAAGGAAATTCTTCACTCCGGTGCACCACTGTGAGCTCGACCGAGCAGTTTTTCATTTAGACGTGTCTCTAGGCACATGTCGGTGTAAAATGTCTACAGATTGTGCGTCAAAAATACCCTCCATGCATCATCAATGCACGATGATGTCTTTTGTAAGCCAGCTTGTTCCTTCAAGTGAAGCTTGTATTACTGATTTGCTAAAGTTCAAATAAACAGCGATTGTCAAGAACTCGGGAAGAGTAGATTGTCCGCTGCCGTTGACAATTGATGGTTCACTTCGCTCTATTCCACATGCATGTGTCTTCTTGAGTTCTGAGCTGGTTCATTAAAAGCTTGACGAGATCGTCATCTTGTGAGATTTTGAAAAGTAAAAAAGGGTTTCAGATGTTTTCAAAAGTACTCGGCTGTTGTTCTTGTGGTCTAATTTGACTTAAGTCACGTTACCGTCATCCCTTGCATTTAATGTGGATCAAGTCATGCAGTCTATCAACAATTAAAGGGTCTTTCATTAAGTCTTTAGATTTAAATAAAATAAAATGTGTGTGAGATATCATCGACATTTTTTGTTCGTTTTAAAAGACAATTTTGCCACTCGCTCTTGTTGTTGAACGCTATATGCGTCCATGGTAATTTGGCAAAACAATATAAGAATAAATGACAGCCAACTTAACAGGTGTAAAAACAATACGGCCGCAATTAACTGTCAAAGGTCGGAAGACACAATTCGAAGAACCCTCAAATGATGATTTTTGAAGGACGTGTTCTATCAAAGTCGTCATTGAGTTACAAAAAAGGTATCGGCTATAATCCGCGCACAATATGTATGTCAACTAAATGTGAACCAGGCTAAAGCATCACGTTCACATTACGCATGTAAATATTATGTAAGAAAAACTAGCAACGGATTTATCGATTGTAGCGAAAAGATTTATTTTCCTGTAAATCGGTGGAACAAGAACGCACGATTTATTAGCTGCTGCTTGACTTCACTGGTTTTAATATATTCGATGAGAGGCATTCATGTTGCACAACTTTAATGTAAAGTGCGAAGTTAATGATGGCGTGATCGTTTTCATTCGTAATTAGTTGCTTCTTCACGACTGGTACATGTGAGTCCCACGATTGAATTCCTCCGAACAAAAAATCAAGTAAATTGAGATTCCGTGACACCATTTTCAACGCAAACTCCTTGCTCTCCAGACAGTACAGTCCAGCAACGACATAAAGCAGAACACTTACCCTGCGGCAGCAATCACAACCCCAGTGGCATCTTGAGAAGCTAAGTAAAGGCCCTCGCATGGGCCGCAAATGTCAATTATTTATTTAACTTCGGTGGCCTTTTGGGTTAATTTAAGCATAATAAAATCAAAAGGTGCTTAACTAGCCTGAGTCATACCATTATGGTTTTATCGTGTGGATTCTCTACTTGAGGGATTCAATAATGCCTTTCCCGGTCACATTCACATTCTCGCTTATAAATTGACATGTGCGTTTGTTTGTGTATTCAGTTTGTGCCGAGAAGTCGGTGTGGTCAGTGCGGTGGTGGGCAGAATGGAATAAGGTTATTTATGTACTTTTTTTTGTTTTTGCTCGGTGACTTCGGCTGTAATTATGTATTTTGTTGGATATATAGGGGAAAAAAGATATTAATAACTAAGCACCTGCGAGTGAATGGATGCGGACCACGAGCGGTTAAGTGGCCACCAAACCAATCGGTCCGTAAGTATTTATGAACGTAAAAATTGATGTTAATGATGACACATTTATGTGCCTGCATATGGAAAATGGCTGTCTTCCAAAAGTGTACAACCGCGAGTTTCGAGTGTGTGCGTTGATAATTGTAGATAATTTCCTTTTCAAACGATTTTACGGAAACTTACTGCAAGGAGAATAGAGATTGAATTTAAAAAATTCAAAGAAATAACGAATGAAAAATGAATGAAAACAGAAATTAAATGATGGAGTTTGACAAAAGAAGTCCATCGATTTTGGGCGGTCAGTCCTTCAACTCAGCTGCTAGTTTCATCTGGAGTCATGAACAGGCACTAGGCTATCAGAGGAAGAATAATAGCGTTATCCAGCAAGAGGTGTACTTTTTGATTTCGTGTCATTTTTGAACTTTCAGCACTTAGTACTTAAATCCTTAAGTATTCACACAAAGTGTTGGTATTGCAAAAATTCAATTGAAAATCGGTGTTGAAAGTAAATTAACAAGATTCGATTCTTCTCCTAAATAATGGGATCACCTCTATTCGGCACATAAACAGTGTCACTCAGCCAATCCTAGACAAATGTATCATACTTGTTGCAAAATGAATGGAATGTGAATGAATTGCTCTACTAACCGATGTTGACTGATTTATTTTACCTCAAAATGATGTCATTGACATGAATGATGATTATTTTTGAAAGGACTACACCACATGACCCTCGCCACATGACACTCATCTGATGAAAGCTGAAGTAGATGCCACACAGGTTGGATGACTCTATTGCATGACAAATTTCCTGAACGTGTGAATCCTCGAAATGGAGACATCAATTGGCTGCTGAGATCATGGATTTTAACACCACTAGTTTTTTTCCTTTTGAGCTAAGGTCCATAAAAGATTCATGACCTAAGAGAAAGTACAAAAGTTGTTATTCGCGAAAGATTACTGAAAATGTATGACGACTTGATAAGAAGGCCACGGAAAATTATGACTGTTTTCTGGTGGATTCGAAGCAAACATTGTATATCATTGCTAGCTTTAGAGATTTGTGACTTTGAAAGCTGTTGAGACACAGCGACGGAAAATTTCGTTGCATGGAATTAATGATATATTGTAGTATATATGGTCCCGTCTGCGAAGAAGGTGAATTTGGCAGAAGACATAACCATGAACTCTCCGGGCTTTACCAAGATGTGAATGTTGTCTGAGGGGCAAAATTGATTACTCGGAGAGGAAGACCGAACCTGCTGTATAAAGAACAGGTCATCGCGAATCAGGTTCGGCGGACTAATACGTAAGTGAGTAAGGACATATTCTTAACTAAGCGGATAACTCTTATTTGTCTTCACAAAGGAGTCAAGCTGTTAAGGGAAAGGATTTCTTATTCTTTGTGTAACGCTCAAGCCAGGATTGATCAACAAGTCTCTCCAACTAGCGTAATTTCGGGATAATAGTTTCGAATTAAGCAGACGAAGTTGGTTGAAGTTCCTCTCCACTCCTACGTGCAACTTTAAGCCCGGGTGACACTTCTTGCTTGGTGCTCGGGGTTTAAGACTCTTTAGACAAAAGCCTAATTGTCCATGCGCTCTACATAGCCTATCCAATAGTCATACACCGATGTGTCGCAGTGGAAGTCTGCTGGGAAAGAAGAGGTTTCGATATTTTTGAAATTTGTCTTCTTCTCACTTCGCAGGAAATTTTTTTTTTAATTTTAAAATGCATCCTTATTACTTGCAGCGGTTGTACATTACTGTCATTCAATTGGGAAACGTGTGGGTCGGTCAACTGCGAGTCATCGGTGATCTATATTAATCCCCAACGACTGTGACATTTTGGTTGACATCATTCATTCATACAGTTCGAAACAATGATTCGTGAAACACTCCCCTTTGAATACAAATAAGCTTCAAAACATGCATTAAATGTTATAAATTATGTGATTGCATAAGTTTAAAGAAGCAAAAAGTTTAAAATTGTATTTAAAAAAAAATCAAGGTCAGCTAGTTACCAACAAGCGCAACGAGAGAAAACATTTAAAATTAATTCAATCATCCACGAACGAAGCGCATTGAATCACTTAAAACAAAAACATCTCCTAGTAGAACACCAACAGCTCCTATCTATAGTCTGGGATTAACTTCTCATCTGAGGACTGTCACTTTCTTTGGAATACAAACTAAGGGGAAACCAAAAGTAAACCATGTTAGGTAAGGAGACACATACATGACATAAAATAGAATGCCAATGAATACCGTAAACACAGATATAAAGTGAAAGCCGAGATAATGCTACAACTGAATGCAAATCAGCGATAAGTAGACGCTATTGAGTAACTTTATCATTTGACAGTGAATTACCAATGACTTTCCTTTTACGAATTCGAGATCAAATAAACTACGCTTTGTGCGTAAAATATGTATGGTTTCGTTTACGCGAACTCGAAGTACTCTTAAAGTGATGTAGTTTATTGCTTTGATATGCTTAAATGCTTACAAAATCAGTTTGGATTACCTAATAACTGTGGTTTGCCGATAAATAGATACATTTTTTTTGCGATAGCGGTTTAAGGGTGATAAGTGGGAAAGGCGTGCAATGTCCCACAAATTGTTTGGTGATGCGAATTTGTGAAGTTGAGGAGGATGCTGATATGTATTGATTAGGAAGGGTTGGTGGTGGATGTTGTTTGCTTCAATTTTTCTCTTGAGCGATATTACAAAGTGAACCAATTGCATGCAGACCTTGATAGTGACAAAATATCGTGGCGCTCTTGTTACCATATTTAACTGGCTTTCGATTTGGGTTACGAAGGCTGTAAGCTAAATTCTGAGATATGCCAATAGATATTTCTAATCAGCGATCAGCTTAGTAAATGATGATGTTTTTTATGTTACACGTGCTAAGACTTTTATTTACTTAAGTTGGAGATATCGATCTCAGTTTAAAGTGGAATTCAGCATTTCGGCGAGGTGGTCGACCATGGACCACATTGGAAAAATATTTAAAGAAAACAGATTTTTGGTAAGAAATTCAGTAATCTTGTTGATTTTAAGATCATTATTGAATATCGTATAAAACAATACCGTATTATTTGATCCGGATCTCCTATGATTATATTGCAGGAATGTGGCTAGATTTTTCCTATCAAGGGCCAGGTGGTTGCTCCTATATTGGTATACAGCTTGACCCTGTAATGAATTGAAGTAAATTACGATTTTTCTTGTGATGTATGGTTACAAATTACTTTTAAGCGTCAAATCACTTCTGCGAAACTGCAGTAGATTCATACTAAAAATATGGAATAAACTGAAGACTCTACATATTACTGCTGAGGTCGCTATTTCCGATATCTGGGTTTTTTCGAATTCATTTCAACCGCAATGTTTACAACATTTACTCTTAGTACCTATGGTGGGTATAGGTATCATTCAGTTGTAGCCTATGTCATAGTTTGCCACATACGAGGTTCGTTTGATAAGTCAGTGACTTATTGAATTTCCCGTGCTGTAAGTTTAAATGAAGCCCTGTTCCTGTCTGTTAATATACTTGTCAAGTGTTGAGCAAGCTGCGTCATTTAGTTGACAAAAGGGAATTGTATGCATTATTTTTAAGCAAAAATAAGACCATTACCGAAAGAAAGAAAAATAAACTTCAATAATTAGGTAGTGCTTTGCTGCATTCCGTTTGTCGTACCAGTGCATGAGCCTCCAAACATTCATTTCATTAACGCCAGAAATCGTCGATAAGATCCATGGACAAATATTGAGTTATTATACACATTCATGTGCTGAGGGTAATCTAGTATCCATCTACCAAGTTCCATTAAAATCTAAGCAGCAGTATAGGAAGTAGAACTCCACAAACCTCTAAACAACGTAATTTTTCTCTTAACATCGTCTGCTAATCAGTGCACAATGTATACCAGCTTAACCATTATATATCAACGCATACTATCTCATTACCGTATTCACTTCGATGTCGAATTGGAGAAGAAGAAAAGTTAGTTGTGAGCCGTTAGCTCTGGGGAAAAAATTAGAATTGGTTGAACTCATGCTGAGCATGACGTATGAATAACTACAATCAAATTGTGGGCATTTAATGCGGCGCAGCGTATCGCTTAAATGCCCGGTGCACTTACTATATTTATGTATTGGGAATGCTTGTTAATTTGACTTATCATCAGGAACAAAATAGAAGTTCATTTAATGGGACCAAGCTCTTGACGCGTTGTTGTTTCAAGGAATTATTCTCTCAAAGCATGATCATGTGTTGTAAAGGGTGGTTAAACTTTACGGACCGATGTTGAATGTGAACAACACCTAAGCGTCAAGTTTTTTTATGCATTTCATTTGACATTTCTCAATTTCAGACTAATTCAATTTGAACCATGGAAAGATACACAATCGAGCAATGCGTTAAAGTTATTCAGGCTTATTATAAAAATGGGCGTTCAAATCAAAATGCATATCGTGCAATTTTCGAAGTAAATCATCTTCAGTGATGAGGCACATTTTCACCTCAGTAGATTCCTCAATAAGCAGAATTGCCGCATTTTTGCGAATGATAATCGAAGAGTGATTGTCGAAAAACCAATGCACCCACAAAGAGTGACTGTTTGGTGCGGTTTATGGGCTGGCGGCTTTTTATGGCCCGAATTGGAAGATATGAATGTGGACGATATGTGGTTTCAACAGGACGGTGCCACTTGCCACACAGCTAATGAAACAATGGCTCTTTTGATCATGTGATTTGACACCGTTGGATTTTTTTCTTTGGGGTTATTTCAAAGAAAAGATGTACGTCGATAAGCTAGCAACAATTCAAGAGCTAAAGGATGAGATAATTCGGCACATTAACGGCTTAGAACCTCAATTATGCTTCAGCGTCATCGAAAATTTGGACCACCGGATGGAGGTGTGCCGCTTAGCTCGCGGCGGCCATTTGGCCGATATTCTGTTCCATGCTTAATTGAACCATACCAATATTATCACAATAAAAAGAAATGACAATAATTTCCTAAATAATTTGTGTTTTACTCAAAATCAACATCGGCCCTTAAAATTTAACCACCCTTTATATGATGCAACACTATCGATCGGTCTTGACTAGTTAGGTACAAAATACATTCCACCTAATAGACCACATTTAACTGCCCAAATTATGTGCAATTATTCCCGAACGATTTTATATAAACTGAAATATAAATCGGATATTATTGGGATTTACACTTGAAATCAACGCATAATGACATAATAAATATAATCATCTACACCATGTTTACTTATGCAGTTTTTATGCAATTTGATAACGATAAGGAAGTCTGCCTACTCCGCTCTCCACTTTGTTTCTACTTGATCACAGTAACATTTGACGGTAGTCTGAGGATAAAATGAATTCCTTGGCTAAGATCGAACATTTGTTTTTATTTTTTTATTTTTTTTGTAAATGTCTCAATTATGGAAAGTTGATAAATATTGATGAAGATATCAAAAAGAGGGCATAAAAATAATAATTTCATTCGAGAATGAACATTGTTTTTCAATTGTCGGTATAAATTTGTCTTTTGGGAGAAGTATAAGCAAAGCAAGCAGAACGTGTTTGGTTGGACTCAGTTTGGAAGCACAGTTCTGCTGGGTTAGTTAGTGCCTGCTGCACATAGCAGTCACACTTAGGCCAGTATAGTATATCACGAGGACGGACTGAAAGTACTAGACCTGAAACAATTGGGCGCTCGTAACAAAGTGGTGTGGCCCGTGGCGTTGTGAGTATGTGCGTCGACTCCTACGCACTTGGAACTACCTGTCCAGGTTTGATTCCTGGTATGACAAGAAATACTTTTCACGGTCTCAAAAAGGCTTCTTAAATTTGGCCGTTCGGAGTCGGCTTAAAACTGTAGGTCCCCCTTCCACTCATGATAGAACTATAGCACGCACAACACGAGTGGTTGCTGAGAAGCTTGGTAGAGGGAGCTCTACGGGCTGTAGCGCCACCACATATTATTAACAAAGTGGTTTAGCTTTTTTACATGAAGGCTTTTTTTCCATTTTTTTTCCTTCAAAAGCATTCATGAGCGACTAAAAATTGTAAACCTTAATAATAATATTCCAGAAGCAAGATAAATATGTATTAAATCTCTGCACACACACTTTATAATGTATGAAATTTATACTGGAAATAAATCTATCTATCCATCTAAGTGGTTTAGCTGACTTATGCCGATGTCATTCAGTTCACTCTGGTTGTTGCAAAAGTAGGCCCGTAAAGACTAACCAAGGAGGTGCTGTGTGGTCTGTACCTCCTTTTCATACATGAAGAAATAATTATACGAGACTACTCCTGCGGCATTGTGTGCCGCGCAGTACGCTGTTATCATACCGATGATGATGCTGAGTTGAGGTCTGCTTAGTATGAGCAGACATAGTGACTATTAAAGATTATTGTCTAGGGACTTGATTGCGGCCTGGCTGTCCGAAAAGATTGTGATGTCCCTTTTGGATATCGCATTATTCTTGAGCCCAGATGGTACTGGGCATTACTGCTACGTTAAGCCGGTCTTTATTGCAAAACAAAGGCAAAAGGCATCACAAAGTATTTGATGTGATGAAATGTTTTTTCTTTTTTCGATGATTAAGATAATATAAAGGGTGAATTTTTAAAAACTATAGGAAAGTTTTTCAAAAAAAAAAACACATAAAATTCAGAAAAATGCATGAAATCTTTATTTGAATCGATAGTACGGTCCATATAATTTAATGTTTGAAGATTATTTCATGCAAATGTTGACCTTGACTGCGCCTCAAATGGTCCATCCGCTTAGTCCAATTTTGGCATACTCTTTCCAACATTTCGGCCGGTATCTCACGAATAAATGCTTCAATGTTGTCTTCCAATGCGTCAATTGAAGCGGGCTTGTCTGTATAGACGTGAGCTTTAACATAGCCCCACAAAAAATAGTCTAAAGGCGTTAAATCGCACGATTTAGGCGGCCAATTGTTGCGCGTGCTGTGTGTCATGCAAGTCAAGCTCTTGCATTTTGGGGAAAAAAAAGTTGGATATCATCTCACGGTAGCGCTCACCATTCACAGTTACGTTACGATTCGCATCATCTTCGAAGAAGTACGGTCCAATGATGCCACCAGCCCATAAACCGCACCAAACTGTGACTTTTTCTGGATGCATTGGTAGCTCTTGCAATGCTTCTTGCTGATATTCACTCCAAAATCGACAATTCTGCTTATTTACGTACCCATTGAGCCAAAAATGAGCTGACCATAAAATGGAAGAAGCGCGCGATGAACTTTCTTAACAGAGCACGCATTTTGATAATAAAATTCAATAATTTGCAAGCGTTGTTCGTTTGTAAGACGATTCATGGTTAAATTATAGACCAAACTGAAGATGTTTGCTGTTAGTCAGCTGCTTAAGCCAGTGTTGACAAAAGGATAATAGCTAAAAAAATCACCCTTTATATAATTTAAGACATCCATCACTGCTAACTTGTCTGACAATTTTATGAAAGGGAACATAATGACAGTAATGTTAAATATCCAGTTTAAACTAAATATTTAAAATAAAGCACTAGCAAACAACTTCATACAATTAATGCTCACCTTTGCACAAAGTCCACATGCTAGCCACGCAATCAAAATCAGACTTTACTGATTGTAATTGATGTAATTTAAGCAATTAGAGAAATGCCACGTGGTTCAAAGACAAAATACTGGCTCTCCGAACGTCAAGGTTAGAATGTCTTGACAACATACGCATCGACTCAAGACCTTGCCTTCGTCTATAGGAAAGGTCTACAATCAGAGATGCAAATTAGTCTTAGTCATGTTGGACTAGTCCACCCTTGCTTTATGTACGCACTTAAAAAATACTTGGCAAGCCCATGTGAAAGCGAGTGGCATATCGTGTATCCGGGCATACCTAAAAACTCATTAAAAACGAATCTATTGCGCGCGTTTAGTGCCCAAGTAGGGCGCCAGAGAAATGTCTGCATCCAAATACACGCATAGTGACGTATCACGAACGTATTTGGCAATAATTACATAAAAATCACTGAGAAACATCCGCAACAAGGTGGAACTGCTTGGTACGAGATACATATGTGAGTACGAACATATATACATACTCTCCACAGACAATATTACGTACTGTCACTTTCGTGTCGCCAGTTAAGTCTGATAAAGGGAATAAAGCGCAATGAAAAAAATTTCAATTTACATCGCAAAAGAAAGTGCAAGCGCAATAAGAAGAAACGAGACGTGAGACGAGATGTAGTTACCACCATACGAGTAGTTGAAGACACAGCAGCAGAAAATGAAAAAAAAGCAGAATAAGACAATACGTGTCGGAAGACAATGACGACGACGATGATGATGGCTGTGAAACAAACGATAGTCTTAACACAGACACCCCCAGATCTCCTTCCCAGCACGCTGCAGACACTTTGGATGACATCTGAAGCTGAATACAAGACTGAGGAAGAGAGAGAGAGATAGATAGAAAGTGAAGTTGTTACCGAAGCCAGGCTTTTATTAGTAATTTTGCTGTTACCGCATGTTGCGACGTCGTCATCAACTGCAGTGAATTGTGAGATCATGCTGTTTTTTTTTGTGCTTTTTATTGAAATGCCCGACACATATGCATTTTGATTAGTACATCTGCCTTTGCAGTGCTGCATAGCATCACGCGACAGTGGACAGGATTTCCTTGAGAAAATTTACCCTAGTTGTATAATTCACTCCTATGAAGTAATCTTCTTTGAACAACTCACAGCGTCCCAGGAGTTACCACTGGGGGAAGGGTTCGAGTCTTTAATCTTGGCTTTGGTGCTGAGATTTGTGTTCTACTAATTCTATACTCTCATGATGTAGTGGAAAAGAGTTTAAACAGTTTCTTTAACCAGATTAGTGCCGGACATTCACACAAAACGTGCTCGGAAGTGTCATCATCTTTGAGGCAGAGCCCTCAAACCTTGTCTTGGCACATGTTTATTTATTAAGGTGGTAGTTCAGGCCACAGTGGCCAATAAATCGCTAGCAATATTAGTATTTCCTTATAGGAATAGGGCCTGATTTGGATTGCCTAAGACCATCACCGCTGGTCCATGGGTCTAGGCGAAGTTTGTTTTCCCATTCGTTTATCAGAGTTGTGGCTGCTGTCCAGTTGACATTACAGTACGGTTCGGGACCTATGAATGCAGATTCCGAGCCAGCCCTCCCGAGTTCATCTGCGGATTCGTTGCTTGCAATACCCCTGTGGCCAGGGCATTTGAAGGTTTTGGAGTAAATTACGTTCGACGATAATGCCTTGAGTGCTGCCTGATTGTCTGAGACGATTGAAATTCTGGCGTCCTTAATACCTTTGAGCAGATTGTATCTAGCGCAGATCTTGATGGCGTGGAGTTCGGCTTAGCACACGATACGACTCGACCCCATAGGTATAGGGATTCTTGTATTGCGTCCAAAGACTCCCGCCCCCACTCCAAGTCTTGGACTAAGCATCAAAGCACTTACAAAGATTGACTGTTTGATGTAGTTTATGACATGGTGACATCATCAGAAGTTATTTCTTTCGATATGAGGAAGCAAAGACCGCTACAGTCAATCGTCTCATATATATATCGATGTTAACTAACTTCCTCAGGCCAGAGACCTCGACAACGTAGCTGTGGCAACAACAAGACGCAATACATGCCATAAAAGCGATGCAAAACGTTCGCAGTTTGAAGGAAAGATTTGGCGTCCAGGTCATCTCGGGCGGAGCGTTCATCAAACGCCGACGCGATCATGCGACTTGACACCACTCCCTTATTTTCTCTGGGGCTACGTCAAGTCCTTGGTATACGCTAACAAGCCTCTTAAACCACAATCGACCTACGAAGTCAACGGCTTAATGTATGCGTTTATCTTAAGAAACTGGCTTCATTACACCTCCATCTCAAGAAAAAAAAACACACGACTCACTCCAAAAGTGCGTCATACTTTTTCCACCCTTGTTTGGTGAATCCAACTCCATATTTAGTAGTATCCTCGAAAACTTTATCGCATCCATTAGGTGAAATTCGCTTTCATACAAATACATTACAGCATCCAGCCTGAATGAAAAGATTAATCATCGTCCCACGCTCCGTGGGCCCACTTGCGGCCATTGTTAATACGCGTTATTTATTTTTCAATCTCCTTTGTGGAAGATAAGTGAATACTCACTTTTGTAATTAACTGCAAATTTGGTGGGAAAATTGTTCAAACTAGACGAGATTTAGGTAGCGCCCATTAATTTCAGGATTATCCAAGGATAATTTACATAATATCGTACGTCACGTGTACTCACAAGGGACACGATGCTGGCGATGTTGAAAGACGAAATTATTCCCATGAAGGGAAATTATTTCTTGAAGTATTATAGTATTATATATCTATCTAATCGGTCCTTTGTGATGAGGTAATGGCTGTCGTCTTCAACCAGCAATTTTCACACACAACGAATAGTCGGTGATGAGAATCGCATTTTCGCATTTAAATGCTCGGTCTAGCATGTCCTGAATTACGCTTACATGAATCCAGGATGGATTATGAGGTGAGCGGCGTTGATGCATCCTACTAACGTTGTCAAAAAGCTTGGATATTATGCTGTTTGTGGAGCTCCGAAACCGAATCATTTGCCCGGATGTCGATGAATCTTAGTCAATTGCTTCGCATATGTTCTGGATTAGAACTTAGTTATGCAAACTCAATCGTTCTGAGATTCAAGACCTGTGGCGTATTAACCCTTTAATGCCCACTGGTCCATTATGGGCACGCACTCTTTGAACAAAAAGTGTGTACAACAAAAATATTTCAAACTGCGTTATATTACGTTCTGCTATACAAGCTAAACAGTATACACCGGTTGCCGCTTGAATCCAACTGCATTTGAATGCTTGGAATGCAGTTGGGTCTGCGCCGGACGACGATATGCATTTTCTGTAAATTTGCGATTTTCACATCTCAATATTTCTGTGTTTTTTCTGTGGATTTTCTATCGAATCCGACTGCGAAAAAAAATATTTCCGTATTCGTTATAGTGTCTAGAAAGTAAAGCAAGTGTTCAAATTAAAGAAAATTCCATACCTTTTTTGAGATTTTAAATTCGTGCCCAAAATGGTAAGCTGTCACCTGTCACATACCCAGATTGGCGAAGAGAGCAATGGCAACGTTTATTTGGAAGTAAGGCATGAGCTCCAAGTACACAAACTCAATCCCCTACAGACGATAAGAGGAGCAAGGATGACTTCCATGATCTCATTAAAATGACAAGGAATTAATGTCCCTTCTACGCGACCATGAATGTTACAGGAAATTGTGTCCAACCGACAAAACATCTCTGATCTTCAGGGCTACATATTCAAATGAATAAAATGAACGGCAACAAGTAGAGCTCAGTTGTTTTCGAATAGTTTTAAAAATCCATACAAATGCTGGACGATGACAACATTACAACAAGGCTTGCGGTTAATTCCAATAGCAATGGCGGTAGACTAGGACAGAAGAAAATATATCGAAGCTTAATATCGACTCCTTCGGCAGAATGTCACAACAGCTATAAGTACGAAGTGGTCAGGAACTTGTACCATCACTCCAAATGCAGTGCTCGCCGGAGAGGCGTGGTGGTTGAAGTTCAGATCTGAATCCAAAGGTAACCAAATACCTAACGATGGATTCCAAAAAATGCTTAGTTAGTAAAAATAAAAAGATCTTAATGTCTTCCCAAATGGCATCCGGTACAGGGTACATGCTCATGGTAGGTGCCTTCACCAGTTATGCTTGATTGACAGTGTATGCTACGACTTCGATGTGATCTGATATTTAGCCTACCTCGGCTCTGAAAAATATCGTGTTGAAGAACCGTGCTGGTTAAGACCCGGAACCACAATCGTACTGTAGTGTCAGCCCGTGGTTTGGCAGACAAAACAAGTTTCTTAGTTGATCGATTGATTAATTCCCACCTATTGTTTACAAGAATACAACTATTTGAATAAATTAAGTCAAACGATTAACAGTTCATTGATTGATTGTATTGCACTGTTCAAGGTCCAATCAACAAAAGTGGCAATCTCAAGTTTATCCATTGTTGAGACCCATTATTGCATCAGCGGGTTTGTTCAGTAAAAAAAAGTTAAAGTAAAGAGAGAGATGAAAGTTAAGCATCGGTGAGGAAATCAAGCATCAATCAATGTAGTGATTTAGTTAGCGGCGACGAAATGGCGCCCAATGCTGAACCAGTGTCATTGACTTGTTGGTTCGAAGTTTGTGTCAACCGCAGTAAATTTGCTTGCATTAAACTTCGGTCTAAATCAATAAGTTCATACACGAATATCGATTCCAACCTAATAAATGGCTGAGATGTGTCTGTGATGTTGAACGGGAACAAAGCCACCCCAAAAGATTGGCACTATGTCTGAGCCAACTGACTAGCTAGATCAGAAACTCAAACCAAATTTCTTAATACCGAATTCAGAACCTTGCTGTGTTTGTATTGTATACTAGCCCAGTTGCTGTATTTCTCCAAACTGCGTTCCAAATAGCCTTGTCGCTGATGAAGATGTAGTATTTAGTGTATTATTTAGACTTAGTTAAAGTACATAATATGCAATTATTAAATGCGACTATGGTGCGGGATATGAAAAATTATTCCCCTGAAGTCAAAGGACACATTTCTGCCATTCAAATGGGAAATATAAAAGTCTGCAATCACGGATTGTCAACCCTTTACATTGACGACAAAGTTCTGGCAATCAAAATCCTGGGCAATACGGAAGGCGGTCCTTTAGATCGATGGAAACTTTAGAAAAAAAAACCCCTCGAAACAAACAAAAGGAGACACTTACATAAACCTACTCACCGCCATTAGTGTACGTTTCCATTTCATTATCAGAAACAATCTTCGCATTTTCAGTTTGTATTTACTCCGTTGTATTCCCTCGAAGCGGATGGAAGTTTCTGACTGCTAACTTTAATAATTTCATAATTGAATCTCATTAAATTTAATAAAGTTTATTGAATAATTTGTTTTTTTTTAATTATTTCTCCCCCGCATGTACATACATATGTACACCGTCCAAAAGTACAACACATTCGTTCGAACACACGGCATACGGTATTTATGTTTAAGTTTTGTAAACCCTTGCACATCGCTGCGGTCGACGCAGATACTAGTCGGAACACAAGCAGACAAGTGGAGCGTTTTATGAAATTGGTGAACCTTAATAGTGGAACATTCGAACTGGTTGACTAATTTGATATTTGCCAAGCGACTAACTGTAGTTGATTTCGTAATTACTTGAGCGAAATAATTAACGAATTTTCCTGCTGGCAGCTTTTACAGAGATTGCTGGCGCATTTGGTAACGCGTGGGGAGTTTGCTTTTATGGAAACGATTATAGCTGCCGATTGGAGCTGTTATTGTGAGAGTAAGTATACAAGAGTAAAACTAATGAACTTTCCGTCCTTTTTGATTATGTTTACCAAGTTGAGTTTGTGAAGGGAGTGTTTTATTACATTGATACATTTTAGTATAATATTGACCAGAAAATGTTGTGTTTACATAGAAGATAATGTTGTTTTTCCTTATTTTTAGCAGAACATAAAGTGTGTGTTGTACATCTCAGTGAAATCAATTTTAAGCGATACGTGTGAAAGAAATCTCTAAAAGGGTGCACACTTCAGCAAAGTCGTTTTTACGTGTAACTCAAAGGTTTCGTCACATTGAGAACGTTTCAGTTCAACATTCCCCTGTCGCCTTGCGATAAACTGCACAGAAGTGTTGATTATTAGTGCCTTTATATGACATCAGACATTTGGTCTTGTCTGCGACGAAGATTAATGAAAGAGATGTGAATGTAGTACGGAAGGCAAATATCGATATACTAAACTGGCCACTTTAGGCACTTAAATATGAGAGTCTTTGAATCTTAACATTCTGGTTCGAGAGATATAGTGAACCTCTGCTATAGTAAGCAAGCAAGCACGTTGATCGTTGTGGTTTATTGATTGAATATCGTCATGGAGTTGATCACGACTATATCCATGGCCGTCTGCGACGCTCACAGGTGAATGTAACCATGATCCTGCTCAGAATGGAGGTACTGCGAGTTGCGACCGAAAGAGCAGTAGAGATGTTAGATAGACCTCACCCTAACCAAGATAGGCTGATTGTTTCATAAGACATGAGATCAATTGGTACCTGATACTCGACGCGTCTCTCGACCCCATGCATCGCCTTCAGGAGATGTAAATCTAAACACTCGTATTATTTCAAAAGAATTCATGAGAAATTAGAACTTCAGTTTTCAGAAAATCATGCAGAGTTTGAACACTTTCACAAATTTCTTCGAAACATTCCCTGTTCACGGGTGAACAGTGCGTTGCACAGTATTTGATACGTTTCATGCCAGAAGCGTTTGTACGATTCAGTGCACTTATTTATTCAAGCGCAACATCGACAGAGCTCGTTGCCACAAATCCGTTTTATATCCGACACTCTCGGAATCACTAATCTAATTCATTTAACCAAATTGAATGCAAATTGAAATATGTCGCTTGCACATTGTTCAGCATTCCATAGGAGAGATTGAAAGTATTCTCTTTATTGAATTCTAATCACCCACATTCATGACACGTAACCTTTACACGCCCGAGCTTCAACGTTACTTCAACCAAAAACGAACAACAAGTGAACATGATGGCATTAAACATCCGGCCGGATGCAATATAATATCTCCATAACCAAAATGAAGTCTAAAGTGAGAAGAAGCAAAAAAAAAAAAAAGCGACGTGCGTGCAGAAATTTCAGTTTTCCAAAATAGAATTCTTTGATACCAAAGTAGAAGCGGTATTGACGTTTGCATCAATCAGCAAACACACCCTAATTTATCTTTGAACAGAACCACAAGCACACACACACCCACTCACACACACACTGGTAACAGTGAACAAGCCTGACACTAATTTATTTCGTTGAGCTCGCAAATTAATTTAAGGCTGTAACGATGAAAACGAAAATGGAAAAGCGTGCTGAGGCGTTTGAAAAGCGAAAACTGTTCGCAGTGTCTCTTAAAAAGTTATGCTTAAGCTATTTATAGACACAAAGATACGTTCATCTATACTTTCTGATAAATGTTGAAAGATTTAAAAATAATATGTTGAGGTAGTTTGTTCGTTTTCGTTTCGTGGACGCAGTAAATCCACGTAAATAACTTTATTCGACTGATGAATTAGCTCAACCTTCGGACATTTGTCTGGATGCTGGATTTATGAGAAGCTTACGTTGACACGATTATCGAAAATTTGATGGGACGTGTGTGTTTATAAGAAGAAATTAATGTGTTCTTACCAGCAGTTGGAAATTCTAGAGCTGACGGTTGATCACTTAAAAGTTGCCTCGAAAGTTCTGAAAGTGAATTTTTGAAAAAGAAATTTATTAAAAAGACGTGATTTTATAAGATTTGGAAATTAAAATAACACATAGATTAAAGAGATTTGGGGAAAATGGATGAGATTTGCGCCGGTTTTATTTGATTTGATCTCATCTCTGTAATAATTCACAAAGTCAGTTTTGTGGGTGTTAAATATATTTTGATTTGGGTGAAGGTCACGCCTTGAATCCTTTGCAGGATGATGTAATTCTGTGACATTCAGTTTCATCCCCCCACACATCACATACGTATCTGTTTCCTTTCGCAACATTTTGGAATCCAATTCTATGTCAGGGATAAATACAATTACGTGCACGTGTATGCTCATACGTGCAGATTTTCCATTGATTACTTCGTTCACGGAGGAGTCTCTCGGCAGATGATTATCATTGTTCGGAGAAGCTCACTCGACTGCACACACGAAGCCAATTAAAGAAACTTGTGACAAAGTTGACATGGGATCCTTTTAAAAGGACGGGGACAATTCAACCGGAACCGTGGTGGGACTGAGCAATGTCACAAGTGCGTAATCCTATTTTAAGCAAAGCTGAAAAAGAAATAATATCATCGGCAGGCATGGAGAAGGAAAATTCCAATTCGATTAGAAAGACTAGAATAGCTTGCATGTGAGATATATTATGCATAAGCTAAGTAAAGGGTTTTTGAAGATGTATCCATGGGGACATATCAATTTAATATTTTGATACAAACGCACTCTTGAACATTTTTTTCTCTCTTTTTTCTGTTGATAGGGGCTTAAAATGTCACCATGGTGAAGTTCGCGAAGGAGCATCGCTTGGTAATTATAAAATAAATCCGAATTTCTGCCATTAGGGTGAGCTCACTCCAATTTTCTGCTGTTATTAATGTTTGCGCGAACGAACATGCTGTGCTTGGTATAGGATCAATAATTCGATTCAACATATTCACTATTGAATGTTTCTCTGACAGTGAGAAAACCGTCAAAATGTCAAAAATATTGCAGAGTGCGTCAGATTAAAATGAGCCAAATCAGTTGCTGGAATTGGGGACCTATTTCATACTCATGTTGTGGCGAAGTTCCCATTTCATTCTATCTCAGTGACTCAAGAACTGACTGATTTGAACAGCCATAGTTCAAATCCTTGCGGGGAAACTTATCAACATATTACATAACTATCTATCTTTACTGGAGAGTATACAGGGTGGGCTATCTAGTGGCTGATTTTATTAAATCATAGGTTATTTTGACACATATTTCATATTTCATTGCACACATATTTCCAAAGTGTGTGCTGTGTAGCCCAATCAGTGCGATTTTTGAAAAGAAGAAGTTTTGTCCGAAATGAAGCACTCACCGCGACTGCTGTACGCAAATTTGTGCAAACGGATATGCTATTGGACAACACTCATGGTCACCGTCTTCGTACGGTGCGCACAGTTGAGAGTGTGGCCTTCTTCAAAAATGAGGCTAGAAACAACGTTTCGGTCAACGGTGGGCGTTACATAGCCATGTTAGCCGACTTTTTTTACTGAAATTGAGGACATTTGGAAAACCTCTGATTCATGCAGAATAGCGCGCCATACCACACAGCCCCTGCCATAATTGTTTTTTGTGCTCCAAATTCCCAAAACGTGTTATCAACCGTCTTGTCGATGTCAATTGGCCCCCATCCAAAATTTTATCCCTTTTGAATTTTTTTTGGTGGGGAACCGTGAAGGACCTATGTTATGCCAACAATCTGGAAACGATTGTGGCACTTAAAGCCAATATCATCCAAGCAATCCGTGAACTGAAGCCCGAAACCATCAACAAGGTCTTGAAAAATTGGGGTGACAGAGTGCTACTGATACTGCCAAGCCAGCCCAGGCAGCCACGTGAACGACGTTAGGAAACATTTAATTTTGTTCATTTTATTGCAAAAACAGAATCTTATAAGCCTTTTATTCTGTAATAAGATTCATATAAGCTTGAGTACCGCAAGGAAGTGCCCTTGGTCCTCCTCTTTACCTACTTTATTCTAAGGTACCTTTTCATATATTCTTGTGATTTCCGCAAGACTAGGCACATTACGATAAAACGGTCGAAAGATCAATACTAAAAAACACAACGCGCTTTAGACTGGGTACAGGAATGTACAAAAATTTGGCGAATGGCGCTGCAAGAAGAGAAATCGCCCTTACAAACATGAAGTCACATGAATAACCTCCCCGCTTTAATAAATTTATTTAGATATCCTTTCAAAATACAATAAGCTGCTACAGTATGAGCAAGTGCTAAAACTGTGTCTACTGAACACGCCCGTCGATTTCGACAAAAAATCTACCGAGTGAAGGGAGTTTGGGATATATTTTCATTCATATAATTAATATGTCACATCCTGGATTAAAAGTAATCGACGCTTTTAATGTACTTATGTTCTAGGACACCAATCAATGTACATCGAGACTACACTAGACTACCAAACAACCAAACCAGAGAAGCCATATAAACCAACAACCAAGACGACAAAACCAGAAAAATGAAACAGCTGTCTCGAAAAATAAATTAAATTTTCCCAGCATCCCAGCCCAAGACGGCCTTATCGAAAAAAAAACGAAGAAACTGGCAGCATACCCTGCGGGACACATGGTCTTCGAAATAGAACATTTTGTCACCCACCAGAAGGGGATTGGTGAAGCATTCAAGTACCACTTCCTATGGCTGCTTAACGGGCATGATCAGAAAAATGTGACAGAATATGAGAAAAACACAACTGTAATCGATGGTTAGTCTCCTTGGGATGTTTTTATTTCAAAAAAAGTCGAACAATAATGAGAAAGCTGGAAAAATTAAGGGCCTTCTGGAGTCACGTCAATTTTGAAGAAAAGTGTTGAGAGACAAATCTGAAGGACTGTTTCTTGTCGTTTTAAGGTGTTTAAAAAAGAAGGAAACATTTTTATTGGCTATGTTTCGTTCCTTGCACATTTTACTGCGATCCTTCCCTGTCACAAGTTGAGTATACACATTCAACGTGAGCAAGCAATGAAGTGGCTTCCTGTCTAACCAATTAATCGGCTTTCTCGAGCATACTGTTATGACCGGCAGTCAAATTATGGTTACCTTAATCTTTTTCCGCTAGTACATTTACATACTTTTGATGCGGATGTGGCAATGGTAATAGTCTTGATGACTTTCATGTCAAAAAATAGCCCTGTGATGTTATTGGACAGGCGTGAGGTATAAATGTGGCAAAAAGCCTGTCTTACATCGAAGATTTCCGTTTAAAAAATATGTGTAGAATATGAGAGTCTGCTGGTAGTCAGGTAGTCACGTCTTATGAGCATACGCTCGCAGGCCCGACGCCCGACTGCGCAGTTCGTATTTGAAAAGACTGTCTCACGTCTGAGATTTAGCTTTTACATCCGTTTGTATTCTGTTAACTGCAATCATATGCTATTGCGCTTTATATCTCAGACTCTGGAATCCAATGGAAATATGCACTGCAATTGGATACGAAGATGTAACACGGCCGTCAGAGCATGTGAATGACTTGACCCTGGAGCGCATTTTCTGTATGCCTTCCTTGCCATGCCATTCTTACTAAGTATTGATATAGCTTATAATTGATTCCTGATCGATCCAAGCACAAAGTTCAAATTTCATAAGGATCGGTCCAGTAACTTTAAAGGCTCAACTATAATGCGCATTCGCGAGCATTAGCTAGTGTCAAACGCGCATGAGTGAGTGAGCGAATACACCCACCTCTATGAGGCAACCTATAATGTCGTCCATGAAAGATTGCGAACATTTCGTTAAGCATGTGCAAAACACAAATGTTTCGTTAAACATGAGCTAGTGCGAAATGAATCGCACCGCGCATATGCGAATGTGACCGATAAAACACAGGCAAGAAAACAAATTTGAAAAATGAGCCTATCAGCTGATATTGTATTGGTATTTGTACATACATACACATATAATCGAACTGGAAACATGACAAATTTATAATAAATCAAAATGAAATAACAAAATGAGGCAAGCAACGGAAGAATTTCTGACAGGAGGCTATGCGCGCATGTGTTTATTGTAGTTATTCATGTTTTTTCAGCAAACATGACGAAACAGTTCGTTCAAACTTGACACTAGCTTATGCTCGCTCATGCGGATTATAGTTGAGCCTTAAAGCTTGAAAGCTTAAAAGTCTACAAACGGGCGAAGAATCAAAACATTATCTAAAAAATTTCCTTTCTTTCAAAAGAAAACTTCTTGTGGACCGCTAGTTTAGTTAACTAGTTTATCTTAGATTTACAATGCTCCATTTTTAGTTTCCAGAAATGGCAAAAAAATGTAGTTCTAGCCATTGAGGCAAAAATCACTCAAAGTACAAAAGCCTCTTGGAGACTCAGTCCCTCAAATCGTGAAAAAACTCTGATGATTCAAAAAAAAGGTCGTCGGTATGACTCATGGTAAAATTCAGACCAATCATCGGCCTTTGAAGTCAATAACCATTATCGACAACTGAACAATGTTTTAAGTAAAAGGACCCGCCCCGGATTGCATACATATTGGTATTCCTTCAAGAGTAGCCAACCTCTTTAATTTTAAGCCAACTCAAATCGATGCTACGCATATATGATTAGCCCTTTGTTTCACATGTGCGCACCTGTTGCTTGTCGTCACCGATGTGAGTGTCTCCAGCGGTTTCAAAGAAATATCAAGTTGAAAGCACTCGATAGCCTCTTGTTGATAACTTCCAAGTTTTTTTTTTCGTACCCTCTTAATTATTAAGGCCTTTTATACATTTGAGTTCTTTCTCGGCAACAGAGACGGCCAAAAGAAATATTGCACAAGGACTTCTCGCACAAAGCACAAACCACTAGCCTAAGCTCTGTGTGCGAAATGGGATCAAACAATTCGAAAGAGATTCCTTTTTCAATGAAACTCTACGACGAGTATGGCAAGGATAAGGAGGACGACTAAGCTCATGCGGAGTGAGAGAAAAAAAGAGGAAAGAAAACTTTTTTTGCCGCCGCCGTCACTTCGCTTTATATCACTTGCCACAAAAGCAATTTTGAAGAGCTGGAGTTTTCATCATCTAACTCCTCATCACTTTATCGCTATATTATAAATATCCTTTGTTAGCGAATGAAGTAGAAACAGAAGAGGAAAAAAAAATGGTGTATTAAAAAAGCGGATATGGCAGTAGTTTTTAAATGTGACTGCTGTCGCTGCTCTTCATTTCTCGTGCAAATACACACACACACACAAAGGATTTCATGTTTTGTTGGTTGGAAATGTGCTGATGTGCAGTCTGCGAACGAAACACGGATGGAAGGCAATAGGAGAAAAGGGATTTTTGTTTTAATAAAAATTCCAGAGCCATCCGGCGTTGGGAGTCAAGAAAAAAACAAAGCACTGCGAGGCAGAGACAAGAACAAAAAGCCACTGCAGAGTATCTATTGTGGAAGTGAAGATTCTTACAAAGGAATGCGATACGATGCAAATGGCCTGCTAGCTGGCATTCCATATTCAAAATGTTTTAAAGAGCTCCTGCAAGAGTTTTCTTTCATTCAACTCTTTAATTATTAGAAAGGCTTGTATTTTTTTGTTTGCAAATGAATGTCCTTTGTGTTTTATTTCCACTGAGTTGGAAGCATTTCTGGGCCAACAAATGAACAGAAGTGGCATTTGATTGATTTCCTAATGCATTAGACAACACCCACTTACAGGCGAAATATCGATTAGCTGGGAGTCTCCCAAAGGAACGAGGTCCATGGTACCGTGGAGCAACAAAAATATATTGCTGCATGCGATAGTTACATAAAAATGATCAATGTTGATGGTGATTTAGGGATACCGTGCTATAATGTACTCTAAACACACAAAGGAGTTTGCACTGCACTATGCTTGCCACAGATGAAGCAATTTAGGGATGCCCGCCCTAACGCCAGACATCACGAAACATCACCTAATCGATTTTTAATATTTTCCGGGGGCAGCCATCAATAGTTTCCCAATTCTATTTAACCGCTGCGTTGGTTGCATGTAACCTCGATGTTGAACATCAATTACGCCATGCCACGACCAAGTTACGGGAGACATAACGTGTACATGCCAAAACTGCGATGAGATAAATGATTGAAAAATAAAATGTGAATAAATCAGTTAAAACAGAAACAGAACCGCATATTAGAAATGAAATCAGGACAGAGGATGGGGCATTACGAAAGTATATACATCGACAATATCGTAAATCACAGCCAAAGCGTGCGCTTGTATTATTGGCAATTTTTCGTAGGAGAAACAAAAGTACAACAAATCAGACGACGACATTCCTTACGGGGCACAGAATAAATCATCGTTTCGGAATTCATGCCGGAGACTACACAGTACACATGGTGACACAAAGTACGTTAAGCTGTCTGAAAATGTTTTCATTTATGTCATCGTAACTTTGGGCCTTTTGCGAACGAAACAGTACACGCACGAAAACCATTGATTGGGATCGTCATCGAAACCTTGGAATAATTGTGTTCGTAGCGCCACCGAT
Source organism: Eristalis pertinax (assembly GCA_907269125.1). Taxonomy (NCBI): domain Eukaryota; kingdom Metazoa; phylum Arthropoda; class Insecta; order Diptera; family Syrphidae; genus Eristalis; species Eristalis pertinax. The sequence goes on along the minus strand of OU026145.1, from coordinate 114,689,572 downwards.
GTGCTTTGAACTTTCATCAGCCTTGAAACAGAAGTGTCAACGTAAATCAAAGTAATAACAAGCTGCACGATTCTTAAAGAATAATACAATGTAACTTTTTTTTGTATCCGTTTAGTAAAAAAAAAACAATGCTTTGGTTGTTCGCAATTCGTGTACATTCTGCCTGAACAGTATTTTTCAACCGCCGTCTCAGACTACACAACCTCGCTATGACTTGTATCGGTGTTCAGCAGTGTGTTCAAGAAATGTTGTCATTAAAGACTTGCCATCTGCCCTTACATGGCTACCGTGTGTAACTCTCATAATCCACTACGACGAGGTTGACCTTTGATATCTGACAATCGAACACAACTAATTCCTTCAAAATCATTCCTTGATTAGGAAAGGACAACTGGAGTGCGGCAATGGAATCAGGAATATGGCCAAGGAACTCTGACGCATCTAATGTAGAGAACGTCGCACACAGACGTGGGTCAACAGTGCATAATACGTCTGCCATGATGCAGGGTCAACGAGATGCTTTTCTGATTTGGTCTTTGTACCGGAGCTGAGCTTCGTTCTTCCTCTCGTTCTGCAACCAGACCAGGTTCTGCAACCAGGCTCTGATTCGAATACCCTCTTTGCTGTCCTCAAAATGTCCTCAATGTGGCCGAGCCAGTGCAGTCGACGAGGTTGTGTGTTCTCCTCCATTCACCTTCAGACGGGACCCTATATATTCGACGTGGAATTTTTCTTGCGAATACACCAAGAATCAACTCTGCTTTTTTCCTACCATCCAGATTTCGTTGCCATACTGGCAAAATAAGGTTTTTGTAGAGCATGATTTTGGTCCTTCGGGAGTTTTAAGCCCAGTTATTTCGACAGTCCGAAGTAGCATCGGTTGCCAAGAGCGATTCTATGTTGGATCACTAAGATGTCATTCGTATGGCGGTACGTTTCTTGGGCAACAGCATATATTTCGTCCTATCCTCATTGACCTTAAGACCAGCTCTTTCTCGACCGCCGTAAAAGCTTCCACTAGGGAACGCGATTATGTCATCTGCGTAACCCAACAGTTGGACTGACTTGTTGATGATTCTTCCGTGTTAAGAGCTGCCGGCCGCATGATTTTCTCCAGATTGAAGAAATCACACGACAGCGCATATCTTTGCCGAAATCTGGTGACGGTTTCGAACGGCTCAGAGGTTCTTGAACCAAACTGCAAACAAAGGTGCATCGCGTATGTATTAGCGTGGTGCGACACAGTCCTATCAATTTTCCGGGATACCGAATTCGGCCATGGCATCGAATAGCTGTTGTATGCAACTTTAAAATCGATGAAAAAGTGGTTCGTATCGATTTGAAACTCGCTGGTCTTCTCCAGGATTTCCCCGCTCGATGTGGCCGAGCCAGTCGACGGATTTTTGCGTTCCGAACTTGGTACAGCTCGTAGTTAGTTTCGGTTATGTCTTTTCTTCCATTCACTTCCTCTCAGACAGGATCTCACCCACTGTCGTTTGGACTTGAATACTTTATGCGTGTAATTGATAATAAATTGTTGATCATAATGCATCGATCAACATGGATCATAATGCATATCTGCTGATGGAGTTTATTTGGTGTTACTACCTTCATTGTCCTTATAAGGGACTTCCACAGTATTTCGAAATACTTCCACGTAGTCAAATATTTTAATTTCTAAAATGTTATTTTTTAAGCAAAATACTTGTTTGACGCTTTTCAATAATTTGTTAACGATGGATCGTGGATGTATCATGGATTTTGTGAGCCAGAAATGAGTACGTCTTTAAAGTAGCGAGCCTTTGTTGAAATGTGGTATGGTGATTATAGAACAAAAAAGTTTTACTTGAGTAACCTTAAGAACGACAAAAATTGTATTACATTGTAAGACGTGTCGAAATCGTAGACGCCGGCTTTCGTCATTCGAAGTTTCTTTCAGAAAAAAAAGAACAAAAAAAGGCAGTACATCACAATGTCCGAATCAGCAACGAATTGTCAGTGATTCTTGATAAATTTACTCATTTTCATTTTCAAAAGACTACATCTTTTGAATTAACAGAAATTCATCAAGAGTAACCAACGGAAAAAAAAGAAATACTCTACGGAGGTAATTATGAATCAGAACACAAACAAAAGATGTTCGCTTGAAAGGAAATGTTTTTATCGACCAAGTGGAACATGGAAATTCATGGCCAGCCACGAGATTACAGAATTTAAGCACAATCAAGAGCCAGAGCAAGAGCAAAGAAAAAGTAATCACCATTCGTGATACTGGAGAAGTTCAGCACAACAAAAAGATCAGAGATTAACGGATCCCATTCATACCCTTAACTACTGACTCTAAAGGCGGTTGAATGCAACGTTTTAATGGCAAGTACGTCTGGTAGTTGAGTGCATTTAGATTTAAAGCTTTAATAAAATAAAGGAAAACTAACATCTCTGTATACCACTGTTCACAATAGGAACACCAACTACTGAGGTTATAGAGTAGCTATACCGAAACCAAAACTATTATAGAGAATATAAAGGGTGATTTTTTAAAAGCTATAAGAAAGTTTTTAAAAAAAAACACATACAATTCAGAAAAATGCATGAAATCTTTATTTGAATCGATAGTACGGTCCATATAATTTAATGTTTGAAGATTATTTCATGCAAATGTTGACCTTGACTGCTCCTCAAATGGTCCATCCGCTTAGTCCAATTTTGGCATACTCTTTCCAACATTTCGGCCGGTATCTCACGAATAAATGCTTCAATGTTGTCTTCCAATGCGTCGATTGAAGCGGGCTTGTCTGTATAGACATGAGCTTTAACATAGCCCCACAAAAAATAGTCTAAAGGCGTTCAATCGCACGATTTAGGCGGCCAATTGATCGGTCCGAACGTGAAATAAAATGTTCACCGAACTCGCCCGTCAATAAGTCCATTGTTGCGCGTGCTGTGTGGCATGTGTCACCGTCTTGTTGAAACCACATGTCATGCAAGTCAAGCTCCTGCATTTTGGGCAAAAAAAAAGTTGGATATCATCTCACGGTAGCGCTCACCATTCACAGTTACGTTACGATTCGCATCATCTTTGAAGAAGTACGGTCCAATGATGCCACCAGCCCATAAACCGCACCAAACTGTGACTTTTTCTGGATGCATTGGTAGCTCTTGCAATGCTTCTGGCTGATATTCACTCCAAAATCGACAATTCTGCTTATTTACGTACCCATTGAGCCAAAAATGAGTTCACCATAAAATGTAAGAAGCGCGCGATGAACTTTCTTAACAGAGCCCGCATTTTGATAATAAAATTCAATAATTTGCAAGCGTTGTTCGTTTGTAAGACGATTCATAGTTAAATTATAGAAGATGAAGAAGATGTGAAGATGTTTGACAGTGAAACAAAACACGAAACGTGAGTCAGCTGTTTAAACCAGTGTTGCCAAAAAGATAATAGCTAAAAAATCACCCTTTATTATAGAGAAAGCTATCTTCGACCTCTCTTGCCCTTAAAAGTTTGTTGACATGATTTTTTTTATATCGGTTTCTAAGACCCATCACATGACTTCGTGAATAAATTTCAAAAATTGCTGAATAACTTTAAGAAAGTTGCTCAAATTCCTCGATGGACAATGGGGACAATCGGCTGTGAAGTTAGTTTTCTCTATAGTACCTTATTTCTCCTCAGGACACACAATTTCCAGATTACCACCATTTCAGGACAAGAGGTCCCTCTTCATTCGCACCTCCATCAAGAATATGATCCTTTGCAAGGAACGCAGGTCCCATTAGACATCATCTGAATGACAAAAAAATTTGAGTTTTTTTCCCTGAATAGTAATTGATCCAAAATCGCCGTCTCACTTCATACAATCTTTTGCTCTTTGTCTTCAAGACGATAAGTCATCCACACGATAAGTTGAGCTATTGGATCTTAAGCGCCGGTTTATTGAAGTCCTTGAATCTATTGTATTCCTAAACCAACCTAACGCCGAACGCTTGCTTCCACAATTCTGCGCAGTAATGATGATCTGGAACGATGAGTGCCCTGGAACTGACCTGATCTAACGATAGAGGGTTTATATCTAAAAAGTGGCGACTGGCAAGCGTTTCTGTTTTAGCCATCTCCTTCCGGTTCAATGTTAGTTCTGACAATCTCTTCAGAACCAACAGAAGTCATTGCTATTTGCAACAAAACATTTTGATTTTCATCCCTTTTTCAGCTATAATTAATAGCATTCGCTCGTGACTTCCGTTGACTACTGGTGCAGACTATTTTTCACCACACGGATGCACACTCCAAACTTGAAAAATAATATGGCTTATTCTCCACCCTTTGCAAGCACCTCAACCATGTTCATCCATCCTATTTTCAGTTTATAGTCTCTCTTCCGATGCAATACTTATTTTGCTTCGTTCGCCTATACATTCCAGCCCCTTTATGATGTGCTTGAGATACGAGGTACCACCATAATTTCCTAAAGTCAATAAATAAGATTGCTTCACGGTGGTTTTGTGTCAGGGATCGTATTCCATGTCGTTTGCAAACTCTCCCACGCACCGTAAAGTAACAAAATCACTTTCAATCTTAATAGCACTAAAATGTGTGCGGGCTTAAATTGCTTGGGCTCCCATAAGCCCGCAGTCACTCTGCTGCCATCCGTCGAAGATATCCCACAAAGCCCAACAAGAGATAAATAATTAATTTTCCCTTTAGCCGTACTCGTGGATGTTATCGAAATAAATTAAACTAAGTTTCATTTACACGTCATAACCGAAAACCTCTGCCAATTTATATGAAACACCTGGTCTCTGGTTTCGTTGCACTATTGTCATCTGGAAATATGATAAATGATTCAAATTTATCATCCAAGAGATTACCATCAGCAAACAATCAATTTCCAACAAGGACCACCCACTCCAGGGCTATTTATAACAGATGCTTTTTTCTCCTCTCCCTATTCTTCTACTATCTGAAGAAGTCTGAGAACATCACTTTATTTGGACAACTTTGATATTGATAGAGCACCTACGGAGATACACTAAAGCCGACGGGGTAATCCCTAATCTATACATTCGTACGTCAATTGAGAGGACTTTCATTTCAATGTCAATATGGATACGTCGTGTTTAGCGAATCCCTTCAAATGGAATACATAAACAGGAATGAATGTGTGTTACTGGGAAGCCACAGCATTCATTGAGTAATCAAAAGTTGCCTCGACCCTTGGCTTCCGTCGCATCCGGTTGGGGGGTGAATATTTGATATTGTTTTCACGCACGTTCACTCTACTTTAGATAGAGGAACAAAGTTAAAATCTATGTCCCAAAACTGTCAGCAATCAACAAAGTAACCACCGCAACGCATCCTGATTAAGTTTGTGATTGGGGAATTAATTAAAAGTCCTGCTTCGACGGTAAACAAACCAAAAAAGGGACAATTTCTTTAACGATCTGTGCAAACAGACGCCCAATTGATAGAATCACAAGCGTGCTTTGCGCTCGAATCTAGTGATTTTTTTTTGTTGCCTTAAAGCGGAACTACTTTAAATTGCTAGACTTCAGTTTGTTTTTGGAGATTATAATGATTTTTATTTGCGACTACTGAGAAGCACTTCCCCCGCTTAAGTCCTTGTGTCAAGGGTGTGTAGGTGAAGTGACGGAAGTGATATTTTTCTTATTTATTTCTGTCTTCGGGCCATTGTGTATTCTTGGGCGCTTTTTTCATTCCTGGAAATGTTGCGGATTGTGAATGGTTTGTAGGCTAAAGCCGATTACCATTTATTGGGTTTCGCTGGAAATTGTCAAGGAATTTTAATTCAATTTTGCTACACAATAGTTCGTGCCCTTGAATTCAACTTTTGGGAATATTTGAATTCTACTGAAATGACTGCGTACGCTCGTGTAGTTGAAAATGGACCCATTTCTTGATGTCCCTGCCAAAATCGCGAAATGTTTATAATAAATGTTTAACAATTGCAAGCATTGTTTTGGAATTCAATCGATCCCCGAATACACGTGAAATCACGTGTACACCTATATTTGTGTTAAACAACACTGGTACACGAAGTTGCCTAAGTAAACAAGTAGTTAGTCACACATGTCTGTAACCAATAACATGTGTGTTTAGAGCGACAGTATTTACCAGTATACGTGGCGCCGTGTAACACAAGTTCACGTGTATGCTCAAAATCAGAGGTTCTATTTAGCTGTCAATTTTGATAGACTTTTATTAACTCCTCCCCAAAGTGCCCATGGAAAAGTGTTTTATTCTCCAGCGCATAAACTTTCCCTTCAATTTGGATACCCCTTTATGACTCACGTTAATTGTCATTACACAAGACGAAAGCTCTACATAATTTATTAATCTCCAAGTGCAACAATAGTTCTTAATTGACGGGGTAATCCGGGGCGAGTGGCAAATGGACTACCATCAAACTTCGAAGCGTTAAAAATGTTACGCGAATTTTATGAACCAACTGAGGGTACAGAGAATAAATTTCATCCCCTAGATCCTCTATGTGACATAAAACTAAACATAATGACGGCTTCTGCATAAACCGAAGTGTTAGTAAAAGTTTGATGCAATATAGAAAATCGTTAATTCCTCGTCCATCGAGATGTTTGTTCATTTACTTAATGGCAGAATTTACGAATGAACTGAAATACACTTGCAGCTGAGTAGAAATTTCGCTGAGATAGTTTAACGCCTTTGTATGCAAGTACAAATTTATTTTCGATTTTCGGATACAAATACCGAATAGATTCCCTATAAAACGGCTGAACGATAAGGGCTTCACGGTAGGAACATCCGCTGCTCGAGTCAATAATCTAGAATTCATATTAGGTGTAGTAGAAATACATTATTTTTGCACGAAATTTATGGTTACCGTGGTCCGATTTATGTAGGTTTACTGCCGTTATCTCTATCTCTCTTAAAAGCTCTCCTCCCTACTGGTGAAAAACTAAAACTCTTGTTTCTCTCTAGAGGCGAATTTTTCACCAGCAAAATCGTTCGCCTCGTGCTAGGTCCGGACTATAAGGTGGATCTATAAGGACCCCCCAACTAAGCTTCTGTAGGTTCTAGCGAGTCGCCATTGAACTGTGGGCCGTGGCGCTCTTCTGAAGAAACAAAACTCATCTCCAATGTGCTAAAGCTGGCCGCTTCTAAGCAATTGATTCCTTTAGACGATCAAGTTGTTACTTAATATCAGCGGTTTTGCGCGTTGACTGTGAAAAGTGCAGTACGGTAACTTGGCATTTGTTTGGGTGTTTGTATTATGACAAACAATGACAAAAGCTAAGAAGGCATTTACTGTGGCAATGAGGCTGTTTTAAAGAAGGTGATGTCATAGTGAAGGTAATCTGCTCCATGGCCCTCATCCGACCAGTTATTGCGTACGGATTCAATTTGACTTCGGTCGTGAGTTCGTGGCTGCGGATCTATCTCTTTTTATATCGTACTCCCGAGTCTGAATATAAGAAGTTCTATCCAAACTAAGTCCTGTACCACGATGCAAACTTGAAGAGGATAGAAGATGTTGTTATTAAGCTGATCAAAATGCATATTGAACGAACTATGACTTCTTCCAATTGTCTCATCTTTTGGGCTTACTTAGTACCCCAAGAATAGCTGAATGGCGCAGTTGGTTCAGTGCCTGCGCTTGGTTAGATGGGTTCCAGTTCGAATCCCGGTGAAAGCAAAGTTATTACGCTTTCATCCCGTTTTCAAATCTGGTCCGGTCACCATTTGCCGTTGGGATCAAATTAAGGAACTAGTTTGCTGTTTGGTTTGAAGCATTTGTTGTATGCTGTAATATTAATAAATATGAACAAAAATCCACAAATTCAACGCAATTTCATATCCAAGCACAGGCACAAGATTCCTAAATACACTCAGTCTCTATTGAAAAAAAGGTGTTTGCGATTACAGCGAAGTAACACTTTTGGACATGCGCTCCAGTCTAACACTTATTGAGAAAACGTTAGAAAGAGAATGAAGTTGCGTGGAAAGTAGAGTCTAAATAAAGAAAGCTGTTTCCTTGGTTGCAGCCGATATTGTCTCCCGATACTATTGTCTGGAGATTTTGTTGGGAAGCAGTAAATGTTTAGGCACCCCGAAGAAGATTTGTCTTAACCTTGTCCGTTGAGTGGCCCTACACTCAATGGTGTACCTGATTCTAGCTTCTAAAGCAATCCAATCATGCTGTGTGAACGAGTGATTCCGAATGACGAAGTTTGAACAGCTTTATATTGATAGGTCTACTCTCTGGCCTGGTGCCTGGATTCGAGGAGGCGATACCGTAAAAGGAAAGTCGGTGAGTTTACCAGAATGTGATTCACTCAACTTCGATGTAGAGTCGAGAAATTGAGGCACTTACGAACCAGATGCTATATCTCCCCTCCACAAAACCAAATAAGAGTGTTAAAAATAAATTCCCACAATCATTTAAACTTTACCGTCATAAACAATGCAATAAATTTCATATTTTAATGTCCGCTAAATGTCATTGCAATTTAAAATCGTAAAATAATATTCGACACATAACACACAATTTCAACTCAATTGAATATTCGGAAAGAGGACCTATTGAGCACAGAACCAAACTTCAGGCGCACATCTCTTGTCATAAGCACACTGCTGAGATGAGCAATAAAAAAAATCATTCATAGAGCAGATTTTCTTGAATCGCTTTGAAGATACGTCTTTCCGGCTGCCAGACGTTATCCCATGGGGGGAGAGACTCGCATTGGCTGCAGTTTATGCGCAATTTTTTGTTGTCTGTCAAGATGATGTCTCGCAACCCCACCCCAAAACGGAAGCTGTACAATGACAGCAGCCAATGTTTAAAATAAACATAAAGACTTATTCGAACGGCAACTGCAGACTGTCTTCTGTTGATCGCGGTGAAGTCACCAATGTCGCGTCGCGTTAAGCATTTTCTGCTGGAGGAAACATGTCGTATTAACTTTCAATCTGCATTTGAATAAGTCGGAAGAGCACTAGAAAATACGTTGTTCCACAATACAAGCACCACATGTTTGGGACGATGGAATGTAAACATTTGCATACGCAGTTTGCATTGATTTTGACGATTGTTATTTTTCGTATTGTTTCAGTTAAGCTGTTCGTTTGTTTTTTGTTAATAAAAGGAAGTGATTCAATTCGATCTCGGATTAGGATTTGAATCAATCAATCGTGTGACTGCGGCCATAAGCTTAACGAAGAGTGTGTTGGCAGTTTTAGTACTCAGTTTTGTTGGCCCGAGCGCAAAGTAGCCAGAAGGAACGTCAAATTTACAAATGTAAACAATTGCTTAACTTAAGCGAAAGTTCAGCATTAACGTACATAAGTAGATCGATTTCGCTCCCACTTTAGTTTAAGTAAAAGAAGACAACGAACCTGATGAAAATTATTATTATGGTCACTGTGTAATACTTCTGTTTATTTGCTTGATTGCTTGAGTTGGTTGGGCTCTCAATCGAGGTTAACTTGGTGTCTGTAGTGTATGGCCGGATAACTCATGTATGGGCCCATCCCTCAAGAGGTATATTTCTGAATTTCACAGAACTGTGGAGCATTGAGCATTTGTATATAACTGGGAGGGCATTTAATAACAGAAAGTAGGAAAGTAGGAAAGCAACTCAACTTGCAGGAATACTGGAAGTTCGCCACAAACGTTAAGTTTGCACTTCATTTGATAATTACTAACGCCTTCTCTTGTAGTTGCAGCGGATTTTAATAGATGTGTTTGAAGGTCACGGAGAGGCAGTTAAACACATCTCAATCCTAGTACAGAACGTAACTGAAGAGCAACGTGTCTCCATTTCCAGACGATTGCAAGTCATGTACATATTGGTAACAAATTTGAACCACGTTGAATAACGATCTTCGTCTCCGTGCTTATCGGACAAAAATTTAATCAGCCAGATTGCGCTTGATGACGTCCCCTAACCGATTGGTTTCAGGCAACTTGCAAAGGTCGATCACCAGAACATCGGATAAGGCTTTCTTCACTACATATGCCATTGATCACGTTTGTAACTCCCCCACCAACAGAAACGTGTGACAATTTGGTGTGCTTTTGGTCTATCATTACCTCAGTCCTTAATCAAATGCACAAAAGAAATATTCAAATCAACAATTTAATTTTGTATTTGTTGAGGACCGTCACAGGACATTAATTTGAAAGTACCCTTTATGCAATCACCACTAAATCAATTCAGCCCCATGCACATTACGTGTTGTTAATCACACAAACTATAATCACAACTAGCATTTCCGTCCCCGAATTAAAATGCAAATCATATACCACCAACTTCGTCAGCCGCTGTATGCGCGGTAGTGGCTCATTAATGTCTTCCCATTCTGCTGATTAAATAATCCCACAACTACAACTTGTATGATGACCTGAATAACTTACCGGAAGGGTTTTACGATTTTCAGACAATGATGGCAACTAACAACAGAGCTCCGATCCAAGACGCTTTTGCTGGGCAAACAAAATGAAAACACTCTCAGTGATGAACATGCAATGCGGCAGTCCTTAATGTATGCAACTCTTAATGGTTATTCTATTCAAAATAAGTGGCCCAGCACAGAACATCCACCAAACAATGTGCCACAGGAATGTTTTCGTACACAACGTTACCGGCGTCCGCTCTCTACCCCCATCCGGAGGATACTATTAACGAAAGTGCAACGACAGACTGAAAGGACACACACATATTCCAATCAGCTCCTTCTACGGCCTACATTTCTGTACGTACATGTTTTGGTAATGTAAATTTAATTTGATTTTACCTTTTTACAACTTATTTCGCCTTTTTTCGTTATTTTCGTCTAAACCGGAGCAGAACGGTGTGAGTAGTTGCCCGAGTGGAAACTTTCAGCTCTACGTCACGTAGCCAACTTCACTTGACGATTAAATTAAATTTTCATGTTTTTCAGCAGCTTCTGAGTGCTTGAGTAATTGGTACGCGCGGATGTCTCTCCTGCCAATGTAACGTGGTTTCGAAAAAATATGTCAACATCTTACACATCAAGGAAGTGCATGTAGAGCTCAACTCTTCAACTTACAAGCTATCCCCACGCTCCATTTAAATGTAGTCGTAGTTGGATTGAAAATTGAAGGATTAAGCGAAACTAGGCGTGCAAGATTGAAATTGGGATACAATTTAGCAAGGACACCTGCCACGGTGGTTTTAGGTAAACTTTTAGCTCACTTTCCGGTGTCTTGGAAGCCCTAAAAAGCAATGGAAGTAGAGAGGAAGGACTTTTGACGGTTTTTATGATTTGAATCTGAACCAATGACGTCTCTGAACAACATAGAAAATGCAATACTGAATGTCGAAGATTACATAAAAAACTGTATCCAATTAAGACTGCAATGTCCTTTGATGGAACTTGGAACTTCTAATCATCAACCAAGTTGATGTCAGGAGATTGTGAGACAGACGTATGGCCGGAGGATGTGTGTGTAGAACAAGTACCATTGCAAACTCAGGCTTCCGACCGCTATTCGATCCGTTTTTTTTAAATGCAATATGTGTAATACCTCCATTGAAGGTATAAAAGTCTCTCGAATGTAATCCCGTGGAAAGGGTAGTATATTCGGTAGATAGTCTTGTAGAAGTCGTCGTAAGTATAACACCAATTGTTTCACACCAACAATTTCAGTACTGGACGTTATCGACGATTTACACAGTCGATCTCCGAATTGATTTGTTTTCTAAATAAAAGGTAGCGACCACACATTTGTGAAAGAAACATGTCCATTATAAGCCTCAACTTGACAGAGGATTTGTTGATTTTTAATACGTTTATGATGAAGTTATACCTCTCTCTTAAAGCTACGATGCCTCTTTAGCCTCATGTATGAAGATTTGCAGATCAGGTTTTGTTGAAAACTGGTATATCATCTAGGTGGGCTCTTGAACAGGACCTTGAGCGCCTTAGAGCGCTTAATGGTGGGCAACTGAAAACCCACAGGCGTTATGCGATCTGGGACATTACTTACAAGTCATACGTAACCACGGATCTTATGATCAGAACAGAACAATGTCAAAACAGCAATGCATTTGTTCACTAAACGCGGGTGGCACGAGGAAATTGATTTTATACCCTTTCTGGTTGATCTTGCTTCATAATAGGCTTTCAAGATGGGTTTTATGTGGAGTATTGGTTCATTTATTCACCACAGTTAAGGGTTTGACAGTCCTACTATTAGTTTGATTTAGTATGACATTCAGCTGTATCTTACTAGACAATGCATCTATAGAGGTTTTAGTGGAATCCATGTCACGGCACAGGTTGCCACAAATGTTGTTTGGATGACTTTAAGTAGGAAACTGATATCCTTTCAAGACGATCGGTGAACTTTATGGCAGTGGACTTTTTCTATCAATTTAGTCTAGGTATACAAAAAATAGGGCTCTAAATCGCGTAATTTTTCAAGCGACTATCGTCCACTCGCTTCTCTTCAGTGATATTGTCGATTATTTGCTTCGTGTAAGATCATCATTATCGCCTCGCCTGTCGCTTATTTTGTATACAGTTTGCAGGATGCAGACGTCCGTCGCTACCGAAAAAAATGTTACCATTTGTCTACGCCTTTCGTTCTTCTCCGCGAGAAAGTCTGATTTCTTTTTTGGATATGGTGTGGTGCGGGCTGTATTTTCGCAATGACTATAGAAAAAGTCTCTTCCCCTTTTCCATACAGGATCTTGATATGGAATATTGCTCCAATGTCCTGTCTGGAAAGTCCTACAAATCATCCTGATCTTCTGTAGCGGGCGGCGTAAGCACAAGTCAGGGCTCAAATCGCGTAATTTTTTCAAGCGACTATCGTCCACCCGTTTCTCTTCAGAACAAAATTCTTCTTCTCATTCCTCTCATTTTGTATGAAAACGATACTGAAATAGTTATCGCCAAAAATCAGTTACCGAGACGATAGTTACTGACAGTTTTCATATCTTTCAGGCGCTATGGATTTTGTATTCTTACATGAATCGAAACTATCGTCGACACGCTAGTGAGGGACGATTGTAGCATTACGCGATTAGAGCCCAGGATACATCATTTCAGTTTTAGCGGTGTTTCACCGATAAAATTTGTTTCGTTACGTATCTGATTGAAATTCTGTTCAGTTCTGATCGGACTGGAACCTGCTGATTTTGACTTGTTTTCAGTCTTACATATTAGTCCAGTTTTTGTATTCTTTGCAGAACTTTAGTCGGTCCTTTGTATATTTTTTTTCGAAAACCTGTGTTTTTTTTTATATCGCACAATGCTGTTAAAAAAGCGTTTTGGCGTGATTTTTTGCCAAACCGTTTTCAATCCCTATCTGTAAACAGTTTTGGTTGCCAACCTTTATGATCATCAATTTTCAATTTTCAATCAATTTCCCTTCCTTTTTTGACTATAGATATGTACGGTGCGATGGCATAGCCCAGTTTCTGTGCTATGTCCCATAATTAAAGACTTTTTTGAGTTAGCAACCTTTTTTCTTTTATATTTTGAAAATGTAAAAATAAAAACATGCTATTTCAACTGGAGTGTCTGTGCTACCGCTCAGTATTATGCGAAAATTAGAACGAAGGTCTAGAAAAAGCTTCTCAAACTTGGCCGTTCGGAGTCGGCATAAAACTGTAGGTTCCTTTCACTCGTGATAGAACAATAGCACGCACAACACGAGGGGTTGCTGAGAAGCTAGGCCCTGGCCCTCTACGGGCTGTAGCGCCACCCACATTATTATATATTATTATTATAAATGCACAAACAAAATTACCACGTGCAAAACTGGATGCACGATATTCGCATGGTGTTTATTTGACTACAACCGTTGTAATTGTGTGATTTCTTTCATTGATGTCTCTTTATATTATGAATTAAATAAGTAAATAAGTTTGAAAATGTCAATCAAATCCGAAATATGGAAAACTTGGTTGATGAAAAACCACAAAAACTGAAATGATGCATCTAGTTTTGCTCGCCACTGTACTGTGAGACTTGAAATCTAATTTTACACGTAGTACGACTTCAATTCTATTCCACTTTACAACAAACTTATTAAAATGTCGCGAAAGCTTATAATTTCGAAAAAAGCGAATGATTATTTGTTTCCCCCTTTGAATCGGTGTTGACATGGGAAATCCCGGTATGACGTCACATGTCGTCTAGGTAAAACTGCCCAGTATATCCTGTTTTCATTACACCATGATTACAGTCTAATTGCCATGGTAGGCCTTTCATTATCATTCATCGGAGATAATATGATAAAGGGTGATTTTTTAAAAGCTATAGGAAAGTTTTTCAAAAAAAAAAACACATAAAATTCAGAAAAATGTATGAAATCTTTATTTGAATCGATAGTACGGTCCATATAATTTAATGTTTGAAGATTATTTCATGCAAATGTTGACCTTGACTGCGCCTCAAAATAGTCCAATTTTGGCATACTCTTTCCAACATTTCGGCCGGTATCTCACGAATAAATGCTTCAATGTTGTCTTCCAATGCGTCAATTGAAGCGGGCTTGTCTGTATAGACATGAGCTTTAACATAGCCCCACAAAAAATAGTCTAGAGGCGTTAAATCGCACGATCTAGGCGGCCAATTGACCGGTCCCGAACGTGAAATAAAATGTTCACCGAACTCGCCCCTCAATAAGTCCATTGTTGCACGTGCTGTGTGGCATGTGGCAGCGCCTTGTTGAAACCACATGTCATGCAAGTCAAGCGGTTGCATTTTGGGCAAAAAAAAGTTGGATGTCATCTCACGGTAGCGCTCACCATTCACAGTTACTTTACGATTCGCATCATCTTTTAAGAAGTACGGTCCAATGATGCCACCAGCCCATAAACCGCACCAAACTGTGACTTTTTCTGGATGCATTGGTAGCTTTTGCAATACTTCTGGCTGACATTCACTCCAAAATCGACAATTCTGCTTATTTACGTACCCATTGAGCCAAAAATGAGCTGACCATAAAATGGAAAAAGCGTGCGACGAAGTTTCTTAACAGAGCACGCATTTTGATAATAAAATTCAATAATTTGCAAGCGTTGTTCGTTTGTAAGACGATTCATGGTTAAATTATGGACCAAACTGAAGATGTTTGACAGTGAAACAAAACACGAAACGTGCGTCAACTGTTTAAACCAGTGTTGCCAAAAAGATAATAGCTAAAAAATCACCCTTTATAATATGGGTGGCGCTACAGCCCGTAAAGGGCCAGGGCAAGGGCCAGGGCCCAGCTTTTCAAACACTGTTGTGCGTGCTATTGTTCTATCACGAGTGGAAGGGACTTACAGTTTTATGCCCACTCCGAACGGCCAAGTTTGAGAAGGTTTTTCTAGTATAGACAGTTATACTCTTTGAGCATTGTCAGTGACTCGAAAGAGGTGGGGCCGTGAAAAGTATTTCCTGTCGTACCAGGAATCGAAAGACGGCTCCTAGCTCCTGGACCTACCAAGTGCGTAGGAGTCGACGCACATACCCACAACGCCACGGGTCACCCATTCATCGGAGAACAATGTCCAAAAATGCATAAAATGTCCCTCAAGTATCTTCTGTAATTATAGCCCCCAAAATTCTTCGATATATTTAAAGTAATGTAAAATGAGCATTTAAAAGTACAAAATTCCTACTACCCTTGACGCCAGTAAATCAGTATTTCTTGAGGTCCTCTATTTTTGCTACCAATTATTTTTAATTGATCTTCTAGTTATTAAGTGGAAATAAATTAATAAATGAGTACAATCTCTAAGAAATAATCACGATCAACGAACACACATCGTTACCCCTGGCAAACCGAGTGCAGAAATACAGAATTCTCAGAAAACTGTTATCCGTCACATATACTCGCAGAATATTCTTTTCACATTCCTCATACGAAAAGAAACCAGACAACTTAGACACGTTGTCCCACTAGCCACGCTTTTCAAATGGCCTGCTCCCATTAACCCACCAGACAGATATTAGGTACATACTCGTTTATTTATCTTACTCCAATAACTGGCAGACAATTACGTGTAGAAATGGATTGAAAAGCGCTAAGAGACAGCCGGCGTTCATAATTAATACACCTGCATGCATGTGTGTGCCTGTGAACCTCCATCGACTGGCACACAACGCATTTTCAGTTAGTGGAAGTGCGAAACACATAAATTTTTCTTCCGGCTTTCCTACGCCTCTACGTTTATGTTCTGCCGTGATTCGAGAGCCGAGTGTACACTGGGCAGTTAGTTAGTTACTGTCACGCCATAATCACTGCGCAACGGAACAATTCCAAAAAAGAAACAAGCAAATCCGCAAAAATTACGGAATGTTTCGTTCCTTCTTCCATTCGTTTCCAGATCAACCAGTTCTAGCGGGGCACACAGTTTTGGTTATCGCGGCTAGGTATGTAGATTCAAGTCGCCTGAAACCTGTTGCTCTAGACCGGGATAGTGGTAGGTAGGCTGTCGTCTATCAGCAAAAGACATTCAAGTTGAAGGTACATGGAAAATCAATGTGGGAACACGTTGGTAGTTACCATGTTAGTTTATGGGCTGGAATGTACAATATTTACGATCAGATTTGTACAGATTGTTGGCAGAAGCAGTGCCTGTGCCGATGTGTCCAACGTAGCCACCGTTGGACGACGTACGGGATTATCGGTTTTCTCTGCCGCACGGTAGCGCAATTAATAATTTTATTGGTACGAGAGTAACATTGGAGTTTGTGAGGGACCTTGTCAACGAAGAACGGGCCTTTGTAGGTAAGTGTGTATGTAGTCCAGTTGCAAAAATCCGCAATTTTCTTTCTCGGACTTCAATTTTGAATTGAGAGCATTCTGTGCCGTTAAACGACGAAATATCGGTGGATTTGCAATATTAGGCTTGGCTAGATTCATCTGAAAGAAGTGTAATATTTTACATTGACACGCTTTTTTTCAGATGGCAGAAGATGAATTTTAGATAAGAGCACTCATCGGACGTTGGTAAAGTTATACGATCAAATGCTCACTTGAGAGGTGGGATAATGGATACGTTCACTCATCTCTAACACAAGAGAGTTTAACAGCCAGACAGTCCCAAGTTTAACAAGCGAAAGTGATATCGAGACTAGAATGAAATCAAAGCATGCATGTGCATTTAATTTGAACGAGTCATGCTTACAATACTAAAAGAAAATCTTTGTCTTAACTGCCATTTCATTTTCAGAAACATTCCCTGCCAACGTAGAGTTTCATTTGGAGACTCTCCAGTGAGTGACTGAGTTTAAATTTTTCTTGCGTACATAATTGATTTCGTCGTCATTCTGATGCGTCGAACTTTCTCAGTTGCGACAGAAGAAAAGTCTTTGCATACTTCACATGAGCGCTTGGCGGAATTCTAATTTCGATTTCAAACGCACTGATTACACATTCGGTTGTAAAGTTTGTGGTTAAGCCTTAGAAACACAAACCAGATATCGAATTTATCCCCCACAGTGCAAAGAGTAAATAAACATTTTCGCACATCTTTACGCCCATGCCGCCGAGCAGAAATGGAATTTTTATGATTGCCTTGACGTCAATGCATCGACTATGGTTTTGGCGCCAAAAAGTAACAAGTCTTCTTCTGATTTGTTTCTATTGTTGGCGCCGATGGATATGTAGCCTTAAATGGATAATGCGAACTTGAAGTGTGAATGTATAGCCGCTATGATTAGCTTTTAATTCATTTTAATATTGGCGGCCTTACAGTGTATTGGGGACCTGTTCCCACATTCTACAACAACCACTGATGGCGTTCATGATATTTTTCTCTCACGAGTGAAATCTCAATTTGTGGTATATTCTTTTGAAGTAGTACTTAATTTTGATTATTGTTGTTATAATTTGAGGTGCAGTCGATGAACCAGATCTCTTCAGCAGATGCTGGTGTTAAGACGATGAATCCAGATTGGACACATAATGCGGAAAAGCCAGTATAGTAGCCTTGGCAGCAGGCTTAGTAGGCCCGTTGTGATACCAAGCGGATCTACTCGATCCTATTCCGCAAATCAGTTGATAGTTTTGATAAAGCGGTGAAGATAGCTGACATTAGTTTGCTTATTTCTTCCAGGTTGGTGAATAATTAGGGCCCTTAACTGACTTCGCAAAGGTGAAGGTGCTGCAATTGCAAACAAGGTACACAATAGTAAGCAACACTTCCTCGTCGCATTGTCGGCCTATTCATTCATTGATCAGACTTTGTGATTGTACTGGATCGAGAATATGTCATAATTTAGTAGTGAGGCATAGCCTGTGCAATTAGAATATATAGATGCTAAAATACTCGGCCATATCATTAAGTGAACGTTGAGGGAAACGTGTCTGCATACAGAGACTTAATCGCTTAGAGGATGGTTTTTTGTATGGAAAATTGAGGCAAAGGCCAAAATATGGCGAAAAAAATTAGAGAGAAATTCGACTTAGGGAGAGTTTGACTTAAGGAGAATCCACTGCATTTGTCTTTGATATCACTTTTTTTAGCGGAGACATGGCTTTAGTTTCCGCCTAATAAACGTAATGATTCGGAATCGAATTAATATTTGGATATTTAGATCCTTGGAGGCTACGCCTTCGCCTTTCTTTAACCGATCCTTAAAGATGGGAGGATCTTTCTAGCGTTTGCTGGTCAGACTTCCAGTAGGATCAGTATGGTATGGTGTCACCAGGATTGTTGAGAATCTAGACCGGAATCCTTTCCACATATGCAATAATTTCAATTCAATTTCTATGAAATAATAAGAAGTGTGTTCATATCTTCAGAGTCGTTTGTCATCACGTGTGAGGTCGACCATTTCGGTTTGGATGATATTTGAAGTACTGAAAAACTTCAGTTCTTACAATAAGCCGAACAGGCATCCTAGACAGTCGTTGGTTGATTGGCTTCAAATGAGACGTGGAGGAGAAGTGGTCATTGTATTATTGGATTTTCCTAAAACGCATCATAATAAAACTATTTTTAACTTAAGCTTTGTTGCTTGCTTCTGATATGGATTTATCTCATTGTGTCACTTTGTTTTCTTCTGTAGCGTCAATAAGTGTACATAATTCATGATGGTGACACATGCGTGATTCACTATGCTTTTTTTTTAAAGTTTCTAATGTCTTATCGCACTGATCTTTAATATTCTCTAACCAAAAGCCGTTTCTCATTGTTTTTTTTTTTCTTTTTCAAAAATAAATAATGCATTTTAGTGTTTTATCTTGCATGCTTTAATCTTTTCACTCCGACACAACTGTCCATGATTCATTTTTTGCATCAGTCATACTTCAATTGATATCACGTATTCGTAGATGCATTGCTTTGAGCTGTCGCTAGCCAGTAGCAGTGAGAAAAACCCGAACGAATCGATAATGTAGCGTGGACGCATGCGTTTCTATAAATTTCCTTATCATCTACAATTCAAACTTCACGTCAAGTTTTCTCCAGCTTAGACCTTCGACGAATTTTTACTTGAACTTAAGGTGAACTTAAGAACCTTAGTGTAATCAACAGAAACGATTGGACATGATCTTATGAACATGAGAAAAGGCAAAATGAGTGCACAAACATATGCAATTTTATTAAAGAAACAAAGTGGTTCACGGAAAAATTTTTTTTTTTTTTTTTGTAATTTGCGCGCGCTCAAGGGATTGCTAATACCCTTAAGTGTCCGGGGTCAAGACACAGCACGGGCCGAAGGTATAGAGGGAGAAAGGGAGAGGAGGTACCTGTGCACATTGGTCTTAAATATCTGCGGGTTGTAGTCTGTGGGAAATATAGGGCTGGGAAGAGCATTCCAAATTCGCGTAGTACGGCTGAAGAGTCTCTAAATTTAACTGTGCGTCCGAAAGTAGGCTTAAGGGTAAACTGATGAGCATTCCTGGCGAGACGAGTATTGCGGGTGAATTCATGGAGAGGAGGAATGCAGTTGGCTAACTCACTTGAGCATCGTTTGTTGAAATAGCGATAAAATACGGACAAAGAAGAAACAGTACGTCGATGTTCGAGCGAGTCTAATGACTTTGCGACATTGTTGTCTCCTATAAGTTTTATCGCTCGCTTTTGGATTCTATCTAGTAGGTGCATGGTGGTCTTTGGGGCACCAGACCAGATATGAGCGTTGTACTCAAGCTTGGGGCGGATATACGCCTTATAAATGAAAGCCAAATCAGATGGGGTGAAATATTTCTTGCATCGATTAAGGAAACCTAAACATTTCGCAGCATTTTTGGCGACCTCAAATATGTGATCGTTCCAACTAACTGTTCTGTTGATACACATACCAAGGATGGAAAGCTTTCCGGTTTCATCGACACAAGCACCATTCATGGATAATGGCTGATTAACAAGGGTTCGCTTGAGTGACAGCAGACAGCATTGAGTTTTAGAAGCATTGAATTCCACTCTGTTGTTGTTTCCCCAGTTAATTATGCTGTCAAGATCGGAATTCAAGGAGCTTAACATACGCTGCCGTTCCAATTCTACGGCCGAAGGGCAGGGTCGTGAGTCTCGGAACGAATATGAAAAGCTGAGGGTGCTGTCATCAGCGAAGGAATGGATTGGATTAGAAGTAGCAGACAAGAGATCATTAATAAAAATGAGAAAGAGTGTCGGAGACAGAACAGAGCCTTGGGGTACACCAGCATTTATTTGGTGGATATCAGACTTGAACCCATCCAAAACAACTTGAATTGAACGGTTCGAAAGGTAATTTCTAATCCATAGAAGAAGAGATTCATCGATACCATATGCACGCATTTTCGACAAAAGAGCTTGATGCCAAACTCTGTCAAATGCCTTAGAAATATCAAGTGCAACGATCTTGTTTTCGCCTGCATTATGCAAAGATGTGTTCCACTTTTCGGTGAGATAAGCTATCAAATCACCAGTGGACCTGTTACTACGGAAACCGTACTGCCGGTCATTAAGAAGCTTCCGCGATTCAAGATATTTCATAAGCTGACGATTTA
Organism: Eristalis pertinax; assembly: GCA_907269125.1. Taxonomy (NCBI): domain Eukaryota; kingdom Metazoa; phylum Arthropoda; class Insecta; order Diptera; family Syrphidae; genus Eristalis; species Eristalis pertinax. Next base: position 114,668,609 of record OU026145.1, on the reverse strand, counting down.
TCAGCGTTTCCATGACCTTAGAAAGAAGGGACGTAAGTGCTATGGGTCGGTACGAGGTGGGTGACGAAGATTCGCCCTTTTTAGGGACGGGCTGGACAAATGCTGTTTTCCATTTGCTCGGAAAGAGACCTAAAGAGTAGGATAGATGAAAAAGCTTACGCAATGGTTTTGCCAGCGCAGAAGAACACCTCTTTAGAAGTATAGGGGGAATACCATCCGGGCCAGCGGATTTGTGCACGTCGAGATCTTTAAGTACTCTTGCAACTGTACGAGTGCGGAAATGGATTTTTCCCATGGTGAAATCAACGCTCTCAAGTACAGGTGGAGACATATTGGAATCTGGCAATGTTGAGCTGGCTGCAAAATGCGCCGCAAGCAGATTGGCTTTGTCTAAAGAGCTGACAGCTGGAATGTCATTGTAAATGAGCGTGGGAATTGAAGACGAGGTGGAATTCTTTATGTTTTTTACAAATGACAAAAAGTTTTTGCTACCTTTGGGACATTGAAGCACTTTTTGCCTCAACTTTTGATCATAGGAGAATTTCACACGTCTGATAGTTGCATTGCAGTCATTTCTGGCCCGTTTAAACTTATTCCGGTTTTCCTCAGTAGGGTTGGCTTTGTATGCCCGGAAATTCAACTCTCTCAACCTGATAGCCTCTTTACAGCTCGAGTCATACCATGCATTTTCTTTGGGCTTGATACTTTTCACTCTATGCGGAATGAAGGATCTCATGCCCAGCAGAAGAATGTTTGTGATCATATCAGCAGCGGCATCCACGTCACTATCGAGGAAGCATAATGACCAGTTAAAATTCCTAAAGAAATTGTTTTTTTTTTTTTTTTTTAGTTCGTTTTTGTTTTATTTTATAATTCATTTTTCTTACATGCTAGACAAAAATAACTAAAACTAGCTTAACTAACTTAACAATCGTTCTTACATCTAACCTACTGACCCTATACGGGTACTCTAAGCTATTCTGAACTAAATTTTTGTGCCTTTCGGCTTAGACTATGGTTTTTTTTTTTTTTTTTTTTTATTTTGTCTGAGTTTACTTTCTGATTAGTTTGGAAATTGTTGAGTCCGCTCCAATCGGCTTTCTCGTACAGCCATACTGTTCTTTTAGGAATTTGTTCTCTAACTGTGTGTGGTGATAACGAGAAATTAGCTGATATGACACAATGGTCAGACGAGCCTAGAGGCGACAGTATGCCAACAGAATATTTATCAGGGTGAGAGGTGAGAAACAGGTCCAGGGTGTTGGCGGAATGATCTGCGATGTCAGGTATTCGTGTGGGCTCATTTACTAGCTGAGTCAGATTGTTTAGCTCAGCAAAGATTTCGACATACCTTCCTTCGGGTGTTGTCTGGCCTGAATGTCGAAGCCAATTAGAATTGTGTACATTGAAATCGCCCGCAATGGCAATTTCGGTGCGAGGATACAGGGATACAATTCTTGAGATGGAATCGGATAGCGCATCAAATTCGTTAAAAGTTGAATTGCTATCCAAGTTTGGACTTCTGTAAATAAAACCGTAGTGGATTAAATGCTTACGGACATGGATTTTTAACCACAGAAAATTAAATTCCGGATTGGAGCAGTGGCCATATTGTGGTTGAATTTGGTAAGCTACATCACTACGCACGTAGATGGCGAGACCGCGGTGAAAAAAGAAAAGAGGCACCAAGCTATATCCGGGCAGGGTCAAATCCGATAATTCGGTATTCTCACCTACCTGTGTTTCGCTTAGTGCCAAGACAGCTGGTTTATATAAAAACAAGTGGATATACACAGCTAAGAGATTCACTCTTAGCCCACGAACATTGCACACATCAACCCTAAAGTTTTCCATAGAAAACAAGACGGAGATATAAAATTACCAAACTCCGACTGCGTGTGGTAAAGCAGAGTTGAGAAGTGCAAATTCCGTAATAGCTTCCCACCAACAAACGATGTAGGTGTTATGCCCATACATCGATTGGAGTTGGTCCACCAACGAATTCACACTTCTAAAATCCGCTACGTCAGATGCTACGCACTCTCAGTCATAGCATCAACCCGCTTGATGAAATCAAACGGGAGTTGCGACCGAGAATGCGCAGCAGTGGCTTGTGAAGGAAAGGGGCGAGAGGGAGCGGACCGAACGCACTCGACACCGAAACACTTCACACAAACACTTGTTTTTTGTTTTGGTCGGCACTCGCGGGGCTTTTGTTGGTGGAGGGACCGCGGGGGCACACGCGTGATGCACGGACTGCGACAAGTGCACGCGTTGAAGGATGACACAGAACGGAAAATGGAGGATAAACTTACGAAATCCCCAGAAAGGAACAAAACAGTCAGAAATGAATCCTCTATGAATGCCGATAGTCTTCTCGCATCACAGTCACTAAATTATCGAACAGCTATCGTTCCTCTTCTTCCCCATCATCATCGGTTGGGGCTGCAATCGAGGTGCGAGGTGTGTTATTTTTCTCCCACGACCGAAGGAGAATCTTTTCCTAATTGTTATATTTTCTGAGCACTGTCACTCACTCAAGAGAATTAGTGTCGTGACTATGAAAGTTGGTTTGTCCGGAATCGAACCATAGACTTTTAATGAGTTCACCCGGATATGGTGATGGCAAAATTTATTCATTTGAAATATGAAAAACACAATTTGCACACTCTGTCGCAACCAGTTTAGCAGAGAAAAGAAAAGCACACGAACTCAGACTGGGTTTAAGAAGGATTTAAGAAATAATAATGAATGTACAAAATGCCTACCTAAACCGTACAAGAGAAAAAAAAATAATCAGGATAAATTGTCTTGAATGCACACTACAAAACTTGCGATTTTCTGACTGAGAATACAATTCACCCTAATGTACATATTTTTTTTTCCCAAAGACAGCTCTTATAACTCTCCACAATGGTCCAAACCAACTCAGCAATTATTTTGTGTACAGTAAACAGCACACCACACAATAACACGACGACCACAAAATACAACACACATGCAGTGGCATGAACTAAAACTAAATCAGTTTAGTAGTTCAAAAGTCTGAATAGAATGTCAGTGGTGCGTTGTTGTGTGCTGACAGGATCCTGTAATTATGAGGGTAAAATAACAAAAAAAAAAAAAAAAAGCAACCATAACACTCACGTATGTGAAAACACATGGCATACCGCAGAATTCAAATAGAAATATTCCTCATTAGTCGGAGAGGCCTTTTCCAATTTCCTTTCCGCCTTCTACCTTTTCTCATTTTCTGTTGTGCGGATTATGACACATGACGAATGAGTAGAGTATTATATTTCTGCTGGCACACAGGACACAGAAGTGACTGTGTGATTTTGAGGACGGCTGAATTCGCTGTTCTGATTATGACTGAAGTTTTCAACATTTAATTACATATCCCAACAGTTGGGTGAAAATTGATTTTTCCCACATGGTGTTGATGGGATTTTGTGACCTTTTTTGTATGAAGTAAATGCGAATACATTCGTGGGGTGGCGGCTGAGGGCATGCTGTACACAAGAATAGTAAGGAGAAATGCCTGATTGCTGGATAACTTTATTGCGTGGAGGTGTGTGCTTGTATGCTTTGTGAGTGCGCTAAGTAATATGAGAAATATGCTCCAAGGTAACGTAAAATTGCTAACGGCACAGTGTTCGATTAAGAGCGGAGAAAATATTATGACAATATTAAAATCATGCAGAATATCAAGAGTTTGTCACTTTAAGATCGAAGTTCTTTAGATTAATTGCTATCCCGTCGGCATGAATGGTATTTGCGGAGGAATAGCGAACGGCGCGCTTAAATCTCTCGTAGGAGACGGATAAGATATGCAGAGCAAATAGACACTCCAATATACTGTCGATTCGGTCGCATCCAAATTAACCCAAATTAACCCTGCATATTCTTTCAAGAGGAGGTATCTGTGTGACAGACTGAAAGTATGACATTGACTAGAAACGACACTGACGTGTGACTACGAACCAATCTGTTGCTAGCGTAGGTATAGCATCTGTCTTGGCGGTAGTGTGTCTACATACCTTTGGATCATAATGGCGCGATCAACTAAAAACGGCCGAGTTGTTTGACGACTAACACAATTTGGTTAATGTACTGCTTAGGACGTAGTAGTACCGCGTAGATTGAGCATTGTCTGCCCATGGTTTCAGTACCGTCCCAAGTCAATCCAAAAAGTGGCGATGAATGTGTCAACGTGTCATTGAGAAAACGGAAATCTTCACTTTCAATATTTGCATTGCATTGCATTGTATTTCCTTAAGTCGTAATGTGCAACATAATACGAAACACTGAGAACTTCCTGATTTACGACTATGCTACAGGCTTCTATTTTTACCACTGTCACGTGTATTTATTTTTGTTTTTTATTATTCAAGTTGTCGCCATTCTTTTCGACAGTTTCCTTGAATAGAGAGGGCGTTGGATGGACAGACCTTTCGTCCGTCGGAGTCGACGCACCTACCCACAATGCTGCGCTCTTCTTCAGTCTTAATCTAATCAAAATGTATGTCAGGTCTTTAAGTTCCTATTCAAATTTATATCTACGTACGTAACCACACAATCACCCACATCTTTGTTTGCACCTACACCCTCCAACAATAAACGTTCCAACTTTGCCAATATCGACAAGGTAAGATGATGATTATTTACGTTAGTAACATTTCCCATCACAGAAATTAACATTTTCCTCGTTTCCGCCAAACGACACCAAACCAACGCACGTATACAAATCTCAGGAGGAAAACAAATTCCCAGTGAAATTTAATATTCTGTAAAGTTTTTCGACTTTCGACATTTTCTGCGCTGTTAAGTTTTCAAAGCAACCGCGAATCCTATTAGTGTCAATTTCCTGAGTCCTTCTTTGTGCCGTGTCTAGTGTCTATGGTCTATTCCGATTCGCGGTGGAAACCATAGAAACAAAATCAAACGCGATGTCATTTTCAAAGCCGATTATCCTTTGATTGCACTCGTTCAGGTTTCACATAGTGGCTTCATCACATTGCGCAGTAGGCAAACGTGATATCAGTCAATGTGAACTCATCGCGGAATGTCAGGCGAAGGCAAAATGGAATGTGCCATGGGAAGGTCCGGAAGGACTGGCTTTTTAATTTGTAATTAGCTCAGGTCATGGCAGTTAGAGAAACTTTATTTCTTTTCCAGTCAATGGGAAATGTTTGAAAGTTTTGTTGCTTAATTACAAAGGAGGCCGTCTAAAGTTCTCTATTCACAAATTGGATCCACTTAGTGTGAAGTAGGTAGCTACAGTCACATGCAATTCTTCGAAGTTACGAACGAAAAGATGTTTTGTATTAGTCTCTCGTCGCATCGACTTAAAATTGATTAAATTTGATTGAATGACAGTATGACAGACAATATTTAAGTCTCTTCCTATTAGCATCCTTGCAACTAGACATTGAAGCCTTAGTAACTGAACTTCTGCTCGGAAGCTGACAATTACTAAAGAGACCGCATTTCGGCGAATAAGACAAAATGCTTGGTTATTTCAAAAAGTAGGCCTTCCATAAGTCGAACTCCCTCTAAATCGATTTTTGACTAATTTTGATATCCCGTGATAGGGGAGTCCACTGTATTTGTTGGAATTTAGTGAAATGCAACAGAATACAAGGCATTTATTTAAGGTTGCCAGTGCCACAAACTCTGAAATTCTGACTTCCAATTACATCTGCGGTGGCGATGTATGTTCGTCGACTCATACGCACTTAAACCCATGATGTCTACGTGCGATTCTCGGTACGACAAAAGTAGTTTTCACGGCATGATTTCTTTGGAAACATTGACAATGCTCGAAGGGATTACTCTGTCTGCCTGGAAAAGGCTTCTCAAACTCAGCCGTTTCAGAGCAAAAAACGGTAGCTTCCTTCTACTCGCGAGAGAACAATAGCAAGCACAACACGAGCCCAGGCCCTCTACGGTTTCTAAAGCCAAAATATTATTATTATAATTAAATCTGCAGAAGGTGCTTACTGAGAAATTTCGCTTAAAGGAATGTATATCCACAAGATAGGAGTTCCCCATCAACTGTATCAGCTATCGCGGTATGAGTCAACATCGCATGCAAGTAGGTACTCCGTCTTGTAGTCGATTAGAACTGGCCAATAGGATCAGCCATTCCAACTCAGTCCTATTTTCCGTTATCACAAACTCTAGGAACGAGTTATAGACTCTGTTACACAGTGCAATAGAGGAAACGTCCTTGTTTAAGAGGCACACACAAGTGAATGGAGATGTCAACGAAAGTTGTGAATGCAATTGGAGACAGCTAACCGAGGATCTCGCCTTTTTTAGGCTCAGGTCCACTCCAGATTGTGAAGCCACATCAAGAACAAGTTTCAGAAAGTGGGACGTTGGGGAAAGACATCCGACAGACCTAAAATTTATTTCTGTTTTTTTTTTTCATCTTTTATCTAAAATGACTTTATTTTTAAATTTGCAGATTTAGAGAGAAACCAAGCCCAGTACTTTTATGGCGTGATTGTCCGTAAAAATGTAAATATTTCGGGCTGATATTACATTTCACCCAAACTTTAAAATGACTCGCGAACTTAAATCATTTCTGCTTCTTGTCTTCTCTGAAAAAGGCCGTGCTGCCAGTTCGTAGAAAGCTTTTCATTGTTTCAAAGTTTTCTGTCGGGCAAATATATCTTCAAAAAACTGGACTGGACTATAGTGGTCAAGAAATTTCAGAGAAATAAATATTTACTTCTTTAGAAAGACGCGCGCACTCAACCGATGTACGTACATATGTATATACGTACCGTAGTAATCCAATGGTTGGAGTTGATACGTACTGGCGAGCAAAACCAGAGCAAGTACTTCAATTACGAATTTGCTGAGTGCAAGTTCACTGTACTGAAAATCTTAACAAAGACTCCCTGGTCCAGAATACGTTTCACAAAAATGCAAACAATTTCCCTTGGATGAGTATCGAATGCAGAACACATCTAGAAGATGTAAGTGCAATCGATTTGTTTATAAGATTCATATGAATCATTCCTCTTTTAAACATCGATTTTGCATGTAAACCACTGAACTGCAGTTTCGTTTACTTCGTTTACTTAAATATCTTCTGAAGTGACCCCTTTCCTGCATCTGTTTTATTTCTTCAACATTTCGTCCATAAATAAACTCAAAAGCAAAACATAAGTTCCCTTCCATTGACATGCACAACACAAAGAGATAAGAATACGAAAACTTAACCTTTCTACAAAATTTACCAATAAATTTGCCCTGAATTCACATTTACATACATGACCATGGAATAAAGGATACCCTCCCAGCTAGAAGAAGGACGAGATGAAAGCATTCACTCGAACGATAATAGCCTAGGCTACAAAAAAGTGCCAATAAACTCTGTGAACAACAAACCTACACAAGTGATTCCATTGAGACGATGGAAGGGTTGAGGATTGGGGGGTTGGCTGCCTTCGTTGCTCTGTGTCCATTTCTGGCTGAACTAATAAATCAATATCAACCAACATGCATAAATATGAAAATCGATGTTCGATTAGCAACTTCACAGGCCCCTTTGTCGGAGCCCTTTTACTCGTACCATGTAACTCCCCTTTGGGCGAGGGAAGAGTTTTTTTTGTATACATTCACACATGCATACGTACATATACTTGCGGAGGGTTTATTCCATTTTAAGGTGCTAATTTTTCTCCATTACCTTGAAGCACTTTCCACTTGGCCGAATGCCAAAAGACGTATTTCATCCCTCACACTGTGTCATCTTTTCACCTCATCCCAAAGCACCTTATGATGTTTATAGTAAAAGGGAAAACCAAATAGCGGCCAAACATGCCACTCCTCCACTTTAAGTTCCTCTCAGTGGCTTTGAACGGCGATTGCAAATAAGATACATTTGTATTAATTTTTCAATACCTCCTCCTCCTGCTGGGTGATGCTATCTTGTACGGGTACATGAAGAATATTTCTTTCTTGCAGAACGGATCCATGCCCGTATGGCTAATGCTCACAGCTTTGTGGAGTATAATGTGATGGAAGGAGGTAAAAAATAGATAGATACCCTTGTTTCCCTGTGAGTTGGTTCCCTTCCCCGCGAGCAGATTATGTATCTTCTGAACGAGTCTAATTTTGGTGTAGGTGCTCCTTTTTTTTGTGTGAATTTAAATGAATGCAAATTTGAGGGCGGTTGTCTATTCTCTATTCACTCTGTTCGCGGCATGGTTAAGACGTCGTAGGGTATTATTTTATGTTGCAAATCATACTGACTACTAATCTCGCTTAATTTTCAGGAGGGTACATTAAGTCTTTGAATTTGTGGTTGAAAATATGATTTCATTATCATTCCTTTCTTGTCACGAGAATTTAAAGGGAATGCGAACAACTACGTTCTCTCCACGCACATTAATCAGTCTATCCTTTGGGAAAGACAAAACGTGGTATATTTCACACCACGTTTGAAAAAGAAAAAAATGTAAATAAATTGGCCAGTGGTGGCCGCAGGCAATCGATTTTTTTAGAAGCACAAAGCACTTACTTGGACTGGGCTCCATTCTCACTCCAAGAGCGAATTAATAAATACTAAAAAGTGCCCGCTAAAGGTAAAGGATTAATGAGTTCTTGGAGAATTCATAAGCACGCAAGGCTGCCTAGAAGCAATTAATTTTAATTGACCTTCATTAGCCGGATTATATTTGTTGCCGCAACTTGAGTAAAGCAAAAACACAATTAAAGGAGTTCTTCACTCTAGAGTGAAACAAAGTAAGTATATAATTTTTATGTACATAAACACCTCTTCAAGGGGGCAGCAATGTGTGCTATGTTTGAAAAATGATGAACGAAGGACTTTAAGGTTCGGATAGTTTCCAACAGCTGATGTATTTTCAGGAGTAAAGTTTTAAATAAGCGTATCTCTGTGCAAGCTGTAGCCAATTATGCTATTATAGTTGTAACATGGTTATACTAAGCAAGAATTAAAAATAAATCAGCTTTTCCTCCATGCAGAAAAGTACATGCGATTGGATTTAATTCATGCCTACGTCCATTATTTAAGAATTACGTAGTGCACAACACAGTCATTACACTTTAGCGACCCATACGAGCTGTTTTCATCACAAAAGCAGACAAGTTTAACCTCGTGAAATATAGGGGACCCTTTGTCTATCGTATTTAATTCTGAAAATACTAGAAACCTTTGCAGAGAGTCAATTCCTTTCTGACCCACAACGAGTGTGGCAAAAAAGAAGATCTACTAAAAAATTGCCTTTCTAAACATCGAAGGCGCATTTCAAAATGTAATCACTTAATAAGTGCAATCTCCAGAACACCAGAGCCGATTTTAATAAATGTCTCCTCAGAGAAAAGAAATTCTTCTTTGAGGAAAGAAGTTATACGACACAAAAATATTACATTGTACACTGAAGACTTCCACTATTGTCTAAGGCATCCATCTGCTGTTTTGTATGTCTTAAATGTCAGTTAACGCACAAAAAAACTTCGAATCTGTAAGGGAAGTGTCACCAGAACGCACTCTTTCACGCAAATCTTTAAACGTCGATACAGACCCCTCTTTTCTTTCAACTTACAGGTAGTCTTTATAATTCTTAATAGCAGTAGCAACAGTTTTTCTATTAAATGTTAGTTCCTTTGCGATTTTTATATACATAAGTGCACCCTGGGTGTGATAAGTCACACTTGATAATATTTTCAATACAGACGCCATGTTGATTATGTTAACTAACAAACAGAAATGACAAACAATTCAATCATAATAGAACCATTCCCATCATTACAACCAAGAAGAATTTGATTGATTTTTCGTTAAATTTTGGAAGTAAAATTTTGTTGATGGCAATCCTTTTTGAACAAGCGTTAGAAGGGTAGCACGAAGCAGTATTTAGGCACCAGAGCTGTATTGTGTATCAGGCATACGTTTCGTTACTTTGCATATACAGTAAGACCCCTTTAATTCGGAACTCTTTAATTCGGAAAACTCGTTTATTCGGAAAAAAGTTCTTTTCCCAATTAGAGAGATTTTTGCCAATAAATGAGAGTCGGTTTTCAATTTTGTATGCATAAATTAAACTAAATACCGCAATGATTGAATACGTACAGGTAGAAAATAGATCTCAACAATGTAAAAGTTGGGACAAATTATGGAAATGTCTATTGAGGGGTCACGGTAATGCAAATTAAGAAGTCGGGAAAAGTATGAAAAAATACTGGTTTGCGGAAATCTCGGCAATCCACATTTAGATGTTGTTTGGATTAATAAAATAATTTTTTGCATTCTTTCAAGATTAGGAATGCGTTTAAGTGCATAACAAAAATCTCTAATTAATTCGGAAAATTCGTTTATTCGGAATGACCTTCCCCCAACTATTCCGAATTAGGGAGCTTTTTTCTGTAGCATATTGCCGAAGCACCACCAAATTCCGTCAAACTCCGATTCCTAAATTACGAACGATAGCAGTAGTTAACCCATTACCTGCCACTGTACTCAATTGAGTACACTTTTTTTGAAAATTTGATTTTCTTTTTCTGAGAAGAGTAGGCTTTGATTGAAATGTTTTTTTCATTTTAAATCAATCATAGACATAGAATCATAGAAAGAAAATTGTTTAAGTGGAGAGATTCCTTCATATCCTTTTGTTAGCTTTTGTGAGTCGCCCGTTTTGATTTTATCGGTTTTGTGTGACACTAGATATAGTCTGTAAATAGATAATGGGAAGGAGGTTGAAATAGTGGTTATTCCACCGGATGTAGACATTCAAACGGACGAGGAGGATATATGTGAGGATGATTTGTTCGATTCCCATATTCCGGTTGACATTCCATTAGCAGTAGAAATGGAAATAAACGATGGATTTGAGAGTGAGGATGACATACGGGAAGAAACTTTAGCTAAGTGTGAACCACCATATAGAGCTCCAGAATGGTCAAATCATGTGGAGTATTCAAAAGGAATGAATGAAACATTTCATTATTTGGAAAATTTGGCAAAAGTAAAAGAACAAGTGGAATTGGAAGACGGTGGAAATCTTTCCACGCTGTTGCAACTAATTTTGACAATTTGGAACCACTGGGTAAAGTGAAAAGACGGTCAACGACCGAGAAAGAAAAAATTACCATTCCACAGCCAAAACCGTTGGTTGCATACAATAAGGGTATGGATGGGGTCGACCTTCATGACCAGTTCGTGATCAATTGCCGGATAAAAATAAAGGGCAAGAAATGGTGGTGGCCTTTGTTCACATATATGACAAGCTCAATGGTGGTCAATGCATGGAGACTCCATTGTTTAAAAACAACCGAAAATCAAAGTCTATTAAATTTTGTACATACGGACTTATTTACGCTCAGATCCTGCAATAAAAGCACCAAACAAACCCAACGTTTCCACGCCTTTAGTAAGCAGCGAGGGTGGGCACTTCGCCCAAAAAATTAAACAATACAATACAGCTACGTTGCAGAATTTGCCACAACAGAGTTCGCTGGACTTGTGAGGAATGCGAAACTACTCTTTGCATCGAAAAGGAGTGTTTTAAAATGTTTCATAGCTAAGGCAGCAGTGTATACACATTTGGCCAGTGTACTCAATTGGGTACACCCCTCTAAAACCCAAAAGTTGATACAATTTTTTTTTAAACTTTGCATTTTTTTACTTGTATGCCATTTAATAAACAGTATTTAAAAGCTTTTTGAACTGCTTCAATTTTTATGGGGTTTGATCTTTAATGGGTAGTTAAGTGATGAGAAATCGACATTGGTTGAAATTTTGAAATTAAAATGACATCTTTCTGAATGAGGTTGTATATCACCGAACATTTGTCTTTACCTGTATTCACAAGTCTAGTTCAATGTTATTGAAAGTAATTTAGTATTCGTAACACGATGTGGTGGTCGTCAGGTGTCATGGCGACCGAGGCAGATTCTTTAGAAACAAATAACATACAGCGTTAAACATCACCTTATTCCGAGAATATGTCTAATAATGTTGCTCAAGCTTTACAGCAGATCCCGCCATCCTTGAAGGAACAATCTCACTACAAGATGAAGGATTGCGTCAGAATCAATATATTGTAACAGCACAGATGACATTGACGCGTTGGACATTCATACATACGGGCAGTTAATAGGGTGATCAATTTTATCGGACTCTACTTCTGCATGACTGCAAAGCTAATTGTATTGGCCTTGAAATTACGAGTACAATTGTAGCAACCCTGTTTGGCAGGTAATTCATAGCTCATTGGCACCCTGTCACCTTTCCAGCATCTATTACTCAGACATGTTAGTTCTCTATTTATATCGTGATGCTTGTTGATTGATTAATTGCCACTGTGACCCGTCCCTACCAGAGTATTCTAGTATTACCTTCTTGGAAGCAAATACCAAAGAACCATAATTCTTGCGTTCGCCGGTATAAGCAATTATAAAGTAAAAAAAACTTAGGCAAGCTATTTGAATACTCATCTAAGAGCAATCATTTATGGAAATGATTGTGCCATATAAAACAATCAAGAGTTACTCACCGAAGCTTGCATTCGAATAAAATTACAGTCAAGGTTCTTCGAACAAAGTGTGTGCGGAGACGATGTAGTGCTGTGCTGTAAGTTCACTGAACCAATAATTATGACCCATATTGCCCCTGTTGCTCTTTGCTCTTTGATCTTTGCAAACCTCTAGTAATTCTGATCAAAGTCGGTGAAAAAGTTGCACTAGTTTCTGAAAAGCATTTAATTGACAAGCACCAAAATAGCTATGGAAGCGTAACGCTTTTCAATTAAATGCCCAGTAGTAGCCACCATATATCGGTTCGACATTCGTTTGGTCGGTGTTAATGTGGTCAAAGGGTCAAGGGAGCCACCGCAATAATTGACGTTGCTCATGGGAATGGTTGTATGCTTGTTGGCGCACTAGCAGGTTGTGTGTTATCTGCACGTAGCTTGGATGTAATTTAATGCATTGATTGCGTTCGAAAATTGCGTCTGTTGCTGAGTTGACTCGAATTTCTTAATCGAACGTAGCTTAACTTGAGGGAATAATATCAATTCGCAACACTTATCGCACTTGTCCAATTCCATACATAAAAGTACGAGCTCGTGCCTGCAAAAGACTAATTGTCCGCTTTTTGGGACACCCTTTTGAAACTGAGACCATAACAGGTTGTGAAAGTCCTTTCAGTTTTTTCCGTTACGTTCTGTTATGCCAACGCCGAATGGTAAACATTTCCACGACAGATACATGCTCGCAGAGAATTGCTTTGTCGATGATTCGCGAGAGATATTGCGAAGCGAAATGATACTTTTGATCCTAATCGACATTGGCAGAAAAAAACAAACAGATAGACACTATAAAAGAATTTCTGCGAAAACAATGCATAGATAATCCAACCAATAAGTCAAAGTGCAATACCAACGTCTGATCTGAAAACAGAAAGCGTCATTTTGACGCTCACCGCTCACCACCGGTGGCCATAAACGTCCGGTCATGCCAAAACATCACAGCTATCATCAATGCCAGTGCCAGTGGCAGCTGTCCTAGCCAAAATTGAAAAAGTAATTTCGAAGATTATTGCAATTGAATTGCACATTTCCATCCAGTATCGAAGCGCGCAGCGGACAAGCACAATGCCCGGACGAAACTATGGTAATCAGAATAAAGCATATTGCCATAAACAATATTTCCGTCCGGATAACTATGTATCCACGAGTGGGCACATGCAAGTATGTGTATGGTCGTAACCACGCCGTACGGTATCTGTAGTGTTTTCACTCGTAGTCATGGGGATATGGATTATTGCCACGGAATGGGGAAAATATTTTCTGGTAATATGTCTCTCCACTGAATGCCATGTACTGAAATGTGTCACGACAATCAGTTAGACGTTACAAGAGGCACACAAACACACAGCATACACTCATATATGCCCGTGTACACGGGGAGTGTATGTGAAACTGTAATAAGTCTGAGCGAGCATTGTGCAGAGGTAAGAGCAAACCGCAATTTCTATTTTGTATTCTTAACGTCTATGGAATATGGGTATTGTGAATGAAAAATCGGTCACGTCCGCCCAATCATTTTGATCTCGACATCCAAAAGAGTATTTCATTTTCTATCCCATTGCAGATGGGCAATACACAATGCCTTATTGGGAATATCTATTAAATACGAAAAATATGGTCTGCTGGCCGATATTGTTGTCGGCTCATGTTGAAAAATCTTACGGGCTAATGTTCGGTTCGGCAGCACCAGGTATATGTACCTCACACTCGAATGGATGACACATAAAGGGAAAACGTATTACGCAAGTGAATGGGGCGAGTTTTGGATGTGGTAGCTTTTAGCGGTAAGTCTTGTTAGCAGCAGATTGGCGGGATGAATGCACTACGTTTGGGGGCGGACGTTTTAGTTGAAGTTAAAGGTCAACCATATGAGTGGTGAATTTGTATTCATTAAATAATGACATAATGAATTGAGTTGCAAACACAAGATCCGGATAAAGAGCGGAAGGATGTTGTGAAGAGATCTGAAAATGATCACCAATGAGGGGGTGAGTTGACTACCGGCAAACAATACAGCAATTTACTATGGAAACGAATTGCGTGGAAATCTATAGGTCTTCTAAAATAAATTCAAAGGAAAAACGAATAAGATTGTGCCTTCGCACGTTATTTGTTGTTTTTTCAGAAGATTTAAGGTTTGATAAGTCAGTGTCTTATTGAATAAGAAATTCTTTTTAGTTTCGGAAACAGGGAATAGTCGTATCGGGATAAATCTGGAGAATTTACAGGATGGGTGGCAGTTCATAGCTTAATTTATAGCTTCTTGCTACACATTGGAGAAGTTAACACGGTTACGAGTATGGTTACCTATTCATGTACAAACATTCTTGTGAAATGTGATGTACTCGCTCTGTTGAGATGCCTACTGCCTCAACCACTTCACGCACTACTCTTATCGACTAATAACATGCCATGGATTTTATCGAAGACTTCTGGTGTGACTATGTACCTCTTTTGGGCACCCTGAACGTGCGGCGTCACTTGTGCTGGCACGACCAAAACTGAACTCAGTAAACCACTTGTTAATCATTGAAATTGATGCTCCAGAATTCCTATAGCATTTGTCAAGCTTTCCCTTCATTTGGGTGCTGGCTATTTTATGCAAAATATAACTTGACCTTAGTATATTAGCAGATAGCTGTTGACGGAAGCAGTGTTGCATTTAACGTTATTTTGCGAGAAATTGAAAATAGTCACTGAACTATCAGCGGTTCTTGTAGCTTCTTTAACAGATTTAGATCTTAAAACTGAAATACATACAACAAACACAACGCTCAAAAAGGAAGCTAAAATTGCAGTGAATCCCAGATTTTAATTCACTTTTTTGCAATTTTATTGCTCAAGGATTTGAGGCCCAGCTATACTTCGAACTGTAGCGCCACACGAAGAAGCTCAGTGGTATTTCAGAGTACAGACAAAAGGAAATATGGCACTTTAAAACCTTTAAATGTCGTCAATTGTCCCGCAACAGGCTTTTTGGGATGCATCCAGACGAAACCATTGGGATAACCTGTTTACTTAGCTACAGAAAATACAGTGAATATATTTAATCAATATTTTCGATAACGGCTTATTGTGTCAAAACGCAAACTTCCTCTCTCCCAGCATTAAAGATGTCCATACAGCTATAAAAATGATACGGACAAAAATGCCGTGACGTGATCCTCGACAAATTGTCTGTGTTGCAATAAGCGAAACGACGTGCTGTTCGGCTCCAAAGTTCATCGAATTTCTATAGAGTGACATCTTCAATCCGCTGCAGAAGTTCAGTTAATAGTTAAGGCCCTAGAATCGTTCTAATTCTGGCCGCGGCAATAGCATTAGTCATAATTGGAAACTTCCATCCGTAAAATAATAATAATCTGGTCTTATCTGATCTTATTTGTCAACAAAGATCAAGGAGCTTATAAATAGTATAATAGAACGACGTACAATTTAGCTTTGAATTTTTACCTTTTCCTCTTCTTTAATGCCTCTAGGGACTAGACCGCAGTTTTGGCATTTAACCTAAATGTACCCCCGACCATCCACATTCAAGTATTGTGTACAAATAATCGTTCATCACGGCATAAAATGAGTGCCCTTATCTGATATTTTTAATTTTTGAAGTAATCCTCCTACGACTCGACGAAACCGCCAACCCACAATCCCTCTAATAAATAAAGGATACATTGACATTTACAAAGAGGACGACATTTTTAACACATCTACCACTTTGAAAAAAATCCGTCAGCAACAAAAAATGAACTGGATTAGTTTATTTCGAACTAACGAATAAACTTAATACAAAAAGGTGAAGGACATTTCTTTCCAAAAAAAAAAAAAATGAAAAGAAAACTAAAGTTTATCTTCATTACCGACCTGTAAAGCAAGCTCGATTGCCTTTGAATTGAGAATTTGTCCTCTACTCAGATGCCTTAATGCTAGTTCATGGGGAACAAAATCAAAGAAACAACTGTCACCAAAGTCTGCCCTTAGTGGATTATTTTAGATTGATACCAAATGCAGTAGCGGTCTGAGAAGTTGTTTACATATCAAATGTATTTTTATTTTCTTACATTCACTGTCTCTATAGAGCACCAACAGAGCATTGTAGATATACATTAGAATACGTTTTAATCATCTCATTTGAAAAACGTGGCGCCCAACGCGCAATCGCCTTTAGCATACTTAAATTTTTAGTAAATATATGAGAAACACATTCTTTGCATATATTATATGTATTTTGAGACCGTCTTTGTATATCGCTAATGTCAAGAACTGTGTATATGTTAGAGCTCGGTTAAATGATCCTTGCTACGAAAGCGCGATGATTTACGAGTAACTTAGTAGGAATCTTGTTATAACACTTTTTCACTGCCGCTGAATTGAAATAGCGATAGCTCCTGAATGTTGGAAACAGGCAGTGTTCTCTAAAATAACTGAATTAGTTTCATACAACTCCAGATGAATGACGATTTTGTGTGGACGTGAGTGCGAAATGGTGGTGAGCATCAACAAAGAACTCCCTAGTACTTCTCAAGATTTGAAAAAGGTCAGACACCGTACTGGCTCAAGCTACTGCGTGCGATAAAATCACATCGTGGTGCTATATTAACAAGCTACACAACAAATCAATAGCTTTGGTTATGTCATAAATTCCATGTAATGTCCCTGTCGACTGGTCAAAGGTGATGTCAATTCCCCATCGCGCTCGGGAATCGTCCACTTTCTTAACGTCTATTTGGTTTATTTTTGCACTTCAATTTACCTATAAAATTCCCTTAGCACAACAACTGACCATACACTGTGCAGGGCATATACACCACAACATTTTGATGCATACCCATGCCCCTTCAACCTCAGGGCAACTTTTATTACCATGAAAATGAAGTCATTAAAGCGAACTGGAATATTGATTTTAATGAAGGGCCGGTTAACAGAAACAAAAACAAAAGCAATAAAGTCATGCAACGTTTTTCGTAAATGAGAAAATTTATAACGTAAACTTCATCTTACAGCGATGAACTTTCGTGGATGTGCTTGTATGAAAAATATGCAGCACATTTCATTTAAAACTGCTCTGGTGTAGTGCAAGCTTTCGAATCTTACTGAATGATGGAGCGAAATTCAACATCAGTAGGAGTTAAACCTCGTTTTAATGGTTCGACAGCCCACGAACTGAAGCATGTGCGTACTTGTATGTGGGATAGTTTCCGTTTACCTTGCGGTGCACTTTTTGAGATAACTCGAAAGCATCGCAGAGGCCAACACCTACATGAGGCATTTTAATGACACACTCTTATACATGAGCATCTGCACTCAAGCGAGCATTCATTCATAAACACAAATGTGCGCGTGCGTACACGTGCAAAGGTTACACACTTGAGGTAGACCTGAAATCATCTGCATAATGGACAAAGACTGAAGATGAATTAGGCAAAGACCATTCATCATAGTTTCACGTTCGTAACCTTCAATTTGTCAATGTCATACCGGACCGGGGAAACTTCTCATTTTTCATGCGCGTTTTCGACCAAATGACATGACTTAAGACGAATAACAACAATTTAACACACTACTTGTCGAAGATCTGCTTTCTGCTGATGAACGGAAGAGAAATATGGAGGGAAAAAATTGTTTCCACGCCGCATCGACCTGGCTTACGCTTCGACAGATGTTCCAGATTTTTGTTTGCTGATTAACAAAAGGTTTAAGCTTATGTTTGCACATGGCCGCACGCACACACGACTGTATCCACTTTGAAAGTCACATCAAGGCGGATTATTATATTTTCTTTATTGGAGAAAAAAAACCCGTCACAACACAGAACGAAGGCACAAATTCTGGCACCCTTTGTGCAAATAGATACCCACAGCAAGCGTACACCGCCATACCTACGCAAGTGACAAAAACAGATTTTCGTTCGCGGAAAAGTGGAAGTCGCTGTATCTGGAGCACAGAGAGTACATCTGTGTAAGAGTTCAATGAGCTCTCGCGAGCTGCCAACTTTATGTTTATTGTCGTTCCAGTTTATGGCTCAGTGGCCTATTGAACTCTGCCAAAAAAGATGGTACCTCAGTATTGCCGGACTGAGCATGGCCGAGATAATTTTACGAATCAGACTTAAAATTTGAATTAATTAAAATGCGAACGTAGTTAATTATTTCGAGTGAATCAAGCCGAATGTGGTTGCTGATGGAATTCATGATTTATGCGTAATAAAGTGTAAGTGTTGTGTCGACTTGAAGTTAATGAATCCGAGTGCGCTATTCATTTAATATGAATTTCACTTTTTACGATGTACACGTTTAAGTGCGATGGTGTTTACTACTGCAGTTGAAGTAGTTCCCTTTGACTGGGTTATGGTCAGGATAATGGGATCGTTACCACCCACTTTACGCAGTGCCTTTGCATGTAGATGAAGTATTTAAATAATTTGTTTGCTGAGCGGAAGTCTTTTGGTGCTCACGACAGTAAGTAGTTTCCACAAGCCAGTGGACAATTATTCGAAGTAAAAGCTTTCATATGTTAAGAGTGAGGGAACCAATCAAATTATGGGTATATAAACGATTTTCTCTTGTTTTTCTGGGTTAAGCCGAAGGGGTGAATTTTATTTGGAATGTCACACAGAGGGCGACCATACCCCATTATTTTTAAAAAATGACAAAGGATTGGAGTATGGTTCACAACCTAGTCCAGATGAGCTGTGAGACTCTTGAATACGAATTTGTGTTGATTGGAGCTGCTGAAAATTTGAGTAAACTTTTTTGATGAATCAGACGACATTGACATATCGGGTTGAAACATTGTTCAGCAGAGCCAAGCTAAGCCACAGCAACCATCAGAAGAGTTCATCTAGCTAAGCATAAATAAACGACGTTCTAGCAGAGAATCCATAATTGACGTTGCTAATAAGCAAAAATACAGAAAAAATACTGTCCTAGTGGGTAAGTGTTGTTGACCCACCGTATTTTTTTTAACTAGAACCATGAGCACACACCAGGATAATTCACAGAGATAGACTAAATCGGTGATCCCTCGATTAATGGTAAACACTTTGGTACGGTCTAGTAACTTGTGTAGCGCTGTACAGTAACGAAGCTGACATTTTTACAACACCGATGCCCCTTGAAAATACCCAACGAATATAGATCAACAACTACCATCCATTCGTCAATTTCATGGATATGAGAGACCATGCCTTATTTAGTTTCGAGAATCATGCCTCACGTGCGTAGGATAACGACGGAGAGTACCCACTGATCCCTCATTTGAAATTATTGTGACCTTTAACGACAAGAAAGCTATTATGCAAGGTAAATAACTGTCATTCTTGAGAAGGTCGTGGGAAACTCACGGACAACATCAAATGATTGCTACCATTTGGCCATTGACATTGACGTAAATGGTCGAACACCGAGCATGCTGTCAGCGAGTCAATGAGAGTTTGGAGGCATTGAAGCTGCAAAAATTGGTTTAACAATAAAAGAGATCAATTTAAATGATTCAGGGTGGTCCATATAAGACCAAATAATGTTAAGCACAAACAAAATTGTTGTTTTTTTCTTTCAGAAGGTTATAGTTTGGATACCGTGCAGTACACAGAAAAATCATCGTGATTTTCTATTCTTATCAACGATCGATTGTTATGAAACAGCTAATATTTTAAGATTTAACAAAATAAATTTTAGTGAACCATGATTATTAGACAACTGAATCAGAAGCGTTACGGAACCAGAAACATTCGGTGGTCTAAAAGAAAATGCGATAACAAGAGCTTATTCAAGCAAAATGGGGGACATTTGATGTTATACAGTGCCTGGGTACTGTGAACCCCTGACGGCGTGAACCTCTGGCTAGCGTGAACACCTACTTGGGCGTGCAATAAATTCTGATCAAAATGATTTCGAAGAAAGGAGAGATCAACCTGGAGGTAACTGCAGCTGTAGCAAGTCAAATTTTCGTTAAAGGAATAGATTTCAGCTGAAGCCAATATTGCAGAAGTACTATCCAAATGCATTAATTTGATATTTAAAACTAATTGGATAACGTGAACAGTTTGGTTAGTGTGAACATCTCGCGCGTTAATTAGTTCACGCTATACAGACTGTACTGTATTTCACACATATTGTGTAAAAATGTCCATACAATGTGGTTCACACTGTAAAGTAATGTGCCCACGAACAACGTCCTTTTGTGACGAAGATTAGACTTTCTTTATGGATTTCGTTTCGTTCGTTTGCCTCTGTATTTAGAAGTTTGAAGTGTTCAAAGGAATAAATATTTGACTTTACATATATCGATTAGAGCACATCACCGGCGACGTGCATAGAATGTCATAATAGCCAGTATTTAATAGGAGGTGGTGAAGGTCTGCCTTCGACTCTGTATTTCATCCCACCTCTCCTCTGAGAAACAGACCATTCGTTTCTTCCAGAGAAAATATCAGCGTGGATTCATAGTTTCTATATGCGTTGATAGAGATTGAAGGTAAAAATTACACTACAATGGGTGGTGTGATTAAAAACTATGGGAACACTCCGAGCTAAAACTCATGAGTAAAGTGATTTCGTTAATGGGAACACTCAATTTGATGTGAATAAGAAATTCCCTCAAAGTAGGTTCTTCTCTTCAATTTTAAGTTTGAAAACTGGAGTGGAGAGCTTCTCAATATTTTTTTTGTTGAGATAATCAGCAACAGGGAATATTCATTTTTAGAAATGAAAAACAAAGATCTATAATTCACGGCGTTTCAGGGATACAGGGGATAATTTCAAGAGCCTATAGATTCGAGTTTCGTAACATGGAATGGTTAAGCAGTCAGTTCTTTCCGATATACCTGAAGAAACGCTTGGTGGTGCCATACGTACTTAAAATTAAAAAGATGAAAATAGCTGCTATTTCTTGTGGTCTTCTAAAATGATGGCAAAATAGTCTTTATCTTTCTTATCTTCTTTTGATGTGGATATTCATATTCTCATTTTTTCCGGATTTGGGAGATGTTGAAATCAACGTAATGGCTTTTTCTAATTTCTTCCTTCATAGCTTTCAACGCAGCTTGGTTTCTAATTTTCATGGTGGGAGTATGGCTTTTTCCTAGTAAGCACGAATAAAATTATAAACATTTTACAAAATCCTCATCTTCCATTAAAGATTTCCCTTTTTTTGGGGTTTTGCACCTAATACAATACATCGAAGTATCCCTCTTCCGAAACAGTATTTTCCAATTTTTAAATGTTTTGTCTTTTTCAAGGGTTTACTCAATCCTATTCATCTTTATTCACACCAAAATGGAGAGAACACTCGTGATGCGCTTAACTGTTAAAACATGTGAGTTGAGGATTTTCGTTAAGCTTCAAAATGCTGAGGGAACACTCACACTAAATT
Source organism: Eristalis pertinax (assembly GCA_907269125.1). Taxonomy (NCBI): domain Eukaryota; kingdom Metazoa; phylum Arthropoda; class Insecta; order Diptera; family Syrphidae; genus Eristalis; species Eristalis pertinax. The sequence continues at coordinate 114,646,671 of OU026145.1, read as the reverse complement.
TTGATTCACACCACCGTCTATAATGCTACAATCTATAATTACTTCCGAGAACTTGCACAAAGCACCAAGAACTTTTATTTACGCATGCAAATTTACTTCGCTTCCAGTTAAGTAAACAAAATGTTAAGTGAACGAAACTTAACGAAGCCAAGCGAAGTGGTTAATATGATCACAATTTATGATTATTGTGCCCTGGATAGGTAGCTTGACTTGCCTTATGTCGATTATTGTTTCACTTGTACATTCCTTTTATGCAACAATATACATAACTATTCGCAGACACCTTCAATAAATTAGACGTACCTGAAAGGATAAGAAAGGAAACATAGATTAATTAAATTTACTCTACTGAATGGAAATCGAAATTAAATAATACGTTAAACAATTCAAAAAAGAATGTATTTCTAGATTAACTACACATTTTTTTTTTAGGAAATTGTTGAACTTTTCGCTTGATACAAAAATTGCAGACAGAAACATACGCCCCACTTTTTCCCCCCCAACAAAGATTCGTTGAATCCAAAAAATTACCTCATTTAAAAACCAACAAATCAACTTGTTTACCATATGATGAACTTCCGGTCTAATGTAATTGACAATGAATGTGTCTCTTTATGGGGGTCGACATTTTTAATGTCAGAGTCAATCTTATCTCCGCGCAACATCATCATTACACAAAGTGCTCTGCGAATTATATCGCGTTTATTTTGAGATGGGAGACTCCGTGGATATCAATCCAGCTCAATTTAATTATGAATGAAAAGAGCTAAATTTACGTATGCTCACCCTGGATTTATACGTTTGTGCACTTATGCAGATTTATTGCATGTGCAGATTGTACAAACAGCGTGTGTAGGGTCCCCCCCTATCAAATATATTTCCAAGAAAGGAGGAAAATAAATTCAGTTAAAAAATAATCTTTCCCTATTGTGGAGGGGTGAATGATGGATTTTATGCATACATTCTACAGCCAACATTTTGTAGAGAGGTTCTGATGAAATCAATGTTTCCCTGGGCAGAGGTACGACATGCAACATGACAAGATGATGAATTATACATGACAACCAGTGCTACCACAGTTTGTCTGAACAATTTGGATCAAAATTCTAAATTCGAAGAATTGAGCGGTCATCTGTCAATGTCTCAGCGTGACGTTATTCGTTGTTGAAACTACTGTGTTATCCGGGAGAGATATTTCGGTATTCGTACATCTTCCTTATCCTTTCTTAACTGATCGACTTGTTGAATATGTTGAGGTGAAGATTGGGGTGCAATTCCCTTATTTGACGAAGATGGAGAGAGATGAGAGGGATGTAAACCATGCGAGTCAGTCCGAACTGCTGTGCACGTGGTTTAAGACAGTTGGTCCACTGAACTGAATTCTGGAGAGTGTTAAAGAAGCTCTAAATTCGTCGATTCCACATGGTTTACAACAGTTTTTTCTTTGTCTATGCAAAGCTTTTGGTTTGTAAGCTTAAAAAAACGAGGAAGATTTAAAACCAAATTATCGTTATTTGCGTCGAATTTTCGGTAAATAGGCCCAAAATCAATTGCCGTTGGATCTGTTGTTCTGTCGAAAAACTGTGTGCAGTGAGGAGGATAATTTTGTCTCAATTTTATCAGTGAGCACAATGTGTCGGTTTTTGAGTGACAATAACCCACCTGAAGTCAACGAAACATCGTTGAAACCCGCAAAATGCACAGTTTGGTGTGACTCGTGGACTGTGGTAGCCATCGGAACATAATTTTTATTAAATGAGCCTAACTAGCATGTTTCAGTCAACTTGAGTGCCCGGATTGAACGGTGTGAGTGTGGAATTGATTGGATATCAGCAGAACGGCACTGAAACGGCTTCATACATCAAGCGGCATCCGACTTCCTTATTGAATGAACCCATACTTTTCACGCCAAGAATAAAAAAAGAAGTGCCTTAGAATCCAGGCAGATACGAGTATGTTGCTTGTCCGCGCTGACAAAGAAGTGAACTTTATTGACTTCATTATACACCGCCAAAAATTTAAGGTGATCGATACTGCTCGAAAACTTTTTTACATGGATGACATTCATCAGATCCATCATATGGACGGCATTGTGTAAGATTCGGGTATAACGACGTCACGGGAAACACATTTTTCGTTGTTATAAACGAATATTGCTCTATCCGAATGATTTCTTTATCAAACTTTAAGTTATCATTTCGTCGGTACAACCGAGGTCGCTGTTAGTGAATTGTATTCGGAGAATTGAGTACAATTAAGCGGCTATTCTAAAAGTCCAGGTATTTTGGACAGACAGTGTTGGCTTAAAAAATATCCTTTTTATACATTTAACCTAAATCGTGATCCAATTACAAACAAAAAATAAAATAAGAACTGAACCCCGAGTTTTGTTGTCGCCATTCCAAATCCAGATAAAATATTCCTTTTTCTTTTTGTGAACACATCCAGCAGCAGTGAATGACATCTACTTTCAAAACGATTAAATCAAAATTGTTTGCTGAACACAATGCGGACAACCCGTTGCGTGAAATAAGTTCGTCATAATTGCGCTGCCTCTTTGTTCACCAGCGTTATTATTGCGAGTACATGTGTGGCGCATAGCACATACACCGTCGAGCGAGAGTACGAGTACGTCGAGCTGTGCGCAGTAACGTTTACGTACACGTTCTGGTCTGCGTGTGGACCATATGGAGAATTGCAAATGACAATATTACCAGCATTGGAGTCATATGCTGCGACTTAGCTGCACATACTTGTAAGTTGAACTAACGCATGTCACAAGTAATGGATATCTAATTATAGCAGCGATTCACGTAAGCGATCAGCGAACGAAGATGTAAAAATGAGCAAATCTACTCGTACAGTCGTAGTGACAAATACTTCTAATGTACGTAAGATTGAATATGTGTATTCTAACAAGGAAACCAAAAACAAGGGATGTAAGAAAATACACATTTAATAAGTTCTGTCGCAGCGTCGCATGTGACGAAAGCTGTTACCACTAATGGGACAATGGTTAACGTCTTAATCGCTGTCATACTTGTGAGCATGTACCGGCTATATTTGCTTTGGTTGAAATCAATTCTCCACAAGGTATATACCGATGTCTGTGCGTGCTATGTACATTTCTGGATGTTTTAACGCAAATGGCGTGCATGTCCAGTTCGCAACCAGAGTAGAATATCAGATTTCAATTTTGAATAGTTACCAACTGAGGGGAAAATGTCGGCTTGGGCATTTGTATGTTTATTGTACGACTCGATACTGCGATGTAGAAATAAATAGTGCTTTGCATGTGTGATTGCTTTTCTCATAGGAAAATATTTTATATGAGCATCGTAACTAGTTCAGATGCAATTGCGAGTATTTTTAAAATGATCAGTAATTTTCAGCATTCCTTACTGTGAGTGACGCTCCAGGCTTAACTTAGCCAACGAGACTTTTTGTTTTTTCCCATCACGGAATACACAAAACACTACGTTCTCTAAGTGTTAACTCTCAGTATCGCTTTACACAGCAGATTTTGCTGCGCGAATAGGGATCATCTACCGATTTTGCAGCCAAGTTAACCTAACCATCAAAGGCCTCGGATCCTTAGACGCTTAGCTCCAGTCATGTCATGTCGCTATACTGTGGTTGAATCTTCGACTCTGACCGCCATTTCCACATAGTCCCCTGAACAGGACTGGTCTTTCGTCAGCGTTAAGTTCTTGTTTCAAAATTCACTTCACTACTCAAGTCCAAAGGATGTGTAGAGCTGTCTCTGTTTCTTCTTTAACAACTTCGTCAGAAAATTCTTATGTCACTACGTATTTCTCTATGTTCTCTTTGTAGACAGTGTCCCGTACTGTAACTTCCACGATGTTGAGCTTTGATCTGTCTACAGAAATCAAATTTTGGAATACTTGACTAAGGTCAAATTATTCTATATATATCGCAATTAGGACAGTTACAGAAACGATAAGTACTAATTCGACTTTAAGCTAACTTATTGATTTATTCGATTCCGGCGATTAGTGTTGAATTAGAGTTGGAGTTGTGAAAAACTGGCAATCAAGTAGTGGCAATGTTGTTGCGTGCATAGTGAGTTCGTAGACTTCACAGTTGTATGAAATATCTCAAAGGTCTGCTATTTAACACAAGGGAATGTTAAACTGTTTGGTCTTCGCTCGAAACCATGGGCTACTCTCTTGCCCCGAAGTTACTATCCGGGATTAATGTATCGAAATTTTCGTCAGGAGGGCAAGGCCGATATTCTTCAGTATCAAGTTGCCTATATTTAGATTTGTGAGTGCCCAACTTTTCTGGAATGGAGTTAGAGCTGATGTGAAGACGTCATTCTACAGTCAAAATCAATAAGGGGAGACAAATAAAAGATAACATCAGAGCATTTTCACTTAAGCGGTTACTTCAATAAGCAAAATCTTCATTTCTGGGGTACATAAAATAAGCGTTCGAAGAGCCATTAGATTAAGTTAGGTTGGATTGGCTGACTGCAGAAGCCAGTCACACTTATGCCAAAATAAACCCATTGTGATACCATTCGGCTTAACTTCTCCTAACATCGCAACCAGTTGGTGCTTGTAGTGAAGCGATTTGGTTGGCCTATACTGGCGCTGTTTAGCTCGCTGATATTATTGAAATAGTAAGCCCCTATGTGTAGGTACCTACGACTAGCCAGAGCGCTGCACTAGCAGAGTTGGTGATCTGCTGTTTCTACCTCCTCTTCATCCATGCAGCTTCTGCCGAAATCATTATATGGGACACCCATCCAACTAGAATGAGCAATTGCACAGTGCCTGATTATGACTCCGACGAGTGCCCGGTTTCCTTTGTTTTAAGGCAGGCTAGAAGTCATTTGTGGTTGGGGGTTTTAATTGTATCTTCAGCAGATTATAGACTGCGATCGGCATGGAAGGTGGTACCTCTCATATTGATAGAGAAGAGGTTGTACCACATCTTGTGAGTTCATCGGCGTTGCATTGGTGTATGTTGAGCCTGCATTTTTGAGTTAAACATGACATTGTCCACGGATTTAAATGCGGCCTTGACTGTCCGAACAGATGGTGATATCACTTTTAGATATCACGTTGTTTTTGAGCCATGACAACGCCTCTTTAATCACCATGGTTTCTGCCTGTCTTTCAGGCTACAGTGATCAAGTAGCTTCAAAGAGATAGCAATATTGAGGCGCTCGGTGTCGTTAGGGAGGAAGTTGAATTCGTTAAGGATGATTGAGTGGCTGATGTTGAATTCGGACCACAGCCGGGGTATTTTGAGTCTGTACTGACTGATATTTGTTTACCGAGTATTTCAGTGGTAGAAGGTGTAGGGCAATATTTAGTGCGTCTGACGGAGTACTTCTTAACGCTCCGCTGATGCACATACAGAGACTGCACCCGAATGAGTGCCTTGCACTTGATAGCGTTGTTTAGTGCTGTCCACCAAACTAAGACTCCACGTCGGTCTGACAATCGAGATGAAAATCCAGTCAGCGATACGTCCATCCCCATTTCAGCACGAGCCGCAATGGGTTATTGTTAAGGAAGCGTGGTCACGCAATCTCCCGCTATGGCGATTTGGCATGGTCAGCAAGATCGCTCGCTTTAACCATCCCATGCTTCTTTCTTTGGGGCTATTTGTAGTCATGGGCTTATGCCAGCAAACCTCTGACAATCGCGAGAATAATTCCACAGGAATGCGAACATTAGTCATCTGAAATCTTGCGGAAAGTCATGGAAAATGCGATGTAATGGGTACAAATGTGTATCATCTTTTCCACTTAACAGAAAATAAATAATAAATTAAAAAATATTGTGAAGGTGCCAATAAAGATTTCAATCACTCAACATTTTTTGTTGTATTTAGTGAAAAAGTAATTTAAAAACAAAATTGGATGATTATTTACATATTTACATTATACGTCTACTCGAAAATGTAATTTTTGCGATCAGATCTTTTCATATTGTCGTTTAATGTTTTAAATCTGTGACAACACTTGTTTGTTTATAATATTAGTTCAGCAATTTCATAACTCTTTTCGTAACCAATATAAAATTGTTCCTTGTTTCGGTTATTTTTATTTCTCTGTCTACTCTTATTTCGTATTCGTACCAGTTTTGAAAATAATCGCAATTTTCCGTATTATATACATTAACTACACACTGCCATACTGTAGAACTTAGTGCACTCAAAAGACTACGCGTTGCTTGTCCACTCTTGATTTCAATAGAGAAAGAGAGAAAAAAAATTAAGCTTTAATCTACTTAATATCAGAAGGAACAATTTTCTGCTGCTCTTCAAACCCAACATAACAGTTTTAAGTACAGTTAACGTCGTGACAGACTCACTACTTGGATCTATGCACACTTCAAAGCATTAAAGGTCTGTTGTAAAAGAGAAAAGAAAAGCCTATCTTCAACAGCCACCAAATTGACACAAGGGATGTATGTTCGAGAAGAAAATAATAGGTGTTCACTTTACACAGACTTAATTAAGCAAAAATTCTAATACAAACAAATAAAGCGAATTTGTTCAACAACAGACCCATCAACAATATGATTTTAGTGAGCAATGTGCTTCGCTTTCGAAGAAGCAAATTCCATGGATATTCTCTGACCCAAAAGACTCAAAAAAAATACTGCTCACATGAAAGAAAGATGACTTACAATAAATTTCTGGATTTTTTAGTTTCTCTTTGGGCTTACGCATATTTCAAAGCATATCCAGCTGACATTCCAGCAGTTATCACATATTTTTATTTTTATCTTCTCCTTTGATATATTCGGGCACATTTTTTTTTATTTATTGAAGAGCTCTAGCTTTGACAGCGTTCTATGATTGCATTAAACTCCTTCTGTCACATCCACAATAATTCTGAGTTTAACGATAATCGGTACATCACTCGTGTACGCGCATTTCGTGCTGCCCGTCTCAAAGGCGTCAACATTAAAGATGAGTATCGGGCAGACAACGTTATCCCATACGGTTGTGTCGTGGAGCTTCCTTATGATATACTTGTGGTTTCACGTAGCAGACATTCAGTCCGTAAATAAGACGGCACCGTGATTACGTTTTTATTTGAATGGATCTCTTTCGAATCATATCCATAAACATTTGGGGGTCTTTTTATGAGAACACGTCCACATACTTCGACCTTAGCTCTTTCGTGGGTGATACGAGTTGAGTGATACTGGATTTTGTTTATGATGTCTCTACACAAGAATGCAATTTATTTAATTTAAAGAGAACTCCACTTCACGGGGATTGCATTCTTTAACGAAGTTTAAGAACGGTTTGAATTTAAATGGGAATACTTGCTTTAACTTTTTGATGTTTGTTTATAAAGAAAATACTCTCTGGCCATTGCCAGTGACGCGGGGATCTGAGTTATGAAAGTTGGTCGTGGTGGGTGTTGAACCTAGACACTAGAGGTCTGCAATGATTGTTTTGAAATCAATTTCAAAACGAGTATTTCGAGTACACTTAATACAATAAATATTTTGATTGTACATTTATGAATGCGAAAATGCACTCGATAGGTTTGTGGCCGTATATGCTGATGCTGGAATGAGGGTTAACGTGGACAAATCGGAGGTTGTCATTTCCAGAACGCCTGTTCAATGCACTCTGCATGTTAGCGGAGTCCCATTGAAGCAGGTGGAGAAGTTTAAGTATCTCGGGGTCTTTTTTAAGAGTTATGGAAGGAGTAATGCTGAGCTTTCCTGTAGGATTGGTCAAGCGGGGTCAGTTTTGACACAGCTTGGTAGTTCTGTAATCAGAAAGGCCGAGCTTGGTGTCAAAGCCAAGTTAGCGGTTTTCAACTCAGTATTTGTTCCAACTCTCACCTATGGTTATGAAATTTGGGTAATGACCGAAAGAATAAGATCGCGAGTGCAAGCTGCTGAGATGAGATTTCTTCGTGCTGTTGTGGAAATTACTCCCCGGGATAGGGTGAGAAACACGGCAGTACGCAAGGAACACAAAGCAGCATTTAATTCTATTTTGCATAAGGGATTAATATTTATAAAATAAATTGTTAAATTGTAATTTTCTAACATTTTTAGTTCGATTGATAGTTAATTTTTTAAATTCAAGAAATGTTTCCTTGTCCAGAATTATTTAATGTTTTTCTTCACGATTTTCCTTTTAAAGATTCAATTCAAAATTAACCAGGAGCAATTTTGTATGCTGACGATACAGTCTTATTAGTTAATTGTGCTCTCAATACAATTCGAAATTGTATTCCGACATTAGTTTCATATTGATGTACATGGGGTCTAAGTATGAATGCAGGCAAATGTGGGCTAACTTGCTTCAAAAACGCATACGGTAAAGATCATAGATTAGCTGTTAGAGAGTAAGAAGTTATGTTTACATATAAATTATATTCGTATACCACTAAAAACGGAAACAAAGTAATTGGGCATTATTTTACAAAACAGATTCAAATTCAACAAAAATGCCAGAAAAATTGTATTCAAAGCAAAATTGGCAGCATAAGATTATTTTCTTCTAAATATTTGTCACAAAATACTAAATTGCTATTGTATAAAAAACTAATACGCCCAGTTATCACATATGGTTTCAGTTCTTGGTTTACAATTTCACCTACAAAGGAATTGAAATGTTTCAAAGGCAGATACTAAGATTTGGAGTGGGAAATTTATAAAATCAAATAGAATCATCATCATCATCATAATCATCTTCTGACCCGCATGATCCACTAAAGGGGTTGCGAAGGTAAACAACGCACGAGAGATCTCCAGGCAACTCGATCCTCCGCCATCGACTCTAACTCATCAGGAGCTATGTCCAAGCGTAACCCGGCGAGTTGGACTTGGTCCAACCATCTCGTCCTAAGTCTACCAAGCGGTTGCATACCATCAATCGCCTCGGAATTCGTGATGATGGGAACATTCTTGCCACGTGACCAAACCACCGAAGCATAGCCCTTTCCGTTCGAAGAAGCAGCTGCTCAATGTTGAGTTCCTCGCGCACTGCCGTGTTTCTCATCCTATCCCGGGGAGTAATTCGCACAACAGCACGAAGAAATCTCATCTCAGCAGCTTGCACTCGCGATCTTATTCTTTCGGTCATTACCCAAATTTCATAACCATAGGTGAGAGTTGGAACAAATATTGAATTGAAAACCGCTAACTTGGCTTTGACACCAAGCTCGGCCTTTCTGATTACAGAACTACCAAGCTGTGTCAAAACTGACCCAGCTTGACCAATCATACAGGAAAGCTCTCTATTCAAGATTCTCGAATAGAATCTGAAATGAAATACATTTTAAAATACATGTCTAAAAAAAAATTGCAAAGTATTGCCTTTCAGATAATTATTACCTATCACCCTTTAATATAATGGAAGCCAGATCCTTTTCTATGTTCGAACTTGAACAAAATTCGTATTTAGTATTACCATTTTATAAAAAATATATTAGACTTAAGAAAATTGGTTTATTGTTTTAGTGTTACTTGTTAGGTTAAGTTAAGTTAAGTAGGCCAACAAGAGTCAGTATGCCAGTATGCAAGCTTATTCAATTAACAATGAAAAGCATTGGAGGGAAATAATAACGCTGAGAGAGATTTAGGTTAGGAGTGAGTGCCTGTTAGAAAACATGTACAGGAGGAGTATTCTAATTCGTGTGGCGCTACAGTCCCTCTTTTCTGTTCGTGAAGCTAGCAATGCGTCGTTGGTTGTCTTGAAAGCGTTCTGTTTGGCTTGTTCTGTCTGCACTCGTTTCCATACGTTTTTCCTTGGGTGTGTGGTAAGATCCAGCATATCAGAGACTCTCAATGAACTTACTATTATAACTCTACACATAGTAGCAGTTTTTAATAAAAACATGGGTGGCGCTACAGCCTATGGAAGGCCATGGCCTAAACCACTCTTGTGCGTACTATTGTTCTCTCACGAGTGGAAAGGACCTAGAGTTGTATGCCAACTTAGAATGGGGAAGTTTGAGGAGGTTGTTCTAGACAATTATATCAGCTCTTTGAGCAATGTCAGTGCCTCGAAAGAGGTGATGCTGTGAAAATTTTGTATGGTGCCGGGAATCGAAGCCGTCCATACCCACAACGCCAAGGTCACCACAAGAACAATTTTTACATCCCACTAAATTTGGAATTTCTTAATTATTTAATTATTTAAATAATGTAATTATTTAGCTCCATATCCTTTTTAAAACTGAATCGACGCATCTACACTAGGCAGCATTTGCTATAGCAAATATAGTCATGAACTTGTTTTATTTTTAAATTATTCTTTTTGGCAATTTATTTTGCGATTCTCGGCGGTCATATGCCCGAAATCATATTGAATTCTTGATGCCATGAAATTATCCGCCAAATAATTTCAATTTCAAGGATTTTAGAATTATTTTTCTGTGTTTGATTTCAATTTAATACAAAAACCCGATTACTTACACATATTGTAATTCTTCTCCTTTTCTGCTTTATTTTCTTAATCTCTTTTTACAACACAATTTCAGACAAAGCATGTAATAACTGGAAACAGTGTTACAAAAATTAGAACATTTCATTAAACATTTTTTTTTAATGAATATGTAAAAAAAAACCGGCAAGGTTTTTGGTTTACAAATTTACCACTCTTATTCTTCATGATATAATAATTTTTTTTTCTTTTAAAGTTTTTCTTTTAAAGCTGTAAAACGGTTTACAGCGGAGGCAACACGAACATGGTCACCACTTGAACAAATTTGAGAATATTTCGCACACAAATAATCGAAGGACATCATTAGTGTGTTAACGCAAATGCCCATAAAGGTCCAAAAGCATTCATTCTTTATTTTAGTCGAACGACAAATCAGGGCAGCTGATCACGATAGTAGAGACGAGAGTTCCTTGAATCTAATTTCAAGAACATCTTCAGCGACGAGGCTCATTTTTATACACTTTATTACGTAAAGTGGAAGCCATGAGATAATTCAGTCATTGCCATGCAGTCAAGCCAAGGAGAAGAACCTTAATGGAGGAGAAGTCACAAGTGAACCGCCAACTCTTTGACCAGGACAAGAATGTAGACGAAATCTGGAAGAAAAATACGTCTACGATACTGACTATAGTAGTCAGTCAGTATCGTAGACGTATTTTTCTGACTTGACTCGTATTAACACCAATGTTCCAGTAAGGAAGATTTTCGAGATGGAGCCCCCTGGTTCAAGAAAAAGAGAAAGACCAAAACTCCGGCATAATAGCGGATGCAAAACACTTCAACTTAATAACTAAATTAAGTGTCTATTAGACTCTGGGCTAAGATGTAAGTATACAATGTCGTTAGCCAAGAAGCCACCAAGCAATGCCTAGGATATAGAAATAGGCAATTTCAAGAAAAAAATCGGATATATTTTGTATTAAACGCTATACAGGTACAGTTCTACAGCAAACCGCTCGTGTTGTGTTTGCTATTGTTCTCTCACGAGTGGATGGATCTTACTCCGTCGAAGTTTGAGAAGCTTTTTTAGATAGTCACATAGGGTTTACCCGTAAATTAGAAATAAACAAGCAGTTCAAGTTATTTGGACCTCCAGTGCAGCCACATACCCACTAGAGTGACATGGGTACTGCACATCACTCTTGTAATGTAATTTCGAGTATATACTGCACCATTTGGGCCGGTCACAACATTGGATCACAGTTCATTGGAGATTCTAGGTACAATGAAGTAACAGTGACTGGTGACCGCTATCGAGACATGTATTGTAAAGTCATTTATGTCCAAATCTGGTCTACAGATCATGTGGTTCCAACAAAACGATCCCACGTCAACGAAAACATTTGTACGCAGGGACATTTTGCTAGAAATTCATGCGAATAGCTCCCACGATTCCCAGATTGTAGCCCACTCGTGAAAAGGCAAAGGTGTGCACCGACAAACCAGCCCCAATATTAATAATAATTTGAGACCTTCGAAACGAAATTGATGAAATAACTCCAAAAGTGAGCAAAATCTGCAAAAGAAACCCACCTTTACGCCACGGCCAGAGGTGGCCGACATCATACTCTTTACATAATCTCAAAGACCATTCGATTAATAAAATGCAAATCATTAAATTATATTTCATTTAATAGCTATTGGAACGACCTGGGACATAAAAAGCACTCTGCCCTTAAATGAAGGGTCCCGTCTGAATTGAAATGGATTTCTCTGCAATGGTCAACGTTTCTTTCACCGACCACATACATTAGTTGAAGGTCGACTTTGAATGATGATTTTTCTGCCCTGTGTTCATCTTTCCTTTCTCTCCTCTATCCACCCCGACAACCAACACCTAAACTGATATCCCCACTTGAAGAAAAAGTCTGACCTTTAAACTTTAATTTGCATAATATCCGATCCAATTTTTTCGATGTGTATCTAATTCCTAACCCTTGAATTAATTGGATGATGGCGAAACGTTTTCCTCTCTACTGAGACTCAAAAGTTCTCTTCAAATAAGTGGCATCATTCCTTTGCAATCTGTTTGATATTAGCCGAAATGGGGAAGATAATTTCTTTAAGATAAGCAACTTCATCCAATCGAATACCTACCCTTCCAGGAACTGCCATTGTTAATTTCCGACCGTATACAAAAATCTAACAAGCCAGCCTCTGCAATTACAACATCGAAAAGAAACTTATACAAAAAAAGACAATGAAACAATAAAATGAATAACAGCACGTAGACGACAACCCACAGATGAGATGGGCGCAGTCATTAACATATCTGCCTTAACCCAACGGCGTCGCTGTGGGAAGACGCCATCCAGCTCCTATTGTAAATGGAAACACTCAATAAGAGCCTCCCACATAAACTTTTGCGAAGCTACATTCGCCCGTCTGCGATGCCAGAGAAGAAACAAAGAAAAAAACACCTCATTGACCACGTTTTCGACACTTCAGAGTTTCAGTCGGTATCCTATTGTTGGGCACACGGGAAAATGGTTCTCTTATCATGTCATTTCCATAAAACTAGCTTATACCGAGGTGAAGACACTCAGACACCTTCAGCTTTATGAAATTCAATAACAATTTGGCGGAGGATGTGGGATTGTTAGTATTCCCAGTTTTGCATTCGGCGACCATTGTGTGGCTGGATTTTAATTCACATGCTCTTTGCTAATCGTCTAGAAAATAAAATAGCTGCGAAGGCGAAGACAAATTTTATAAATCTGTTAACTTAAGGAGATGCTTAAAACTTTGTGTGTTGCTCGGTCAAACACGTGTGACATAAGACCGCATTCAAAAACGACTGCATTAGAAAATGTTTATAAATTGAAAATGTTTTCTTTTTTTGCTTGAAGTTAAACAGCACACACTTTAAGTGCCATAGCATGCGGGGCAGATAACACAACAGGGAGTTCCTGAACTCCAGTGACATTTATCCTCAAAATGTCCTGAGGCATTTGTCACGTAATATAGTTATTGTTTCACCAGCTGTGGGGTATGTGGTACTGTCCTCCTAAAAATAAACGTTCTCCACGTTCGTGGCATTAATTTTAGGGAAAAAAACAAGTCAGACAACATCATTTGTCAATCCGTGTGGATGGAGAGGTTGCTGTACTATTTGTCTTCAGTTTTCGTGGACTGAGATGCAACAGTTTTATTTTTTTATGTACTCAGACCAGCATTTTTGTTTTCTGTTGAAACGTATGATGGTCTTGATCATTTAAAAAGGGAATTAATCATATTTCCACCATTTATATAGGGAGGTAGTTTGAGAGATGCATTTATACCTGGCTAGATCCATTGTATTGCAGGAGGAACTGCGTGATACTTACTTGTCAAGCCTGAGCCGAGCAACAACTAATTTGACTGATTCAAATGGCAGTCTGCTTGACTATTTGTGATAACGCAAATATCACAAGCGGATATTACATTTCACCTAAACTGTGACTGAGTTGCCAGCCTTTTGATTGTAAACGACGCTCAATTTGCAGAAAATTCAATTCAAATGATTGCAAATGGCGTAAAATAGACTCTTTTCAGCAGACATAGACATAGACAGCTCTATAGCAGATGTAGAATCTTCGATCTGGAGGACCGTAGTGGCGAGGATAAAAAATCACGAAAACGCTTGCAGTGCCTAGCACTTATCGCTTGGCGCTTTTACCTTATATCCATCACAAAGCAGAGAACACTACGTTCTCTAAGTGTTAACTGAGTATTGCCTTACACAGCAGATGTTTGTTGTGCGACTAAGGATCATCAACCGACTTTTCATCTCATAGATTACTTCTAATAAACAATATTAATTAACAAAACGTATAAACGAATCTCGAGTGGATTTAATAAATATTAAATAATTCAAGAACACTCCTAAAATTCTTACAAACATCCCTGAAAATGATTTAACGTCACCTAAGGTCGAATGAAAGTTAAAATCAATGTTCACTGATCTAGAGAAATATTATATGACTTTGCACTGGAGAAAGAAGGCCAAATTTGCCCTTATTCCACGTCACCGCCAAAAAATGTGTTTAACAGCTGTCCTTCTTCCTCAACTCAACTCTTCCACGTTATCCACAAGATTATTGCAAGTTATTCACTTAAAAAAATACTTCTTCAGATTAACAATTTTCCAATAGCTCAGATGAACAGTTCCATACTTGCCGACCATTCTTCACAGCTTAATAGAAAATACCAGCATGCAGTACACATTAAGCATCAACATGATAACAGTCAACAAACGATAAAATCAAACAAGCCATTCATCACTTCTTAGCGAAGCATCGCATTAAACAACTTAAATGCGAAAGAATGACCCCAATTGACGGCACTGAATTGAACTGCACGCATTCATTATTAATTAATGCTCGCCGATTGATCAATTCACTCTGGAGATGCAGGGGAATGCTGGGGGCTCCCTCGCTCTACCGGCTCCACTTGTATGGCTTCTTGTGTATATCCCACGTTCATCTGTGCTTGTGTTTGTTCTTGCTTCACACTGCACTAAACGTAATCTCAAACCAATGGAATTTTATGGTAACTTGTTTCACTTACTTGGTAGATTTGCACTTTTTAGTCTGAAGTTGTTGTCAAGTGGCTGCCAGAGCTCCCGTCTCTCGCTCATCACACGATGTACCACAATCGATGTGCCCAAATGCATACTCGACCATGCACATATTAATAGGGTTGCAGCTGTGTGAAGTGCTCACACGGATGTATGAGCTGTCATGGGGGGATAGAATGGATATGGTAACTTGCTTCGATTCGATATGGATTTGATGTTGCAGTCGGTTATGCAACAGTTATTCGAGGCATTGGTATGTAATGTTGATGTGGCTCCATTCATTACGAGTGGATTTAATTTCGTATTGATTGATCAAATGCAGATGCATTTGCAGATGAACGTGAAGGAGCCTCTTCCACGGAACTGAGTTCAGCGGTTACATTCAAGTAAAGTAGTACTTTTTGAGTGCATTTGCGGCTCTTATTACTTAACGTCCAATGACTTTAAATAGAATGCGAAAAGTTGATGATTTTATAGAGATATTTAAGAAAATGGACGTGTATTTGAATTTCCAGCGTAATATTTGCATATTTGATTCATTAACATTGCACTTAAATATCGATTTGAGTTTAACTGTAGGACTTACACATGTTCAGGTTTCACTGCGGTAGTCTACATATCGAAGAACTGAATCCGTAGGCGGCCACGGGTTCACTAGATAAAAAATAACACACCGTGCCTCCTGCGACAGTTTTTTTTTTGCCGAAATGAGAACATGATGACACATGATAAGGACTATGTTAACCGTAGGATCATGGTTTCTTCAGATAAGACCATTTGTGCGTCAAGAACAGAACAGAACATACAAGTGCGACGACATATTGCAATTATTATTTAAATTATTGGTTACAAGTTCATCGTACAAAGCAAGAAGTTGCATCAAAGGGTGAACCAGTTATCCAATGGATATAAGGTTTGGACAGAAGAAAATGGACAACTGATAGTAGAATCGCTATCGATAGTGAGAATCTAGAATGATCACTTCTGGACTGGTAAACGGCGATGAGGACTCAAATACCGCTAATAGGAAGAATGTTCCACTCAATCTAGACTTTAACGACTTTAGGTTAGTTAGGTTAGGTAGTTGGGCTGCAAGCGAAATCACCAGCACACTTAGACCATGTTGGTCCATTGTGATACCCATAATCAGACTACTACCACTGATCGACAACTCCAGTGATAGTGCCGTTAATTTCATCCTAACGGCAAATAGTGACTGGACCAGATATAAAAACCGGATAAAAGCGTATTAACTTTGCTTTCACTGGGATTCGAACCGATGCCCCTCTAACCAGGGGCAGGCACTCAACCATCCACCTGTTAACCTTACTCGGTTTATGGTTCAGCTGAACTTTAAACATTCACCGTGAAACTGGGCATTAGACAAACGTTTTGCAAGGCTGTCTCAATGAAACGACTTTCTAAGAATATAAAATACTGACTCAGATCCCCTGTAGTTCTGAGCTTTTTGCAAGAGAGTACCTTATAATCCGACAAATCACAAATCAAAGGGTGCTATAAACCATACAATATATATGGAATACAGTCCCGTTAGCGTGAACAACGGTTAGTATAAACACCGTATAACGTGAACTGTTTGATCAAGCTTGAAATTCCTTATTATTGGTACAATACTTCGTCTTGTACAGTTTCCGGTTTGTTGGACGTCAGTTCGTGTTGTTGCTCGTTGTCCTTACAATAACTGTTTTTTTAATTGTCTTATCAGCTCGAGTTTTGTGGTTTCCTTTGTTTAATGTCAACATGGTAAGCCAAAATGACATTAGTGTTTTAAGGCGCCTTAGGGAAAAAGCAGTGAGAATTGTTTTGGAGAAGAAGAATATGCAAGAACAAATTACTAATTTCTTCCATTGAATTTCGTATCGATAATTCCCGTGTTCAGTCAATATTTAATGTTCCTTTTTATGCCATACAATTTTATTTTAGATGTTCCTATGTAATAACGTTTGTTTAAACTTAAATAAACGAATTAAATATACTGTTATGAAATAGTAAAAACGTATTTTTATTTTGTTGAAGTAAGAAGACGTTTTAAAATGAAAATTCAAGCCAACGTGAACTTCCTTGGTTTTTAATTGTTCACGTTATCTAGAGTCTACTGTATTACTATACATTAAGCTGAGACAAACACAATAACGAAGATTTTCAGAAATAAATTCTATGTACAGTGGAGTCGCGTTATGAATATGAGTTATAGGCATGTTGGATTACAGGAGGTGCTGGTTAAGGCGGAGTCGGTTAGATTATCGGAGGTTTACAGTTTTTGCTTTATTATTCAATGTCACTGACCAGAAATAGTTCAGAGGGCAGACATGAGTGGAAAAGAACCCCAGCCATCTTTAGCGGGTGTAATTAGAAGCAGCTGGCTAAAGATCGTGTCAGCTCAACAGGATTGTTGGTTAAAATCCATCCCGGACTGTAGCGCCGTCAGAAGACGGAAAAAAAAGACATGAACGTAATGATAAATTTGACATTTTTTAATTAATCATCGATTTCAAATTGACGGGGATGGATATGTTGTTCCTGTTAAAATTTATGAAAGAATGCATTAAAATACAGAATATGTAAAGAATTTAACGCAGACTTTCTGCCAAATGTGTACTCATGCGAAAATGAATTAAGGCTCTGACCTCTAAAATACATCGCAGAGAAAGTGTTTTCTACAGTCGGAAAAGCAATAACATGCTTTGCCAAATGTTCAAAATTGCCTTGCCAAATTCTGCAGCATTTGGTGCCAATCGACTATGACACTTAGGAGTACATTCACTCACGCTCATTGAAATTCAACTCGCCTTGAAGCCAAATTGATTGTAACTGTTAATAGTTTCCATAATAAAAGTTCACGTGTGTAGTTCGCCGCGAAAGTCGTGTGATATTTTCAATCGACAATTGGTGTGCAATTAAATAAACCATTGTAGAAAGTGGAGGACGTTCAAGTTCAAGTTTGTGGATAAGCACGTCCCTCGATATGAGTAATATGAAAAAGAATGCAAAATGTGAAGCCAATAACGAGGCGAATATGTGCATGAATTCCGCCTCATAGTACTCAAATCATGAAAAACAAGATTAGAGGTAAGTGCAAAAATGTTTAACCTCACCGAAGGCTTATTGATTAACTTACACCCGCTAGATAACCTAGAGCTAATCACATTCTTTCATAAATCAATCAAAACAAGTTTTCTCTCATTTAAATGTATTATATTTGCATACATATGCATTCAATCAAATACATTAACCCTCTTAAACACCATCATGGAGCAAAATTCCACTTCATCTTCAAACATAAACAATTCATCCAAGTCATAACAACAACAAAGACAACAAAACTGAGCTGAACAAAAAATAGATACAATGATATAGATACATTCATAAGTAGTCTGGCCTTGAATAATTCAGTGTGAATAATCGACCAATCCCACACAACTTACTCCAAAGCTCTCCCAACTCATTGATGTTGCTCCGGGTACTGTAATTGTGTGCACAGACACACACACATAAACACACTCTCGCACGCACACAGTGGTAGTATTTCATTTCATCTTTCAAATTCGTCTCGAAATAAAGAGCTGAATGCCTAGCCGAGTGAGCAGAGCTTTTGTTTCGAACATGATCGCACATCATATGGAAATAACGAAATTTAGGGCGAATGAATACATTAGCATAAGCCCCTTCTACCCTCCTCCCCAGTAAGTACTCAACTTCCTTGAAGACACTGAATTCTAAATTCAAATTGATTTCATTTGTAATCAAACAAAAATTCGAACATAATTCGATTCCTTTTGAATGATCAATTGAATTGATTTGGTTGGCGGCACTGTGGGAATGCATAAATTAGCGTTTGAAAGGAGCAATTGGGGGCGGACAGCAGGTTGCAGAGCAATTTTGAATGAGCATCAAATGAAGCTGTTGAAGGAATCATTTTCTGAGCACTATGAGAATTTGAATCGGGTTAAATTGCATTCATTTTTTTCTGATCTCATATCTGCTTAACGAAATGCTAGACCCCCTGACAGACGATGCACAGTCTAAACCGCAGTCGGGGCTTCGAAATCGCAAAATGTTGTCGATGAAAAATCATCTCTTCGGATACATAACCGGTGCGTACCAGTAAATCGTAACCTTGGTGCAGTAAACCATTGCGTAAGAAATAGCACATCAAGATAAATCAAGTCGCGACAACTGGAAATCCTTGAAAATTTATCCGCTTTCCCTCGCGATCTGCATTATACTCTGTATGCCACTAGACTGAGTAACTCCAAGCCAAGTAGATGATCTCAAAAGATATCTTGAGCTGAAATGCGGGTTATTGAATTATTGATTATCCGCAATAAAAATGTGCATCAGACGAAATTTGTATCTGGAAAGATATTATGTTTAAACGATGTGCTGAACTTCTGAACATTCGTTTCCTTTTCTCTCTTTCTCTTTTTTTAGACCAGACGATCTAATCAGTGGACAATTCACCACCGGCTACTTGTTTAACAGACCGCAAAAAGCCTATCTAGACAATGTAAAATGTGACGCTGCATGCTGTAGTGAACTTGCCCGATAAGCTGGTCTAGAAAACGTGATGCTTTGCCATCTCACTATAGTGCTGTACTTCATGACAGTCTTGGTACTTGTTTGTGCCAATGGCTTTTTGTCTGAGTCAGAATTCCAAACGAAAATTCTTCGTGTTGAATCTATGGTATTCACTTAAGGACCATGATCTCTCTGAATCGTGATTCCTCTTTGTTTCACACGTCGTTGTTGAGAACTCTTGCCAAATCGCGATGCGTTTTAATTTTGCCTACCTAGACAGATAAAAATTCGTCTTTTTAAGAGCACTTCGTTGTTTCGATACTAGCAGCTATAATCTCATCTTTATCAACTATAGTGCCTCTTAGATTAACAGAAAACAAAAACAAACAAAAAAATATCAGAATTGGAACGTTGGTAATTCTGCACAAACTCCTCGAAGTGGCCATGTACCCGCAGAAAATCACTTCTTGATGTGGATTGTGCGCCGGAGGCATCATCAGTCATCACAATCAACGTAGGGTTTCCATAAGTCGCAAGTCAATGCTAATAAACCACAAATTATCGATTTCTTCATTGTCAATATAACCCGTTCCGTCGCTGAAATTCAGCCTAGTCTATGTATGGGCCACTCTTCGAAAATTGGGTAACCTAGCGAAACCAAAGCAGTCATTGAAAAAACTGTCAAAAGAAAAAAAAATCGTCGGCAAAATCCCACGGAGAACCTGTTTTAATTAAATTTAACAAATAACTGTCCTTGCTTTTAGCATAGATTTTGAATATTGATTCATTTCACCCACATTCTCATTTTGAGATAATTTATACACTCCTGAGTCGAAGTAAGAGATCTTAGTTAAGCGAAGAAAACAAGACAAAAATTACTCGTTCTTGATTTGAATTGACATATTTACAAACATTGTCCATCTAAGACATTCAGACAATGACACCAGCGCTGAAATCAAACGAAGAATAACTCTTGTCAATCGCTGCTTCTTTGGGCTAAGAAAGCAATTGGTATACAAAGCCCTCTCCCGAACAACCAAGATAACGCTTTACAAGGCTTAATCGTTCCAGCCCTGCTATATGGCGCGGAGGCATGGACTTTGTCAAAAGCGAATGAAGCTGCTCTTGGTTGCTTCGAGAGGAAAATTTTTCGTGCGATTTTCGGTCCCGTCTACATAGATGGTGAGTGGAGCAGGAGATATAATGACGAACTATACGGGCTGTTTAGCGACATCGACTTAGCCAGAAGAGTGAAGACCAACGATTGAGATGGCTAGATCATGTAGAGCGGATGGAAACCAATGCTCCGGCCCGAAAAGTCTTCGAATCCACCCCCGAGGGACGGCGCAGTAGAGGAAGACCACGACTCAGGTGGCGCACGCAAGTGGAAAGGGACTTCAACCAACTATGCGTGCGAAACTGGAGACAGCTAGCTTAAGATCGACCTGGCTGGAGACGCTTGTTGGTTGAGGCCCAGGTCCACCTCGGACTGTAGCGCCACCTTAAGTAAGCAAGTAAGTCCATCTAAGACGTTTAACAAGAGATCATATATTTATATGATGCAAAAAAAACGTAAAACTAGGTAAATCGTGGTTTTTCAAATTGGTGTATTGGCGGGTTTTGTAAAGCTTTAAAACAGAAGAGACACAAATAAAGGATCTAATAAAATTGCGCACCCAACACTTGTTAGGAATCGAAAATTCCCTGACCCACAACAAAAAGCCATTCGTTCCTGTTCCATGCACATTCCTTTGGTCATCGCTATTCCCTCCGGTTTCGCGAACATCCTTTTCGAATTTTATTACACGTCCTAACTATACATTCTGTTCGTATCACTGAAAGCAGCAACGTATCCCCATAAGTGCACATATATGTAATTCAGCTTGTCCTGAAAGAAAAACGCAAGTTCTCCAACTTCAACAATTTGACTCTTGATAATCCATGTTGATTCGAAAAGTAGAAACTCCAACTCAAATCTGTATCCCCTGAGATTTTGGACTTCCAGCTGTGAAGACATATTTTACGATTGTGTGGAAAGAAAACCAAAGTTGCAAAGTTTAAGAAAACAATTTGTCGGTAGCCCGTCGTCTTCAACCATGTGCGACGAAAGTTAGTATTACAGGGCACGATGTAAGGTTTAAGGCGGTATATGTTTACACACCATACTGCATTATATAATAAACTTTAATAAATAAACAAGTTTACAATTTTTGGTAATAAACTGGGCAGCCTTTTTCTAATGAATTCGATTATAACCCGATTTATGACCATCTTGATATACCTTTATCCAATGCAGAAGTCCCCTTTATATGGAATTTATTTTTATAAAAAATAAAATAAAATTCACAGCATACATGGCCATGCTGTGAGTTGGTTATATTTGAAAGATAACTTTATGCCATTATGCTTTTAATATGGATACTGGTGAGGACTTGTCGGTGGCTGGAGTGGAGCTCAATGTGGAAGTACACTTTTCCATAACGTGTTACCAGTTGGTAGCTTGCAAGTTTGTCAGAATCTCTAAAACTTCAAATTAATGATATTATATGTATGTATGATGTGTATATCCCCATCAGAGATCGGAGGTGTGAAGACATGATTTTCAGAAGAAGATTATGTCTCGTTTTAAACTGAATGTAACGCGGGCTTGTTGAAATCAAACCTTTTTCGCTTTAAGCTTATTCAATTGGTTCTCTAAAAAAGTTCAACGATTTGGATCCATTGTCCCGTGATGAATGGTAGAATTCGGTGAGATCCGGTCTAAAACCAACCGGATCCATAAATAAATCTCAAGATTAGAACGTTACGTGATTGACTATCGTTCGTTAGACTTGGAAACTCACAGAGTAGATGAAAAATAGATTTTATTCCACATCTCACGATTGTGTGCCAATAAAACTGATCTCGTCGTATTCAGCCACAGAGCCCTTGCCCTTGATCCACTGTCAAGGTTCAGCCACTGTTTATTGGCTTCATATAGGCTTCATATATGCGGAAAGATCTTACTACCAAAATACAGCTGGCTGTCGCCGTTGGTTGAGAGCCTGCCCCTGGTTCAAATCCCAGTGAAAGCAAAGTTAGAACGCTTTTATAGGGTTGTCAAAAATCTGGTCCAGTCACCATTTGCCGTTGGGATCAAATTAACGGCGCTATCACTGAAGTTGTCGATCAGTGGTAATAGTCTGACTATGGGTATCACAATGGACCAACGTGGTCTAAGTGTGCTGGCGATTTCGCTGGCAGCCCAACTACCTAACCTAACCAACTACCAAAATGTAATATTCGACAAGTGGCTCAAGGAGCAAAATATTTCCAAAAGCGTTGCTGATTTACAGAGTTTGAGTGCATCATTTGGGCGTTGATCTCTGGAATGTTTCTCTTATTCGGAAAAGGCCGCTACAAGTTTGTCACTCAGACCCCAATCTTCAGTCCATTTACTAAGCATATCTATGATTTCCTAGTGACTGCTGACTAGACGTTCGCGAAGAATTGAAAGGACTTCCCCAGATATATGCGGGTAGTAATATATATACAATACAGGTTGCGCTACAGTCTGTAGGGCTCTGAAGATTTTTCTAGACAGTTAAACTCTTTGAGCATTGTCGGAGATTGGCAAAGAAACAAGCCAAAGAAGGTCTAGAGCCCCGACCTATCAATACTATGTGGAGCACTAACAGGGCATAGAGCATGTAACTATCATCTCCATAAAATGAGTATCACCAATACAGAAATCCTTAGTCATTGTGGCCAGGCTAAGGAAACTATGAATAACACACTGACCAACTGTCCAAGCCTTGCCAGAAAAATATTCAAAACAATAAGCTGAACATCCGTAACAGGGAAAGACTTTAAAGAAATCCGCTCTAGGAAAGTTGTACAATTTTTGAAGACGGCCCTCAAATCCTAGACCAAAGAAAGGGCCACGATAGATCTTGTGTCTTCTGTGACACATCCCGATATCTTAAAATTCATTTCAATTGCATTCAACCAGCAGACATCGTTCATTAATACAAAAATATTTCGCAATTTAAATGTTGAAACAAGGTGCTTCTTTCAAAATTATTTCCCAAAGGTGTACATTGTTCTCCACTAGTGTCTGAATGTAATTGCCCCACACCGTTGGCATGTACAAATACGACATAAAATCGAATTTACATCCGCCCATTTACCAAATCAATTTGTCAAACAATTAAATAAAATTAAAACCTTATAGAGCACATGAATCTCATTTTATGGATAAACACGACGAACTGCATTTCACGGTGGTCTGAAATGGATTCAGATGGCATTTTTAATGACAAATGTGCAATTAAAAAAAAAATCAACAAAACAGAAAGAAAACAAAAAAAATCGAAATCAATTCCAGCATCATCCCACAAGCACGCATGCACTGAGCCAAGCACGCACACATGAACACACATGTGCACTCAAATTTTTAATCAATTAATTCGCCCGCCTTCTGTTGATAAAGAACTAAAAATGTACTGCAGTCAATAAATCTAAAAATAAAAATAAATATAAAGTTGAGCATCCGAAACGGAAATCCGAAACAGAATTTGGATCAGTTATACGTGACGAAATTTTCAGTCGCTTGCGCAAGAGGGTGTGTGCGCATCTATCACAGAGCGGCTTGTTGTTACAATGGCTTGGGGGGGCGCATCACAATTGTGTAGACTACTCCCTCCCCATCTCCTTAGCCTACACATCATCACAACAACATTTTTTTTTTGTTTCTTGTGCTTTTGCTGTGGGCTTTGTCTTTGACCGATCTCCCACACGCCTTAGTTGTTTTTTCTTTCATTTGTGCCTCTCGCCGCCATATAAGCGATAGTGAGTGGAAAACTTGAACAAAAAAAAAAAAAAAAACACATCAAGATTGTATCGAAATTTATGATCGCTGTGACATGGATAGGTGTATCAGCAATATGTCCGTACGCAGGGACATGTGAAGAGACACCTTTTAGGAAGAGGAATTTCTCGAGAATAGAACACTAGATGCAAAGCATATCTGAGATACTCGTAGCATGTGTTGCGATATTTATACTTGGCGGTGATTAAAAGAACATGTGACATGTTGGCGGCACTCCTTTGTTTCTCGAATCAATGGAATTATGCGTACATGTGCATACGCGTGGCATCGATATGTAAAGGCATCAAGGTGATATTGATTGATGTTCAATATTTTTGCTCTGAATTTGAATTAAATTAGTAGTCGACTTTTAGGTCATTGCATTGGTAGAAGAGTGGCAGAGTGACTTTAAATAAAAATATAGGGCGATGCTTTTGCTGTTTGATTTACAACTTGGCAGCACTGTTTGTAGTGACAGCCAGTAAGACTATACTCCTAGGTACATCGTTCATCATTAACAGTCAAACAACTCTGTCATTATCTGTCAAATTCGCTGATAGACTAGATCAGCTCTGATGTGATTATCTGCCGTATATCTACACAGGAGAAGCTATGAAAAAGCCGACAAATAATTAACTAGATTGGAGGCTGGCATACCATCCGTAGGTGGTGAGGAAATACCTTAGCTCCCACTACAGATAAGCAACAATTGTCTACCAAGAGATGCCATCTCAATTGTCTATCGTTCTTGGAAAGAACGGGGATCTTGTAAGGTTATTATAGCGTACTTCGCCAGAAGAGCACCGAAGCTCTCCAATGGGCTTGTAAAAAGTAATTGCTACGATGACGATGTTTCCCCACTTTTCCTTGTAAGAATAGAAATGACATCAAAGTTGGAGTAGAATGCCAACACTTTTAAGCTGAAATGATAAGAAAAAGAAATAAATGAACGACTTCATCGACTCATATCAGCAGACGTAGAAGTCAACATAAACATTTGTTGGCGATTGGAGGAAAGGACACCCACGAATTGTACTAGTTGCATCGAAACATGAGTTTAGACAGGTGTCTAGGGATGGATAGGCTCTGTAGAGTACATAGACAACGTGGCCCCGGCCTTAGGAATCTCCAAGAATGTGGAATAGAGCAACAGGGGACGTCTGGGTTTAAAATAACGCATGTAAGGGGACGTGGACCTCAAACAGCAAGATGTGAGAAGTAAAGGACCAGCAGAAAAAGACGGAATCAATCAGAAACGATAAGGATGAATGAAACATAATCCTGGAAGTGACAATCCAGGCATCAACGTACGCAATGCCTAAAGTTTGAAGTTTCATCGGACTGTAGAAGAAGAGTGCATCAATATATCCAATTATTGCAAAAAACTACAAGAATTCCGAAGAATCATTTCATCTGTCCTTCCAAACCATGCCATGATCACAAATGCATACAGAGCTCACAAATGTCATTCGTATGTAAAAGGATTACTGATTAAAAGCTATCAGTCCTTCCAATACCATTGCATTGATTTCCAACTGCTCTGGGCGTGACTGTTTGACTTGCAGAGCATTTCCATTAGGGAGTCGTTGTAACTCACTTGCAATTAGGGCCATACACAATCACACACAGTTTGTGATTATAGCAAAAATCGATACGAACTCCTGCATTCCCTAACACTCCCAGGATGTTGAAAGGAAACAATTTTCTTGATGTTCCTTACCATCTATTCGTCTCAAAGTGAAGGAACTTGTTACTCTTCGTACATCAGCAGTCAAAAGAAATTCAATCAACAAAATAAAATAATCTGGAACTCATGGGACTTCATCTCCAAATTCGAGTACTTATCAGACTTCTTTTATTAAATCACATCATAAAGCAGCATATAACGTCTGCCCCGAAACGAATACGCACAACACATGCAGTCCGTGCTCCACTATGTGTTCGTCCGTCGGACCGTTGAAGTTATGTAGACACGTTTTCTCGCTTGCAAGCCCACACTACTGAACTGACTACGCGTCCCTGTAAGTTCATGTTCACGCCGTGGCGTGTGCGATCTCTAACAATACTCACCACCTAGCCGTCCATATGTGCTATATCTTGGCAACATCTATTTTAATATGTGTTTGACATACGAACAGGCATTTGGTCGGCAAATGGCACAGAACACAATATTTAAAAATAAATTCTGTCGGAAGAAAATAAAATGAACATTAAAATAGAAGAGACGACACAAATTGTATGCTCGAAGCTGCAACATACATACCCGTATATTCGCTTCCAAGTGTCCGACAGACGAAATTCGAATGAGAGGGTGAAGAATACGCCTCGTTTGGGGGGTCATTTGTTAAAGGATTCAGGGGTTTGATTTCTTTTTTTGGAATTATTTATCAGAATTTATGAAGTTGCCGATATGGACAAGTTTAGTTCTTTTTTCAGTTTTAGACCTGAACTTTAAATACAGAAAAAACTAGTGCTTGGCTGTCGGAGATATGCGGATCCAGGAAACCCTCCCTACACAATTATTCCATGCTCTTGCAGAGTATAGCGCTCCATTTCTTGTCTGTTTGTACACTGCAGCAGCCTAGTTCACAAATGTCAAATTTGATTGACGTACGACGTACGAAAATTACAACATCTGTATATAAGTACTTTGGACTACGTAAGATCTACATGGTTTTCGTATCCTCCGATTATGTAAGTGAAATCGAATGCAAAAAAAAATTATCTTGCGTAAATTTTGGTACACCCTTCACACTTACGTCCTCAACTGTGTGCATAAATCTAGCAAATCAAATTTGTTGTGACCTAATCTGTTGAGATCTAATCAATCCAAATCAGAAGCAAAATAAACAAAATAATGAATGCAAAAACATGCATAATCGTATCCTTGTATTCATTTATCACTTAATTCAAGAACACAACCGTAGTAAGTGTCCCAATTCTGTAAACTAACCTTCCACGGAAGATTTTAACAAGCCATCATTCCAAACAATGGAGTCACTTATAGGAGATGAATAAAAATTGAATTGAATTTAATTGAAAACCCCATCAATACGTAGTTATGTTAATTTTTAATACATACATACATATGCAAATATACACTGACCTTGACATGGCTCATGAATTTTTAATATTACTCATCGTCAAACATATCTAAGATTCATGAGAATTCGGCTATCAAAAGAACATCAGATACTCGACCAAACAAACATGACTTCACAGTCGACTTTTCTGTAGGAAAAAAAAAACATAATTTTCTCATAACTCTTTAAAGAGATATGAGTCATCCGCGAAGCATTGCATATGATTAAATGCTCAAGTGTTCCGTGGAAGCGAGATATGAGTATTAGAATATAATTTAGTGCTGAACTTGGAAAGCGGAGGAAGTTGTGGATGAGCGTTTGAAGTGGAAACGTGGAACTTCACCACCTCAAGAGGACATTGCATTATCACGCCTCTAGACTTTTTTTAAAGGAGATACATCAAATCACTCATCTTTGCCGATAAGCCAGCTTTTGGTGACAACATTTCATGTTATTTGTGCGACACCAGTCAAGAACTTTGTTTGCTCTGACTCATTCTAAAGTGCGAATACCACCCACAATTTGAGTTAGATTGCGCAGTAGACATTAATAATGCGTTACTATCTAACTTTGAGACGGAACAAAACTCTTCCTTTGCCATTCTAAGCGATTATTGATTGAACGTTGGTTGGACATCTGGTTGAATCTGGCTGAATGGCACTCCATTCAAAGAAGGTGCATGTTTCCAATTCGGATCAAAGACCAAAGCTTTCATGTTAGCACCTCTCGCAAGTCACTGAAAATACTAGGCTGAGTTTATATACTAGTTTAAATTGAGCAACGATGCGAATCAGCACTAGGGATTAATTACATGCGAGCATATAGAGGCGACGCTATTTTGCGAAAAGCTAATTGAGCGACTACAAGCATCCGCAAGCGATGAGAATTCACAACCAATTTTTTTTCTCTTTAATCAGTTTAGCGAATCGCTCGTAAACGATCGTTGTGTAATGCATAAGTTCATTGAACTATTGGGTGAATGGCAATGTTTGTGAAATCTTCCGCATTTTTGTGTAATGTGTTAATTGGGAAAAAAAAACTGCGGTTTGGAGGATACGTAAATAAGTACAACATTTTTTTTAAATGTCCGCATTTTCCTATTAGGAGAGAATTAAGAAAGAATCCAGAAAATGTGATTTTAATAGATGGTCAGGCACATATTTTGTTCACAATGAACCACAAAACTTCAAATTATGTGCCCAGTTCGCCACAGTATGTACACAGCAGACATGTGGCGCCAACGCAGCGGTCGGATTAAGATCACTCAACGCGTGGATCTGTCTACCGACTGGGAACGCTACACTACACACACTACAACCACCCGCAGCTTTGCTTCTGTCGAATGTTTTGTACCACTTTTTCATCCAAAGGAGATTGGATGATTTGGACATAGACTCTGCTAAAAGAGTTGTTCAAAGATGGAGCAAAATACCTGCAGAGCACTTGATTGGCATTTCATTTGAATGACTTCAATATGCACATATCTACGATAATGGCAAAATAATACAGCCTCTTCCATGCGGAAACAATGACCTTAATCGTCACTGGAACTATCATGGATCTCTTGATCTCGAGAAATACGTTCATGGAAGTATATTGTTTTCCAATTTGCAATTGAGTATATGAGAGAACAAGGCACACTAGCAATATTCAGCTCACTTGCTATCTCTAACTGATTAATTTAGTTACTTAAAGATGGCAAAATCATTTAGACTACGGGATCAACTTGGGCTGAATCTCACTGATCGCAATACAACCTGTCAACGATGATGCTCATATTCGCTTTTGTACGAGAAGATACCGAATGTATACAATTTGTTGACTCTCACTGTACAATAACTGGCATTCTACGATTGTTGTGCTAATCGATGGTGGTATTGTTTGATTATTAATGGCTTATGATTATTTTTTTGTTAGTTGCTCATCAATCGCTCGTATCGTCTTCTGAAAGATTTTGGTTCAGTTCAGTTCATTGTCGCTCTTTACAAGGAAAAAATTTGAGCTTCATAAATCCTTCCTGATTGAGAATGCTGTTTGGTCCATCAAGAAATGGTGTAGGAATTAATGTACATATCAGATGAATTCCACTCTTTTGACATTCGCGCAAATTCGAATATCGGAAACGCCTCCATAACTTTATTTACCATAGGCAACCTCTGTCAATGAACATCTGGTCACCTACAACATGGCTTTGTTGCTTAAATTAACAAAGGTCATTGCGATTGGAGGGTACATCTCCAAAATGCTCCAAATGCACTGTAACACAGGCACTACAACACAAGCGTAGAAGTTTGCAGAAATTTGTCAAAAGTCAGTTTTTATTTTACAACACCCAAAGACAACCGCCAATCGCGAAATTGACTTAGACATAGGCTTTTAAAATTTTGCTCTTCGGAGATGGCATAAATTTGTAAGCCACAGGACTCAAGCAGGATAAGGGTCGCTGCTGTGGACTTTAGTTAATGGCTCTGTCCATACTTTGATGTTGTAATTCACCGAATTTCTATCATTTAGTAATTAATTCGTGGTGATGTGGTGGCCCGTGGCGTTGTGGGTATGTGCGTCGACTCCTACTCACTTGGACCAACCTGTCTAGGTTAGATTACTGGTATGACAGGAAATACTTTTCACGACACCACCTCTTTCGAGTCCACTGACTGTCTATAACTGTCTAGAAAAAGCTTCTCAAATTGGCAGTTCGGAGTGGGCATAAAACTGTAGGTCCCTTCCACTCGTGATAGAACAATAGCACGCACAACACGAGTGGTTGCTGAGAAGCTAGGCCCTGGCCCTCTACGGGCTTTAGCGCCACCCATATTATAAAGGGTGATTTTTTAGCTATTATCTTTTAGGCAACACTGGTTTAAACAGCTGACGCACGTTTCGTGTTTTGTTTCACTGTCAAACATCTTCAGTTTGGTCTATAATTTAACCATGACCAATGATATGTGGTTTCAACAAGACGGTGCCACATGCCACACAGCACGCGCAACAATGGACTTATTGAGGGGCGAGTTCGGTGAACATTTTATTTCACGTTCGGGACCGGTCTATTGGCCGCCTAGATCGTGCGATTTAACGCCTTTAGACTATTTTTTGTGGGGCTATGTTAAAGCTCATGTCTATACAGACAAGCCCGCTTCAATTGACGCATTGGAAGACAACATTGAAGCATTTATACGTGAGATACCGGCCGAAATGTTGGAAAGAGTAAGCCAAAATTGGACCAAGCGGATGTACGATTTGAGGCGCAGTCAAGGTCAACATTATGAAATAATCTTCAAATATTAAATTATATGGACCGTACTATCGATTCAAATAAATAAATTTTCTGAATTTTATGTGTTTTTTTTGAAAAATTTTCCTACAGCTTTTAAAAAGCACCTTTATATTATATTAGTAAAAATAAAATTCGGAAATTTATACATAAAAATGGTTTTATTTATTTTATTACATATGCAAAAATAATACATGTAAGGAATACAGCTACGACTTGTGTTGTGGGCGCTATGTTTCTATCACGAGTGGAGGTAAATTTGTAATATATTTAACTTTAATATATTTAGTATTATTTTTCTTTATTTTATTAGATGTGCATGTGTTTAAAAGAAATATTGATTGACTCCCAAGAAACCCAACCCCACTTCCCTGCGTTACAGATTTCCTTTGCAAATTAGTTCCACACAATATGGCATAACAAGACTCAATGAGTTAAACATAAAAAACACATCTAACAAGCTCTGAAATGCTGAACCGACATAGCTGTGGACTGAATAATTTTAAATTACAACCATATGTGGAGGCACGCAGAAAATGCCTTCATAATCAAAGGCCTTCCATTGACGAACCATATTAAGTAAATCTGGTTGCACCTTTGGTATGACAGTTGTTTCGACGCCAAAATGCTATTTAGATTTACGAATGAAGCCGACAAAATACATGGACAAATATGCTCATAACTGTATTTATGGTTATGTTTTCTGTTTTGTCATTTATCAAAAATCTGCAAGTAAGGAAAATGGCAAGTAAGATAAATATGCCAACTTTAACCCATTGTTGACCATGATTCATTTATCCATCGATCCAGTTGAGGCTCACAATGAAGTGTTGCTGACATTGTCCCTTCCTTAGATTATCAACTACAGTATATACCATTGACGGAATGGCGTAATCTAATCACGCGTCTACTAATAAATAAGATTGAGCCGTAACAACGTCTATTTTAGACCGTCTCACTGACTGATCATGCCATAGTGTCTCAAATTAAAAATAAGAGCTACAAATGTGGGCAAATATTCATTGGAAAAAACCTCCTCAAACCCTTCTTTGCCCTCAATTGGAACAGACTTACAGCTCCGCCCTCGTATATTAAATTTCGCATATAATCCAGAAGCTATTGTTCCAATAACCAAATTAAGGTTATTCCTCGAATCCACATCTCATAAATATTTATATTTCATATTCGACGGGATTATTTATAGCAAATCCTTAAAATCCCCGCATAAATCTAAAATAGATATGACCGTGGAGAGAAAGGGTTTCTCGCTTCCTATTACGTCTTTCAAAATAATGCATGTGTAGAGAATTAGATGATGGCTTTGGAATTGGTCCCAAAGGGATATTTATCTTAGCGATGAAGGGGAGGGTATTTATACAAATTGGAGATTTGTGTCATCTTTTGGTTGAAACTACTTAACAGTGCCTTAAAGATGTGATGAGGGAATAATTTGATTAGAGTTTGGTTGTAAGA
Source organism: Eristalis pertinax (assembly GCA_907269125.1). Classification (NCBI taxonomy): domain Eukaryota; kingdom Metazoa; phylum Arthropoda; class Insecta; order Diptera; family Syrphidae; genus Eristalis; species Eristalis pertinax. Next base: position 114,614,431 of record OU026145.1, on the reverse strand, counting down.
TTGACGAGGAAGGTTTTCTTGGGTGGGTATTGAGAACTATGGGAATATAAATCTGGGCAAGTGCAAGTACACGCATTTCGGCGGTCTTAAACGCAAATTAACAATTCTTAAAATGTGTCTGGAACTGTGCCCAGTGAGATACACAGACGGACGAAGATTTTGCCAAGATGTCCCCTTTATTACGATCTTCATGAACAAAGTCCATCGGTCCATTAATTTCTACTGACTTGTAAGATGCTACGCGAAAATTGTATTGCCCTCTCAAATTGGTTGTAAAAGATTTGAATAATTCTGGGGTTGACCTGGCTCTTAACAAGCCAACAACAATCCACTCCATTCAGCACGATCTCTTAATGGTTTTTCTCTGTTCCGCACGTGAATTTGTTAACATTAGTGGACGTCTCCAATATGAGTCACCACCATCGTCATATTTTCTCATGCTACTTACAATATGTATGAAGTTCATGGGAACGATTTTGCATACACTCGCGGGTGTAAAATCGCAGACAGAAGTTCATAGAATTTCGATATTGTCCAATGTCCACGATTGTCTGTCGTTAGAAAAAGAGGAGATTATTAAGATCTCATATGAAACAAAACGTGATCTTTGAAGAGACGACTTCATTCCTCAATTGCCTCTTGAGGCTAAAGAAACATTGATTGACTAGGGTGCGCCTGCGTCACATTGACCTTACACTGTGTTCCCCCAAATCACGTCATCCTTATTCGCGTACTATAGTAACCATATAAGATTTCAGAAGGTTGTGCTTCTGCTATTGGATTAGATTATTAGAACATTGTTGCCGTTAAAAGTTTTGGTGCATTCATTAGAGTTCGAGGAAAGGGATGGTAAGATAGTATGACCAAATAACTCGACAGGAGTCAAAATGTACTGTAAAGTAATTCGGAAGCATAAATGTTTCGATACGAATGCACAATATGCTACATAATTTCAATTAGCTAGCAAATACATTTTTATCACCACAGTGAGCTGAATCGGGTTTGAGTTTGTTCGTATAAAAATTGCTTTTGTACTATATAGCGGCGTTAACGCGGGTGTTGTGTTAATATATTTAATAATCTCTATGAAGCGAGATCACGAGTACTACTAAAATATAGCCATTTATCTTGACGGCCAATAATATCAAACGCTTGATGCCGTCGTTAACAGATTTTATTTCTGTCTCAATCGTCGAATTCAGTCGAAGACATGAGACGAGACATGGCAAACGTGCTTTTACTGTGGATCTTACTAACGAGGAAATATTGAAAATTGAGTAAAATTAGTGAACACAAAGAAGAAACAAAACAGTTTTATCCATTCAATCAGAGATTTCAACGCAAATTCGTGTGAAGAATTTCAAGATTACCTATGGATAGACACAGCGACCATACATATGAGGAAGTATTCGTTCGGACACACGACAATGAACAACCAGATTTAAAGCACTGGACAAGGGAAGCACCTAACTGTTATTTAAGTGATAAATGATAGATTAAGCACTATAGACACACAGACCCTTGGTCACTTGGTCACCAACTTGAGAACGACTTTTAATACTCTTTAGAAGATTTTTAATAATAATAATGTAGGTGGCGCTATAGTCCATAGAGGGCCAGGGCATATCATCTACAGCAACCACTCGTGTCGTGCGTGCCACGAGTGGAAAAGACCTACAATTTTATGCCGACTCTGAAAGGCCAAGTTTGAGAAGCTTTTTCTAGACTCTACTCTTTGAGCACTGTCAGTGATTCAAAAGCGGTGGGGCCGTGAAATATTATTTGTCGTACACAAGACACCGAGATTCAAGCGTTTAGGAGTCGACACACAGACCCACAAAGCCATGGCCGAAGGTTCTTACGGAAAGAAAAAAATAAGAAAATTGGATAACTTCAGAAAGGGCTATTTTAACTTCGCGCGTTTGACATTTCGTGCTTTGATGAATGTTAATTTAGCAGACAGCAGAGAGAATAGACTACAATTTAAAAAAAATTGACATGGATTAACACTCATTGCGCTTGAAAGTCCACCGTACATTTGATGTATGGACAAAGAGTGCAGGTATTTTACGGCGGTGAACGTACATATTGCAATAGATTATTACTTAGATCTCCACAATGCAATGTTTTGTCTCATGAAAAACAGCAGAATACATTGTATATATATAAAGACATCATGTAGTACAGACTAATCATAATAGTAATATTATTAATCACTCCACACAGACACCACATTAGTATCTATTTGGCTCAGCTCTTGATGCACTTCTAAATCTGGGGTACGTCCCTTGTTCTCAACAAATTAAATTTGAATTACCATGAAAAATAACACCTTAAAGCAAGACGAAACGCAGTTTGAATAGATGCGGCACCTCACAAACATTTGTCTGCAAATTTTCGTCCACTGGAGAAAGTTTTTGGGATTTAATATTCAGTCTATGTGCGTAGCAAATCTACACCAACATGGTTACTTTCCAATTAAGCGTCAATTAAATAGAATACCTTCAACTGGTCTATTCTTATATTTTTTGTTTTACAGCATCAAAATACAATAAATTTAATACAAAAGCTAAATATTATTCAGATTGTTTTTAATGAATATTTTTTATCTCTTTTATAGAATTTTCTACGTCGCATTTTAATTAATTTATTTATATTTTCCTAGTAAAATTCGCTTTTTTTATTGCTTCATTTTTATATTCTTTATACATTTCCACACTTTAGCAAATTGCCGAAATTAATCAAAACACCAAGAGAAGAACTGTTAATCCCCTAAGATATATTCTTTTCTCATTGACTCACCAAATTCACATGCAAAAATAAGAAAAATGCTCGGAAGTTGGGTGACAAGCGATGACATTTAACGGAAATGGTTCTAGAATAGCAGAAAAAACAATTTGGATTTTCCATACTTCAAATTTGATCGAATAAACCATTTCGTCAACGATAAGATCATCAAGGATTCATTTCAACTCACATTCCTACAAAATGGGTGAGAAAATAAAAAACTCTCTTGATTAGCTTGTCTCATCTAAGATTCAGGACAATGCCATAGAAGAAACCACATCGATATAAAATTGATATTTGTCGCTTGGCGTCGGAAAGTGGAAGATCGCCGACATGTCGTTCATCAACGCCCAAAACGTTCCAATTAACTGGTTGAAGTGGTAAAATCATGTTGTCCAGATACCCATATGTCGTGATCCGAGCTCAGCATTTTTCCATTTGTTTCCAAATAAAGTCCAATTGACTCAATGAATATTGCTGACAGACCGTCGATGTCGTTCGGAACACGTCCACCAAACAGTGGTTGACACTGAGTCTGATTTTTGGAAGCTAACTTTGATTATCCACACACACTCTCTGTGGCTATTTGTATTTGGGAAACAGAGAATCCACGCGAGATAGATGAAACACCATTGCATTGGCCGAAAAGTGACTGTTTGAGTCTGCATTTCCGCCATAACTATCATTGGCTCCTCCAGATAAGGAGCACCATGGGATATGAATTGATGTCGGAGGCTCATTATGTCTCCACACACGTTACTGGTTTCAACAAGACGGTGCGGCATGCCACACTGCAAATCAAACAATGTAGTTTCTGCAACGAAAACTCCCTGGACGTGTGCTATCAAAAAATGGCGACATTGTTTGGTCACCCAGATCTCCAGATTTGATTTAAAAAAACATACATCCTCCGCTCTTTGTTTTAAAACTAAACTCCACAAAGGACTCTAACGAAGGCCAAGGCAAAATTAATTTAAAGAGCAATCAGTGGGCTTTTGTTTACCAAACAATAACAAATTCCCATGTGTTAGATTAAATATCCATTGACTGCTCATTTGCCCACAAGCAATGAATTCGCCCCGGCCCTAGGTGAGCCACAGAGATGAGCAAAAAAAAAAACCCATAATTTAATACCGAACTAATCTCTGTTTGAAATAATATTTAATTTAGACTGAGATATCAGCGTAACAGGTGCTCAAAGTAGAATAAATAATAGGTTCGGTGTCGGGGTATATCCTACCCATTCGATGAAAGGTAACCAGGGATTTATCGATTGAGTACAAACAACAATGGCTGCAGCAAGGGTTGACTACCATTGTGGCTGCTTATATTTTATTTATGCTCCTTTTTATAGTTTGCGTATCTTTTGTGTGTGCACGAAATATGGGTCCATACAATTTGACTATCGCATAACATTGAATGAAAGTGTCGCTTATTGTCGTTGTGAAAAACATGATGGTCTTTTGTCGCTTTTTTTTTGCTTATCACTCGTATATCAATGCCATGGGGTTGGGCGATAAATTCCAGAAAAGACAGGGAATTAATTTGAGCTGGGCCATTTTGCTTGGCCACGAAGAGTCAAACCTGAAAATGCGAGGTCTCCACGGCACTTGTCAGTTGAATAAAGTTCAAAGCGGAACTGCAACGAAGGAAGTAGTTTCCGTCAAATATTTGGCACTGATTGAACACCTCGATTAAATTGCATGACTTGTACATGGACGTGTTTGTGATTTGAAAAGCAACATTCTGACGAGTAATCTAAATCGAAGGAAAATCCTTGTTTAGAATTCCTTCGTATCTCGGCGTTATGGTTTATGAAGCCGATTGAATTCCAGGTAGATACTCCAAGACGTTATGTCGCAAGAAGTACAGGTCTCGACAGCTGGAAGCAACTTACCTGGAACCATCTCTTATGGACACCTATGTCCGTCTCTGTACGAGTTTAACAATCAGTGTCAAATTATTTTTGGAGCACTGTAAGTCTTCCCTTCCCAGACCGATGAGGTAGCGTCATAGAGGAGGCTGGTCATAGGATCCACACAAGTTTAGACGGACCTCAACTATGTAAGTTGACATGAGGAACTGAAGAGCTATACATGATTAAATTGATGCGAAAACACTTCACTCATTTTACTGAAAACGAAAAACAAGTTCCTCCTTTGTCACTCTCAAGTGTCCAACACATGCGTTAATTGAAGGGCAACCAATAAGGCAGCTCTGACGACTCGGGCAGGCTCTTAGAGAAACATTGTTACACATTCGCATGGATTATTCAGCACACCCCCGACATGCTAACGCAATGTCCTTTGATAACGCTTCTCTTTGGCAATTTCACACCAAAATGGAAAACGGCTGTAAAGGAATACATGACTCGTCTGAAATACATTTTCTCAAGGGAGAAGCTTCGGGTCAGAGACCTCGAGGTGACTGAGTTCTTGCGCCCGAGGCATTAACCAACAAAAAATGATGTCTGTCTGAGTCTGAGGACTGAGTGTTTCGAGTGGAATATTCCCACACCACCGATTTGCGGAAACTACATAAAATTACGACAAAAAAAAAAAAACTTTAACTGAAGCAATTTTCCGGAATAAAGTGCGAAGTGATTTTTGATGAGTAACACTAAATCACATTGTTTATCTTACACTTCAGAGGGTTATTAGTAACTCGCTAGAAACGTATTGGCTTAAATCAGACAAAGACCCTTTTTTTGTGTTCAGTGTCCCTAGGCACTACGTCGATAGCCGAGGGCTATGTACTTGATGCGTGCTGTAACTTGAAAACTTTGTTCGTATATTGAAAAAAATCGTATTTTCAAGGCTTTTCAAGAAAGCACCAAAATTCTGGGCAGTTTATCGGACTGTTGTTCTAGTTTTCGGTTGCATGCGTATATGTTTTTCTTACACGATATAGTTATATTTATATACGTACATATCTATGAATTGTATATATAATTATGTAAGAATCAGTTTTAACCATTAAAATAACCATTTTCGAAATGATTCCCTTGTTAGAATTATAAATGCAGGTATGTATGTATGTACATACATATGTATGTATAAATGTATATTTAAATTACAAAAAACGTGTTCAATAAAGAAATTAATTGATATCTAATACATTTGTACATATGTACATACATATGTACATGTGCATATGTTCATATTCACATTAATTAATTATATGCTCTAATTAGAATTCACATAGTCTAATGTTCAGGTTCGCTTTACCATTCTGATTTGTTTTTGATTGCCTTTTTTCGGTTCGTTTTGATTTACAAATCTGCATTTGGGTGGGGAATATTTATATGTATCTAACGTCTTATGGCACTTCTATCTATTTCCAGGGCAACTTTTAGGTTAACAAACTTTTAATAAAATAAAGAGTAAGATAATATGAACTGAACCTCTATAAAATCTTCCAATAAATGACTAATCATTCAAATATGTAAAACATATTTAAACCATAGACGACTTGATTTGAGGTTTTTTTTTTTTGGATAAGCAGGTGATGCTAGTGGACTACTTTTCTTAAATTTACTCGGGTAAACAAGTGCTTAGAAGACAGAAGGATACATATATGTATACATTTTATGACGGATGGACGTGCATACGTCTAGCTTAGCTTTGTTTATTTAAGTTCATTACAACAATACAGTAGTGGCTCGAAAATTAGAAAACAAACGTTTTGGCGAAGTATATTTTTCAAATGTTTTCAATTCGCAAGCGCTTTTATTTAAACAGAGGATATCACACACGAAAGGACGCACAACATCGACGTCTCGGACAGAGCGTCATAATGGGCAGCAGAAACTTTGAGGTAGTCAAGGACTTCGTCTACCTCGGCTCTGCAGTAAACAGGTACAGTAACACCAGTACCGAGATCAAGCGCAGAATTACTCGTGCCAATCGCTGTTTCTTTGGGCTCAAGAGGCAGTTGAGTAACAGAGCCATCTCTGGAAACACCAAGTTGACTTTATATAACACTCTAATCATCCCTGTCCTGCTCTATGGCGCAGAGACGGGGACGCTATTGAAAGCGGATGAAGAAGCTCTTAGTCGTTTTGAGAGAAAAGTTTTGCGTGCGATCTTTGGTCCTGTTTGTATTGATGGCGTCTGGACTAGGAGATTCAACCACGAACTGTACGGGCTGTATAGCGGCATGCACCTAGTTAGCGTCTTCGGATCCAACGCTTAAGATGACTAGGTCACGTAGAGCGGATTGACACCACAGATCCGGCCCGAAGAGTCTTCGATTCCGAGCCATTGGGAGAACGCAACCGAGGGCGTCCTAGAACGAGATGGCGCACACAAGTGGAGAAGGACCTCAACCAACTTGGTGTGCACAACTGGAGGCAGCTGGCGAAAGATTGTGCTGGCTGGGGCGGCTTGTTGGTTGAGGCCCAGGTTTAACGAGTAGAGGAAGAAAACAGATTGATTGTTGTTTGGCGGTGGCCAAGCTGAGGAAGCCTCTGCCTACTGTTGCCTAAAGTGTGCATTCACGAAAACAGGAGACTGTAGCGCCAAACAAAGAAGAAGAAGATCGCACACATCTTAATAAAATCAAAAAAAGGAACACTTCACTTCTAATGAGAGTGTTCGTTTTTTTCTTTTGATAGCAATTGGAGGCATCTTCACCCACTTGGACACAATGATCTCACTTCACACCTTTAGGCTTTCGGAGATACAGGATGACAATAAACATATTGAAACATTACACAAATCATACTAAAGGCAAAGTTCCGTAATATTTTGTTTCGTTCTAAGCAGTACCTAACTGTAAAAAATAATGCAAGCAAATATATATACTTGGACAAAATGCAATATCAGTAAATGAGAGTGACGATGCTTCAGCTAGAAAATTTAAATATTTTTTCAAATTTCCAAGCTGTCTACACTAAATAAAATTGTATTAAAATTTCTAAGCAATTCCAGCATCCACGAGTTTTAATCGAGCTTTCCCAGTAATAATAACATGTTGGCGCTTTCGTTCGAAGTTAACTTGGGCCCAGCATCAAGAATTCTTGTTACGCGTGGTATTCTTCCCTCAGGATTTGAAAGGACATATAGTTTTAAACCGACTCCTAACGACGAATTTTGAGCAGCTCCTTTCTAGACAAGTTTACAATGGTGAAACATTGCCAGTGATGCGGAAGAGGTCGAGCCGTGAAATAAGAAATTTGCTGCTGTCGTAGATTGAACCTAGAGCCAGAAATCGACACAACTAAACCTACTAAACCAAGGAAGCCACTTATATTGAATCAGGTAGCTAAATTTACATGGTAATTCTTTGAGACATTTAGGACAGGTCTCTTTACAACGAAAAAGGTAAACAAATTTCACATTCATCATCCATCAGATAAATATTTAAAGCGACGAACTTTGAATTTTGTAGAGAAAAGTAAAATTTTAGAACAAAGGCTCCTTTTTGATTTTTAATGACTAAGATACTGTGTGCAGTAATGGTTTATGAAGGTAAATTGATTTTGGTATCCCAAAATTGGTTAAAAAACACATCTTCTCAACTGCATTTGTTTAGATCAGTCAAGATCAGTCAGATCTCGAAATCAAAGTTGATGGTATGGTGCTGAGATCCAGTCTGACGCTGGGAATTCTCAACACAAACACAACAACAACAAAGCACAATAATAGGCAGGAAGCTTGGTTGAAATGGCTGAACGGATGTACTTAGACCTGAATTACCCATTGTGATGTCAATACTGCTGGGGAACTTCTGGAGGTTAGAATGAAGTGAAGAAAAAATCGCGGGGTACCTTCTATTTCTATAAGAGGTTTAAGTCGTGGAAAAATTGAGCTTACATGGAATTATATCGGCTAGACAGGAGCAAAAGAGATGTGATATGCACTCCAATTTAGAGAGATGGCGGCTTGGTTTTTATACCCACCAGCGATGTTTCGCAATATTGTGCCGCTATGAAGATTTACTGCAAACAATCGAAACTGAATGTTAAACACGAAAAATCTCAGCTAGATTAAATAAACGAATGCACAAATATTTCGACAAACCACACAGTCAATAAATCAAAATCTGTTAAGCTTACATTTTCTCACAACAGAGTCTATAATCAATCCGTCAAAATATATGCAAAAGAATGCACAATCGGAACTGACCGCGATGATCCTCGTAACCAAAACCAGAATATGTGGGAACGAAACAATTCAAACTTGAAAATAAAAGTGGAGAAATTTATTTCCAATATGGCTAATCTAATTCGTAATGAAATTCTTTCGTAAATATATTATATAAAATCCAATGCTGAAATATAATTGAAGAAAGCAATGCGACAATTTTTTAGGTTCAAAGTCTCAAAGTAGAGTTAATGAATGGTGGTATGTACGAAATGGTGATGGTTGAAATCGAATGTCGTCATACAGATCTTTTGGACAGAGAAATAAAAACATATCTTTACAATATTTGAGCAGCATAACTTTTTTTTTCAACTTTAATTTTTTTTTGATTAGATTATGGTTGAGACAATTGAGTTACTAGTCTGCAAGACTAATTTGCGTCAAACAAAGCCAGAGGTAGAAGTACTCCCTTTTACTTGTGAATGTCAAACCTTAAAAACGGATAGATTTAGCTTTTTACTCATAAAGAAAACCTACTGGCTTGGATATGTACTTAAGGGGCCTTTCAGTAAGCGCTTTCCTTTAAATTAAAATTAAACAAAGTGTGTGCAAGATATCCATGTGAGATTCTCTTACTAAAACCACATGTCGTTGGTGTCCATATCATCCAATTCAGGCCAAAAAATCGTTGACCGACCAATAGCGCTCGCTGTGGATGGTGAGGCCTGGCCGGCGTCGTTCTCAAAGAAATATGGACCAATGACACCTCCAGCTGAAAGTCCAAACCAAACAGTGACTTTTTCGGGATGCATATCGTCCCAAATTCGACAATTTTGTTTGTTGACATTCCCATTCATTTAGAAATGGACCTCATCGCTGAAGATAATTGTTCAATGAAAATTAGAGCGAAGCGGGCGGAACGTTTCCCAAATAGAACATCAAGTTTGATAAAACAATTTTATACTTTGCACGTGATGTTGAACGTTATGTCCGTCCATGGTGATTTTTTAAAACTGAATAAATGACAGCCAATTTGATTTTTGGAATACCCTTTATAAAGTTACCAGTTAAGTCTTCCGTTTGCCAATGTACAATCAAATGTACTAAGTGAAATGTCCTTAGGGCAGAGGCATTTTGATATATTTACATATGCTGATGTTTCTCATGACATTTGTCAGCACAGAAATAGTATAAAATCGTATTTCTTAATCGCGTTTTCACTATCATCAAGTAGTTTCGTATGTAATGTAACACACCCAGCATTTCATGAAGATGCAGCATTTTTGGCAGTTCAAGGTCATTCGCTTTTTTTCAAAAAATTTCGAAATGTTTGTATCAAAAACGAAGCAATAGGCACTATTTAACTAAAACTAAGTGTATTTGAATTTACTTACTTACTTACATACGAGTAAAGGGGATTTGAGTCAAAATCTGCTTTGATGACCAGTTGTGGGCAGATCTTACAACTCAAACACATGTTAATCGCATTGATGACATGAATATGAGCCGTTCACCTTTATAACATATATTCATATATTACTAGAAATATGTTTCCTTATTATGTAGTTTCAAGAGCATATTGAATAAAATAAGACAAGGTCCAGTTTCAAGAGAACGCACGAAAACAAATACAGCACCCTTTTACTGTTTTGTACGACTTAAAGTCACAACTACAAAACACAATATTAATTTATTCTGAATTAATTTAGTTCAGTTTCTTGTTTAAACTACTTCGTTCCGCGCCAAGTTAACGTAATTTTTTCATATACGTTTAAAAGCAGCCTTTGACCACGACCTAAAGTGTCTTCATTATTATTTTTTTGTTGAACTGAACATATTTATGTCTCAACAACTTTTTATTCCAATGTCAAACATTATTACATTTTCATTTTTTATGAAAGATTCATTTATGTATGTCGTTGCCCATAATGAAAAAAAGGTTCTGAATAAAAGTCAACTTTCATCTGCCAGGTTCGCATTACTCAAATTACACATTATTTATTATATTTATTTATTTTTGTTCTTGGACAGTTTACATTACTGCAAAGCATATCATGTGTGAACGAAACTTGATGTTTTTTTCATATGTAGCTGGACGTTCTGTCTGGCTTTTGTGTTGCCCTGATGTGACCAGTAACGGTTATGTTTTAAGTATTAGGAGGGAACTTTTAATGTCTGCATTTCTTCAGAAGGAAACGGAAATATTTTTTTTGCAGTATGGAAAACGACATTTGATTTCTAGGCCACTTTGGTGTTTATAATTAATAGCTTCTAGTTATCGCCTACTAATCTAAATCTCCAAAAAGTCTTAATTAGCGATTTCTTTTTTTAAAATAACCAGAACTAGAAACTAGAACGATTTTCTTTTAATTTCTACGCAATTTCGTTCATTTTCTTCTATAGTTATCATTCACGGCAAATACTTTTGTTTGCACATTACCTGAAACAATAATTTTCACACAAATGATTCTGCAATTTGTCCAATGTCCAGAAAAGTGATATTTGGGTGGGTTTAGCAAAGGCTAAGCTCAACCACAACTGAGGTACGATCTTAAGGAATTACGCTCTTTCTTAGCAGCAATTCTACTGACAAAATAAGGATGGTACTTAAATTAGAGGAGATCTGATAGAACTAAGCCACATTGGCCCGAGTTATCAATTTTCTGCAACTTATGTGAGAGAGAAGACGAAGACGTTAACTTCGTAGCGGTTTGCCCTATCTCAATCTGGTAGATATTCAATGACCAAACCCAAATGTACTTGAAAGCTATATGGATTAATATGCAATTTATTAAATTATGAAATAAAAGTCTCAAGTAACTAAGTCTTTAGACATTTTGTTCCTGGAGCATGGGCACTAACTGTCGGCTACTTAAATCTCTGAATTTACTTAAATTTCTGCTTGTGTTTAGAAAATATTTACACGGCTCGCACTATTATTTGTTAACGTGCCCCGTTAAGTGTGCTTTGAAATAAACAACATAATGTGCCTAGATCACCTTCCAAAGTTGTTGCTTTTTTAAGAAGTTCCCAATGTCTGTCTGATACAACTCAAATTTGGAAACTTTTTCGCAACCAAAGTACTATTACATCACAACCATTCCACTTTCAGCAATCAAATCCTTTTCCAACTCGAAACATCCAACAGTTACCTCTTAGAAGGCCGGCAATAAAGCTGAAATTTCTTTTCCCCAAAGCAAATACAGTCAAACAGTGTATGTTTGCAAACGACCGACAGTAAATAATTTCCTATGTACCCCGGCAATACGTCCATCGAGCAACAAACATCTCGCGTGTTAGGTAAACAATTTCAATCTTACTTCTAAACTTCAAACGCTCAATGCCTGACTGAATGCCTGAGTCACCTTTCAAGCGATCGGCGCGGCGGCGTTGTTTCTGCTAAGCAACTTATTGCACAAAAAACTAAAGAAAAAAAAAATTGTATCTCCACAACACAGATAAAAATAAACAAAAGTTGAGATCACTCACCGTTTTTTTGTTCTCCCTTGTTGCTGTTGTTGTGCTGTGTGTTGGTTTGTTTATTATTCCTTTACGACTAGTCTGCTAAAAGTTTATACATATAATGGAACTCCGTTCATATAAAACGAGTTTGCCTCTCTTATTAATCCCCCTTCGATAATTATGTACTTTTACCGCAAGACAAACGCCTACTTTAGCAGCTCAAGTGGAGTGCAAAAAAAGGGAGTAGCGATGTTTTTGTACACAAAATTTTGCGAATTTTCTTCTTTTTTTGTTGCTTGCTGCACCGGAAATGCGATATTCCCAAATGGCACTAGGTATTCGAGCGGAGATAATTGGCGCGAACAAATTTCACAATAAAATTTCTTAGATATTTTTAACAAACATCAGAAACATCTGCACTGTCACATCAACTCTCGACGAACTGCTCTCTGGTCGCGACGATAACACGGATTCAAATTTTTATCTTATTGCAATTTAAACAAAAAATGACACAAAGATACCATTTGTCACAAGAGGGTTACGGATTCTCAGAATTACGGGCAATCTTGTGTGCACTACGTGTGGATGTGCGCTGCGAAGGAGAAAACAAATCTAATGCTGGTGCACGTTATTCGCGATAGATGTACAATCTCCGTTTATCCCGTCTGGTGGTACGGCAAGATTTGTTGCAACGGAAAACCACAACATAAAATCGAATCAGGGAATCTAAGGATTCACATTAGGTGTTGCTAGAAAGTAGGGCAACAGGAAATTATTTATAACAGCTGGCACAGAATAGATACATCAATTAAAACACGACCGACAACACTGTTAAAACGAAATCTGACAGATATCCCACCGTCAAAACTCTCACAAACAGACTGAATTCATCCGGTTGCAGCCAAGTGTGCTGTACTTCATCAACACTATCAAGCTTAAGTGTCATCCATGAATGGGAAAAGCTTACGATCCACACCGTCCACACACTGTCGCGCAGACGAACACTGCCGACCGATGGATATTGTTTTTAAGTTTATTTTGGTTTGCTTGTGCGGCTGTCGGGCGGGTTTGTGTGGGAGTATTACACAATAGATATACGGTTTTGATTTGTGAATGTGTGCGGCTGTGTTGGTGTAGCAACATAAAAACACGACCAACAAGTTTCTGAACGCTGTCGTGAGACATGTACTCACGCTGCCATAAGATATGTGGATATACTTGCATGAGAGTTCTTATGATTGCCAATTCGCAGTCCACATACGTATTTACATACTCATGAATTTACATATGTACAATTCTTATAGAATTCCTAAGGCATGGCACTATCTATGTACACGATTATCACATAAATTGGAAAACGCATTTTTCGCTATGCGGGCGGAGTTCTGTGAGCAGTAAAACTGAGGCTTGGTTGATGGTCAACAACGCGTTCGGTTAACTAACAGTTAAAGCTTTTCCAAATACGGGAATGAAGGGAAAACCAAACAGACAACAAACTGCCACCGCAGCTGCTGCTGACAATCTCGCATTTCCCCTCCAACACTCGGTATAATTTTCATTATAATTACGATTTCGACTTCGTTTTCGAAATGAGTCAATTTTAGTTTCATGCTCCCACTGGTGTGGATCCAATCCCCAAAATTGCAACCAACCATTAATTTATTCTTTAGAAATGTGTTTGAGTTCACGTGCAGAAGAAGCTTTTAACGAGGCATCGGCAAAATGTATCCAATCAAACGTGTGTGCTTTTCGCTACCACGACGAGAGTGTTGTGTTGCGAACGCGATTATAAATTGGGATGTTCAACTTTGATAAGTAGTGGTGCCACCTTCTCAATTAAAGCGTAAGATTGATTATGCTTTGTTGATTGTTGGCCGTATTTGAACACCGGAAGGTGCACTTTTGAAACGACGGAGTTTATGGTGAACAGTAGGGCTAAGAAAAATGCGATGTCATGCGTTTCATATTTATTTTTAGAAGATTTATACAATTAACACTGTATATCTGATAATGAGATACTATTTAGTATTATTCTGGTAAAAACTTTACTGACTATAGAAACTATAGGCTGTAACGCAGACCGATTTGTGCCGACCAGTTCCAGTACCAGATTTAAGAAAGTTCCTAAAGATTAAGATATGGCATGTATCGCTAGTATTTTCTAGGATTTCTCAAATTGTGAATATTTGATACGGTGTTGCTGGACCAGAAGTCGCACACAATGCTTTATAAAAACGCTCAAGTATGCCGACGATATTGTCATTTTAGAGGTCACCAGAGACTCTGCAACTCATAATAAATCGAGTTTACGTTTATAGTACGACTGGGAACCTACTAGTTAACTTAAGCAAATCAAAGGTGATGATTTTTAAAAGATGTTTTGGGTGGACAGGCGTGGGCGGAAAGGTCCTATTGACCCTATTGAAGTTGTAAGACAATATAGATATCATAGACTCATAATTTTCAGCAACTTGAGTATGGAACCACATTTTGGTAAAAAGCTTTAAAATCTAAAATTGAAATAAGCTCCACGTGGGAAAACTATTTTCAAAACCGCTGTATATGCCACAGTGCTACGTATCAAGTTTTCGAAGCAGTTTCAAAGTCAATCCTGTTCTACGGAACTCAAGCATAGGTACAAGTGGTATGAAACGGTTGAAAAATGATTAAGATTCTAAAGGGTGGTTTCATTTTAAGGCCGATGTTGATTTTGAATAAAACACAAATAATTTAGAAACTTATTGTCATTTCTTTTTATTATGATAATATTGGTATGGTTCAATTATGTATGGAACAAAATATCGGCCAAATGGCCGCCGCGACCTAGGCGGCACACCTCCATCCGATGGTCCAAATTTTCGATGACGCTGAAGCATAATTGAGGTTCTACGCCGTTAATGTGCCGAATTATCTCATCCTTTAGCTCTTGAATTGTTGCTGGCTCTTATCGACGTACAACGTTCAAATAACCCCAAAGAAAAAAATCCAACGGTGTCAAATCACAGATCTTGGCGGCCAATTGACATCGCCACCACGTGAGATAACACGGCCATTGCATTTGTCGCTCAAAAGAGCCATTGTTTCGTTAGCTGTCTGGCAAGTGGCACCGTCCTGTTGAAACCACATATCGTCCACATTCATATCTTCCAATTCGGGCCATAAAAAGTTCGTTATCATTTCACGATATCGAACACCATTCACAGTAACTGCCTGACCGGCTTCATTTTGGAAAAAATACACTACACAGTCACTCTTTGTGGGTGCATTGGTTTTTCGACAATCACTCTTGGATTATCATTCGCTCAAATGCGGCAATTCTGCTTATTGACGAATCTACTGTGGTGAAAATGTGCCTCATCACTGAAGATGATTTTCTTCGAAAATGCATGATATGCATTTTGATTTGAACGCCCATTTCCATAATAAGCCTGAATAACTTTAACGCTTTGCTCGATTGTGTTTCTTTCCATGGTTCAAATTGAGTTAGTCTGAAATTGAGAAATGTCAAATGAAATGCAGAAAAAAACTTGACACTTAGGTGTGGTTCGCATTCAACATCGGCCCTTAAGTACTCTTTAGTAAAATAGGATTCACTTATCATTTTTATGCGGTTGCGAAAGATGACTTTTCCCAGACAGATTTGGCAATTGCTTGGCTAATAGTCGTTTTCAAACCTTTAAGTTTTCTGGATTGTATGCAAAAACACAATATTTTACAAATAGACATCCAGCGCCGAAAAATGACGCTATATTGATGGATGATATGGAAATAACTCGTTCAGGAGTTACTTAGCAACAAGTTACAGAATTGACAGTAAAGGTTACACCATCTTCATTTCGATCGAATTGCACACCATATGGCGATACAATAGGTATGGAGTAGGTAGGTAGAGCCGTTGTACTGCCACGTGGGTTAACAAGAAAGGGGTTTGATCGGCGTGATTAGTATGACAGCCAGATTTGTCAGAAAATTCTAGTATTGATTTGATGTTTCACTAAGGTTCACACCTAGATTATCAAAGAAGTAGGAGCCCAATATGGCTTTTCCGATCGAGACGAGTGTAGTGCAGATACAGAGAAGGTGTTGTACATTTGCCTCCTCTTCTTCGTCTAGGCAAATACTACAGAAATCATTTGAGAATATTCCTAGTCTCTTTGCATATTGACCCAATAGACAGTGACCGGTAGTTATGCCTACTGCTATGCTAGTTAGATTTTAATCTTCTTCCAAATTTTCGCTGGCGGCAGCGAAATATTCGATATATGCAGTAAGGTCTTAAGACACCTGTAAAAGGTCCAGTCTCTTCGATGCTTTTTATACAGTTTTGCCTATAGTACGCATAGATGGTTGACTATAATCTGATCGCAATGCCCGAAACGTACTTAGACCATTATAGTAACTACAGTAAGTTTTCACAACATCAAACACATTCAGCATGTGTACATCACCTAACTATTCATATTGTAAAATGGCAAACTCTAAAGTAAACAGATACAGCCTGGGATGACATTTCGCTTTGATATGATTTATTCAAAATTATGTAAAGATACGATAAATAGGACTACGAATTGGAAGACCCCAAATTTAAAGAAACAATTACTCCAGAGTTTTGTATGTTTGTTGTATTCTCTCGCTTCTGTAGTCATTCGATGATGTTTAAATATTATCGATAAACCTGTTGATGTGCGTCTACCTTACTCACCCATCCCAATATCCCCTAATTGACATGTTCGGAAATTTCGAGTCAATCACACACTCCTGTGACATCTGTCAAAATTTAATTCGTTTTGATATTATAATTTCCAGGTTTATTTTTGCGTGTGAATCGGTTTAACTAGACACACTCTGTACCATATCAACATGTCTCCGGTTCGGACAGGATCCTTATCAATTTGTTTACGAAAACAGTGGGGAGAGTAAGGGCGAAAATGGGAAGCGTGTGTTGCTTACAGTTTATGGAAGATGGCTTCAATAAGGGCACAGCAACACAATAGGGTATTCTTTAAGCGGATGCTTGTGTGGACATTAGAGTAGAATACCAATTGTAGAGTTCGCAGAAGCGCCGGTTTAAGTTTTGTGCATTGCACGGCAACCAGAAAGGAGATAAAGAACGCGTGTTATATTATTGTCCACACAGCAGGACCATCGGAAGTTGAATTTGGAATAACTTTTTGTGACATGAATGGAATTATGATCCGGATACAGGCATTTGAAAACGACAACGCATACCGGCCTTTAGGTAGTGGATTCATGAAATGCCCAAGGTGGATGTGCACATTAGATGGCAGACATTATATGGTGAATTGTAATGCCATCAAAGTAAGCATTTTAGACATTGGCAAAACAATCGCAAAGCTTCCGCGTTCGTTTTGCTCTGAATATACAGCGAACGATCAAATTAAAAATGTTTCCGCCCAATGTCGAATCTGTTCTGCTGTATGGAAGTAACACATACAGGGTGTGCATTACCCTCACAAGAAAAGCCATATGACACCATAGCCTTAAACTAAAACTAGACTACGAAGCCCTAGATAGAGCCAGAACTTGATGACTTGATCTGAGTGTTGGGGCAACAGCAATGGATCTAAGGCCGACGCTGAGCATAAGGAGATTAACATAATTTAACGGTTTTAGTCGCAATTATGTCCTTACCTGACACTATGCTATAGGTGTATATGCAATGCGACTGACATATACAGCACAACGACTTTTGTAGAAGCTGCAGAGATGAGCAAGAAGCATCTGCTCTGCGATAGGGCTGGATTTAACACGGAAAAGAAGGCAGTTCCTAGGAAAGCTCTTCTTTATAGAGCTGGAGGACTTCAGCGGTGTTGAATTGAAAACCTTCCTAGGATTCATATGTGGATCCGGCTGGTTTTAGGTTTTAAAGAAAGTCTCACGGTAGCAAAACATCCTCTCTTAAGAGACTAACACGTTGGTCTAAGTGAGCTATGGCCACAGGCCAGGAAGTAGGTTGATCACATCTTACTACGGGGCGGGAGATGCTCTTTTTTTTTA
Source organism: Eristalis pertinax (assembly GCA_907269125.1). Classification (NCBI taxonomy): domain Eukaryota; kingdom Metazoa; phylum Arthropoda; class Insecta; order Diptera; family Syrphidae; genus Eristalis; species Eristalis pertinax. The sequence goes on along the minus strand of OU026145.1, from coordinate 114,596,078 downwards.
AGACCATACTAAAAACAAATATATAGCCTGAAAAATTTAAGGAGAAAAAAGCATCCGCACATGACTGGAATATAATCCCATCCACAAAAATGCCCATCCAAGATCCTCTAAAAATGATAAAATGATGCCTGTTCAGTTGGACCCTGATTTTTCAGTTGGACCCGCTAACCATTCTTGGATTTCAGCCAATGACAAAATGGCTTTTCCAAAAAGGCGCCGAAAGATTGGAAAAATTCCTAGGAAATGGACCATATTTTCTCTTTGTGATGCATTACACAGGGAGCATAAGAGTGAACGGTCGTGCCTGTGCGGTACGAAGTTTAAGGGTAACAGCTCTCCTTCGCTCGAAAAATTGTAGAGATGAATCTTACTTTATTTGAGTCGCTGAAATTTGGTTCAGCGAGCCAAGGTTGAATTGTAGTACCTTGTAGATGTCTCTATGGGTGGGCATCCTCGCTTGCTCAATGTTTTTTTTTTGTCGAAAGCATGATTCCAGATGCGCCATGAAATCATATACATAGTTAACCATTCCAACCGTCCCGTGTATTCCAATCTAGATTCAAGTCGTACAGATAACTCTCTGCCAGAACTAGCATCTCCTTATAGCACATACTTCTCCCGACTACTGCGTACTTTGTGACGATCCTTAGTAATCGCTCTTCCTTCATTGTAGATGCTCTTCTATGGCCATCTTAAATGTTTGCAAAAACAATGGCGCAGGTGCTGTTTCTATAATGAGCATATAGTCATGTAGCTGCGGCGGTAGGCAGCCGAAACATTCTTCGCAGATTTCTGGATTTCATTTGTCATTTCTCAATTTCAGACTAACAATTTGAACCATGGAAAGAAACACAATCGAGCAAAGCGTTAAAGTTATTCAGGCTTATTATGGAAATGGGCGTTCAAATCAAAATGCATATCATGCATTTTCGAAGAAAATCATCTTCAGTGATGAGGCACATTTTCACCACAGTAGATTCGTCAATAAGCAGAATTGCAGCATTTGAGCGAATGATAATCCAAGAATGATTGTCGAAAAACCAATGCACCCACAAAGAGTGACTGTGTAGTGTATTTTTTCCAAAATCAAGCCGGTCAGGCAGTTACTGTGAATGGTGTTCGATATCGTGAAATGATAACGAACTTTTTATGGCCCGAATTGGAAGATATGAATGTGGACGATATGTGGTTTCAACAGGACGGTGCCACTTGCCACACAGCTAACGAAACAATGGCTCTTTTGCGCTACACATTCAATGGCCGTTTTATCTCACGTGGTGGCGATGTCAATTAGCCGCCAAGATCATGTGATTTGACACCGTTGGATTTATTTCTTTGGGGTTATTTGAAAGAAAAGGTGTACGTCGATAAGCCAGCAACAATTCAAGAGCTAAAGGATGAGATAATTCGGCACATTAACGGTATAGAACCTCAATTATGCTTCAGCGTCATCGAAAATTTGGACCATCGGATGGAGGTGTGCCGCCTAGGTCGCGGCGGCCGTTTGGCCGATATTTTGTTCCATACATAGTTGAACCATACCAATATTATCATAATAAAAAGAAATGATAAATAATTTGTGTTTTCTTCAAAATCAACATCGGCCCTTAAAATCTAACCACCCTTTACTTAGATGTATAATAATTATATTCCATCTACCTTGCGGGTATTTCTTCTTCAGCTTCAGACACATTTTTATGTTAGATCGCTGAATTTGCTACGGTTGTTGATTTTCACATTATACTTGGTCTTGCAAACCGCCTTACATATTATGTATATCAGGACGGCATTCCTGTGACTGTTTTGTGCGTGTCCACAGCCTTGCCATTTTCGGTATTTCAGCCAGGCACGACTTTCTTTCTCGAGCAAAAAAACTTTCTGAGTAATATATGTAGCTAGTCGTAGCTAGTCGTGATTACACATGGATTTCGTCGGCAGTGATATGTGCATCCCTATCCTCAAGATCATATCATGTCTTCATTGGCTCTTCACCGAGATTCACCTTTAGTAGGTTTGTAATATAACCTGAGTGTCCAGCAGTTACTCGTCACACTTACCAGATACGATTTTACTAGCCCCACACTGACTTCCAATGATTGTCGCTAGTTTGTCAGCCAAGACTGACGACTGAGCCAATAATCACAAATCTCGTCTTCTTCCACATTTGACAACTCCAACATTTATGGTCATGTCTACGGATATTTCCGATTCCGCCTGCGAGGACGATGAATGGAGAAAACGACCCAACCCCGAACTCTACGAGCTGTACCCAGATGTAAGTGTAGTACGGTCAGTAAAAATCTGTCGGCTTGTTTGAGCACTGGCTTGGCCATATTGAGGGCGTGGACACCAATGAAACTCCGGTATAAAGATCAAGTTATCACAGCGCATGACAGCTTGACCTTGATGAGCGATGGAAGGCAACTATTGCTCATTCTCAGACCCCCCAAGAGTAGTTGGCCTGATATGTAAGTGAGTAAGTAGACGTCTTCAATTGGAGCCATTTCCTAACATAAACTGCGAGATATGACAGTTGCAGTACCCAATTGGATTCGATTCTCTGGATTTCTTTGCCATGAGAGATTGGGTTTTTTTTTATAATCTTTATGTAATCCTTGCTTGAATGTCTGACGTTAGACACAAGTTCTCACACAGGATGATGTACTCTTTCAACACGACTGAAAACAAAATTGATTTAGTTAAAACAAAATGGGCCATGCTGCACAGCAAATTAGTTCATACATTCAATTTGCGTCAGTGAAACAAAATTCGTCTTGTGTAGTCAGCCGTTGCAACATGAGTTCTATAAAATTGTTGAGCTGTTGAATTATTTATGCCTTCCTTTAAGTCGTTAAGTTTCAGTTTTATAGTTAAGAAAACATTGTTTTGATGGACGGAATGACATTTGGTAGACGAGGCGGTCTCTTTCTGATGCGTGACTTCAATTCCCACATCACTTAAGTGCCCTAAAATAGGTCAAGCTAATGAAGATATTTTCGCAATAAAAATCAAATGTTCTATCGGAATGGATGGTGTGCACAGTGCATTTTTTCAATATTTGTATGCCTCTCCAATTAAAAGTCATGAGAGAGAATGTGTTGATTCATCTAGTCTGATTCTTGCAACAATTGTGCTTTTTACAATAAATGTGTACGGAATTCATATAAATGCGCATCATTCCACGCAATGGATACCCAACCACTGTTCTTCTTAAATACGAGGGATCGACAATATCTGTAAAAGTTCACTTTCGTAAGTATTCGGCATTTTTTTTTTGATAATTGCTAAGAACAATCGACGCCAGTGCAGTGGTCAGTTTTGTTGGTCAAAAAATGTGCACGGGACTTTTGAGTGCGCCTAAGAGTAGATCACATATTTTCCTTCCGTTATGTTCGTTAGTCTTCTCCGAAATGAGAGTGAACTTAATTCAAGAAAGATGAGTTGTGATGGACAGTGTGGAAGAAACGATGGAAGTCCTGACAAATCTGCGATGGGGACAAAATAGTTGCATAATGCCATTAAGTTTTTATATTAATTCTTGAAGATGTTGAGTATGGGGGGCTATGTTTATCATTTAATACCGTGGTGTGCCAGTACATACCGTGGGGTACGCACATATTGAATCAATATATTATAGGGATCAATTTTCATAACAACCCTACATCTTCGTTCACTGCCAAAAGTGACATTTTTAAGCATAAGTGTGTACTCACTTACGTTGCTTGTTTTATCACTTTTTTTTTTTGTGGATGGAATTAATTGCTTTAGGTATAGCCATCATAAGTGATGACCAAAATTCCCTGCAAGAAGCACTTGATGAGTGGGTGGATGTTCTGGAGCGGAATGGGTACCGCATTAGCCAAAAAAATACCGAGTACCCGTATTGCCCATTCTCCGATCCATTCAGGCCTATTCCAGACATTTATTTGAATAGGAATAGTGCCTTAATAGTGTGAGAAGTTCAAATATCTATGATCTATGATCAATAGCAAACCTGTGATGACGATAGCAATCATCGCGTAAGCGTAGGGTGGATGAAGTGGCGGACAAATTCAGCCATCTTCTCTCAGTTGTACATCCGTCGCTCACGGTTCACAAGGTTGGACAGCGTTTAAAAATTATGAGGGCTAACTAACGTTAACAAAGAATCACACAGAGCGATTTTCTCACAGTGATTAAAAATCGTAATCGCAGTCTGCGATAGATTTTCATTTAAACTGCGATTGCGATTTTGTTGCTACTTTCGCAATCAGATAAAATGAGAATTATATTGTATTTTTCAATTGTTTATGAGTGAAGGAGGAGAAGGACTCAATATTATTTTCCTTAACATTCTTAAGAAAGAGAATGTGCGTGTGGTTCAAAATCCTTTACAAGAATCTTGAGGTTTCGAAAACCGGGGCAGCGGTCTTATTTGTTCTTATAAATATGTGCACTCTGCTTGACTTCACGAAGACAGCGAGCCGTCAATGAAGCGTTTGTTGGTATTGAAACATGGCCACCGTAGGCAGCTTTAACTTCGAGGTAGTTAAGGACTTCGTCTCCCTCGGCTCCCAGGTAAACAGTACAAACAACATCAGTACCGAGATTAAACGCAGAATAACTCTTGCCAACCGCTGTTTCTTTGGGCTCCAGAGGCAATTGAGTAGTACAGCTCTCTCTCGAAGGACCAAGCTAACACTATATATGACCCTCATCATCCCTGTCCTGCTCTATGGCGCAGAAGCCTATACAGTCTCAAGAGCAGATGAAGAAGTCCTTGGTCTTTTCGAGAGAAAAGTTCTGCTTTCCATCCTTGGTCCTGTTTGCGTTGATGGTTTTTGGAGAAGAAGTCACAACCATGAACTGTATGGGCTGTACAGCGACATGAGCCTAGTCAGGCGTCTACGGATTCAGCGCCTAGGATGGCTAGGCCATGTAGAGCGCATGGACAACACTGCTCCAGCCCGAAGAGTCTTCGACTCCGAACCAGTGGGACAACGCAATAGAGAACGCCCACGAAACCGATGGCGCCAACAAGTGGAGAAGGACCTCAACCAAATTGGTGCGCGAAATTGGAGACAGCTGGTTGAAGATAGTGCCAGCTGGAGAAGCTTGTTGACTGAGGTCCAGGTCCACCCCGGACTGTAGTGCCACTAGAAGAAGACAAAGAATTGAAAACCCAAAATCGCAGTTTATAATAATGGCCTATGAATATAAAATCGCAACTTAGCTCAACTCTAACGGCAACTGAGATGGAAATGCTTCGCATGACAGCAGGGGTAACAAAGCTCGATAGAATAAGATGTTCAAGGATCCGAGGGAGCCTTCACGTCAAAGAATCCATCTCTAAGAAGGTTAAGCATGACCGCCTCAGTTGGTATTGTCATGTTCAAAGGAGAGATCCTTCGAACCCCGTTAAAAATCCAATATCGATCAACGTACCAAGACAATAACGAAAGAGAGGCAGGACTAAAAACTCCTGGATCACACAAATGCAAAAACACCAGCATTTGATCGGTCTCATTGATGAAGTGATCCGAGACTTCCGATATTTTTTGAGGTGAAATCGGCACACCCCACAGGCGGACCAATAGGGATGTACTAAAGTGGGAGGGTTATGACCCATATTTTTCAAATCATAACCTCGTCGAAAAAGAAAAAAATAAGAAGAGGATCACCTGGTGATTCTCTACACTATACTCAATTGCAACGCTGAGTCTATTTTAGTATTTGGTTAAAGAAGCACAATTTTATTTATTTGATTACAATTTTATTTATTTGAGTTGATAAATCAATGATCAATGAATCATTTTCAGGACTCGCATGCTCGTTTACCGTTAAAGTCAGTTCAATGCATCGTAAAACTAGGCGACTTGAATGAGATTTTATTTTCTAAAAAGTAATTAAAATTATTTAGATGTGTGACATTACAGGCAATAAAAAGAGAGTACAATTTTCTAGAAAGACCTTCTCAATATAATATAGTACTATTGGTGGCGCTACTGCCCGTAGAGGGCCAGGGCCTAGCTTCTCAGCAACCACACGTGTTGTGCGTGCTATTGTTCTATCACGAGTGGAAGAGTTATACTCTATGAGCATTTTCAGTGACTCGAAAGAGGTGGGGCTGTGAAAAGTATTTCCTGTCGTACCAGGAATCGAACCTGGACATGTAGGTCCAAATGCGTACGAGTCGACACACATACCAACAACGCCATGGGCCATGGGCCAGAAAGACCTTATCAATTATTCGCTATTTGGAGTTAAAGAACAATAGCACGCACAACACGAATTGTTGTGATAGAAGACCCATGTCATTATAATACTGTTATTATCTTCTAATCCTCTTTCAAATTGTCTTCAGGTCACAAGATCTCCTACTACTCAGGAGCCCACTTGTTTGTAATACTTTAATTCATTTGCTTTCATAAAAAAACTAGCTTTAAGCATTTCCACACAGTACTGAATACTGTTTAAGCTGTTTTCTGACAGTTCTCAAAGAGCTTTTTTTTGTTGACAAAGCAGCGAACTCTGTTGGTTGGTCACATGAACTGGTGAACGCTTAATATAAGTGCCTGGTCTAAACAGGACTATTCTTTCATTATGTTGAACTGAAACACGTTGAGATGAAAAGTGATGTAGGGGTAGATTTCCACTGGAAGGACGGTTAAATTTGTTTAGGCCAAATTTATCGAACGCAAACTACAGGTCAATCATTTTTCGTGAGTTATCACCTGTTGTTTACAATAATAATGACATTGTGTATTCAACGAGAAGGAAACAAAGTCAGAGAAGAAAGAACGAAAGTGAAATGAAAAGAAAGCTGAAACCAAAATAAAATGGCTAAGGACAGGAAAAAACCGCTAGCTGATTGGTGTCTTATGTGTTATCGATACTGCCCGATTCTGGGCGACACTTCAATCCAGTTATCTGTAAGGTTCAGGAGACTTTCCTATTGAATGGCGCCCGCCATAGACACGTGTGTTCATTCAATGTTTAAAATGGGCAGTAAGCAATTATGTATTTTACAGAATTGTATGATGACCTGCCGTCTGTCGGGTAACTAAATACTACCGCGTATCCCGGTTAGTGAACTTTCAGAATGAATTTTTCTGTCCTTTAAGGAGTTCTTCAAAACTGGAAATAATTGCTATGGATCCATCTAATGCAGGAAAGATTCGTTCCACTTGGCTGAAATAGGTAGCGAACGTAAGAATTGATCAATGTGTTTCTTGAAAACATCTTAGGCTTGTCCCATCCAAACCAACCAGATTGACGGGATCTGCATTGCGTTGCTGCATACGTCCGTGAACACATGTACTCTGCAAACAATAAGATTTCTATCGCGTTTGTTGCTCGCAAACGGTCATGCTGTTGGTCAGGTGAAATTGGCAATCTTTACGAAACTGATTGATGCCCTGTGGTTATGAGTGCTTACAATGCAAATTTTTGTTAACATCATGTCTATTGGACTATTAAATGTACAAGTAGTTTAAGTTCATCTTCGGCAACACTGACTGACCGAACACATGAATGTCATGAACAATCATCAACCGAAGAAAACAGTTATTTTTTTAAATTAAAACTAGAAACTCTGGGAGAATTGTAACTTTGTGGTCATTGATCGTAATTTTTGTATATCCCACAGGAGGGAAGGAAAATAGGATAGTGTCTCCATGATACATTATCTGCAAGTCATTAGATGGCCCCAGCCTGAGATATCGCTGACTTCCATCGTCGCACGCTGCTTCCAGTCATCAAGACCAAGCTTTCCGATGTGGCCAGTAAGTGCAGTCGACGGATTGTTGCTGACCGGATTACATCCACATCCTGATACAGCCTCGTTGCGTCTTCTCCTCCGTTCACCTTCCTCGCAGACCATATACCCGACGAAGGCACCAAGAATAAGCTCTGCAGTTTTGCTTAGCGTCCAGCTTTTGGGTCCATAAAGCAGGACTGGCAAAATAAGAGTTTTGTCGAGCATGATTTTGGTCATTCTAGTCAGGAGTCTTTTGACAAACCGAAGAACCATAGGTTGCCAAGGGCGATTGTACGTCGAATCTCCACTAAGATTTCATTCGTGAAGTTCACGTTTGCACCGAGGCAGATAAATTCCTTCCCTACCTACCATGCAAGTCATTAGAATGTAAAACAATTCGATATTTAATCACGTTGTTGAGCAGGGATATCTCGGAATTAAATGCGCATATTTTCTTAGCATGTTCATCACGACTGCCGAGTCGTGCCTTGAATGCGATTCCATCAGGTAAGCGACCGCTTGGCAGACCCAGGACGAGATGGTTGGACAAAGTTCAAAAACTCTCCTGGTTGCGCTTGGGCTTAACGAATGATGAGTTAGAATCCATGACGGAGGATCGAGTGGCCCATCTCTCGTGCGTGCATTAACCTCGCGACCCCTGTAGTGGAGCATGCCGGTCAGAAGGATAATGATGATGTTTCTTCAAGTCTGAAGATTCCCAGCCTCTCATAAAATGTGATAAATAAAACACCTGGTGTATAAATATCTCCGCGGAATAGTAGAAATCATTCAAAAACTCAACCAGAAGTACAACTCATACAAACACTCCTTGCAGCAGTCAGTTAAATCGGTTAATTTACCCTCGAAATCATCACACCACAGCCAAATACAACCCGCCAAACCGGAAAGCCTATGCCGACTGTATCCCAAACTGAATCTAGTTCAACAAGTCAAACTATGCTCACTTCACGTGCACACCCATAACATCTATCGAATCGGAAATAATGCCCCACCCAAGAGAATATTCACATTTGAAACAACAGATCCAAGAGCTAGTCACAACAAATACGTACGGTTAAGTGCACGCATAAATGGAATATTAAGCTCTTGCCTCAGAGCCTCATTCTGTCAAAATTAAGAAGGAACCTCAAAAGCTCCAGCATAAGTTAAAAACATCCTAAAAACCTCATTTCGCCGATGAGCTTACAGATGCTTTGGCAGCAGCTTTCCGTGGTGAATTCAAATTTCTGGGACAGTGCATGCGGTGAATTCGATATATAAGTTTCGAGTCCTTAAGGATTTATTCAGTTTAGCTCACTCGGACGTCGCGTACTTACATATACAACGAACCTCTCGACAATCGACTTGATTTGCTTATAGAGAACTTCAGCATTCCTATAAGCCAATTGAATATCTATACATTTCTATTTTGTTGCATTTATTTTTGCCTACGAATAGTTAAATGCATCCGTGAAAGGATGTCCGCTTTTTTTTATTTCGTCTATGTGTGAAAACGGGGACAGTGCAAAGTAATTTCATAACGAAAACGAAAAAAAAAAACATCCAACTAAGCAAGTAGATCCTAAATGGTGCAGCAAAGTATCTATACATTAAGCAATCATAATACATTTCGTTGGTGTATCTACAAAATATGAACAGGACTAGTAAACGGAGAAGCAGGACTATTTTTTGTTAATGCTTAGTGTTTTTGTGTGTAGCTAATATTTTGTTCATACAACTATTCGAGTTTTGTTATAGCTCATTACTATCTGAGAAAAGTTCACAAAAAAAAAAAGAAGTACAAAAATCCGAGCGGAGCACCTTAGAGGTAAGTAGAAAAAAATAACGCACAGCGAAGCGTCATTGCATGGAGGTCAAGGAAAGGCGGTTCTAGTCCCTACAAGATTATTGTGCATTTTTCACTGTCAACTCAGCTAAGTGAAAGTCATTATATGCCAAAGGATGTTTTTTTTCTTCTCTCTGTTGTCTCGGTATCCATGAAAAGGTACAGCGCGCCCTTTAATGGTTATCACGCCTCGGTTTTTTGTATCGATTAATTTACTAGTGTAAAATGAAAACGACTGCTCTTTTGTTAGCCTTATCTTGAAGTTGGTCTCGGTTGTATTTTGATTCTCCTGTCCCTTCTGATTGAATTGGAATGACTTAATTTCGGTTTTTACTCGTAATCTTTCCGCTTTTATGGCCTAGTATTTGCACATGCATGGGATGTATCATTTATTTTGCCTTGAAGAAAGCTTTAAGTGAAACATAAAATGAGAGTTTCCGGTAATGCGGGGGGCAGAGAAGGATTCGAATGAAAGAAACAAGGAAATAACAACATAATTGACCTATATGCCTGTTGTATGTATGCACTTGTGGACTGTATACCAACCAGATGAATGTTTGTGTATACGCAACCTTTCAATTGTACAATTTCTCTTGTTTTATTTTACTATGTAAATAAATACATTTAATTTGGCGAATCCAATGAAATTCGCTCTTAATCTGTCTAAACATCTCGCCATCTTGTGAGCTGTGAGCAAGACAATTTATCGTCATGGGAGGCGATTTGTTAATTGTTATTCAGTATCTGCGCAAACAATAAGTACACATTTCGTTGTACCACTGAAGTGAGAGAGAGGGTCATAAGCAAGTTTAAGTGCATATAAAGCAAACGTTTTTATTTTTTTTGTATTTTGTTCATTATTGTCTTAAATTAATGCTCTCTTAGATGTCCCATTTTCGCTCAAATGACGAGCTTTATCTCATGCAGACAAAAAAAAAGGGAAAGAAATGGCATGTGTTAAGATACATACAACAAAAATAAAAAAAGGAAACTGTGCGCTTTGGGACATTAAATAATTCAATTACTTACACAGATACACAACACAATACTCTAGTGGATGTTGTCAGATAAGCTTTTTTTGTTTAATTACTCACACTTCATCGTCTCATTAAAAAGTAAAACATTTACTTAAGCATATAAAATGTGCGGACGGAGGGAGGGATGAGAGCTTGAGACCTTGTACAACCGGCACGCCTTCTATTGAAAGCATGATGAACACAATAAATGACATGTGGTTCATCATTGGTTTTTTCATCGTAAGTTTTCAATACCACCTTAACATCATCGGGAAATCACACGTGGATGCATTTTTTTTTTATCTCAAATGTTACCCGTGATTTAATTTACATATTTGACATCTTTCAAAAAAAAATCGATGAACATTAAAAATGTGTGTTCCATCTCCATAAATTTCTGTCCGTGGACCAATTTTTTACCATTTTACCTGATTTTTAACAGAAGCAAAAGAAAATACCGCCTTCACGCTTATTTTACTGAATACATTGAAAACGGATTCGTTATTTTTTGGCGGTTTTAAAAAAGTTCTTTTGGGTCCAAATGATTTGGATAATGTGTACTTAGAATGAATGATTGGTCAAGTGTGTTAATTATGTAGCGTTGGAGAAAGGTTTTTGATCAGTTAGCTTCTTGTGCATGTTTCAAGTGTGCATAAACAAGCGAGCACATCTCTTGATTAAGACGTTGGGACACTGTGTCACTCCAGGAAATTGCGAAGCCGAAGAATTCCCTGGACGACACAACTTCTCATACTTGGCACGAACAACTCTACTAATAGTAGATTGCCTACTACTACACAAATACTCTACTCCCGATCAGAAATCAAGTAATATAGAGATAGCAGAATTCAAAGTTGTCTGCCGGCGCACCGACGGAAAATCAGGAAGTTTTTGATTTGTTTGACATATCACGAACCATCGAACATTGTTTCATATTTACTTACACTTGTATGAATACATCAGTCTACCATGAATTCCTGTTCTCTGATTGGTTCACGAAAATGTTATAACAAACGCTGTGAACAATTGTATGGACAAGTTTGGTAGAAGTGGGCTGTCTCTATAATACTTGATTTCTGGTCCTGACACTAAGCAAACAGACCAGTACTTAGGCGTTAAAACAGGAAGCTGTGCCATTGGCACAAAGATAATCAGCAGGTGCTCCCCTTAAAATCGCTTCCTCTATCCCGACTAATGGCCAATAGGCCAGTCCTATGTCACTTGGTACTGCTCTAAGCAAGTGAGCACTAAAGAAAGAGAAGAAAGGCATCTTAATTACATAATCCCACTTAAGTCAACGATGGAACCTGCACAGGATCAAACCTTTAATGGCTCGCAGTCCTGATAAGTAAGTAATGCAATACGAAGTCTGCATTTTGAATTGCCTCTGCTAAAGAATTGTTGCTTCTGAACCAATCATGCGTATTGTGCGTGCTCTTCTTTTCCCACGAACAAAAAAAAAGTTTGAGTAGCTTAGACAAGTGTTTTGTCTGATCATTGTCAGTGATTTAAATTTTCATCCAAGATAATTGTATGGCATTATTGTTTATGGCATTTTGAATATGATTACGCGCACGTGACCGCCGCGGCTGTCGGGTACATTGTAGTCGAACAACCTTATAATGAATTCGCATGGGACCAGAAAAAAACTTCATAAGGTATATAGAAATTTCTTTATATAGAAATACACTTAAAATATAACCAGAAAGCTGTGTCTCTGAAATTAGTTCATTATACGGACAGCTTCATTATATAGAAGTTCACTATAGGGAAGTTAGACTGTATCTGTATGTCCAATCACAAACTCTTCGCTTCATTAAGCGCACCAAACGGTGACTTTTCGAGATGGAATAGTGTTTCGACAATGGCTTGGTTTAAGCATCTTTCAATGTGCCTGATCATACTGAATCGTCTCCTTAAATACGAATTATCGTAAACAGGTTCAAATATTGAGACAATTTCTTGATGTAACCTAGGATTACTTACTTTACTAAGGCTACTGGACAATGGATTTAAATACGATTGAGGTCGGTTTGAGGGAGTTTAACTGTGCCTCCACCAGATTCAATACAGTTGGATAAGATGCAATAGCTTTCCGATAAGTTCTGTTGGATATGATGACTATGATTCAAATATGTTTGAAACTATGAAAAACAACGTAGATAACACGAATTCCTTCACATAGTCCAGAGCAATACAGAGTGCAAATTGTCAGTTCCTTAAGTCATTACTCGCTGACGAGTTGTTTGCAACCACCTGGGGCGACCAACAACAATTGAAACATGCACAGGCATCCTAAATATATTCGACTGTACATTTTCTTTAAATCATTTAAAGTATTTAAACCATTCTCTAAAGCGAAGAACAACATACAAATCTATAAGCAGTTTAGGAAACAAACAAATGAATTTAACTCACAAAAGATTGGAAATGGAAATTTAGTAACCTTAACCTTACAAATAGTTGAGCTGGAATCACGCTCTTCAATGTTCCAATACTTGAGGCTGCTGAAAATACAATTTTGAAGTAATTAAATGACAATATGTATTAGATAGAGAAAGCAATAAATTTAGTGATTGTTCGGAGGAAAACATTTTTTCTTTTCTTCAATAGTTAAGATAAGTAAAGGGTGATTTTTTAGCTATTATCTTTTTGGCAACACTGGTTTAAACAGCTGACGCACGTTTCGTGTTTTGTTTCATTGTCAAACATCTTCAGTCTTCAGGTCTATAATTTAACCATGAATCGTCTTACAAACGAACAACGCTTGCAAATTATTGAATTTTATTATCAAAATGCGTGCTCTGTTAAGAAAGTTCATCGCGCGCTTCTTCCATTTTATGGTCAGCTCATTTTTGGCTCAATGGGTACGTAAATAAGCAGAATTGTCGATTTTGGAGTGAATATCAGCCAGAAGCATTGCAAGAGCTACCAATGCATCCAGAAAAAGTCACAGTTTGGTGCGGTTTATGGGCTGGTGGCATCATTGGACCGTACTTCTTCGCTACCGTGAGATGATATCCAACTTTTTTTGCCCAAAATGCAAGAGCTTGACTTGCATAACATGTGGTTTCAACAAGACGGTTCCACATGCCACACAGCACGCGCAACAATGAACTTATTGAGGGGCGAGTTCGGTGAACATTATATTTCACGTTCGGGACCGGTCAATTGGCCGCCTAGATCGTGCGATTTAACGCCTTTAGACTATTTTTTGTGGGGCTATGTTAAAGCCCGCTTCAATTGACGCATTGGAAGACAACATTGAAGCATTTATTCATGAGATACCGGCCGAAATGTTGGAAAGAGTATGCCAAAATTGGACTAAGCGGATGGACCATTTGAGGCGCAGTCAAGGTCAACATTTGCGTGAAATAATCTTCAAACATTAAATTATATGGACCGTACTATCGATTCAAAAAATATGTGATTTTTTTTTTGAAAAACTTTCCTATAGCTTTTAAAAAATCACCCTTTATAATACGTGTATAGTACGTGGGTAGACCAAACGGAGTTAATATGGGTGGCTCTACAGCCCGTAGGGAGCCACGGTCTAGCTTCTACAGCAACCACTCGTATTTTGCTTGCTATTATTCTTTCACGAGCCATTTTGTTGCATCAGGCAAAGTGTAAGCGGTTAGCTTCAGTGTCGAGGAGGAGGATGGCGGCACCCTGAGCTGAGTCATACAACTGTAAGTACGACTCAGCTCAGCTAAGCCTAAACTAACTTAAAATTACTTAGATCCACCCTAAACCGAATCAACGCCCTTCCAGTGTCGTTTGGCGATCCAGGCTCGTACAGAAACCGTGCCTGATGTTGTGGGCACAAGTCCGCCAGACCAGCAATCATGTCAACCGACATGAACTCTCCTTGGAGAAATCTTGTGGGAGACGAGCCCCCACGACGAAGGGACATACATTTTATGCCGTTCAGGCTTTTTCTAGGCAGTTATACTCTTTGAGCGTTGTCAGTGACGCCAAAGAGGTGGGACCGTGAAAATTATTGTTGTCGTACCAGAAATCGAACCTAGACACGGTAGGTTCAAGTGCGTAGGAGTCAACGCACATTCCCACAGACTACGGGCCACCAGATCAAAATGAGCCAAAAAAGTGTTCATGTTGTAGGGGGTTCATTCTTTTCGTAATAAAACACTTCTTCGTTTTCGTTTACGACCAGTTACTTCCTTTCAAATGAAACACTTTTCCGCCTAAACTAACTTAAAATTACTTAGATCCACCCTAAACCGAATCAACGCCCTTCCAGTGTCGTTTGGCGATCCAGGCTCGTACAGAAACCGTGCCTGATGTTGTGGGCACAAGTCCGCCAGACCAGCAATCATGTCAACCGACATGAACTCTCCTTGGAGAAATCTTGTGGGAGACGAGCCCCCACGACGAAGGGACATACATTTTATGCCGGTTCAGGCTTTTTCTAGGCAGTTATACTCTTTGAGCGTTGTCAGTGACGCCAAAGAGGTGGGACCGTGAAAATTATTGTTGTCGTACCAGAAATCGAACCTAGACACGGTAGGTTCAAGTGCGTAGGAGTCAACGCACATTCCCACAGACTACGGGCCACCAGATCAAAATGAGCCAAAAAAGTGTTCATGTTGTAGGGGGTTCATTCTTTTCGTAATAAAACACTTCTTCGTTTTCGTTTACGACCAGTTACTTCCTTTCAAATGAAACACTTTTCGCTCTTCGTCTTATACGCTCTTTTTATTATAGTATGTAACCGAGCGCTTTCGCTACTATTCAGAAACTGTGCTTAAAATGAACTCGTCCTACAATCGTCCCTTTTAGTTATTTATGCTCTGGTTACTCTTCTTTTTCGTTTTCTTTCTTGATACAATATTATTCTATTACAATGTGATATGTGGTCATGATGGCTCCACTTTTTGGAGGTTCAAAATAGTCTAGTGGTATAATTGATTACATATCGACGATCCAGATGCCCGTGGATTTGTCAATTTTTCGGTAACAACAGCTGAACCAGCAGTAGATCAACGTAATGCAACCAACTAAAGCCGAAAAGGTTGGATATGAGGATCCAAAACATGTTGGCTCACTGAAGCGACATGGATGTCTCTTCGCCAAGGTCACCTTCAGTGGTTATAATGGTGAGAAATCAACAAGAGAACCGGGCAATTTTGATGTTCGAGGGCTGCCATAGGAAAGTAGTGCGTTTACGTATGCGCCCATAAAGGCGACCCGCGCTATCTGCGGCAAGGTTGCACGCGCAAACACCGGCACCGGCAAGAAACCTGCCCGGTCACGCAATGGTACATCCTATTTGCGTTATCAGGGATTTAAGTTGATGTTGATGAAATTTTATAAATAAAATCAAACTTTAACTCATGCAGAACAGGCAGAGATAAACAAAAATAAAGCCTGTTTGAAATTTGCATCATTGTTCAGTTCAATGAGCTTGGCCGACCCGATTTTGCGTAGAAGGCAGGTACCACACCAATCTTTAAGTTCGCACAGCACGGATGGATTACTGCAATATCCCAGATCCTCAGTAGATCCAAATGAGATGACAATGTCTGAGCAAAACTGGAAAAATAACGCGTTAGAAGATTTATATATGTATTAACGAATTGAAAAACCCCTTTTGAAAAGGGAAGGCTGAAGTTGGGAAAAATATTTAAAAACAACAAAGGCACAGTGGACGCCAATCGTGGTCTACTTGTTTGGCGAAAGTATGCCGGAAGGACACACCTGAAAAATATTTCAACCAAAATATTATCCCCACCCAAAAGAGACATCCAAAACTCATATATACGACATCCTATTCTAAACCGAAACAAAAATTGTTGTAAACCATTTTTAAATGAAAACCCAAATCATGTCGTTGCTATTAAAAAATAAAAACGCTCTACCGCATAAAGGAGAAAAAAAACACCCTTTATTTCAAAAGAAACAACGCGCTAACGTCTCCCGGAGTCAAATTGAATTTTAACATCCCCTTTCGCACATATAATTGAATTTTATTAGGTTTGGCGATGGGAGCGAACAAAAAAGTAATTGAGCCTTTTTGGACATTTAAGAAACTGTCTTCTTTCTTCTTTCACTTTCCTTTGACCTTTAACATCAATAAACATCAAATCAAGTATTTTCATTAAGGCGTGTCAACTTTCGAAAGTGCCCGATAGTAATATGACAGTAATGAGAAGCTTCTCCATCCGTTCGCTGTTGGTTGCCATGAAAATGTATGTATGTAAATTTATTCCTTGCGAGAACCGTGCCTCAACTAACACGAACGAATTTTACCCACGAACAGCCTTACACATTATATTTTATCCATTATCCGTAAGAGAACCTTGTGTGTTGTGTAATCTATTAAGATGACATTTTCTGTTTATAGTTATTCTTCATCGCTCATATTGAATTCGTAAAATCATCACGTCCACCACAAAGTGTCATTCATCCCTGCGGCGTACATTTTCGTTTCAGTCATCGCTTAATAGCTGAATTCCTGAAAATTCAACGTTATTCTCAGATTGCCGGGTTATGCCTTATAAGCGATTTCTTCCACAGAAAAAAAGAATCACATTTCAAACGAAAAAGTCAAACAAATGTTAAGTACGGTCTATTTTTTTGTTTTCTTGATGAATGCATGCATTAATGATGCGAATTGTTTTCACATATACGGACAGTTTGGGAGAATCTTGGAAACTGCATTTTCGTATTCGATCTTCTAATCAATAGATTTTGATCATTGTTCGACAATGTTACCGAATACTGTCTCCAGTTCAGTTCAACCGGATGAAACTAATGCCTTGACGAATATACGTAGTCCAACCGTACAAATATTGCTATTTTATTCTTCTATCGGTTTTCTCAAAAAAGGTTAACTACTCTGTTCCCGCAAGAAGTTTTGAACAATAAGCGCTGAAAATTTTTATTTTTAGTTTTTTTTTTTTAAAAGAATGTTGGGTTTTTTTCACGAAAGCTTATAATTTTTTAAATTATTGGGTGTGGTTGTGAGTCTGGCTCCTAAACCTTGACTAGATAAGAAAAAAATTTAAATCGAATATCAGCGGTGTGAAAAATAACATTTATTCTACATTTTTTCTTTTGAAGCTACATTCATGGCATTCATGGAATATTTCATCATTTAAATAGCCGTCTAGGCTTCGTTGGCAATTCTTCAAGTGATCGGTTCATATGCTCGGTTTAAAATGTGCGGAGTTATTCCGGCAATAGCATATCTAATGCTTGTGCTGGTTGCGGTACATAACACGCAGCCCCATTGATAATGATCGAGCGGTGTCAAGTCGAATGATCGCGGCGACCAACTGATGAACGCTCATCGTGAGATGACCCACTCGCTAAATTTATCCTTCACAACTGCCTTCATGGCGACGAATTGCCTACATGGAGCCGCGATGACGACCGGCCTCACAACGAAATTCACGTTACGTATTTACAAGCGGGAATTTCGACAAATTTTTTCAATAATTTCTGCACGTTCAGCAAGTCTGAAACTATGCGTGATGAAATGGCAAGCCTTACTGAATATTTTGACAGTGGAAGGTCAGTGGTAACTTTGACACCTAAAATTAAATTCCGCTCTTGCCTCATACCTCATTGTTCAGTACAAGCTAATAATCCCTTAAGGTTCATGGTTATTACAGGGATATTTTTGACCCGATTTACGTCATGCGTTTGACGTCTGCAAAATACGGATTACAGGGCCAAGTAATATATTATCCGACCATCGTACACAAGAGGAACTAAATGCACTTAGGATACAATAATGGTTGCAGCATCACAGTGTTCGCTCACAAAGACTTAAACTCAATTTCCGCTCTAGAGCCAATCGCTAAATTCATCACATTAGCGACTGAAAGCATGGCACAGTGGCATTTACATTGGATTTGAATCCGTTGTTCGGATGGATGAAAAGTGCACGCAATCACACTCCAACGCATTTTGTTCCGGATTTGAAAATGCATCACTCTCATTTATTACCTATTAGAACAACTTATTTTTAGCTCTGTTAAACCCGTGGTTTTAGTTTCATTCGTTCATAAGGTTAAGGCTTTTACGTCTGCCATTCAGTTTGGATGTTAGGCATTTTGTTAAACTTGACTTGACACGGATGTTCTTATGCTTAGTTTGAGTTTTCTTTCACATTTACATTTTATGTGGGTTCATTGTTGTCGCATTTGTTCATTTCAGTCGTCGCTACGAAGGGAACATCCGGTGAACATCCTTGAAACATTGCAGCCTTCATTCTCTTCTTTGTCTGAATTAATAGAAAAGAAGAGAAAACCAACTTGCTTACTAGAGTGCTTTTAATTTAGTTATTTTGCGAGAGGAAAGACTATTGGACGATCGATAATTAGAGATATGAAGGGACAGTGGAAAATATGTATTGAAGGCAAGGCTAAATTGTGCTCACAACATATTGTTTGAGGAATTGAGTCCAATCTAAATACGAGCTTTCCGAAGTTAAGTCGTGAGTTGTCATCTGTTGCAATCCATAAGTTTCTATCCATAGAGACCGCTCACAATCATTAGTGGCTGCACATTCCACCAGTATAAGTAGGGTTGCAGCCCTTGATGGACCTGGTTCCGGCTTCTACGTCAACCACTCGTGTTGTGCGTGATTTAGTTGTGCCACGAGTAGAGAGGTTTGAGAAGCTTTTTCTATACGAGTAAGACTTAAAGAGTCCTTGCACTTGTCCAAGCATTGTCAATAACCCTAAAGAGAAAGAGCAGTGAATTACGAAAAATGATCTTGTCGACGATTGAACCCGGAACCCCAGCGTAGAAGTCAACTTTCGGCATGATACAAATTGTCATAAATCACTTTGTGAATGCTGTGAAATAAAATTAGTTTCTGTTTATTAGGAGTATTGTTCTCTACAAAAGCATCTTTTCAGACAATAATGTTTAATGGTGGTGGATATCACAGTTAAAAAATTCAGCTTTTTGTACCATAATGGCAAGATATTGATGTGGGTTGGAGAAATATGCTAGAATAAGCAGCCGATTTTGTCTGTGCTGTAACTTGAAGTACACATTGATGTACATCACTACGCGTAGCTTGGCGTAGATACTTTTTAAACTCAAAAAGTATTCATCATAACTTTTTTGTTTAGTACCTAGGTATGTTTGAGGCTACTTATCGGAGGCTTCGTTGAAGATTTTTTATTTTTCATTTTTAGTCATTCATTCGGTCTAAAAATGTAACCTTTTCTGTTTCGACAAAGGCTTTAATTTGAGTTTCTTTGCTTTGCTTTTTTAAAACAAATTTCAATAATTTTCTTAACCTTGTTCCGGCGGTGAATTGCCAAACCAAACTAACCTCAAAACAACCGAGAACTGTGAAATCAGCTGTCACAGAAAACAACGCTGTCAAAGTACTCCTCCTTTAAAAATAACTAAAGGGTGTTTCAGGAATTTCTTTAGTCTAGAATTTATTAAGTCTTTTATGACAACGTGGGATAAAGTGTACAGTATGCACTTTTTTATTTTTTTGTATTTTATGTCGCTTGGTCGTCATCTTATGTCCGTACAAGTGCAATTTATTCTTGTCTATGCATTCTTTTAAGATTAATAAAACATTTTTACGATCGAAAATTCATTCTTATGCAAATTTTGCTTATGATGAGTTTCCGACACTCCATTATGTATCAAGAAACAACACTTGCCCACATCACTTGTCTGTGATGATACATAGACGGACAGTTTTGCATAGTTCACCTTTTGTAATGCATTTAAACTGAAAGGCGATTGACAAGTGCGACGATGTGCTTTTGTGTTCGGTCGGGTAAAGGTCATGTAGTCGTCATTTCCTTTCCTTTTTGACGTTTCAATTTGCGTATGGACCGTACATAGAAGTTATTTTCAGCTGATGGCTTGACCAGGAAATTTCACTTAGGCGCAGGTTGATAATGTCCCCTTTTCAATTTAATATACTGGCAGGCTATAGAAAAGGGAAACCAAATAATTTCAAAACGTTGTTAGAAGTCTTGTCTGCTGTCTGAATGACTGAGTGGGTGTAAGTTATTTGCGGAATTATGGTTGGGAACAGGGGAATGCACAAATTCACAGCAAACAACCTGTGAGTGGCAATATAGACACTGCCGTCCACTGTTGCATTGTCCAATAGGATCGGGATCGGGCCACTTCGGACATGAGCCAAGTTGTTTATGCACTCTACATGGTCCAGTCATCTTAGGCCCTGGATTCGTATACACCTAGCTGGGTGACTTGCTATCGGTGTAGGTTATCCTCCAGGTGAGGTCACATTATGGCAGGTAGAGCTTTTCTCTAAAGCTCTAAAAAAACCCAATGACTGGATAAATGTCTTAGATAAATAAAGCTTGATCCTACGAGAGGTGGTATTGCCTATTGATGTCGAAGAAATAGGGGTTGCAGGAGTGAAAGGCCAATTATAATAGGCCTGAGTGAACATGAGTAATTATGAGCTAGTGTCAAACTCCGAAACCTTTGTGCGCAAAAGTTAATTATGACTATTCATGTGTTTTTGAAACATGGCGAAACATTTAATTTTAATTTGACACTTACAAATAGTTAAGCCTTTATGATGTTTTTTGTTTGTTAGTAAATGCTATCTTCCCCTCTTATGTCTTATTTGTAACACAGGTGTAGAAATCATAGTTGTATACAATCTAATTCACCACACCATGGTAGATATTTTTCCAAGTTTACCTGAGAGATTCTTTTTCCACGCAACATCGAACAGCAAACCTCATAAGAAAGAGAACACAATTTCCGCATCACCGACATTTTATGAATTGTGTCACACCCCGATCAAAATACGGCCAATCTTCGGCCAGGCGAATGATTATTGAGCAATTAAGTTATTTAGTCATGACTAAGTTTCTGGATTGAAATATTCTCTGCCATCAAGTTACGAATCAAACGCCTGTCCGAAGTGTAGACATAATTTACGCATGAAGCTGCATTTATTACATTTTAGAAAAAATCTAGAGGATTCATTTGATGAACGTTTGAGAAGGGCAGCATAGAACAGTGGCATTGTATTCCTACTTCGTAAGCCAGTTGGTAATTCTTTTGTGGTGGCTCACGCTGCCAGTTGAGGGTGTACGGTTTCTACCTCTTCCTCATGACGAATGACAGTAATGACTCAGGCTTTTTTACTTACGCCATGAAGCTTCCGTACTTATGTTGAAGGAATACTCTCGATATCATTGTAGGCCAAGTACTTGATTTCGAGACTAAATACAGAAAAATCCGGATTTCTTTCGGATAAACGCCAGGTTTAGGTGTGCCGTGGCGTTGTGGGTATGTGCGTCGAATCCTACGCACTTGGACCTACCTGTCTAGGTTCGATTCCTGGTACGACAAGAAATACTTTTCACGGCCCCACCTCTTTCAAGTCACTGACAATGCTCAAAGAGTATAACTGTCTAGAAAAAACGCTTCTCAATCTTGACCGTTCGGAGTCGGCATAAAACTGTAGGTCCCTTCCACTCGTGATAGAACAATAACACGCACAACACGAGTGGTTGTTGAGAAGCTAGGCCCTGGCCCTCTACGGGCTGTAGCGCCACCCATATTATTATTATTATTATTAAACGCCAGGTTAAAATGTTTTTTTTTTTACTTTCACTTTTAGCGTATACAGTAAAAGTTCTTAAATTCGGAATTCTTTAATTCAGAAAACTCGTTAAAAAATGAAATTTCCGAATAAATGACAGTGGGTTTTCAATTTTTTATATACCTAAAAATTTAACTAAATTAGCATTTATTAAATAACGCAATGATTGAACAAATATAGGTTGCAAATAGTTCTCAAATATGTAAAAGTCGGAACAAATCACTGAAATGTCTATAGGGGTAATTTTCAAATTTAGAGTCGGGAAAAAAAATTGTATTGGAGGATGTTGTCTGGATTAGCAAAATAACTTTTCGTTTAAAGTTCTTCTATTTTTTCATCAGTAGAAACACGTTCTAGTGCATAAAAAAATCTCATTAATTCGGAAAATTCGTTTATTCGAAATGACCTTCCCCCAACCATTCCGAATTAACGAACTTTTACTGTAATAGTTTTTGTTTTTAATCCGGATAGACAAGTATAACTAATCTACGACTTCTGGAAAGTTGCCGAAAGCAACTTTCTCTGATCCACATTCATGTTGCTGCGTTGCTTCGTGCCACCTGTTCGTAAAACTCCAGAAAACAGAGTGGGCATAAGAAACATAAGAGTGCATAGGGAGCAGTGTCTGTCAGTTGGTTCTTTGACCTACCCTTTGCTGCGAGTTTGCCCGTCGCAAGCTGAAGCCAGCAGACCAGAAATAAGAGAGCAATGAGATATCCAACTTCGGCCAGAATTAGCCCTAGCTCACAACGGAGAAAAATGTGAGAGTATATCACATGTCTGGTATATCACATATACTCTTACAAAATCCATGGATCCACCACAATATAGCGGCCGATTCCGATTTTGTGGCATAATGGCAGCAGATTCATGGATTTTGTGGGAAAATGGCGACAGATTGGTGAATTCGCCCACTATCATTTACTAGTGTTTGGAGTGTTTTCAAAAGTTGACTCATATTCTTAAGCGAACATATATTGCAATAGGGATTTCTATCTTATTTTCTATTTATTCACATTTAATCACTTTAATTCTTTAAAGTATATACATATGTAGCCGGAATTACATGTAATACCTGAGATATTAACTCAGTTGTATAGCCTTTATTAATGAATTATGAAAACTCGTGAATTTACTCATAATTGTTCAGAACAATGCCTAAATAATACAACTAAATCTAACTCGAAAAATAAAAACTAAGCTTCTTCGCTAATTGTGTTTTCTTACAGAAACATGATGGAAGTTAATTTCAAATTTGACAACCACTTTTATGAGTTTTGTTTTTCTTGAAAAATATATTCTTATATAAATATATTTCATATTTCATTTAAGAACGAACAATTAGTGAAGAAGTTGTTTTTTTAAGTGATTCATGCAATTTTTTTCAATAATATTGTTATTATTCAGGTCCTATTCATATATCTACACAAATCCCTACATAAGTACTGTATTCATTAATTTCACCCTAGTGCTTCAGACAGTAATTCTCACAAATGGGAGTTTAATGAATCTGCTTCATGAACATATGCTTTGTTCGTTTGTGTACCCCTCCTTATAGAGTTGAAAATTTAACACCGAAATTTGAAATTGTAAGGACCAAATAAAAACTCCAACTGCTACGATTGAGGAAGGGTATCAGCTGTTCGTCAGCTGTTTCCAAGAGCTCATCCGTATTCACCGAAACGGGACGAAAATCGTAGGGGAAAGACGAAATCAAGGGGAAAGAGGCAAGGGCGATAGAGGTTGGATGTCTCCTTGCTCTCCTACTTCTGAAGCAGATACTCCTTAATATCAGACTTTCATGTGCATTGCCTTGTATCTTCAGTATTTCTGCTCCAAGCTAAATTGCATATTTCACATGAAGTGGAAGGGTTTCCAAAAGTGTATCATTTGAACGAGGAAGAGATCACGCTGTGTGTATCTGCTGTAATCGCGCTAAGTTTCCGACGCGCCGGACCCTTACAGGAGTTTCACAAAAGAAGTATTTGAAGCCAATGCACCGATATCGCACTGGGCACTGCATAGCAAAAAAAATAAAAAATGATTGGCAGATGGTGACCCCCTGTTTATTGTTCGCTACCTTCTAAAATATTTCTGCTAAAAACTAAACACGAAACTAATGCACTTCCTTTTACTTGCAGATAAAGAGATATTCCTGATTTAGTACATTGACCTGTGATCGAAAATGGAGGAATGGTTGTCGTCGTTGAAATCTTCAGCTTCCAGTCGAGAGTTTTTTGAATCTGGCATAGACCAACATGACATACTATCCAATCACCACAGTTGGTATTCGACATCCCATGCCAGACCAACATATTGCAATGTCTGCCGCGACGCCCTGTCCGGAGTCACCTCTCACGGACTTTCCTGCGAGGTGTGCAAATGTAAGGTGCACAAGCGTTGTGCGGCCAAGGCAATTGCAAATTGCAAATGGACAACCCTGGCCACGGTTGGCAAGGACATCATCGAAGAGAGGGACGGCAGCATAGTGATGCCTCACCAATGGATGGAGGGCAACTTGCCGGTCTCGTCGTCATGTCACATTTGCAGGAAAACATGTGGTTCGGTTTTAAGGTTGCAGGACTGGAGGTGTCTGTGGTGTCGAGCAACAGTCCACACGGCTTGCAGGCCTCAAATGTCTGAGAGTTGCCCAATTGGAGCGGCTAAAGTATCTGTAGTGCCGCCCACAAGCGTGCACTCGATAGGAATCGATGAGGCATGGGACGTAGTAAGCCCAAAGGGAAACTTTTCCCCCTTGCTAGTCTTCGTTAACTCAAAGTCGGGCGACAATCAGGGAGTGAAGTTCTTAAGGAGATTCAAGCAGCTGCTGAATCCGGCACAAGTCTTCGATTTGATCTCGACTGGTCCCAGCCTAGGCCTCCGGTTGTTCCGGCACTTCGACATCTTTCGTATATTGGTGTGCTCAGGAGACGGCTCAGTCGGCTGGGTCCTCAGTGAAATCGACAGGTTCAACATGCACGTAAGTATTGAATGATGCTTGCCAGAGTTTGTCTACTTCTACAAAATTCTTCATCCACCCTCAGAAACAATGCCAAGTAGCAGTACTTCCTTTGGGAACAGGAAACGATCTTGCTCGTGTTTTAGGCTGGGGATCCTCTTGCGATGATGACGCCCATTTGCCACAGATTTTGGAACGCTACGAATCGGCAAGCACAAAAATGTTGGACAGATGGAGTATTATGGTATTCGAAAAGGCAATTTCAGTAAAGGCACCACGAATGTCGTTGTCTAGTGCGCAAGAGGCCCTCCTCACAGGAATGGTTACATCAGCCAATGATCATCTTCGTTCGATCGTGGAAACAGACGACATGCAAATACTGATGTCGTCAACGAAAATTTTATGCGAGACCATCGAAGAACTCTTAGTTAAGATCTGCGAAAATCGAAAAGACGACGAGCACTTGATAACGAAATGTGATATATTAAAACAGAAGCTAAATATGCTCTTAGATGCCTTAAAGGAGGAGGAAACCGGCGAACATATGGGTGACGACTTGTTGAGTGCAATCAGGAATATTATTTCCCAAAGCTCTCCAGAGTATATGTAAGTACAGTGGCAAGTATTTTGATAAAAAGATTTTATACACTTACTTTAGCATTGAACGCACTATATCCAAATTGTTCAAATTGACGCCAGGTAATAAGGAAATGCTCCAGATTAAAATACAATAAAAGCCTTAAGATGGACACCAGTATTTTGCCCCTCTTCATCCAGACATTCAGACTGCGCCAAGTAGCCTTTGTTCTAATCCAAAATATAAACAAAATATCTGTCAAGTTTCATCTAAGTCCGAGTAGTCATTTATACGGCAGAGAAGATCTCTCAATTCTGTCAGATTTGCAAGTATTCTCTTGTTGAACCATCACGATGGAAGGATATTCCTCTTTCGTCCATAGCGACATGTATTAATACTGTATTATTAAGGCTAGATGAGAATGTACAGAGTTTAAATAGCAACATGCATGCTTGGACACAGAGACCTGAGACTCTTTCATTAAGCAAAAGGTGTTCCAGCGTGTTTCGTCTTTAATGCATACTCACTGGAATGAGATACTTTTAGAATTATTCCATTTTATATTTTTCAGGAATTCAAATATACCAATGGAGAAAAACGAAAAGGATCAAATAAATATCAAAGAGCGCAGGAGCAGCAGGTGCCTACGTTCAACGGAAAAAGAAGCTCTCCAATGCCGAGCGAACAGTGTAAAGCGAGCAATTTATAAAGTAGTCGAACACTCAGAACCCGGTCGCCCCAAACGCTACCAAAGAAAATTATCTATAACCCCATTTGAAGCCTTAAAACTACCAACTACCTCGACAGAAACATCGCCTTGTTCCTCACCATTACCAATACCACCAATCAATATAATTTCACCATCAGTTTCAACGACTCAATTAACATGCCTATCTCCGTTGCCAGATAATCGACGCGACTCTGCCGATGAGATATTTTTCAATTCAATTAATTTACCCGTTCCACGACAATTTGCCGATAGCCGTCGCAGCTCGGGTGTCCCGGAAAGCATTCAAGAAATCGAAGAGAATGGCAATGGCAATGGCAATGGTAACCCAGGTAAGGAATCAGAGCAACCATTCATAGTTCTTCGCCCTAATTCGATGAATCTGTCAGCAGCTGATCAACGAAAAACGGATTTCTTGAGCGTTCCGGTAATCACCGCCGAGCAATACGTTGACCCACTGTCTGAGTATCGGCCAAAGGAGATCTTTGAGAGGAACCTTTACATGACACGCGAACTTCTGGCCAATAAATTACCCGCCGGTGGTCACGATGACTACACAAACGATACAGTCGCCTGTGTCTGTACAATGTCTGATGATTTTGACAACAAGAACGGCGACGACTCGGACGCGTATAAAAGCGGCACAACTCTTCAGGTACCTCAATTATTTGCCCCTAGAAAAGATTCCGATGTTTACATAGGTGAAAGCATGACAATCGTTGATATTGACTCCCAAGTATGTGCACCCCGAGTTTGTGCCTAAGGCGAACGAAGCGAATGAAAAATATGTTTTTTTGTTGAATTTCTTTGAACAGGACCATTCATCATCGGACGAGCTACCCGGCGAGCCGAGCGATGTTCTATCGGCCATAAGCAATGAAGAATGCAGTGTTGGATCAGAAATTTTGGATAAGAACCTAGATTCATATCAGAACTTTCAATTATGTGATGTTCTGCAGGTGAGTTGCTGTTACTGCATCTTTGGATGCACATTTATACGCTGAATGTATTGTGTTATGAGTGTGATGATTAGATGATCGAAAGTTGTATGAAGTAAGACTCCTTTTTGACCGTTGACGGTTAAGGAAATTGTGACTAGTTCAAAAAATGACATCTGCTGGTTATAAACAGGGTGGGCCAAATACAAGTTTATGTTTAAAAATGCAATATAATGAACAAAATTAAATCTTTTCCATGTATTATGGCTTTATTAGTAAGCGCTGTAGCGTATTCTGTCACCCCAATTTTCTTTCTGACTGTACCTCAAGAATTACTTGGATGATATTAGCCTTAAGTGAATCATTTCCGGAATGTTGACATAACATCGGTCCTTCACGGTTCACGGTTCCCCACAAAAAAAAGTCAAATCGCAGCTCCGAGACGGCCAATTGACATCGCCAGACGACTGATAACACGATTTGGGAATTTGATGCGCAAAAGATCCATTGTGGCATGGGCTGAGTGGCATGGCGCGGCATCCTGCATGAATCAGACGTCGTCTAAGTCCATGTCTTCAATTTCAGTAAAAAAGAAATCGGCTAACATGACTCTGTAACTCACACAGTTGGCCGAAACGTTGATATCGATGCGAGTTGATGTTCGTGAATTGAACCTCACACTCTCGCTCACAGCAGCCGCATTCTCATCTGTGTGCATTGAGTCGAAACGGGGAACATGAGTCTTATCCACTAGCATACCAGTCTCACTAACTTTTTGCACAAACTTGCAGTCGGAGTGGGTGGTCCATTTCGGCCAAAACAGCTTTTCAAAAAACAAACTGCTTGGGCTACACAGCACTCACTTTGGAAATAAGTTTTCAATATTTTCCAACGTTTTTAAACCATAAGGGACTCATTTCGTTCGTCGGATGTTTGATACTGATATCTCCTTTCTGCCAAGATTTCGAGCTTGAATCAGCTGTCCGTGTCAAAATAACCTACGATTAAAAAAAAAACACACTAGATGGTCCAACCTGTACACGTAATTAACAGGCATTTTTTTCACCATTAACTTCGAAGCTTTTGTACCTGATCTATGTAAGTGAAGAATACACCCACATTCACCCAAAATAATAAATGGCGAGCGCATTTTGGCTTCCGCCCGAAGAGTCTCATAGCTAAAAAAAATAAAAAATCCGTGTGGATAAATAGCGTATCATAGATGACAAATATTTCTTGGCTTGATTAGTCGTGTAACAGTTTCAATATACAAGAACATTGTATTCTCAGTGAAACTAGACATACGCATGTACCCTCCCAATCTGTGGCTATATGGAAGTGGGACCTTGCTTTTGGCTAATCGATCACTAAGAAGTCTTTTTCTTCTATTGGCTCATCCGCTGAGGGATTCTTGTGAACGGTTGTATGGAAATTTGATTCAAATAAGCCGTGAGAAGAAGAATTTGCTAATGATTCAATAGCATTATTACAATACCACCCTCAAAAAGCCTATGTATGCTAAATGTGCTGGTCGGGATCCATATTTTGTCCAGGACAAGCCGATTTTTATCTAATTTATTCTCTGCCTAATTAAGTGCATACAGTCTCAGCTGTTGGAGTGAAAAAATATCCTAAAGACTTCACCTCATATGAAGGATTCGGGATCAGTCAAAAGTCACGCTTAAAACATACTTATTTCCATAAAATTATGTGTGAGAGATATGTGAGAGTGTGCTACCGAGTACTGTCCTGTTAGATATCCAATGTCGTTCGTATCGATTTGGTTTCCATCGGTAGGTCTTCCTGGAAGGAGTCATTACGGATGTCAATCGTAATATGATCCGAGCATCTTTTCCCCCTTAGTACACACATTTTTAGAATAATGTTTTATGATTTGCAAGAGTTGTTCCACGTTGTAGCTTGATATAGCGATTTGTCTTTACTGTATTAAATATACAAAATAAGTTGTATTGTATAAATATACAATAACAAGCATGATCTGATTTACAAATTGAAAGAAAATACCATATTGTTTGAAAATACTAATATTATCCAATCCGTCGATGTCATTTCCTTCGTACTTTCATGATATTTCTTCTAAAATTCTAAATTACTGTGAAATAAAGTTTTCTTTTATTTCATGCCTGATGAGGTTGTGTTCAAAAATCCTCCGTCATCAGCAAGTATACGTTCCAATCCAAGTAATAGACTGTTGCAGACGATATATCACATTGTCGGTTTGTTGAAATATTCACTCCGGAATATTTTACACATTGTAGATCTTTGTATCAACACTCATGACACAATTTATAGGAGATATCAATTTTCTTTCCCCTTATGAATATTATCAGCTGCAGAATACTTTACTAAATGTAATCGCATTTATTTTAAAGAATTTAGAATCAGATACATTTACCCACATTGATTCACCAGAAACGAGTGATGAAACCGAGGCAATGCCTGGTGAAAGTATCATGGATGATATTAGTTCGGTATTGGGCAATGATATCATCGGTGCCCTCCTCGACAACACTCTAACCGAGGACACAACAACATTGTGCTCGGAGATGACGAAGCCATCAGCAAAAAAGAAATTGATGCCTCGACGATCATCATCACCGCTGAAAATAATGCCAACTCATTCCGAGGGAAATCCGGAACAATTCGGTTTTGAAAATATTGTTTTTGAAATAGACAATCGTTGCGACGATCAAAAGATACGCGAACCAACTAGATATTGTAGTCTGGCACAGTTTGTCGAAGGGAATGACATTGCTCGGAAAAGCTTTAGGGTTTGTATTGCAATATCAGTTAACTTTTAACACACATCATTAACAGTGTATTATTTTTAGCGTCGCAAATCGCAACCAAATCCACCGAGGAGTACGCTCACGACAATTGGAAGTTCTGAATGCGATCTCTCACCGAGTTCAATTAAAACCGAGATACAGGGATCACATTCAGATATATCGGACACGGGAACAATCAAGCAATTGTCGCCAAAGAAACAATTGAAATCATCATCTGGCATCAATCAAGATGTAAAACGAATAACATTTGATGAGTCGTGTAAAAAAGAATCATTTGATGATGATAATCCAAAATATCCACAGATAAGTGTGGTAGTCCGACCACCAACCCCCTTGAGAGGAGACAATGTTAAACTGTCAGCTAAAGTACCATTTGATTTAAGAAGACACTCTAGCCATTCGCCGAGCTTGACTGTTCGTGAATTTGAAACAGAAAAGGATCGCCGACACTCTGGATATAATCCCAATTTATTGAGCCTGGATCCAGAGCATATGAAGTTCTTGAATAGTTCACCAGCAGCAAGCAGAAGAATTAGTTGTGGAAGTCTCTTTAAGGTTTGTATTTTTTCTCATGTTGCTTATCTTAGATATTGGGTCATCCAAAAGGAGGTGGTATTTTAAATCAACAGGAGAAAAAATTGCATAAAAGTGGCAAGATTTTCTGTTAACTTTCTGGCTTTCTCAAAAGTAATTCTTTGAAAAATGTTTTTCATCATGTTGCCAGTTTGTGTTTGTCTCCGTCTCCCAACGTTCGAAACATTCGTCTAGAACTCTAGATGCATTCACTATATGTGGAACATAAGGAATCGGCCTGCTAGGAATAGGCTTCATCAATGTCAGTGACATCAATTTCTGTCAAAAAAATGCAATCAGAAGTTGTACACAAACAAACATTTTTCAATTTCATTTCCCAAGTACAAGAGAGCTGTATACAATCAGGCAAGCAATGGGGCTATATAATCCGCGAGAGCGTGGAATAATTTATACGTACAACGCTATTGAAAACATTATAGCATCATTTCTTCCAGTTTACAACGACATACTCACGAATTGTCACTGCCACTCCGTCATTTCATAATGACACCTAAAATGATCAGCAGAATATTGGGATTTTGCTTGCGTCTTTTTCAGGGATTTCTACCAACGACTGCTATTTCATTTATTTACCAACCTTTAATCTCGGTCCTTACCTTACTCATTCTCGACGTCGACCTTGTTTATCTCAATTAAAATAACCTAAATCAATTTAATGGTGTTTTTTTTTCTTGCAAATGGTATGTGACATTTTCTCTTCTCCTCTCATGTTTAATTTTGCCCTATTTTAGGTGAATATTGCCAGTAACAGAAAGCTATCTGTAACTTCAATTCACAGAAAATGCTTAAATCTGTTGTTACATCGCCAAGCATTCGCAGTTTGCCCTCAAATATTAGAACGATTAGAACGAACGAGAAAGATAAATAAATTTAAATAAAACAACAACGGTTTGAGCTACAAAATTGATGGTTACGGTGTCTCCTTCCTCTTTCGAAAGAAATAAATTCCAATAATGCCGCCAAGTCGTAAGCCGCACAAAGATATAGACGCTCAGCCAAAAATTTATGTTTGAAATTTATGTATGAAAAATTATGTTTTTGCCAAAATCCGGATCTCCGACCAATATTTCCAGTGCCCAACGGCCGCGGCATTGGTTATGATTGTCCGGCTTGCGTGATTACAATCTGCTGAAACAAAACAACTGTCATTGCCAACTGGTCACCCTTCTAAGGTTTTCACCTTCAAATCTCTCGTTACCACTTGACAACACGTACGTATGTTTAACTACGATTGCGATTGTGAAAAAGTAGCTAGTCAATAGCAATCGCAGTTTGCGATTGTGATTTTTCAATCACTGCGAAAAAATCGCAATTTGTATTTTTTTCCTCTACTCTACTAAACGCCAATCACTGATGTGAACTGTGCTTGGTGTAGATGTAGTTATTTATACATTTATACATAGCAACCTCCCTTGGATCGGACCATACTGAGAATTGCTTTTACATGTCATTATAATACATTTTCGAAAATTCGTGATTAACTGCCAAATAGTCCTCAAATTCGTCTATTATCAAGCTGGCAATCACCTGTGAAACGAATATCTCCCTAATAACATATTTCTGTTTCAAACAATTTAAAAGCTTTTGTTCCGCTTCACATTTTCTTTATAGTGACGAAAAAGTAGCCAAAAAAGCAATGCTGCGGCGTCTGTCTGAATATCTGTCTAAATATCTGATTGCAGAGTCTGAATTTTTGAAAGCACCCATAAAAGCCGAACAAATTTTACTCAAGTCCTAGATTAACGAAGGGGGCACAATAGATCTTTACGGCCGCAAATTCAACCACACTCCATTATATTCGTTCCAGTTCTCCTCATACGGCAGTTGAATGTTGACATTTCAACAACATTTGTGACGCACTTTCCTTGGATGACCCAATACATTTCACATCTATCTAAAAATCTACATTTCTTCTTCTTTAAATATTTTCAAAAACCAGCATCTGTCTTCTATTTCTGTCCTAATTTAGAACCTGAAAGAGGCGAACAACCTGTTCAAACCTTCACAAAAACATACTTTATCCATTTTCTTATAAAATTTTCCAATTTTAGCAACCAAACGAAGCACTGTCAATGCCAGCATTGAAAGGTTCCAAGTCCAGTCTGTTTATGGGATCGTCTTTGTTTAGTTTCGATCATGGTGAGGGCAAAGAGAAAGATGATCGCAAAGAGAAATTCAATAGCGAGGACGCGAACAAAAAGCTACCGATAATCAATCCCCTGGTTCGACTGCCCACTTGGCCAAGTAAATATAAATGGAAACATACCTTAACCCCTATGATCGCATCTAATACTCACCTTATTTTATGTTGTAGATATAACAAATGGCACGGGATTTATTTCTAAATGTCTTCTAGCTAATGCAGATACATTATGCGCAGCTGTCAGTCCATTAATGGATCCTGATGAGACACTCCTCGAGGGTTATCACGAGAAATGCGTAATGAACAATTACTTCGGTATTGGAATCGATGCCAAGATATCGCTTGATTTTCATAACAAGCGTGAAGAGCATCCGGAAAAGTGTCGTTCAAGGGCAAAGAATTACATGTGGTATGGGGTCTTGGGATCAAAACAACTGCTTCAGAAGACATACAAGAACTTAGAGCAACGCGTTCAGCTAGAGTGCGATGGGCAGCGGATCCCACTGCCCTCGCTGCAGGGGATTGTCATTCTGAATATTCCAAGGTAAATTGAATTCTTCCAAAAGGAAGTGGCTTATTTCGTTCTTTTACTCAGCTTCATGGGCGGCACAAACTTCTGGGGTGGAACAAAGAAAGACGATATTTTCCTAGCACCCAGCTTCGATGATCGCATCCTTGAAGTTGTTGCAGTCTTTGGCTCGGTTCAAATGGCAGCCTCAAGGCTCATCAACTTGCAACACCATCGCATTGCTCAATGTCAGAGTGTGCAGATCAATATTCTGGGCGATGAGGAGGTTCCGATACAAGTTGACGGAGAAGCTTGGCTGCAGCCTCCCGGAATGATACGAATCATTCACAAGAACCGCGTGCAGATGCTGTGTCGCAATCGACACCTGGAAGTATCCTTGAAGCAGTGGCAAGAGAAACAACGCCAACACAGCATATCCATTCAAAGGGATCAATCAAGCTCAACCTCGGACCAACCGTCGCCCGGCTCAGAGAACATTCTGGCAGACCGCGAGTGCTATGTCCTGTTGAATTTCATAGAGGCAGTCAGCTCTTTGGTGAAGTGGGTGAAATTCCTAATTATATCCCACCCATCGCTGCAACACAACCTTTATGCTGTGGCATGCCGAGCTGCCGATGCTTTGGAGTCAATTCATCCAAATGGCAAGCTTCTAGAAGGCCCAACACTGAGGACCAGATTGGTGGAAGTCATAGACTCGTCACGGCAGCTGTATGACGATGCCTGCAATCTGCTCAGAGATCGAGGACATAGCTTGATCCTAAGGGAAGACCTCGAGTCAAAACTGAGTGCTGCTCTGGCTAACATGGAAATGGAGCTAAAGAAGTGCTCAGTGCAGAAGTGCATTGATGGTAAAATAAGGGCCTACTTCAACACAGTCCCGTCTAACGAAGATGTAAGCAAATTTAACGACATTCAAGGTGTGACTGTTGAATTCTTATACATTTCAGTGCGATCGAAAGAAATCCAAACCATTCTGGAATCGTCTGCGAAGTGGATCCACAACCGGTGCTCAAATTTTCAAGCCGACCACGAGCACAAAGGATGCGGTCAACAATTGGAGTGTCAATGAAGTGGTAACATGGCTTGAAACAATGCAGCTCTCCGAGTATGTGGATACATTCCTTAAAAATGACATACGTGGTAAGGAGCTGCTAACATTGGGAAGGCGCGATCTAAAAGACTTGGGGGTGGTTAAGGTCGGTCATGTGAAGAGAATTTTGCAAGCAATTAAGGACCTTTCCGAAAACTAAGAAAAAAATACTTTTACTTTTTGATGTTGATCGGCAATTGTTGCGGTCATTGACAGAGTCTATGTTTTTGGAATCAAGATCAGTCAATTGTTTTAATTGGATTGCATCGACCAAGAATTAATTTTGAAATGAGTTACATAAGTAGGTGATTTTTTTTTTCATTAATTATGCTGTGCTCTTTTGATTAGAGAAATATATTCCATTCTTAACGAGAACTTATTCAGGTGCGTAAGCAAAACTATTAAGATAATATATGTATGTGAATGTATGTGGATGTAAAATTAGGATTTATTAAATTAGATTATTTTAATTGTTTAAAAAAGAGAAAATATTTCCATTCCATTCTTAAAAGTTTTGTAGTTCGTGTAGGAATTTATGTGTCTTCTTGTAAAAGATTCTTAACTTGTTTCATACAAACAATGTTCAGTGTCAAATGTTCGGTCTCTTTGGATGCGAAATGTTTGATCAGATTTTAGGAATGTTGATCAATCGCAAGGAGAGCGTTACGAAATGTATATCCTTTATGTATTTTTTACGTTAAGAAAAATTATTGAATTACTCATTAATCTTCTGAATTAATTTATTTAGTAGGGCCAACAAAAAGAACACACATTTTCCAATTTAGGAACCTCTATTAAACAGTTTTTGTATAAGTAGACATTAAATAAGAATAAATAAACAGCATTACATCGGTTCGTATAGAGTAATGTTATAAGAAAATAAATTTTTACCTCCAAACTATAAGCAGAAAAGTGAAATATCTAAGAAACTTTTCTCTTAAACCTTTCTTTTAATTGCTAAAGAAAAAAGCAAATCCAAAGTTCGAAGAACCATATCTAAATTTTTTTGCGATTCACATAGATTTTATTTCCAAAGTGAGCACGCAATGTAGACATAATAAATGTACGTGTTTATATATGTTTGTATTTAACGTTGGTTTTAAGAATTTGAAATTAAATAAATTTCTACTCAATTTAACGCACTTCCTTATGTATGTTTGTGTATTAATACATAAGTAGAAACAATGTATGCAATTTCAAATTAATAAAACAAAAAATGTGTATTTCGTTAAGTATTTAATGTCGAATAGCAACAAATACAAAAAAACAAATGCGATACTGAAGAACAATCATAAATATAGGCAATAAGACTTCATACATAAAATCAATGCAATTGAAATTATTTTAAGAGTTAAAATAAAAATATTAGATAGATAAAGGTTATATAAGGGAAAAAAAATCATAATTTTAAATATAAATTTTAATATGAAGATACTAGATGAATTTTGAGGAGTCAACGAATTTATTTGAACGATTTATTTATGAATTAATTTATCAAAATTCAAATGTTTTCATGCATTTATTAATTGTATCAATTATTTTTAGATTTAAATATGTGTATCTAATATTTTGTGCAATGAGATTGGTAGTCAGAATTGTAGATCGAGTTAACCCATTAAAATTCGAACAATTGAATAGGAGTAGTAGGATCATATACAATGAACTTTGCCAAATATATTTTATTTAAAACTTATTTCTATACAACTTATTTAAGATTAAGATTAACAATAGTTTTTGTTTTGTCTTGCATGTGCGATATCGTTGATAAAAACCTAACATATTGCAATTTAAAATAGAAATTAAGTCACTTTGACATATTTTGAATAATAACTTGTTAAATTAAGTAGAACATTTCTTCCAACACAAATCAACTTAGTTTTCCTAAGAAACATGAAAGACATACTATATTTTGTCCACTGTCAGAAAAAGAAACCAGAAATTCGTTACATTGTTCCGTTATGCTGCACATTTTTTCTTCGTTTAATGAAGACAATATAATATCGAGCACATGTGTTTGTGTAGCAATTTTTAGATCGTAAAATTACTAATTAAACGAAAATCGCATTAAAATGAAAGCACATTTGTTGTTCAAATAATCATGTGTATTCGGTAGAAGAATAACAACATTCACTCAGAGAATAAACAAAGGAAAAACCGAACAAATTAGCACACTTTTGCGGTTTGTTATCTCCTTTATCTCGACCCCTGTGGTTAGAAGCTAAAAAATCAATATGACACTGAAACATGAAACGAGAACCCCTGAGAAACAGCCCTAGTAGTTTCTAAAAGACTCCTCAAAATCAACAAAACCCCCGAAGACGGTGATCAAATCCATGATATACACGATAACTTAGTTTAATTTCCGTTTGGTTTTTATTTAAACATAACTCGCATTTATTATGTGAAAGTGGGAAAACATAAGCAATTGTTTTCTGCAACAGTCGAATGTTTAACCAAATATAAAAGACCAAGTTTAAAGAAAAAAAATAAATTAAAAAAAATAAATTGGAAAAAAATATACGCTTAACTCTTGGAGTTTACAAATTTTCACTTAACAACAAATTAAAAACAAAATAGATATATTAAGTAAGAAATGTTTAAAAAAAAAAATAAATAAAAAAACAAGAATATTCAGCGTATTTTTCAGCGATAGAACTCAATCAATTCAATGTCTCTTCGAATTTTTCTAGAACTATTTCAGTCCTATTGTTAATTTTGAAGTTTATTTATCAACCGACAAATGAAAAGAAAAAAAAACCTTGAAGACTGCTAAATTTGCAAAATCTGTGATATTTTTGCAGTCACTATTTGAAATTGAAGAAAAAAAAGCAAGCATTAAATAAGTAATCAATCATAAGAATAAATATACATTTTAAAAGCAATCAGAAAGTACGCATGTGAATGCAACTTTATTTAATTTTATAAAAACAACACGAAAAGCAAAAAAACCAAAAATGAAATATTTAAATACCCTTTTCTGTACGATCTTAGATATTTTGTAGGTTAACAAGCCGAATGAATATACGTTATTCGTTTCTCGAAGATCTTAGTTCAATTCTTCTTAATGAAATGAGGAACATCCGCTACGGAAATAGCTGTGGAAATCACATTGTTCACAGATAATGAGTAAATTTGTTAATATCTCAATGAAATTTTTACTTCTCTTAATGAATTAGGACATTATTTCTGAATTTTTTTGAAAATACGTTTTTAATAGTACTATCAAATAAATTGATGAATTAAATGTATTTTAGTTGTCTTTTATTCGGATTACAAGTGTGATTTAAATTCACAGTGAGAGGCTTTTGGTAGGTAATAGGTAAGTAAATGCGCGTGCACACATACGAACAAGGCATTAATTCGGCAAAGAAGACACTGCAAAAATCCCAAAATTTCTTACCAAATTCATACTTATCTCAAGGGTTTTGGTTTTTGGAAAAAGAATGATCAAAATGGTTGGTCAGATTCTCTGCTAAATTTGAAATAGATCATAACGCCTTCAGTGGAATGTTGTAGTAGGTAATTGCGAGGCGGGGATACAACATATTAGGTGTAGTAAAAAGAAGACCAAGGCTGTATTTACCATAGTAAAAATGTTCCGATTTCGGTCAATCATATGCGCGGTTTTGTGGGATTATTTGTTGCCATTTTGATGGCGATGCCGGTATCCC
Source organism: Eristalis pertinax (assembly GCA_907269125.1). Taxonomy (NCBI): domain Eukaryota; kingdom Metazoa; phylum Arthropoda; class Insecta; order Diptera; family Syrphidae; genus Eristalis; species Eristalis pertinax. The sequence continues at coordinate 114,557,838 of OU026145.1, read as the reverse complement.
TCTCTAGTCAAAGCCCCCGTCCATACTGGCGAAAAACTGATATAGCCTTGCTTCACAAACCTCTCTTGAGGCGAACATTTCAGGAGCCGATGGACAGGAACAGGTGGTAATCACTTGGTGCTAGGTGGATTGGTAAGGACCTCCCAATTAAGCTACGGAGCTTTTGGCGAGTCGATATGGATGTGTGAGACCTGGCGTTGTCCTGATGGAACACAATTCCTCTAGTATTGGTCAAAACAGCCCGCTTCTGAGCGATTCCTTCGAACGGTCCAATTGTTGACAATACAGATTCGAATTATGAGTTTTGCCGTAGCAGTTCAACTTATAGTAGATGATTCGCTGTCAATCCCACCAAACACACAGCAAGACCTTCCTGGCCGTCAATTCTGGCTGGGCCAACGTTTGCGCGGACTTACCGCGATTCGACCATGATCGTTTTCGCTTGACGTTGTAGTAAGTGATCCACTTTTCGTCACCAGTCATCATCCGCATCAAAAATGAGTCGATGTTGTTGCGATTCAGCGGTGATTCGCAGATGAAAATTCGGTCCATAAGGTCCATAAGGTTCTTTGGTGTTAACTCGTGTGGTACCCATTCATCGATCTTCTTTTCGTGTCCAGCATTGTTCAAATGGTTCCAAACTGTTTTTTGAAACAGTGCACAGATGCACTATGCAGTATACTTTGGTGAAACGACGCAACGCATCACTTCATGGTGTTCTCCAGTATATGGTTACACAATTAATAATAATCTGGATACTAAACAGTAAACATAAAGAATGCGATCGAAAGGTACGTCTATGATTGCAGAAATTGTACCATGAACAAATAATCGCATGTGCAGTTTGTCAACCCAAACTGTAAATATTAGTAGGGTATTGCTTATGCTGGGTATATAGCCTAACTCACAGAGCAGAAAATCTAAATACTTTAGACCATCATAAAAATATTAGAATAATATTTGTCTGCAATATGAGTACATTTGTAGATCGGGCTTATTAAGGTGCTCGCTGTACTTCCATTTTAATCATCCTGAATTCTGTGCACAGTTCTGTACATTTCTGCCTCCTTTGCAGAACATTGTACTGACATTTGACATCATTCTTTAAAGCAAATATCGTTAACAGCAAGTAGTCGAGGCACCAACGCGGCATTGTGAAAAGGGCATAAAGGCTCTGGCATATACAAAATTTTACCTGCGTAGCATCAGAGTATCCGTTTATGGTGAAGTACATTTCGCTAGGGATGGTTTGGGTACGTTTTGGGTATTAATACATCGACGAAAGCTAAAAAAACAGAAAAGTTGACTGTCAACGCTGCAACTGCATCCATCGCATGGACTTCAGCGTAGGTCTATGAGTCAGCTCCCATAAGAACATATGTATTTATTGTATCTGTCAAATTGTAGCTGACGCATGAAAAGTACTCTATGTGCCGGAGCCTTAAAAACTTTAATTCTGAACTGAAAAAGTTAAGAGTTGACCAATATCATCCGTCGTGATACATTTCACTTGTGGGCCGCATTTGTGGTCTCCCTCCCTCTTATTAGGTCTTATGAGTTGTCAATTGGACATGACATGACGCAACGGATTCTAGGAGTTCGGGCTTTATGTTTCTCCAAAATCATATTCAATAACAAGCTCCGGCAAATTACTACAATCATTACACACAATACTGCGCTGAAAATTTAAAAGAGATCCAAGACACTCGCTTTAAATAGACAAAAACAACATTTTTATACGATTGACTTATATGCGTTTATTTTATTTCTTATATGTGGGAAACGTGGGCATGTCACTTTGGTTTTTTTTTTTTTTTCTTTGGAAAGTTTGTGATACTTTAGCGTCCTTATACTTCGGATATAAGAGTTCAAATTTTTGATTATTACGTTTGGATTTTGTATTAAATTAAGCAAGAACTTACATTCATTCACCTAAACACTTAACAGCTTGTATTTTTCTTACTTTTATTATTTTTTTTTCATTTTCGTAAATGTTTTATATTTGTTTTGTTAGTAATTCGTCTTCAGCTTGGTTGTTTCATTTTTTATTTTATGTTTTCAAGTTCGATTCTTAATTTCATGTGTCAGTTTTGTCAGGATATTAATCTCATGAATATAAATGTAATAGTTAATACTCTTAGATGGTTTATGTGCTGTGTTGTTTTTTTTTCTGTTTGAACTTGTTTTAATCTAACTAATTCACAGTGAAATTAAGATTATGTAACTAGGCTTGTGCCTTCTTTTATTTGTATAATAATAGTTGCATTCATTCCAATAATACGGATCATAGTCATAGCTAGTGTAATAATCATACTTGAATTATAATGTGTAATTTAAATATTATATTAATCATTTCATTATTTGTTTTTGATTTTTTTTTTTTCATCTGTAATGTTTACTTTCAACAAATCTATGAGCACATATAATAATAAAATATATATTTTTATGTATTTGGTTTTTATCTATAAATTTAATAAAGACACAATTATAACACTTAATGCATAAGTTATGATTACAGGGACCTAATACGTTGACAATTAATTGTGAAATGAATTCCGCAGCTGCAGTCAGCTTCCAGATAATTTTCACATCAATTAAAGCATATTTTAGATGGAAAATTAAACACGAAAATGACATATGCTTGTATGTTCTTTAAGGTATGTAAATATAAGCTGATGAATGTATGTAGTAAACTAAAATATATTTACACACAATCAAAGCCTAGAAAGAACAAAAAAAAGGCAAAGTTAGAAAATAAAATGATCGTACTTGGTACCGAAAATATTTTGCAAAACTTATACATACTTAAAAAAAACAATGTGAATAACTGGGATTTAACATGATTATATATGATCTTAACGTCGTTCGTTCTATCATATCTATCAATTCGCTGTTCATTTGTTTTATTTTGGTTTTGTTTGAAAGAACAAGTTGTTGTGTTACTTAATCCAAACTAAGAATAATTACAAAATATTAAATATATACTTCAGCAAACATAAAAACATATGTGATATTTTGTTCATGGTATTCAAACTACATACACATTACATTTATCAAATTCATCGGCATGAATATTTCAAATAACTGAGTAACGAAAGTATACTTAGGCAGCGCTAAATAATGTGCACACTTTTACACACTTATTTATGTATGTCAATACCAGTTGATTCTTTTCTCGTTTAGGATTGCAGCAATGATCTCTGATTATCGAAAGGTTAAATGACTCCAAACGATCAGTTGGCTATGCTTATTTTTATGTATTTTTTTTTTTGCAAATTTCTTTTATTAAAGCTTACAAAAAATGTTGCTCACTTCACTTAATGACCTATATATCTCGTATAACATTTGCCACAAATTTTATGTTTCCCTCAATCCGACTAATTAATTCTTATGACTTTCCTAAGTACAACTAGGTTTTACAATTTAGTATAGGCTTTAAAATTGTTTTCAGGGTTTAACATATAGCAAAAGATTTGACAAGATAGCATATAATTTGGTTTTCTTTAAATATCATATCGAATATCAGCAAAATAATATATCTACTATCATAGATTTAGGAGGGCTTGAGCCTTTTTTGTTTTTTTTTTTTGAAAAAAGTAAGAAAAAAAATGTACTCTGAGTTTTTTCAATATATTCCAATATTTACCACACAATAATTATGATCTAAAAGGCTAACTTATAATACTGGTATAAAATATAACTCTACAATCATTAACTTAATATAAATACATACATTTTTATGTACGAAAAGGCGAAAGTTTTCAGGGAATGCACGTCTGAATTCAGATGTTAGTTCAGTTCATTGAATGCACTGCACCACTAACAACTGATAACCGTAGAAAAAAAATCACATTTTCTCATCAAGAATTACCAGAACCAATTAATCAACAAGCAGAAACAAATAAGGGGAAAAGAATATGCTACACGTTATTATATATATGTCTATATAAAATGTCTACCATTCCCAGGCGAGAGTAAATTTAATTTATTCTCATTCATATCTTCAACGTCCCGCAAAAAGTTGGTAAATTCAATAAATGTTCTTTATTTTCTTTTTGTTTTTGATTAATATGTATGATAACGCACATTTCCAAGCTTTAAAAAATGATTACAAATTTCCTTGAACTTCACATCAATTTGAGTTGTTTTGATTTGAAAAACGGGGGGGGGGGGAGATTGGATGATGTCCATTCTTGAAACTCGTCACACTACAACACTTACTTATGTACGTTATTATTATTAATTATTTCCCTTTTGATTAAGAATATGAATGCATGTATGTATATAACTTATAAATGGTTTCTTTCATTTTGTATAATTTGGACGGGTTGTTATGTCGACTGATGTTGAGTTGTTTTATTTTAAAAAGTATTTATAAAACATGTGGCTCAATAAGTAACGTGTAACACGGGTTCATTTTGTGTATATTTTCTTTTCTATTCTTGTTTAAATAAATATCTTTAAGCTTATTAAGCTGTTTTAGAAAAATGAAAGTGAAACATAATATTGATTGGCTGCTTTCATGACTTCTAAATATCACTGCTGCATAGTATGAAAAATTCATTTGTTTTTTTCTGTATACAATTATTTTTTTTATGTCAAACAATAAACTGTGTTGTGTTTTCGTTAAATTGTTTGGTTGTTTTTTTTTTTCTGCTTTGCTTGAAATATATTTTTAAATATGAGAAATTTGAATCGGAAGTTCGAATACTACTTAAAGTATACTACCCTGTAGTACGAGTTATCATATTTCTCGCGAAAAACAACTTCACTACTATCCTCATGTGTAGTATAAAAAGAAGAAATGAGAAAATTAACAATTAAATTAAACACTATCTTCCTTGCTACCACCCCAAAACCGATCAAAACGATCACGAGCCTTTTCCAACACGTCGGTTGCAGTGGTACGTGCTGTTGCTGATGTGTCAATATCATATGTTGGATCGTCTAGGCAACGAAGTGTTGAACCTGGTACCGGTTTATCATATCGAAGACTAGTTGATGCTGCACCGAATTTTGGTGCAGCAACTATTGGGCTACCTGTTGACTTAGGATCGTTATAATCTGTTCCTTTCCAAGCTGTTTTATGGTAAAATTAAAATATTTCTCTTATTTATTAGCCATTTTAAAATGTCTAACTATTTCTAACCATCCATTTTTGCCTGTTCTGTTAGTTCTGGCGGTGCGGATTGTGGTGCTGGTGGAGGTTTTTCAACTGGTGTCGAAGCTTTAATTTCACTCTGTGGTCGACTATAGTTTTCACCTTGAAAATAAAATTAATAGAAATTATTTGAATATCGTTGAAATGGTTATGCTAATAATGTCTTTGTCAAATATTAATGAAATTTTAAATCATTTTTTCCACCGCCAGGTGTGCTATGAATTTTGTGATGAGAACGCCATGTGGATTACAAATAATCTCCATATCTTCTGAAAGTACAACTAGAACATTGACATGAGTATAGTCAGACGCATATATACAGATCCAAAGATTAAATTGATTAATCCGTTCAGATTTAATTATGGTATTAAGAACAGGACGTTAACTAATGTACTTTTTCCCCACTGAGACAGACTGACATGCAAAAGAGATTGTCCGAGCTTGCGGATTGTGTGAATTTTCTTCGAAAACAAGTTCAAGCCTCAAGTTAGATATGCACTTTAAAAATTCATAGGTATAAATGTAGCGTCATCCATAGGACTTCGATAGCGTGAGTGGGGCTATTTGCTCATAACTTGAATCAATTGAGTTTACACGATCAAATCGATCATTGGCAGCACCTATTTTGGTTAAATGGACCATCCTCGACTGTATAATCAAAGGAGGCAGTACATACATTTGAATATGGCGTTTGAAAAAGATGACTCTCTCTGAATTAAGAAATGAAACGATTCTTGTAAAATCATGTAAAATATATATTCTTACCCTCCTTAACATTTTGAGTAACTGTAAATGTTTTTCCGGTATCTAATGGCACAGTCCAATTCACTGGATCTGGTGATCGCATAATAATTTGCTCTGGCGACTTAACCCTGGTTGGTTCCGGAGGAGACTTAACAATTGGTTCGTCCGGTATCTCTGGCGCCGGCTGAGGACTACAACTGGAAACTGAAATTCCAGTATCTTTCTCACCACCTTCTCCATCATCTAAATAAAGAAACAAAATAAAAATTAAACATTTAAATGCATTGTGTGTAATTTTTAGTTTTTCTTGCGTTTATGGTTCATGTTGAATGATTGAGTACAAGATGCACGCAAATGCATTTACATTTATCATTGCACATAGAGGCAGACATGTAAATGTAAATAAACATAAATGCATGTGTCAAAATGTAATCGTACACTCATGTTCGTATAATTGAGATGGGATGGTGTTTATTTGGTTTTTTTTTTGTTTTTTTTTATATCGAAAATGAAGTTTATAGCGAAATCATTTTGAAATTAGAGAGTGAAAACTAAAATCAACTGAATCAAGTGGGACCACATACATTGACCGTTAACATGCTTAAGCCGTAATACAGTTGCTTCAAGGACTATTACAAAATTGTTCATTCAATTGTTAGGTATTTCATGTATTTATTTATTTATTTTTTGTTCTGTTGTGTTTGAATAGAAATAGAATGCAACATACAAGTGTACATACATATGAGGATCCTTACTGTTGTATTGCATGTAGATTGATGGACGCATACATACATATATAGAGTAGTTCATCAATATTGAGTAGGCATCACACAAACAACTACATCATTCTTTAATTTACAATGTTTGAAAATAAACAAAAACACACGGATTAAGTATAGTTACAAATTACTAAGAAGAGAGATAGTAGTAGGAGCAGGAAACAAACCCCACAGCAACAAAACACAACAAAATGATTACACATTATTATATGTTGACAACAAAATATAAACGCACAAATTGAACATTTAGAATGACATTGAGAACAAAAAAAAAAAAAAAATATTTCTAAAATACACATTGTTGAAGCATCATGTTTCTACCGTTAGTTTAGTTGAATAATTTGTCTATTACTTTATGTGAATTTCATTTGCTTTTGACATTTATTTATTGATTACTCACGTTCTGCCAATGCTAATTTATTGTCCTGATTTGTTCGTATTGAATAATCGATGGTGTCTGGTTTTAATTCACCACGATTGTGTCCCTCTTTAATTGTATTTGAAGTAGAGGAGCTATTGTTGATGTTAGGTGAGGTTGTGGCAGCAATTGTCGTCGACTTGTGCTTCGAGGACTTAATACTACTCGCGTCTTTCTTACGCAATACCGGTTGTGATGATTTATTTGTATCGGTATGTGATATTTGAATATGATGATTACCAGGAACTGAATGAGCTCTACCACTAGGAGGTAAGGAACTACTTTTCGTACGGGATGGGGTTGATGTGGATAGGGTTGCTAAAAAATAATCATAGTTCGCTTTTAATCAGATGTTCATAAAAAATCCATTTTTTTTGTATTAGGAAGACACAAAAAGGAACAAAACACAAAATTTACTAACAAAAAAATGTTCATGTTGGAATATATGAAAATCAAGTTGAATAAAATTCCAAGTATAGAAAAATAAATTGTGCTCTGAATTTTGTATAAGAATGTTTGTATGCACATGTGATGTTTTGATGGAGAAAACGGATGTTTGTATGAAAATACGAATTAGAAAAAGGAATTCCAAATTTTGATGATAAAAAAAAACATAAATTTCAGTCCTTAAAAAAAAACGAAAAATGATACATGAATAAACTGATCTAAACTAAATTTAGCAAATGGAAAGCGGTTGGTGACATTACACGACCATTCAACGGTGTTTCAACGACTGCCACTTGACAATCGAAACATTTTCAAGTTCTACACCATCAATGAAGGAAAACAATTCAATTTTTCGGGAGCCGATTTGTATAAACTTCAAACGAATTGAATTTTGGAAAACATAGATTTAATCTTTTAAAAAGAAAAATAAATTTTGAAACTATGTTACGACCGTTGGGAGTGACTATGAAATGGTTCAGAAACATGATGGATTCAAATAAGACATATAAGCCTCAATCTGCAACATATGAACATATGATTCTCATGGAAGTATGATTGGACACCGGTTGCCAATCTAATATGGGTAAGAGATTAATTTTTTGAATTGCAAATTTGTGGATCGCGCCAGCACTTTGTTGGGCTTGATTTCGGTTAAGTGCTGCACACATAAACCTGACATTTCGTTCGCAAGGCTTATCTTTGGTCGTAAAAGTTACGAGTAGAGGTGCCGCATTTTTAATTAAATTTATATTTTCTGAAATTTCGTTATTTCTGATAATTCAAGTCGCAGGCCGAAGGCTGCGGCGTATGTGTACAGCACCTCGAAATTCTGAACCAATTTAACATGATTTTACACGATAGTGACTACATTTTTTTTAAATCTTGCTGAGAAGTGATTCTTTTTACAAAAATCGCAGTCGCAGATCCCAGGTCATTTTTAAAGCACTTTTAAGATAGATTAACTTAACAATTTCTTTTTCATTTCTTAATTGTATACATTTACAATCAAAACAGAATCAGGAGTAGAATTACCACAAGATGTTATTCGAAATCACAGATTCCAAAGGTTGTCTTCAATTGACAATTTTTCTACATTTTTGGAGGAAAATAAAATCAAATGCAAATGAGTTCAGTTGAATTTAGTAGAACACTTGTATCTATAATAATCGTACGGATGATCCTCTATACCTATATAGGTATCGATTAGATTGATGCCTGACAACAAAGGCATAGCTAAATCAAAAGGGTCATCATGTGTCTCTTAGGACGACTATCGTCGAGTCAATTTCACTAAACGATATGATTGATGATTTCTTTAATGTAACTCCATCACCATCGTCTCAAGTCTCGGTGTAATGTATACATCTCTCCTATAACAATGAAAACAGAACGATAGTAACTGATAGTTTTCAGGTTACGTGAAGAAGACACAATGCTAATCTTCAGTAGCTATGGTCTTTTCATTATTACAAGAATCAAAAATATCGTCCAATCGATAACGTCAGACGATTGTCGTTATCATTTTGAGAAATAAGACAAATAAAATGTATCGCTGTACCTGGTCGAGGACAAAGCAGACAATTTAGCTTAGAAAGACACTGAAATCGATCGGGATGAAATCAACTTGTCAATAGAAGCATTCAGCATTTATGCATGCAAATGCGAGATGTCAGAATTTAGAAATATTTAACTTTGCGGGACATCATTGACCAAAGCTACTTCATTGCATAACTATTGATGAACTCATGTTAAGTGGGAACCGAATCGAAGGACACTAAGGAATTGGGAAATATTTCACAAGTTAGTACGGCCCATGGGACTGCACGGCAATAAAAGTACAACGTGCTCCAAGTCGGGAACGTGAATCGACAAACATTTTGGATGAATGTGATCAATAAACCAGAAACTACAAATTTAAGTTTCACAGTTTCATGTTATTCATGTATGCACATCGTACATATTGCATTCAACACACAAGCCTGTGCAAACATACACACTGTACATGTATGCACCAAAACCTGAGGGAAATTATTGTTTAAAATAGTTTAATAATTGAATATTTTATTATATTTGTTTGAGAATATAAGAATACAAAAGTTACCACTGGACTTACTGAAAGACATTCGTCGTGGACTGTAGATACATTTTTATAAACCTCTTAGAAATTTAAAATTAATCATTTGCAGGCTGTGACTGTTGCATTATTATTATTAAAAAGATTTTTTTTTGCAAATTAAAAATGCGGTACCTACAAAATATTGCCATTGAGCATTGCTTCATAATATTTGCCTTCAAAATAATACTAGCAAAAAAAAGAGTGTAATATGTTCGAAAAAGTATTGTACTTAGTGTTGAAGGAAGCGGTATGGATTAAGTTATACGTTGGGACAAAGTGTTAATAAGTTTGAGAAAAAAAGAAAAATAATATAAACAGTGAACCCCCGGTTATCCAGAACCCCTTGAAGACCAACATGCCTATAATCCAGAACGCTACTCGATTGTACCAGTTATGTAACAATTTCCTAACGTGAATAAGTCTAGTTCATTTTTTTTTAAGTTCTACATCATCAATATTGTTAGTTTTATAATCCACCATATTATGCTCTCCATTGTGTTGTTTCATTTACTAAATTTTACACACATACTCGTAGTATAATGCACAGAATACTTTCATTTGCAATTTGTCCGATTATAGAAACTCTCTTTCAAAAAGTTTCGAACTACAGGCGGTCTGAAGGCAGTACTACACAGTTCGACAAATTTGATAAACCATATCGCCATGCACGCCGACATCTGTCTTTGATCAAGATTCTTCATCTTAAACGTTTTACACGTATACTGTATACAACTATATAAATGAAAATGTGAGGTATATTTTCATAAAACACAAATTGTTCTCTTTTCTGATATAAACTACGATCTACGATTTATCATCCGTCGATTAGTTACAGATTTTCTGCCGCATATATGACAGGAGACGTTAGAAAATCGATTCAGGTGGACACTTCTTTAACGACTTACATTTACTAGTGATGGTGACGAGTAAAATGTTCTTTCTTAAGTAATCGTTAAGGAAGTATACTAGCTAGAGAGCAGCACGTACGTATGATTCGTCTGAAGGCAGTCACACTTAGGCCAAAGTAAGTGCATTGTGATACCACGCGGATTAACTTCACCTAACATCGGAACCAGTTGGTGCTTGTGGCTTGTGCTGACGTTATTCAGGTCAATGAGATGATTGAAATAGTATGCCACTAAGTGTAGGAACCTACTACTAGCCAGAGCGCTGCCCGAGCAGAGTAGGTGATATAGGGTTTCTACTTCCTCTTCAACCATGCAGCTTCTGCAGAAATATTTATATGGAACATCCATCCTGAGAGCATGAGTGTCAATTGCACAGTGACCGGTTATGACTCCTATGAGAGTTTTTAATGAGGGTCTGCTGAGCCTATGTAGGCCGAGTGACCGTTTTCGCTAAACAAAGCGATTTCAAAAAAAAATTATTGACATAATAAATGTCGATTCATCATCTGGCACTAAGCCTTGTGAGTAAGACTTGTGTCTGAGTCACCGGGAAAATGCTTAACCTTAATTGTATTGCGGTATCAAATGTAAGTCATAGTGAACAGCGGATTATATTTGACGCACTATACCCCTAAAAGATTTTTCAAATGGCCGACGCATATAAATAAAAACCTAACAAATAAAAAAGATTGAGATGAAACACAAATTAATTATATCCTGAAGCGAGCGCTGCACGAGGATTGATCATAGAATTTTGAATGTTTCATATCATGACATAAGTAAACACCCACGTAGCTGTATTTAAATAATATAAAAAGTAAATAAAAATAAAACATAAAAATTTGATGAAAACCTAAAAAAGGTTTTTTAACAAAACAATATGTTTTCCCCATTGTGTAATCAAAAAGTTAAGTGTTTTGTTTTAATTACAAAAAAGGAACTAAACTGAGTGTTGATTTATGTACACAAATATATATGGAATAAAATATTGAGTATAATAAAATACCGAGGTAGTTCTGAATTTATGAATGATAATGGGAACTCCTCAATTTAAGTCTGTCTCCACGATTATCGACAGAAGAATTATATATGATTTAAAGATCCGAAAAATAAAAACCTGCCCGATGTTTGAATGATTTCCAGTTTTTTTAAACATGGTTTTATAATCTGTTCATTGAAGAAAACGTTAGAAATTCATGATGTCCGATAAAGTATATTATTACACATCACAGCAAAAACATGTGGGCAATTCTTTTCGACAAATGACAGAGAATTAAATATTAATATTTACTTCATTCAGAGCTTCGATGGTTTAACTGACTTTTTGGGTCATCTTTAATGCAATAAAATTATTTTTCTCTGTACACTTAGTAAACATAACGCAACAACCAAGAACTGGATCAATTTGTGTATGGTTACCATGATTTACATAATTATCTAACTTGCTAAACATCAATTAAAAACACTGTTATCTACCATAGATAACATATTCATTTTTTACAGAGACATCTTTATAACAAAAAAACACTAAACAAATTCGCATGCTTAGTTAAGTTTAGTTTGTTCGCATACTCAGTACATCACAAATACGAGTCTATTTAAAAAAAAAAAATTAAAAACAAAACTTCAAAAAGAGGAACAGGATTCATTGGAATACGATACATATTATTTCCAGTAAAATCAAAAAATCACTTGTAGTTCGGAAGAATCAAAAGAAAATTGTTCTCTAAAGATATGAACTAATAAAACGAAGTAAAAATGTATGATTAAAACAAAAAAAAGGAAAAACAAACATTGTAATTAGGTGTTAATGGTTTGTATACTTACATGGCCTAGTTTTTCTTTCAGTTGCCACTGCTGAAGTTGGAGTTGAAACAGGAGTTTTTTTTCCTGTCGGTTTAGAGGCTGGTGCAGTACTAGAAGACCGAATTTGCCGTTTTGGCGATTCATTTTCAATAACACCTGGACCGACGGATTGAGAACGGGCTAAAACGTTGGAAATATTTTAATTCCCTCTTTTTATTTTGTAGTCTAGTTGTTATTTGTATTTAATTTTGTTTCGTTTTGTCGTACAATGTAACACAAAGACAAATACTTCGTGCGAAAAAGTTATCAAAGAGAACCAGCCAAATGCACAATAAAACGTGTTTGTTGAATTATTCTTCATGATTACGTTTCAACGTTATGCTTGAATCGATGTGATGTACCAAGAGAATTATATTCGTACTTACTATAGTCAATATTCCTTTAACGTAGAGTTTTTCGTATCTTTTCTTTGTATTTTTTTATTTTTATTCTTATTTTGTTTGCAATAAGTTAAAAGCGAATTGCTCGGTAAATGAAAAAAGCCAAAAAAGCATGAGCAGTCTATAAAACTTAACTTGTGAGTATGTGTGTATGTATATTAATAAATATCAGCCAAAATAAGGTAAAATACAAGAAGTTGTCATCGAAGTTTTTCTTGAGTGGTACAACATACAATAAGTCGATTTTTGATCATTCTCAGTCCTAAAAACCTGGTACCTAACATAAGTTTTCACTTGACTTTGCAATTACTTTTTAAATAAATTAAATAAAATAAATTAAATTAATTGAATTTTAAATCTAATTTTTATTCCTATTAATTTCAAGCGATTATTTCAGCTTGCGTTAAAATACCTTCCTCTGAGTGAAATCTGTCGCCTGCATAATTTTGACACCTAAATAACACTTAAATTAAGTTACTCTGCTATTATATTCCACGCTGCCTTGAAAATATAATAACTTCGGTGATACGGCTTGACGTCGCCAGATGGAATGCATGTTAACTTCTCCGTCGTTTCCATTTACTAAAATTTGAGGCGTCAAGGCTTGTTAGTTGACGACCAGTGGCCTCCATTTCTTGCAATTTGTATTTACTATCATTCTTTAACATAGCTATTTTGCAGCTTTACTGAGTTTCGTCGTTTCACCCTCGCCGTTTACGAGTGGATATTTTTGGAAAAGTTTCACTAAATAAAATATATTTTCAAATTGTGTGCAGTGGTGCAAAGTCAACGTGTTATTACTCTTACAAGGTATGGTTCCTTGACAAAATAATTGAAAAATGTCTTTGTAAAGTAGTAAATGCGATGTTATTTAAATAGGTGACAAAGACACCAACGCTGAAATGAAACGAAGAACAACTCTTGCCAATCGCTGCTTCTTTGGCCAACGAAAGCAATTGATAAACAAAGCCCTCTCTTAACCCAAGTATTCCTCTATAAGACCTTAATCGTCCCAGTCCTGCTATATGGCGCAGAGGCATGGACTCTGACACAAGCGAACGAAGTTGCTCTTGGCTGCTTTGAGAGGCAAATTCTTCGGATGATTTTCAGTCCCGTCGGCATAGATGTTGAGTGAAGTAGAAGATATAACAACGAGCTGTTCAGCGACATTGACTTAGCCAGACGGGTGAAGATCCAACGATTGAGATGGCTAGGTCATGTAGAGCGGATGGAAACCAGTGCCCTAACCCGGAAAGGCGTCGAATCCACCTAGAGAGATGGCGCAGTACAGGAAAACCGCGACTCAGGTGGCGCACTCTAGTGGAAAGGGACCTCAACCAACTATGTATGTGAAACTGGAGGCAGCTAGCTAAAGATCTACCTGGCTGGAGACGCTTGTTGGTTGAGGCCCAGGTCCTACCCTGACTGTAGCGTCAGTTTAAGTAAGTAAGTATCACTGTTTCTCGTGTATAGTTTTAAAAAGTACAGTGAATTTTTGGAATAGTTGCACCACATACAGCCCGACTGAAAATATTTATTTATTTATTTATTTATTATATATATGTAGATGATAGTAATACGGGTGGTGCGACAGTCCGAAGTGGACCTGGACCTAGCTTCTATAACAACCATTCGTGGTGTGCGTGCTATTGGTCTATCAGGAATAGATTGGCTTTTGCCAACTCCGACTCTACACAGGATTACTCTTTGACCTTTACCACTGACTCTAAAGTGGTGAGACCGTAAATTATGAATGTGGTGAATTCGGTGTTGGAACTGGTACCCCCGGCGCAGGAGTCGACGTCTCATCCTACAACCCAAGGCGATTGAAAATATATACTCGACTGAAGAAAATTTTACATAAAAACCCAGACCACAATTTCTCACAACTTTACATCCTGCTTTGAAATGGATGACAGTATAATTGGATTCCTAATACCCACGACATTTCCAAATCTACAGTAAATCTAATTATTCACAAGCATGTATAATGATTGTTAATTTGCTTTTGGAAAAGTTATGGACGTAAATGAAGCATTTTATAATATTGCCGGTAAATATACTTATCCTATTATGTGTTAATGGATGCATAGACTGGACTTTAATAAACACAGATGCTTTGTTTGAATCTGCATACGCGGATTTCATCAAAAACTGGAACTGCAACTGTTCAAGTCTTGCACAACACATGTTTCGCATAACATTGCATTCTTTTCACAAATTTTTTGGATTACCTTTGTAATTTGTGAAGAAAAAACGAAGTAACACAATTGTAGTTGGAATCACATTTAAAATTTGTGGTTAGAACTTTCGGTTTAGTAAAATAGGCCATAGACCTACGCGCAACTATAGCGACACATATGCCAAACGGATGTTTTGGAGATCGTTATTAACCCTCTTAACACATCTTAACAAAATAATCAGTGGACATTCCAACAAGAATTCGCTCCTGCTCATAAGGCAAAAACGATACAAAAATCGTTTGGACTACAAAGCTTGTGACTTTGGTACAACGCAACATAGGACGCCCGCGTCTGAGGTGTCGCAACCTAGTGGAGGAGGTCCCCAATCAACTTTGCGTAAAACTCGAGGCAGCTAGACAGAGATCGCGCTAGTTGGGGAGGCTTGTTAATGACCTGCTCAATTCTGAACTGTAGTACAACAAAACACAAATAATTTTCTGTGTTTAACGATGAAAATGTAATCTTTGGAGCTTAATCAGTGAATAATTTTGCGATGAAGGTTGTGCGTAATGCAAGTTATGAGTAGATCCCTAGCATTAGCAGGAGCTGGTCCAACAAAAACTTAATAAAATTGTGTGAAAAGTGACATCTATTTATTTGTATGCCTTTCTTCTAGATCAGTGTAGTGAGGTAAGAGATAGTATAACTATCTTGTGCTGTTGACCTTATAATTTGTGCAAATAATGCTGCAAGGAGGATGGATATTCCCTATTGCCATCATCACTTTGCTAAAGATAATTGTTTTGTCAATTTTACATATTTAGCTATAGCATATAGATATCTATCGATTATTTCTCAAAACTTGTCCTAATATTATATTGAAACGGCTGAGCTGATTCACTCTAGCTAAGTAAGACATTATAAAGCGAACTACTTATTTACATAACACATCAAAACATAAACTATCTAACCACTCTTAGCGCTAGTATAGTAAGCCGATCTAAGATAAAACATTGACTCTCCAAATACACTTCCTAAACTCTTTTTAAACCCTCTTAAACTATTGTTGCTACACTTGCAGACATCCAGATTTGCACTGTAGCTCGTTCTAATATTATTCACAAAACATCAAATGCCTAAGAACTAACACGATTGCTTAACAGAAAACTTAATGACAGTAATCTAGAAGATTTCTGCAATGAGCATGATAAAATTGTTGCTTGAAGATGAAACAAAAAAGATCTATTATTCTGTGAATTTATTTAAAAAATCAAATAAAAATATTTAAAACTAGATAAACTTAGTGATAGGTACCTTGAAGATTTGTTAAGTGAGCATGATCAAATAGCATCAATGTAGAATTTAAAATTAATCAACTTACATTTAAGGGTTTTCTTTGGACTTCCCTTTTGGGGACTTCCTTTTTGTGGGCTTCCATGTCTAGAAGCGGCACTTTTCTTTGGACTTCCTCGTTGTGATTCAGATTCTCTAGATTTTGGAATAGCTGGCATTAACTTCTCACGTGTCGGAGAAGGTAATAAAGCGCCTTCTTCTACATCTGACCCATTGAAAGAGACAACTCAAATTATAATGATGCACAGTCATATTGAGAGGAAAATGTGCAAAAAGATATTCACCTGGACCAGTTGTTCTTTCTAAATGGTGACGAATACTACTGTAACGGGCTGGCAGTGAAGATTCATCTCTATCATCAAGTAAATGTGCCTGTCCAGGAACTTTGGGCTTATTAATTGATTTAAGGGGAATAAATTTCTTTTTATTCTCTTGTTCCTTTTCTTCTTTGGTTATAGGCCTGTAAAGAGTTAATTCATGTTTTTTTTAAAATATCAGGTACGAAATGCTTTTGGATTAAAGTGGGGACTTAATGGGATGTGGGGTTCGTTGACTGAAGTGTAATCCGGTTTTGTCAAGTGAAAGAAGTGTACAAATTTGAAATGTTGCGCAGTGTAGTGTAGATCGCATGCTTTGTATCCTTCGGCCATTCGCTGGGGCTAATCGGGAGAAGGGCACTATATCAAAATGTTTACCTATGAATGGATGAGGCCAACGATAAGGCTGATAATGAACTTCGCTTTGAGACTTGATCCCAAAGTTCCTTTTGTTTTTTGTAGATATTTGGATCAATTTCTATTCCCCATCCACGACACTAAACGCCAAAACGAGAAGAGTTCAAACAGTTTATCGCATTCATCGTACAATGATTTGTAAATGAAAGTCATTATTTAAATGAATTTTTTTTTTTTTTTTTTCGTCAAACCTTGTATTCCCCGGCTTTTTTTCTCAGTTCAACGACTTCTTTATACCATTCGTCTAGGTTTGGCGGCTGAACAGTTCCATTTAGCATCGCATGTTTGTTATCAACGTCATCTCCAACTTCCCGCTTCTGCTCAAATCCAAAATTCTCTTTATTTGTAATAAAATGACTATTTCGATCTTGATCAAATGTTTGTGAAATTGGACGAATTGATTTTTTCTCCACAATAGTAACTTGCCTTCAAAGAATTATATTACAAGAGACATTTAATAGATACAATTTGATGTGAAATGTAAATTTTAAGGAAACAAAAAATAATCAAAATATTATATTAGTCTTATCGAACCCATACTTTTCAGTAGGCTTTCTTTCTTCAACATCGTTAACCAGAGGCTCCAATTCATGTAATGTAGCTGAAATCATACAAATAAGTTTCTGTTGATTGGGTAAGCTTTACTTTTGTCTGCGAAGTTTAAGCAAAAAAATCTAGGACATACATATATATATATTTTATGTTTTACTTTTCTTTTTGTAAACAAATGAAATAAGCGAATGAATAAGAAGAAATTTGATTGTGAACGCTGTTATTGTACGTATGCAGAACGAATTCATTAAGCACAGTTGTGGCATCTTAAAATCGACATTGAAGATGTGTTAATTTAATTTTTTCTTTCAACCATAAGACGCTTCTTACTGTCGATCGCTAAATATTTGTACAGTCTACGATTGGAATTCTTTTGTGCACGGTACGGCATAATTGACTTCGCAATTCATATTGTTCTTTTGTTTGCATTGAAATTGAAACAATTAGCGCCTACTGGTTATGAACGTATTACACGTTAAGATTGCAAATTTAATTCACTAGCCTCGTAGGTTATTTTATGTCTTCCAAAAATATATTAAAAATTGTTCAACAATTAATAGAAAAAAAAAATATAGAAATTTATGGTGAACAAATTTGTGCGGATTTTTGTTATAGGACAGCAGATCAGAGTTTATGAACCCAAATTGACAAGTCTTTTGTTCTAAAATATTATTATCTGATTGTGCTTTAATTCAGATGTCGGAAGAAATAATGTTAGTGGCAGTACAGTCCGATGTGGACACAGATTTATACCGACTCCGAACGGCTAAATTATATTGTCTGTTGCCTCACTATTGTCAGTAACTCGGTAGATATGAAGTCGTGCATCATACAAGTTGTGCGTGTCATGATTTAAGAAGAGTATCGGAGATAATGTAGTAAAGAGATATACAACTTCTACCTCCCTTGCCCCTTGAACATTTTCACAAGCAGGGCCTTTGAATACGAGTGATCTACTCTAAGGCAACTTGGTGCTACTCTAAAGCCTTAAGAAGTGTGCGTGAAAATAAATTAGGCTGCGTGACGAGAGCAAAATCAGAGATAGGCAAGGGGTTGTTTTTAGTAAGGAGTTGAACATCTCGGTGTAGATGATATCTGCCCAGTATTCCCCTACACCCACACCTACTTACTAATCGCGACAAATATTATAATACTAGCCATAATACTAGAATTCTAAAGGCGTGGTAGACATTAATTAAAATTAAAAGAGATACAACTTCTTTCTACATCGGACGCATAATATTCTCGGAAGCTTTTTTAAATGTGGTCATCGATGTACTGACTTCAGAGGTCAATTAGTTTGCGGCTGTTTGAAATTATATATTCCGACATACACATGACGCGACGTGGGCTACGTCTCAGAGTCATTGTGTTAATTGACGTAAACTTTAGCTTATGTCAGAAGGAAATGAAAAACCAGAAGCATTGTTGAATTTGAATTTCATTTGCTTCTGGGATTTTAAGAAAGATTTAAATACTAACTCACAATTTGCGCACGTATAGAACGATTCGTTTCACCCTCACATAAGTAATCAAAAGTGAATGAAAGTAGACGAGGCGACCATTATGGGCATAGTATATCTTTTTTGGGAGTACTCGTTCAATTGCTTAAGCTGACTTAAGGTTGTGGTTGGACCAATCGATAGGCTTTTTCACATGTCATATATTTATCTGGCAGATAGGTATTAGTGAGAGTCAATTTCTTTCGAAGTGTCCTTTGATATCAATTATACAGTAAAAGTCGTACATTTGTTAAGATATGATAATTTTTTCTTAAACTGTGTCGTAAGTGTCTCGTTAAATTAAAGAGACAGCACTGAGTAATTAATCAATGTAATACATCTTTTCTTTTCTATATGGGTCAACACCCTTAGTTTTCATGACACTCTGCATTGTGCGTTTGACTAGTTTTAGTCCAAGTGTAAACTTCAGAACACATCGCGGTTAATATCAGTATATGTACTAATAAGCTACCAAGTTTGTTGAGATTCATTACTCTGTTGGGGGAGTCTTTAAAGGAGACGGTCGATTTACTGGTGTTCAAAATAATGGTTATAATTATGGATCATCAACAAATTACTCAATATCCGGCTCACATCGCAACGTGTAGGCTAATTATTGCGATCAAAACTTCTGCAGGACTTCTGTACACAAATTATGTATGTACATACATTGACACGTGGCTGATTTTATGCCATTTCTACGCCAGGCACAATTTCAAACAAACTTTTATGCATTTTAGAAGTCGAATAAAATGGAATGGTATGGAGGCAAGTGTTCTTCTATTCACGATTTTAAACGATTCTCTACATTAATGTCAACAACACGGTTACTAGCTTGAGCGTGAGAATCATTGGAAATCTCTGAGTATAAGTAGCAATTCGGATGTGCAAGAATATTAGAGAATAGCAAGTGTACATTAAGATCTACTTTGAAGATAAGACCCCAAACGAAGTGCTTTTTTGAATTATTTCTTTCTATACAAAAAAAAACCTAATTGTGCTTTCTTTGCTAGTTCATATTGAAATGTTAATTCGTTTTGCATGAATATGTAAGAAGCAGTTAGTAAATACTTGCAAAGAAAAAAAAATTTAAGAAATACTTTAAAATATTATTTATCTACGGACTAGAAGGACGAGTACATAAAAAACTTATTTAATCAATGTTTCACTGTTCTGTTATTTTTTCGTTATTTTTTTTTTTTTGCTTCAAAAGACTACTCTGTGTTACTAATTATTTTGATCTTGCATCTCGTTTGATTTATGAAGAGAAAACTTATAAAGAAAAATATCTTTACGAAGAGAATTGAAATTTTGAAGTAACTATTTAACACTAAGAAACGCAATTGATGCAAGGATTTAATGAAATATTTTTAACTATATTTTGCAAAGTTATTCATGTCTTTTTTTTTGATTTGATTTAATTTGTTTTGTTTTGTCAGTTCAGTTAATGATAATTAATTTAATTTGTTTAATAGAATTATAATTAATTTCGAATTAAAATTTAATTATGAATTAATAGCGACAACTTATTGTCGCACCTTCTTTTTGATTAGTTGTTCGTTTTTTATGAACCGTTGGCATTGTATTCGTTTGTGATGATTTGATAGCACCCATTGATTGGGACTTTTTTGGAACTTCCACAGCATCGTTTGGCTGCCCTTTAATTGATTTGCGGACATTTGGCCAAACGAATTGCAGACGATATTCAGTACTCAATTTTGAGATTGTCTTTTTGAACAGCCCACTTGACTCACCCGCCTGAAATGACACAAAATAACATACATATTTACATGAATTGATAAATGGATATAGTAAGATACATAGGGGTAAATATTTATATTTTTTTTTCTACATAGGGTGTGTGTGCATGTACAGAAATTTAAAAAAATATATATATATTATTTTACTTGTTATTTATACAATTTATTTATGATGTTAAGCACTATTTAATTTATATATAGATACAAGACAGTTAAAAAATAAGTTGTGTTTTGTCAAAAGTATGCCTCCAAATTGAGCTCGTTTCATTTACATAATTAAACCGAAATGAACAAAATAAAGATGATGCCACAAAGTAGTATTCCGTATACGTACACTATTTTTTGAGGCATTATATTTGATAATAAAAATGGTCGTTATGCAAGTTTTAACACTATGAGGATAGTCATCAAATAGTGGATGGCATCTCACATTACACAATACTCTTGAAATTGCGCCCTCATAGTTCATACGATGGACATTTCTGTTACCCCCGAGCTGAAAAAAAAACAGGAAATTGTCTATGCCTGGTGAAGTTGGATCAAGTTTTGTGTTTTTTTTCAGGACGAACTTGACGTGCAAGAATTTGTGTGTCGGGATAACTCACTTAACATACTCTTGCTCTTGTTTCGACACTGAAACTTCCCCGTTGTAGTGCCTTCACTTCAAGAGGAATATTTTCGGTCTACAGTTTTGTCTCGTTTCTTATTTCTACGATAGGAAACATAATGGATTCAAAATTCAAGTGTTATCTATTTTTATAAATCCTTCCAAAAATGGTTGCATTAAATTTTACACGTTCATTAAAATGCCGTTTGGGTGCTGGCTTACTGCTTACTGCAACTACCATTTTCAATACTTCAGTCAATTAATGTCCTCTCAAGATGCTCACAGCTTGTGTTGCTCTGACTAGGTTTTAGATTAATAATAATATGGGTAGCACTACACTCCAAGGTTGACTAGGAACCACTTGTTCACACACGTGTTGTGTGTGTTATCTTTCTCCCACGAATGGTAGGATCTACAGTTTTATGCCGCCTATAATCGGCAAAATTTGAGAAACTGGGCAGTCTTAGATAGAAAATTGAATTGAAAATTGAACAATCATGCATCTGACGAGAATTCGCCCGATATTTGGCTGCCTCTAGCTACGCGCAATAAGTTGGTTGATATCCTTTTCCAATTATCACAATTTTCGAGTCAAAGACGGTGAAACGCTTGGGGACTTCTGTCCTAGAAATAGGACTAAGCTTAGTTCTTTCATGAAACTCGGAAATTCTTAGCAAATCCTCCAACTAGGTAAGTAACCCATCTTAAAAATCTCTTATAAGGGATAGTCCACACTCATCCTCTGACATGACTTTTATGCCTTTGGAAGAATAAGAGTTGAAATTAATTTGTGGGCCTAGGTGAAGATTGGACAGATGAGGCGAATTCAGACTCTCCCGTCATTCTATCAAGGACACTCATTTATTTTTATAGTTTTTACGGTTACCACAATAATGATAATACTATAATCTGATGATATTGCGTAAATTCCACCGTGACTACTCGTGTTGTGCGTGCGTATTGTTTTTCCAGAAATGTTATGTCGTTGCCAAAAAGCAACGTTTGGGAAATATTACGTAAATGTTATATTACTGACGCGTTTTTAGTGGCTATGAAAATTAAAACAGATGTTCAAGGCCACGACGACCTGTGTACTCATCCCTTAAATTAATTCATTAAAAATAAAATTGTCTGAGATTGAGTTGATTCTCCATTTTTATCTTTTTTTGTTCATGGGTCATCGGTCTGGAAAAGAAATACCTTGCCGGTTAATTAATTCGCTATTTTTTTGGATGCGCATCCTGCATTATCACACACGACATTGCCTTAAGATATTTAAAAACTTGTTTCTTATTTACACTTAAGCCTGCTGCAATGTACTGAAATGAGCTCAATTTGTAACAAAAAGTGTTTACTTATGTACAACTCACAGAATTGAATTGAATGAATTGTATATTCAATTTGTACAATCTCGTGTAATGTAAAAAAAATGAAAACAATTGAATATCTATTGGCAAAACCATTCGTTGTGGTTCTCTAATAGACACTCTATACTTAAAATATTTAAAAAATGTTACTACTCTCGTTTGTATGTGTATATTATGTATGTACAGAATAATATTCAATGGTATCTTTTTATGATGTACATTTGTTGTTAGTCTAACTAACACTCAAGAGTTGAATATTCATATACCTGTACAGTAGAATCCCCAACGCCCGTTCCATCGGTCTCGGACGCAATCGGATAAGCCCTGCCATTAGGTACAGCTGGAGGACCCTCAGATTTACTCCTTCTTGAGGGAGTTCCCCGTTCTTCGGACTGAAATTAAAATGAATACACATTCTCTGCAGATTAATTTATAAAAAAATTTATGTGACAATAATTTCGATTTTTTTTTTTTTTGTTTTGTACTTTTTTTTTTATTTCGGTTTTATAATAAGCCTTCGGACATATACTTTGGCTTCACTATCAAAAAAGTGGTTTCAATTTTGAAAAGAAATATGCTATTTGTGATTTTTTATTTATTTTCCGTTTCAATCATTAAGATTCAATGTGCAGATTCATGCAAGACGTATTCATTTTAATTTTTTTCTTTTTTTTTTTTCATTTTCCGTGTGAGTCTTTGTTTTTCTGGTATGCTCTGCATTGTAATTTCAAGCTTTTGTATCTATTGTGAATATGCTTATGTATGTATGTTCTTTTTCTTTTTTTAAAAAAAAAACTGATAATAATGAGGCAATTCTAATGGGGTCGTACATATGATTCATTTTATAGCACCCCTTTTATAAAGTTAAAATCAATATGAAATGTGATGATTTTTTTGCAAATCTGCATACATGAATAATCACAAAATTAACTAAATATATAAATAACAAATATAATTTTAATATTTTTTTTAATTTATTTTCGTGCGAATAAGTGATGTTTGAGCCTTTTAATACTCGTCGAACATTGCCGATCTATTGGACGTGGTTTAGGTTGTTGCTATTGAAAGTAACAAAACACAAAACCGTTTACTAGATACAAAAAATAATTTTATAGAAAATAATGAGCCTAATTTAATTAGAATAGCTGCTAATGACTAAGACTGCAGTCGCTGAGAGAGTCTTAACATATGCAACGAAAACCGAAAAAATCTGGGATGATTGGACTGATTTTGGACATCCTGGCTCTCATTCAACAAGTTCCTGAGGGTGTTACATGTTCCGATTCAACATGCGAGTGAGTCTCTTGTTAACCGTGAGTGTTCATGTTCACTATTTCAATTGTTGAAAATTTGCATGAATTTCAAAGCTCTGATGATGCCCAGCGTATCATGCACCCACAGGCGTCTGCACTCCTACTCTCACCTCCCCGCGGTAAAAGCGGGGATGTCGATGATAGCTCTAAACGAGAGAGGATAGCAGCGAGGGACCCGATCACCGGATTAAAAACTATCAACGATGTAATCCCTCAAAATGTGAACTCTTGAACTGAAATGCACTGATCACACAATGAAGGAAATTATTTAAATCCAATATTGAATAACTAGTATGGATATTAGACAAATAGCACTGAATCAATGGAGTTTTTTCACGATTATGCAAGATAAATACGGAAAATTATGTCAGAAATTATCGACAGAAGAGTGTGTGTACCGTGCACTAGCAAAGTCGTAAAACTCACCCAATTTTATGATAGAATCCTCGCGTGATTTTATTCATTACGTGTTTTCGAAAATAAAAGAGGTTAATGTATAAACGCG
Organism: Eristalis pertinax; assembly: GCA_907269125.1. Lineage (NCBI taxonomy): Eukaryota > Metazoa > Arthropoda > Insecta > Diptera > Syrphidae > Eristalis > Eristalis pertinax. The sequence goes on along the minus strand of OU026145.1, from coordinate 114,533,143 downwards.
TCAAGCCAATATTGAGAGATGTCTGGAGATGAGGAGAATATTTAGGTTTATTTCATTTTCTGTGGGCTGCTGAGGGGAACTTGGGCTCAGTTTCTACAGCAATTACTCATGCTGTATGTGTACTCCACCGGTGGAGCAGACATACAGTTTTATGCCGAAACTTTTGGGATAAAAATCAATTGCAACCAGATATTCAATTCCACGCTGATATGACCCGTGATTTTGACATATAGTGGACAAAATTTTAAAGTTTATAATGAATTGCCTTTACTAAGAACAGCGCATCTAAACTTTCAGAAACTATTCATGCCAGAATTTGCATGTTAACTATTTTACGACAAGAACAACACGAATTTAATTTGCAAATTAAAATGGCAAACGTTAGTAAAATTACAAAAAAAAAAACGTGTAATCTTCATCAGCACTCACTCAGGGTATACGTGCAAATGCTCTCAAATAAATGAAGTAAGCTTCTATTTCATCCGCACAATGAAGTTGACGAATGTTTCCGTTACATTTTACAATCTTTTCTCGAAGTTAGAGTATGATTTTAGGAATTTACACGAAAAAACTCGAATTCCCTATTGTCATTCGAAAGGGATGAAATAAAAACCAATTGAAAATATGATAAGAGCATGTTAGCGGGTCAAGAAACGTCAAGAAACCGAGCCAGCAGTCCAGAAGAGATGCCACAACGTGAGAATTTTGCGAATTTAGGTGTACGGGGGGGTCTTAAGAATTCTTTTAGTTCCTTTGAAGAAAATTTATGCGTGGACAACGATTTTTATTTTGGGCATCATACAACTATATTTATAAAACTTGCAGAAACTATTTAAAACTACATCTTTTCTCCTCTTTTTCTTCTACTTTAAACCATCAGTTATTAAACTTCGTTCTTCTTTTTGCAGTAATTGTTTAAGGAGAATGTCTAAAACGACTCTCTTCGTTACCATCATGCTTATGAATACAATTTTATCAAACTGACTATCAGCTAACTGCCAACTGCGTGTGGAAAAAAAGTGTACGAACGTACGTCCGTCGTCAACCGCCGGCTACATTGAATCAATCACGTCAAGAAGTAAGTAACTAAATGCAATAGAGGGTATTCAATATTCCTTCGCAAGAAATAAATACGCTGGATAGTTGATCATGTTTGCAGCGAACAATGAGACAAAGAGGGCATCTCGGCAACATCGAAAGAAAGGAAAATATGTATCAGTCAAACTGTAAATTGAGGTAACATAAAAAAAACCGGATATACAAATATGTGCTTGTGCAATCCCATCACACAAAATCGGATACAATTGATGTTACGACATAAAGATACATGTTAATTGATAAAAATAAAAGTTTAAATTTACATCAAAATACAGTAGATATCACAAATTAGTGCAATGAATAACAGAATGATGAATTTTTACACAACTCATTACAAAAAAAAGTGAATAAAACGACTGTAAGATAAACTTATTTAATCTTGCATTGTATACACATTATAAAAATATATTTTAAAACTATTCTATTTAAGTGTTTATTTTTTTTTATTTTTTTATCAAATTTGTGTGAAGTAGAATGAGGAATAAATTTAAAAAAAATGAAACTAAAATTTATTTATCAAACTTACCCTCGCACGGCTCGCAATTACATTATTACGTGAGTCTGATACTTTGTCGGACCCGATTATAAATTCATGCGATTTATATGCTAGCTCAGGGCATTTCTTTCTACGGGGCAAAGGTGGCTCATTTGATGGGCCTAAGGGCAAACAAGAGTCTTCTTTGATTGTTTGTGTTAGTGTTACTCCAATAATTATGATATTTGGGAATTTTAATGCATACCGAATTGATTTGGAACTGGTGCCCTTCGAACAACTTCTGGTCGCGAGTTCCCAGTGAATTCATGCCAACGATAAGTGCTCCTATACTCCGAGTGGAGCTGCTGAAAAATAAACAAAATTTATATTAAGAGTTGTATATTTAAGACATTTTAACATTTATTGTTTAGTTTTTTTTAAAAACATCGAGTACTACAATATATATAATTCAATAATACACGGCTCCTCATAGTCATTAATTTTGTTTCATTATGCATTTATTGAAATATTTTAACTTTGTAATCGACAGTTTTCATGAATATAATTAGTTTGAAAAGAAAAGATTTGAAGTGAATACAAAGTGAAGGTGTCTTTTTAATAGTTTTAGAGTATATTGTTCATATTGTTATTTCGAATTACTTCATGGCGTTTCACCTCCTGGAGCAACTGTATACGAACATGTTAGTTTGGAGTTCGAAGCCACATCAAACGAGCCAATGTACTCGTCATTCTTGTCATCGAATACCATCCGGATGACTGAAACTTTCAGATATCTTGCAGAGCATATCAAGGATCAACAAAAAATCGTTAATTTCGAATACCGGCGAAATTTGTTCTTCTTAATGATTGTATGAGTATGGTCAGTTATAAGCTCAGTGGTTTTGTGTGTCAGTGTGTCCCCTCCAAAGATCAACATATATTTGGACAGAAAGACAAAATCTGTAAGTCGATAGCACAATGGGATTTTCCTGGCCTAAGTGCGACTGCTCTAGACACTCATACGTTTGAAACTAAACAAAGCCCAGAAGTAAAGTTAGAAAGCTTGGAACACCCATATAGGATCTGGGAATTTTAACGAATAAACGAAAAGGAATTTTTTATATTGTGTATATATTCTACGTTCAACATTCAATTCTACTCGGTCGCAATATTTTCACAGTGGAGTTGTTATATAAATCGTCTTAAGCTGTACTGCCAACCGTAAACCAACCGCTCTATTACGAGCAAAGACTCAAAGCCAGTCAGCTTTATTATTACCACACATATAATTACAAGCAATTATCAAACGTTTTGTGAATGGAAGGACGTTGATCTAGTGAAAATATAGTAAATCCGCCCAGTGGCCGGTCACAAGCCTGGTCGGAAATCCAATGCATGGATTTTCAATGCTTATGTCATTAATTTGTAAACCATACGAATTTGAGCAGAGCTGAATTATTTCCGCAAATATACACAAAAAGGGATAAAATAAAAAATAAAAAACATGGAAGAATATTCATTTCCGTTGGCTGACTAAAAAATAAATACTGTGACGGAAAAATGTTTCCGATTGGAATGCTGGTTTCCACGTTACAAGCTTACTTATGTGTCCAATTATTGGATGTACATCTCCTTAGTGTTGCCATTTCAAAGACAAGTCCGCAATGAATACCCTTCAGTTAATATTTCGTAGGATGTAAAATTGCTTTCGGCAATTTGGTTGATTGCTTAGCAATCAATAGCAATTTGTGTCTTTCATCCCTTAAGGTAGTAATCAACAAAAAAGAAAAATCTACAATAGAGCCCATTGTCCGTTTGCCACATTGCCACGATGTTCCAATTACTTTTAATAATTCACCTAACAAAAGTTCTCATTTTCAACTTGCAACGCTAAGAGTCTTTATACTGAATGTGCGTTTAATGAATTGGAAAACGAAGAAATGCCGTAGATAGAAACTCTTATTGTTGTGCACAATGTTAGTTTTGATAAATATAATAGGGAGCACTTTGCAAAAAATATATAATGTTTTTTTCATGTGAATATGATGTCGTCCAGAGAAAACTAGGTTAATGCAATTTGCATGCACTGAAAAGTGCAATCCAATCCAATATAACTGACTCACATTCTGGTTGAATATAAAATATAGCAAATAATACATATTTGTATGTACATAGCAGTCATGAAATGGGAACAAATAATTATACGCATATATTTTTTTACAAATTTCTTGAACAAACCATGCTAATAACTTCATCTATATAAAATATCACTAGTAAAAATGAAAATGTGTCGTTACCCTACTCCCACTACAAGTGTACCCGACTGGTCATAAAAAATCAACTTCCATTTCAGTATTATCATAATGAGTATCTTTTCAACAAATTATCATCCAGATACGGAACTATGATGAATCATAATGGAAACAATTTTTCCCTCAAGTCAACAACAACGAAAAAAATCTCCCACTTTGCACTCCAACCAAGCTAACAACCCTCAGAACTCACTTAACTTGACACCCATTCGTTTCATACTCGAAACCTATTCAGACGTACTGCGACGATTATTATTTATCTTTACTATCAACTTAAGGTGTGACAATCTCTTTGATCTCCTAGGTGATTCAAGAATTCCCTTTTTCAATGGACAAGACCTCATTAAATAAATTATATTGTAAAGATAATTGCACGCAAACTGGTCGAGTTCAAAGGAGTTCATTTTTCTTAAGGCGTATTGTCGAATTCACGATGTGATATAAGCCACACCCCAACAATATGACCGTTTCTTTACACTTTAAGGACCCCGCCTGGTTGGAAAACATCCAACACTTGACAAGACAACACCTAAAAGCCAAACATTTTGGTATTGCAGTATTGCAGCTTACTGCAGCGTTGAGTAATAAACTGCAGTACACCCAACTACATCCGGATCATTTAAGGTCACCTTATAGATTTCATCGAATTGCTAAGAGTTCTCTTCAATCCTTACTACGTTGTCTAAAGTAAGAAAAAAATGTGTAGCCACATAATATTCTGCCGGTCAATGAGAATAAAGCGGATAATCGACAAAAGCTGTCCTGCAAAGATGGCTGGTAAATATGTTTTATGGTTTGTGTATGCTTACTTTTATGTACCTACAAGTGAACATACACACATCCATCAGGAAACCTCCGTCAGTTAGTTCTCTATCCGAAATGGGAATACGATACTAAAGCCATATGTGACAAAAATATCCTAACGATAACCCCTTTAACTTATATTTCGTCGTCCTTTTTTGAATTCATTCGACACATCATCTCCACGTCATATTTCATGAATTTTTTATTCAATATGAAATTACCGTCTGTAGTGTTAAGGCCACATGCATTTAATCAGTGCATGTGCAATATTCTTAAGGTAATTGCTGCAGTACACGCATGTTGAACGAAATTGGGTCTCTGTGACCAGTTGTAAGGGTACGCCAACAACAATGTTGCAAAAAAAGATGTGAAGACATGGGACAACAATTTTCAAATGAAGATTCTAATATCGATTCTTAATATGCCCGACGTACATATGTAATTGGAACATACATAAAAAATACATATGCAGTCATATTGATTTTCGCAAATGCTGCACTGTTGGAGAATTTCAAAAATTCAATTCAATTTTTTTTTACAGTTCTATTTAATTTTCGCTGTTTATGAACGAGAGCAGAATAAATATGGTTAGAAAATTAGCATATAGTACATATGAGTCCACAATAGACAACGAATAACTTTTAATTTTCTGGAAAAAAATAAGTGGAACCATAGTCATAAAATTATCCTGTCAGTCGCTAAATAACAACACAATCTATAAGTGTAATGCCGGGTATAAAAGAAAATAAGGGTGAACCCATATGATATCGATTTTTTACACTTTCCTCAAAAGAGTATCAAGAACTGGGAAGGACGACGAAAACGAAGATGAAAAAAGACTGAAAACGAAAAAGAAAAAAGTCTAAACTAAGTGTGAGAACATACTGCCGCAGTATGAAATCACATGAAGTAGTAAGTATATAAAGGAAAAGGACTTTTTTTCCACAAATATTTAAATTTTAACCAAAAAAATTTAACACAAAATGAAGAAAAAAACTCACCTTGTCTACAGGCATTGATGGACACGCTCTACACAAATTCCAAAATGATCCAATCATAAGGAAGTTATTTGATTTTGTTTCTTTTACCACTTGAAATATCAATTAAACCAATAAAATGATCCGTTTTTTAATTAAATTTGTTTTTTTTTTACAAAAAAAAACGTTGGTTTTTTTTTTTATTATTATAAGCTGTCTATATTTTTTTTATCAAATGAATGGTATTTTTTTATTTTTTGAAAAGGTGTTAACTATTCGCTGAGGACTTATAAAATGAGGTTTATGCCGAGAAGCATAGATGGATAGATAAATTGAATTGGGGGAAAAGAATTTAAACAATTTTAAAACAAAAATTGAAGATACTTTTCATTGCAGTACATTAAATTGGGGCTTGAAGATGTTGCTTTTTTCCCCTTGTAGATGAAACCACTTATATGATCTAACGATTTTCTTTTTTGGTATTCTTCGATTTTGCCCCTGGTTTTATAAAAAAAATTTTTGTTGCGTATTTATTCTTGAAATTGGATACATTTTAGTTTGTGAGACCCTTGAAGCACTTTGAACATGAAAATTTAAATTATTTATTGAGACAAAAAAATTAAGTTTGTTTAAATATTGCTCAGCACTGCGGTTCGAGCTGTTCGCACACGGAAACTTTTTACTGTGATGACGACAAATGCGACAAGACTGACCACTGTTATGAGGGGAAATCAATATGTAGATCTCCGTAAGTGAAATGGAAATAACTTCCCTTACAGGTCGTGCTGGTATGACACTTCTTATTCGAACTCTTCCTTGTTGGACTGGAAGTGTGCAAAGTGGTAGGCATTGGAAGAAACTGCGAGACTCGAATGAAATGCTGAAGCAAAATGACAAACTCACTGACACATTATCCTACTCAATTTTGTTTTGCTTCGTGCTGAGCATATGTTGGTATCGGTTGGATGGAAACTTGTATTTTTATGGCATCTGGAACGTGGTTGGTTGCAATGCGGTAGTCTGCTGAGAATCTTGATGTACGATTGGTTTAAGGCAAAATGTACTAAACCGTTCCAGATGTGGAATGCCTAAAATCTTATCTTTCGACATTCGAAATACTTTATTATTCCAAAGTGTACAACTATGTTGGTTTATTTATTGAACGTTTTTGGTGTACTATTGCAAAACAATATTTTCGCAATACATGCATACATTGAAAGGAGTAGATGTGCAAGGTCGTTGGCTAATTTGCCCGCAACTTCATTCATTTTGTGTGTGCTATCTGCTGTTCTCATACAATTGAGTCTGAGGGTTGGTGTCAATAAACTCCACTGCCGCGCTAATAATTCAGGCCGGCGACCTCGTAAGGGTTAGCCTTATAATAAGGGCAGCATCCTTGCTTCCATTCCCTTATTTTTTAAGCCGATTAACTTTTTTTGTAGAGTAATGATGATTAGGACTGGGAGACATAGTCGAAGGCATAATCGTCTTTTTAGTAATCAGGTTTCTCTAGGCTTTTAAATCGTTTCCACGTTGCGTTCTTGTACTGCATGCTAAGTAATGCTACAAATGTCTAATTAGATATCCAGCGTGAATTAGAATAGATCCTCAGCGAAATGGAGTTTTAAAAATGTCTTCAAAGTTAAACTCGAATTTTTCCAATTATTGAAGCAGACAATATCTGGTTATCGCCAGGCAAGGATTAATTTGAATTTGTTTGGTTAATTAAAGAAGCAGATGTTCCACATTTTTGACTAAACTTGTTCCCTTTAATTCCTTTCTCATAAGCAATTTTTGGCTGACTCTCTAACTTTCTAAAAGTTTGAAGAACGTTCGAGTCATCCAGCAAGATATGTATTTCAGACATTATTCAAGTGATACCCTTCAGATTTAACTAGAAGTTAGTGTGCTGTCAAATATGGGTCGATACACACTAGCACAACTTCTTTTCGAACAACCACATGAATTGTACCGCATCCGTATTGTACCGCATCGTGGCCGTTTTTGTAAATTGTAAATATCATGACCTTGCTTAATTAGGTTTAATCAATTGTTGTCAAGTATAATTTAAGTCAGTTCACTATCAATACCGATATTCAGCTGCAATTATTCATACCCTGATGCAATTCTCCTCAGCGCCAATAAAGCCATAGCCAGATAAAGAATTTAGCAGCATTTTATTACTTCTGGCAAGCAAACAATCTCTGCAATAGGACAACACAGAATCATACTTCTGGCTGCATTCAATGGCGATATAGTAATGTATTGTGTATACAGTATACACAAGGAAGTAACTACTGATTTACGAAATATACTGCTAACGAATGTCAAGAAAGAAACTTTAAAGGAAATAAAAAGTAAAAAGAAGTAATGAAACGCTAGTGCTAAGCGGTGGAGATTTTTGCATTGTAATTCCCTTTGATGTCTTCAGTTCCACCCATTCAAAAGTCAATCCCCTTTTTCTCGTTAGAAAAATGTATTCCCCGGCTTTAAGCAGTATTTGCCCAGAAATTTGAAATGAACAACCCTTTTTGTTCGTGCTCTCACTCCGTCAACCAATCATGAGCATGCGCCGCCATATTGTGCGTGATCGTCTGTATTTGAAGGTAAGGCAGTTCGATACGTGTTCCGTTGCAATAAAAAAAAATATTGTGAACAAAAAAAAGTATTTTTTACAATTGGAGATTACAACTATGCTCAATATTAAGGGTTAGGGTGTTGGCTCAACAATAAGGGGCCAACCGATGTACTTTGTTCAATTCAACATTTTGTATTATAATATCGATTTAGTGTTTATTTTGCATATCCTGCAATGTCCAGTGCTTACATCGGATTGTTCAAATCCGTTTGTCCATGTCCTCTTGGAAGTTACGTTGCAATCTAAAGACGTACTGAGAGTTTTTGGCTATTAAAAGAAGTAAAAGTCCTTTATTTTTGAAGTGTAGGTGATTATTATTTTTGAAAGTAATTGTAGATTTTTCTCCTTTTAAACAAAATCATATCCATATATAAAAATGACTATCGTACGAAAATGGTAAGGAAAATGAAACATAAACCAACAGGTATATAGTTTTGGTAGCTTAATAAGCTTTTAGCTTTTAGATAATAGATAAGTGAATCGGCCGAGGAAATATTCCAGACTGAACAGTTCATTGTAGTTTAAGCTGAGAGGATCGCTCGAGGAATTATCCGTCCACTTAAAGACAGAATTATGGTTCCCTCCTTGTGTTCTTGCATTCAGCTTTTATAAGTGTATTATATTTTATAAGTATAAGCTTATGGTGATGACGTGAAAATGAATGTGAGGTGTGAGATAATGTCACTTAGCTCAGGATAACTCCAATATCTAATTAACGTGGACTAAGGACACGTGGTTATGTAGACAAATTAAAGATTGCAATTTTTATTTAGCCAACCATAGCATTTCAGTATGTAATTTTGGTTTTCTTATAATTGATTTCAGATCCCGAGATGGCGCCGATGTGAAATGTCATCTAGGACATGGGTAGAGAACAACAGTCCGCTTTTGCGCCCTCGTAAATTCCTATGACCTGTGACATTGGTGAATAAAATGTTATTCCAAGAAACACTTAAAGAAGATATATATTTAATTTTGAAGTGAAATGAGAAATGTTCCATGATCTCCCGAAATGTCTTACTGAATTTGGTTTATACTTTGCTTAGATAAAGCGGCGTTCACACTCAAAAATTTGTCGATACGATTTCTTACGATACTTGACGACAAATTGGAAAAAAGTACTTCGAATATCATACTAAAAAGTGATGTTTTAAAAGCTATAGGAAAGTTTTTCAAAAAGACACATGAAATTCAGGAAAATGCTTGAAATCTTTATTTGAATCGATAGTACGGTCCATATAATTTAATGTTTGAAGATTATTTCATGCAAATGTTGACCTTGACTGCGTCTCAAATGGTCCATCCGCTTAGTCCAATTTTGGCATACTCTTTCCAACATTTCGGCCGGTATCTCACGAATAAATGCTTCAATGTTGTCTTCCAATGCGTCAATTGAAGCGGGCTTGTCTGTATAGACTTGAGTTTTAACATAGCCCCGCAAAAAAATAGTCTAAAGGCGTTAAATCGCACGACCTAGGCGGCCAATTGACCGGTCCCGAATGTGAAATAAACTGTTCACCGAACTCGCCCGTCAATAAGTCCATTGTTGCGCGTGCTGTGTGGCATGTGGCACCATCTTGTTGAAACCACATGTCAAGCAAGTCAAGCTCTTGCATTTTGGGCAAAAAAAAGTTGGATATCATCTCACGGTAGCGCTCACCATTCACAGTTACTTTACGATTCGCATCATCTTTGAAGAAGTACGGTCCAATGATGCCACCAGCCCATAAACCGCACCAAACAGTGACTTTTTCTGAATGCATTGGTAGCTCTTGCAATGCTTCTGGCTGATATTCACTCCAAAATCGACAATTCTGTTTTATTACGTACCCATTGTGCCAAAAATGAGCTGACCATAAAATGGAAGAAGCGCGCGATGAACTTTCTTAACAGAGCACGCATTTTGATAATAAAATTCAATAATTTGCAAGCGTTGTTCGTTTGTAAAACGATTCATGGTTAAATTATAGACCAAACTGAAGATGTTCGACAGTGAAACAAAACACGAAACGTGCGTCAGCTGTTTAAACCAGTGTTGCCAAAAAGATAATAGCTAAAAAATCACCCTTTACAAGCTTGCCAACTTGTAGTAACGAGTGTTCATATTGATGATTTGGCCCATCAAGCACGATTGTCAAGCAAATCATATAGACAATTTTTAGAAGATTCATGACTTGCAATGGTCGAGTTCAATTGATCACGAGTCAGTGAATGAAAATGTTGCTGCTCTTTTGAATGACTTGAATTTGACGATGCACTGCCGAATGCGTTATGCTGTTGAAAGTGAAGTGATTTGAAATGTGTTGGCTTCGGATAAGGTAGGTTTGAATTACTTTTTTTTAATATGTCCCATCTACTTATTCCAAACGAACCGCAATAAAATCGTATCCTTCTAACGTCTGGTCCTATTCACGGCACTTTCGTGATGCAGGTAGCCATCCATTTTTATTTGTTGCTGGTGACATGCAATGTTTACTGGATTAAGTCGGCACTCTCTAGAGTCTAGATGGCAAATTTCGCAGGTCACTGAAAGATTCTATTGAATTCGCAGAAGAAAACTGAGAATAGTAAAGTTTGATCTTAAAGATTTTGTTCTTGAAGTAATTGAAGGAATAATTAATTACCGATAATTGCGGAAAAATTACTTGTTCGCAGAATTCGCCTTACCAGTTTACCTTTCATGTGAATGTTCCGAGCGATATGCTCCGAGCGATATGCGAAAATCGCATTTTATTCATTTAATAATGTCTGTGATGGCAGGTAGCTGTAATTTCTACACGTAGTAAATCACTGACATTTAAATATTTCAAGAGTAACTAACTTACGGAACTTATGGGTACTATATGTACTTATCGGTAGTTTGGAAAATGTTGAGAAAGACATAGCATTCACTTTCATTCTGATATTCAAACGAATGTTAAGGAAATAAAAAGCCCTTTCTTTAGATGAAACGAATGAAGGTTATCAGTTGTTTCTTAAGATCCCATTCACAGATGAGACGTGCATGGTGCATATTATAGAATTCGTTCATTGTTGTATTTCCTTCACTTAAAACATAAAACACAGGTAGCTATGCATTTTAATTAAACATTGAAGGCAGCGTACGCACGAATTTCTTGATTGCGAATTTCTTTGTTGAATTCATGTTGACAAGTCACAGAGCCTTCAATTCAATTCGGACAAAAAATAGTTACTTAACAAATGTGTACTCGTAGGTTTTGCGCATAAAACTCGTTTTAGGAACTTTTGAGTACTGACACATAATAATATATGTAAATAAATAATAACATATTTACGTAAATGCAATTTTTGAACGTCACGGAACCGTAGATATTAATTACATAATTATATTTATAACAAATCAAATGGATTACATTCCAAATATTTGTGGGGGGTTAGTTAGTTAAGATTCTTATTTCATAATATAAGTTGAGTTAAAATTGCATACAGATTTCAATTCTATTTTGGTTTTGGTCATCATTGACCGTCTACTAGATTGACATTGATGGTCCCTTACGTAAATAATATTTGATAATACAAAACAAGCTTTTGTGTAAAGTACATCACACAGTTTTCACACCATACGATTTATTTACTCAAGCGCTTTCACAGAGTAATCCACCCATAGTTTCCAATTAAGATGCTTTGTATTTTTTCCATATCCAGCCTAGATGTTCGATAATATTTGAGATGGACATTGAAACACGTCTTCTCTCTCACTGTGGTCACATATGTTACAAAGAACTTGGTTGTGAGGTGGCACAAAGTTTACTGCAATCAGCACATCACTAATTTTAAGTGCCGTTTCATCTTTAAGATCGCACCTCAGTTGTGAGTAATATATTCTATGTATGTTGGGAACTCCGAACATCGCACACATACTTTTTTAGGGCAGGGTGGCGGCTAGTTGGGCCACATTCTACTTGAAGTCTCATAAATATTAACCTATTCATAATACAACTTTAAGGCTAGGATCAATGGAAACTTTAAGGCTAGGATCAATGGAAAGAAAGAACATCTGGGTTCTTTATGAAGTTCTGAAAAATTGAAAATATGTAATCGCAGAAGGATTAAGGGGGTCCAAGTGGCCCATAACGTGGTTGGGCCAGCGCGTGGTGTAAGTTGGACCAAGGGCTAAAAAGTGGAAAAATGAGCTTCATTAAGGGCAATAAGGCAGAATTTATAACAGAATTTTATTCAAAACATAACAATTTACAGAAGCAAGAAATAATAAATTAGGAATTGTAGTCGCTATCACTTCGTATGGGGCCAACAACTCAACTCGTCAGGTTGAGCAGTAAGAGGATGGAGAATTATTGCTGCTCCATCAAGGTCAATAACGACCTTCAATGTCAAAAAAACTATTTAGACAAGGCGACGGGCTGTCATCTGACTCCTCCAACATAATTCTTGAGAAGGTCCTGCAAAAGTCACTTGCAAACACAATAGCCACAATCTTCCAAAAGTCTGTACAATTGCTAGCGGATGACATTGGCATGATATATCGAACACAGCGAGCCGTCTGTAAAGCATTTGCTGGCATTAAATCGGAGGCGGTCTAAATGTATTTAGCGGGGAATGAGGGCCATTGGCTGTTTTCAAGGAAGGGCGCACACCATCAGCCGATGACGAGCACAAGTGGAGTAGGACCTTAATCAACTTGGCGTGTGGAATTGGAGGCAGCAGGCTAAGCTGAAGCTACTAGCTGAAGAGGCTTGTTAATTGGGGCCCTCGACAATCCGGAAAAAAAATAATGCATATCTAAATCTAAACCCACAGATAACATAGTTCAATTTTTTATTGCAACGAGTGACATTTGATTTCGCTTCTCCTTAAGTTTTACCTAGCGGTGATACATTATATATTTAATATACTTGCAAATCTTAAAATGTGCAAGCATTCTGATTCGCCAAACATATTTATTTTGTCCTTATGCAGTGGTGATGCCACTGTGTACGTGCACATAATTTAATCAACATAACGGCAGCTCCCTAACATATGCACAATATTCTCTCACAATCACACTACCCTATCGACACTATCATACAGTTTGAAGAACATAGCTGGAAATATGGAAGAAGAAGACAAAATTAACAATATTACTTCGAATTGTCAGTTTTCTCTCAATTATTTCACACACACAATCGAAGTCAAAAATAAAAGAAATAAAATTGAGGCCTGCTGGCTGCGAAGAATTGATCGGCTTGTCAAAATTGCTGCGGACGGGGTAGTTTATTCACGGATCCGAAGTAATAATATGTAGACGATAGCGATAAGAGGACGAGTTGTGTTCATATAAATAAAATATTGCTAGTGTATATGAAATAAATATATGTACATCATATAAAAAGGAAAGCAGAAAATTATCCTTCTCATTGTTTTTAATTAATTCGAATCGCATCTTTGTTTTATAAATCGTACGGTGTGAAGTGGTTATATTTTGTTGATTCGTGTGATTTTATTTTTCGGCCTAATCTAAAGTGTTGACTCCAAGTTTGAATAAAAATAAAATATATATTTTATCCGGGCACGAATTGTACTCCCGTTGTTGGTCTATTTATACTGTAAAGAATTCATTTATTACATTCGAATCATGAAGACTGTATTGCAATGAAATTGGTAAGTCTTTTTCCATAATTTTCCTCTTCTGATTTTGTGGGACAGGTAAAAGCATAAAGGAATTGGTTTTACCATTTATGTGCATTCAAGCGTGCAACACGGCTTAGAAAGCCACTAAAGGTTTGGCCAAAGAATAAAGCCATCAGCAAATCATATAAATTTACTTCTGCGAAAAGAAGACTCTTAAAGAAATGGCCAAAAGCGTAGACGCATTGATTGATCTGGTTACATTTTTTTTCCAGTCTCTTGTGCTCTTCATTATATGTTGTACGTACATAAACAAAACCTTCCTCTGGCTTCTCTTGAATTCATTATCAAGGCTGGTAAAATCGATATGTGTGTATGCAACTACAACACATTCCGTACCCGAGAGCAGACCAATTGAATGAAATCTTTGCGAAGGCGAAAATTTATATAATTTTAAATAAACATAACATCAAATGAAGAGCATTCGTACGTACATTCTGATGACGTACATGGATACATATGTGTTTTCATGTAAAAAAAGGTCAAACCAACAGGTATCATTAATTCATATGTACGAGGAACATTATTAATTATTATTTGTTCATGTTTTCGTTACACTAATGTGCATCCCTTGGATGTGTTTGCATTTTCAGTTGCATATAGTATATACTAACCATATTTTCGTGTGTATGATATGATTTACTAAAGCGAACGGTAATTTATTTTAAGTTGGGGTGTCGCCAACGATTGTTTGGATTGATGCGAAGGGGGAATATTAATAAGCACTTTCATTTCTGAACCAGACATGTGCGTGTAGATATGTATGTCTCTAATGCTGTACCTGCCCTTATTAAATAAAGAAAGTGAACTAAACAAAAAATTATACAAAAACAAAAGAATGGTGAAGAATGTCGGTCTGAATTTCTAATTTCAAACTTCAACAAAGCGATCTCCGTATCGGAGAAGGGTTTTGACTTGGTTTCGCTCTCACAGAGTGTTTAATGTTTCGCGTTTCATGTGAAAAATGTTTGTATTGTTTATATATTTTCAAATAAACATTGCGTTTGACTTGCGTCAGATTTCCCATGAAATGAAATAGAGTCAGTCCATGAAGAAAAAAACGACGCAAGTCAAAATCCATCCCTATATAATAACCCAAAGTAAACATAAGGTCAGCAGAGCGAAAGTACAAAACCTATACCTTTGGGAAATACCCAACTACATATTTTATTGAGCATACTGCAGTTCGTTGCACACATGCACATTTAATTGTCCATGGATATTCCCTTCTCCAGTTCATCCACCAGACGGACTATTTTTATACAATATTGAACAACTACCTGCTTCTTCAAGATGTTAAATGATCCCTTTTCCCAAGAGGAATGTACGCTACCAACGTATCGTATGTCCAGTGCATGCATTCGATTCATTTCCAAGTGAAGGAATGCACAGATGATGGATCTACCTTGCCGACATGCATTGCAAGCAGGAATATTCTGTTTTTTTTTTTTTTTGTATAAGATCTTAGCTGGTTGCATGGAAAATTTCACAAATATCTCGTTCATCAATGTCGGTGTTTGGAGAAAATAATTGGTGCATTGCGTTTTTGTAAACAAATAAATTGCATTTTGATTTCGTAATGCTGAATGTTGATTTATCGACATGTGGCGGTGTTATTGTTACGAACGTAGGTATGTACCTATTTAAAATGTTCCCAAGGGGATTTGTGTAAACAAAAAACGTCTGTAATATTCAGTACCTCTCCGTGTGAGCGTTGGAAGAGATCAATTAGATACAATATATAATTCTCCGTCGAATTCAACAATATGTAATCATTTTTAATTAATGAATGCTATCTGTGTCGCCAGGCAGTGAAAGAGCGTATAAGTTGGATAAGCGCTGAAATCTATTCTATAAAGACATTCAAGCACGAGACGTAGGGCACCGTAGCGCAGATACTAAGTATATGCGACGTCTCTACATTGAGTGTCAAGGTTCAATTCACGACACAAGCAACATTCAACCTACCTAGTAAGAGCTTCACAAACTTAGCCGTTTGGGGGCGGCATAAAACAGTTGGTCCCACCCACCATAGCCGGATCCACCCGGACTCATATATTTATTATTAATCTGAGAAAACCATTTTCGGTCTCATTGTAGCCGTTAGAAACTCGGTGATGGAGAAAGCCTGGGAGTGGCTGGGGTGGTTAAAAACAGTAGCCCTGTCTTTAAATGTTATATGAAAGCAAAGAAGGAAGAGGTGAGTTGAGCACACATAAAGGGTGTTTTTTTTTTAGAGGCGAGAGAGGAGACCCGGAAATGATTTTAAAATCTCTGTAATGAATTTTATTTAACAGATAATTTTATAACACACTTTTTTGAATGTTATTTCGGGTATGTGACCGCCTGGCTTAATCTGTAAGTCCAAATCTTAGGTAGTCTTCACAATATATCAGGCATCAGGCAATACTGACATCCAAGTTCAAGCGTTGCACGAAAAATTGGTAATCATGCCTCAGTGCCGCTCACCATCCTGCTGTAACGTTTTGACCATCATCATTCTTGTGATGTGATTTTTATGATTCCAATGGCCCATAAAGACAACCAAACGGCGTCTGGATGCAATGGTGCATTTACAATGCCTTTTAGTTTGTTTTTTGTTTAACCATGCTTTTAAAAGAAATTTGAACATTTTGTAACCCTTGCTCCAACGTGAGTCTATTTATGATGAATTGCCAAGCCAAACTAAAATCAAACCAACGCAGAAATGTCAAATCAGCTGTCACAAAAGACAAATGAAAACAAAATGTAAAGTACCCTTTAGTAACATTTATCCACTAATATTGGAAATATCCAAATCCGGTGAGAACCAGCCACGTCTTCTCATTTGACCCCGTTGACATTTTGTCTCACAAGACGGCATCAGTTAGATTTACTCTATATACATTTACCTACACGGCGGATCATTTCTAATATTCACGACTCCACCTCTCACTCAGAAAGTTGGCATAAAACTGTAGGGAAACTACTAAACGGGGAAGACAACAATGACACACACAAATAGAATGGATGCTTTAGAAGCTTAGAACAGATCTACCACCTATATCATTATTAATAAACCTACCACGAGGTTAGATGCTCTCTTTATTATCAACGATTTTGTCATTAGGGGTCAAGGTACTATGTCTAATCAAGCTCATATTGATGTTGGAAAATGTAGGCTGATTTTCGAGGAATTTGAAACCACATTTCGTAGCCGCTCTTGGATTTGCATGCATTTAGCTTATTTAGAAGCACGTCTCAGATCTTAGACTTAAAGTCAATATGTCAGCAGAACTCTATTTGTCAATCTTTTTCTGTGAAAGCGCTGAAAGTTCAAAATCAAAATAACATCGTTAACCACAAAAATAAGGGATGAACCCATGGTGATCTATAAGAAATGAGACAAATTGAAATGAGTGCATAGACATAGCAACATTGAATTCAATGGTTGAATTTAATTGGTCCAATGATAAGAATTTGCGCCGAGTATGTTCTTATCGACTGCTTGGTACCTTAAATACCACACGAATGATTACTGAAATTAATCTAAATGAACGCTGGGTTTTCTCAATCGCGACACATTGATATGGAGCGCTGGGTCAAAGTTGTCAAGTACAAGCTATTTTGCATTTCTGAAGCCATTCCATATTTGGCACATTCATTCCCATCGATAGTAATGTTGGGAAAAATCACAGTAATAATGCATTACTAATATCGAGAATAAGAAAATGCGTCTTGACCCTTTACCATCATGCTCGAATCGTAGCAATTTGCTTCAGGTTTTTCCACTCTTTTCTCCAAATGCGTCAACATTTTCTTTGGACAGCCAGATCTCTTTTTTTTCGCCTTGTGTTAAGGGGTTACATTGCGTTGCATTGTCAGCTATGAAGCTGTCCCCTTTCGTGATGTCAGTCTAATACATTGACTTTTTCGTCGTTATATTGTATTCAATAGTCAATTAGTTCTTGACTTCCCTTCTTATAGTAAATGTAGGTGTTCGTTAGTGATACGATTCGGTCTGAGAAACCACAGAAAGACGGCAAGATGCAAGCTCTCGTGCAGGCTATACAAGCTCTCGTAAGTTCAGAATTGTGTATATGTTCATCCAACAAGAACATCTAAAATTCTTGCGAAAATTTGGCCTGTTTTTTTTTTTGCTGCGGATGATTTATTATGACTTTTATTTTTGATCACACGCTGACCTCATGGTGTCATGTTTTTCTTATCCAGCATTGCTTGACAATTAATCATGGAAAGACTCACACCTCAACAACGGCTCCGTAGGTTATTAGCTTTAACATCCGTAAATTCAAGTCTCGTTGTACGTTATTGAGAACAGACCACATCCCGATAAGGTAGCTACGATCCAGGATCCAATTTGCACATAACATTAACAGTTTGTAAACTACTTAGACTAGACTAGACAGAATATAAATATTCTATTGATCATAAACACGTAAACAAATAGGAATGGTAAACAAAAACAAGGTGAGGTCTGACAATTTCACAAGGACACGTGCATAGACGCTATGTTGTTTCGGTGAATGTATAGCGACATGTGGCAACACGTAAATCGTGCAACATTTACACGAAATTATATTCAAAATGCAAATGTTAGACTCTGTACTATAATAAAGATTCCGCCATCCGAATGAGTTATATTTAAAATGAAAACAAAATCATGTCTTAATGAATCACCGATTACAGATCATGCCAAATGCCGTAAAAAACCGCCAAATGTTTCCCTCGAATCCACCAATATATTGTAATTTGCTATTTAATTTACATTTTCGCCCGCCATTCGCTGATAATATGTCTGACGTTTTTTTATTGCACTTAACATTGGCGGATCAATGACATATTCATCTTTAATAAGGCTGCAAAGAACAGAGTCGAATGGTTTTAAATCGCTTGATCTATGTAGCCATGTTAGGTCTGTATTTCGAGAAATTTCTCGTTTAGGGTATTCATCACGCAATAGATTCAGTGTTTTCCCAGATGTACGGCGCGTGGCATCATCGTTCTGAATATGGAATGTCGATTCCTTCGTTACGTTCCACTTTACAAAACAAAAAAAGATATTATCGTTCGAGAACGCATTAAACCGGTTCCGTATGTATAATTAAAAGAAATATGATTCAATAACCTCATCAAATTGTCACTCGGTGTGGATAGTCCTTTATGAGACTGTTGAGAACGGAAAAGTTTTAAAAATAATCATAATCATCGTCTATTCTATCGCTTTTCATCGTCAAATCAGGGAAATAACGAAGTTGTATCAAATTAATAAGATGGTCTAATATATTCATTCAGTATGCGGTTCAAATTTGTTGTAGATCGCTATCAAACAGGGCACACGCAGGCTTTCAGCCAAACTCTGAACTACGGTGACGACATTTTCAGCTGACTCTACCCGACGAACACGAATTGAAGAAGACCGTTAGCCTTAAAATTATTTATTCGTATTACTAAAAGCTGTATTCTCCGATTTTCGCAACTTCGTTGTGAGTTTGTACCACGAACCGTTTTTATTAACATCCCAATTTAAAATAATAAAGCGCTATACACTCGAGCAGCGATTTGTGACTCCATATTCGTCAATTGCCATTATTCAATAAATATTTACCGAACAAAATATTTTTATTTTAACATGCAAAACAAGAACTTAATTATCCAATATTGTTATCGAGAAATGTAGGTTTGAACTCACAAACTACCGATTCTACGTTTTTCCACGTTTCAAGCGTTTCTTTGGCGACTTCTAGAACTAGAATCACGATCCACAAATACTCGATTCAGAAAATCGTGATTTTGCTCTCTACCTTCTAAAAGTTGATTCCTCGTTGCAATTGAAATCGTGCCTAACTGCGCTGTCAATATTTTAAAGTGATATTTTCCATACAGTAGAATGCTTACCATGTTGCCTAAAATGTGCAGCTTTCATTAAATATCACTTGCGAAACACAAGGTAATCCATTTTGGTTCGGAAATAATTATTTAATTTACTTGTATATATATATTTCTTTCATTGTTTGGATCTTGCCATTATAAATGGAATACAACATCTCCGTACGCACGTCGCAGATCGTAGTTCATATCTACATTTGTCCAGGTCTTAATAGTTGAGTTCTAAAAGTGCCACGAAATTTTACAACTCTCATTAGACGGGTCCATACAAATAGCGTTTTAAAAATTGTATTGTGAACAAAAAATAGTTTTCTATAATTTATGGAGTTGGCTCAACAATAAGGGTCCAACTGATGTACAATGTTTAATTCAACATTTATCGCTTTAGTATTTATTTTGTATATCCTACAATGCACAAGGCTTACATCGTTTAAATCCGTTGGTCCATTTGGGATGAGATGGTAGCCAATTTAGCCTCTATGATGACTGCTATCGCTACTCTGTTAGAAGTCATGTCGGTGGGAAGTCCTATTCGCTTAGCAGATTTAGCGTGTTGAGGTAGCGGTGTCCGGGGATTGGGTTTCCCAGGTTCCTGATTGCCTGGTTACGGTGGCTGTTGATATCTAGAAGCTGCTTTCTGAACAGTGTCGCTATGTACATTGATGATATGTGCTTCGTCGGGAAGTTGCTTGTTGCTGTGGTGCTTTCGAAAGTCCCTATCGGACGTCAGCCTTGTACATACGCAGTATTTTCCTTTGGAAAATTGCGAGCTTCTCCAAGATGGTCTTAGAAATGACTTAATCCATTTTGTTTCAACATCAAAGGATAGATGCGATGGAAGCGTAGTTTTATCGCCTTCGTAAGGGTCAGATTCGATCGGCTGTTGAACTTCAACCTTTAGATGTTGAAGAGCATCGATCCCAGCTGCGACTCCTGTACTGCTCCTGCATTGGTGCTCAGCTCAGTTAATTGGCTGCCTTCAACTTGAACGTAGAATCTGCTCTGAAAGCTATATAGTATTTTAATGAGGTTGGAGGGGAATTCCATCTAATTCAGCTTGTAGATGAGTCCCTCTATCCACATCGTGTCGAATGTCCTTTCCACGTTCAGGAAGCAGGCAACGGTAAGGTCCATACAAACGGCTCCTCAACCGACGGATCTAAATCCCATTTATGTATGTATATGATAGGAGGATAAGCCTTGTCAGTGAGTGTAAAATAAAAATACACCGTGTTTCCAACTACTTGCGGTAATGAACAATTATTTTTGTATATAGAAAACTCAGTGAGTTCCTCTGTAAATATAACATTTATACAATCTTCTAGCGCCTTTCTTGTCCACATATTCTATTCATAATGAAAATAAAAAAATCGCGAACAAATTAGCTGTTTAATTGTCAGTTCGAAAGATATATGCTACAAAGTATCGACATGACAATTAAAGCACACAGATTGCACAATTATGAGTGACGAGGGAGTAGTGTTAGATTTTAATTATCTGCATACCCGAGGGAAAGCGAATCCCGAAAGGCTATAGCGGTGATTGGACTTTTGTAACTGAACTATACTGCATTTCTGTGTGGCTTCTGTAACCGGAGGACGAAGATTCGTGGAATTAGGGAAAACCTCGAATGAATAGAAACGAAGTCGTTGCATTCTCGTTTTTGCATGACAATGGTCATTTCAATTGTTTTTTTTTACACTGTCTTGCTCCCAACCACATTTCGCGGTCATATCAGAGACCATTTCGCAGTCATATCCTCCTGGTAGAACAATTGAATATAATTTGTAATATATTTCATTGAATGCACATTGCAGCTAAAGAGAGTGTCGAGGATTTTTAGCGTTTTTTTCAAATATCACATTGTCATTAATTTGATTTCATGACGGTGTGTTGTAAGTTACCATCATCCCTTTAAGCTTTTATTATACGTACATTATATGTTGCACTATGCATTAGGTCATTACATGAAAAGTTCTGCTATTAGAGTAGATGAGCGGCTGACACGACATAACTTAATTTCTATTGTACTTCCGATAGGTATCCCCACCCTAACACAGCCATTTTCAGTGAATAACTTGTCATTTAGTTATTTTGCGAAAGTTTACAGCGCAAATGACACTGAAATTGAGCTTTGATGCATTGACGCCAAAGTTAAAGACGCTCTGGGCATTAATGGAACACCACTTCAGCCAGTAGGACCTTTTACATTCGTTGTGAAGTTAATTTTGTCAAGTGTCTGTAAATTGACGACAATTTAGTAGTCCAAATACGCAATGACTCACTAAAAGTTTTTCTGAACTTGCTACGTTTAAATTTAGTTGTACAAATTTAATTATATAAAATGAAAGGTCCTTGCGACCTTGCACCAGATAGCCTAAGTGCATTAATGCCACTGCCTACCATGTCTCACGCATATTTCGGCCGCCATTACGACGCTTATTTCACCACATCGCCGGGTACAATGGTCAGTGGAAACATTTCCCATCACTCTGAAAATCCTTTCAAATAAACAAATTAAAAAGAAAAAAAAATTGGCAGCCAACAGACAAAAAAAAATCTATAGATGTGATGATTCTGGAAATAGGACTAGACTTAAAAATATACCGCTAAAAACTCAAATAGACTATTTTCAAAATTCCTTGCTTTACGCGTGACAGCTAAGTGGTGACAATTTTGTTATCATTCGAATTGTAGACGTCATTCAAATATAGACGAGATGTAAGGGTGTTTCCATAGATGTGGGATGATATGGAGGAGCTGGCTAAGCTAATTATAGTGAAAGTTCTATAAGTGGATACCATCAATCGCACTCTTTCCTATTGAAAATCTGCGTATGAGACTATTCAAATCAGTTTTTGTTCACATTTGCCTTATACTAAGCATCAATTCTTATCAAGTGTACAAAAATATATATTTCGATTTAATTAACAACCAAGTGTGAATACATTGGCATGTTATCCCTTGCAAACCGCTTTTAACAGATTTATTTTTTGAATCACAGGCTAATGACCGCTATTGTGTCTACTAACCGACTGTGGTATTTGCTTTAGTGTAATAATACCGTTAAAACAATATTTTGGATGAAGATCACATTAATTAACGTTGTCATTCGGATGACCGTCTTTGTCGTGTCGTTTATTGGATTTCGTGACTGAAGATTATTATAGATAGGGTTCATAAAAGTCGACTGTCCTCGCCCATCTATGTCATAATCAGATTATCGATTTGTATTTTGCCTTTCAGATTCTCACGCACGTAGAGTGGTGAATAAGATTGAAAATGTAAAATAAACAATAGAAATATTTTGGATACCAACCAGAGACAATGGTATCTCTGATACCAACATTGTAACAACAAATTAACTGGAATGCAGACAATTTAAGTGGTATTTTGGCGAAGAATCTAGTATCACTAGGTGTTTCTTCGATTTTATGTCATTTTATGAGAAACTGGTTTCCAAGCTCGAATTCAACTTCTATTTCACCTCTTTAGATCCAGAGAAGAATCCAGAGACATAATAAGGTCGTTAGCAGCTGCGAGCTGAAGCTAATTTAAAATTATGGTATTTTTAAGAATACCCACGCCCGTAGAGTCAATTTGCAATCTGTTAGGTGCTTATCAGTGTGGAAAATTGCCATATGAAATTGCGATTATGGAAACGTCCACAGGGCCAAGCTGAAGTATTTGCATTGCTGTCGAGTTGTGTTAAGGTCGCCAACAGTTTCACTGATGCCTGTAATGTCTGTTAAAGAACCCAAGCAACGCGTGCAGCTTTTGTTGCGTGGTTTTCTTAACAGTTCAATTTCTGAGACTACATACTTTCAAAAGTCCGTACAAGTAGGCCTACTGGCATACGTGCGTGAGTGACATTCACATGATTGATCGAATGGTGCGTTTGCTAGTTTTGAACAGAAAAGGCTTGAAATGGGTATGGCAGTAAACACTTGTGTTTTGGTGGTTTTTGGCAGCTACTAACTGTACGTGTACATGGGTCGGGGCAGACAACACCTTAGACGGATAAGCCAATTTAGATTCTTGGTCGAACACTTGTGGATTGTGTTCACTCTAACAATGGCATCTTTGGTTGTTGACATAGCTGCTGAGCCGAAAATGGATCTCGTCGTATCCAGGGCCTAACAAGAGAACTCACTGCACCACAAAATTGTAGTCCGGCTGCAATTCAAAACGGATTCAATGCAAATCCCACCGCAAAAGAATCTGTCGTATTACTCTATTTCCCCGCATTTCTAAATTGTCGCTCTGAGCACATCTGTTATTACCAAAAGAAATACAATTGGTGACAGGATACAACCTTGTCTTACTCCACTTCGGATTCGGAATCATTCATTATGCAGAACCTTTGGAACGCTCGGATGTAACCTCAATAAAGGCAACCAATGCGCTCTTTAGGATTCAGGTTGCTACTGAATACGACCCGGATATGTACGTGATACTTAGATCATCATGTCACCTGGAGTGCATCTGACACACTTTAAGTCAGGTCAGAGTTTTAATGCGTCTATTTTTATTCCTTGAAAGAAGTCTGGCCGGTATGATAATGCGATAAGACATATTTATTACTGAGTTCTGAATCAAGGCAAAATCAGCGTGAGAAAAATCTTGACCCGATGCTAAAGATCTAGTTTCAGGAAATGTGTGCACCTAAGCCGAAGCCATTCGCGATGTCATAATATTCGAGTTTCATTGATACAAACTTTTTAGGTGTCACGGCATACGCTTTACTACTTTTTATTAGTCCCACTTTTATTTTCACTTCAAGCACAACAACAAAATCCTGGCTGCCTGCACGTAAAATATTGTTTTATGAAGCCGATGATTTATTGGCATGCTTTTGAATACGAACCAGATGTAAATAAAATGTCCACCAGAATATTTTAGTCATAAATTCATTCACAAGCAGAACGCAAAATTTACATAAAATTCATTCAATCTTTTTCTCGCACATTTATAGGTAATCAATCGCATAGCCATTGGAACGTTAGTGAGGTTTATAGCCAATAACATATAGACTAATTTATGAAAGCCAATGCGAAGTCACTGCTTGACAAAAGTGGCATAAAAGATTCCAACCACCCCGAGCATAATGACATTTAAGATATTTCGTCGCGGTTCCGCAAGGTGTATCGGCTTGCTGTCGGCATTTGTGACAATATTGCTATGCCTCTACTATATATCAATGGGACAGCCATCCCAGGTGCAACAGAAGGACATTCGCCTGATTGCACAACTACAGCAAAATCAGAGCAATGGTAAGACGGCGCACGAGAAGCGAAGGCAGGCCTCAAGAACCATAGATCCAAAGCTGATGCCCGAAGTTGGATCACTTTCAGTTGTAAACACCGAGAATGCTGCAGTTAGATGGAATGAAAAGTGCTACGTACTGCAGGAACGCGATACGAATATCACAGCATCCAAGGAATATTCACAATTTGAATTTCAGGTAAATATCTCAAAATCATCCATCTCCGACTGAGTAAATACGTCTGCTCCTTTCAGCCTGAGTGGATACGGACTAAGGAATATTGGGACAAGTCGTTTGAAGAGCGATACGAACAGCAGAAATCAGAGAACGTTCGCCCGCCGCTAAAGGTACAAACATCATTGTCATTGTCGACCCCATTTATGAATCTATTGTTAATGTATACATATCTTTCCAGGTTATTATTGTTCCACACTCGCACAACGATCCCGGCTGGCTAAAGACGTTCGTCAACTACTTTCAATCGGATTCGAGGCAAATTTTGAATTTAATCGTGACCAAAATGCAAGAATTCACGGAAATGACGTTCATTTGGTCGGAAATTAGTTTCCTTCAAATGTGGTGGGATCAAGCCCATCCAACAAAGCAGCGGGTAATGACACCAGTTTCATTCACTTTCCTGTGCGTTTCACTAATGCGTTCTCATTTCATAGGCATTGAAGCGATTGATACAATCTGGACGATTTGAAATAACCACCGGCGGCTGGGTGATGACGGATGAGGCAAACGTGCATTTATATCCGATGTTAGATCAATTAATTGAGGGTAAGTCTGGGTTAAATTTGCGATTTCATTGAAGAGTACATTGTTCGCCGTCGTCGTGGCTTGGTGGTTTTGTAATGCATCAACGATTAGTACTTTCACATGGTATTTCCAGTCGACAATTGTGCGCTTGTCGTAGGCGCTTGATTAAGACCTTGACGCAATTGAAACTTCTCATCCATGACCACGAGCGTCCGTGCTTTGCAACAGAATATATCAAATGTTCATCTTCATCCATTCTTTATGCTCACGACGCGACGTTCTGTTCCAGTAATGCTGTGTGAGTGACATTTGCGGAATTTCTTACATTACTCACTTCTCAGGTCAGTGTCTCATGCAGAACTAATGCTGCTTTCACATTGCTTCCATTTCTATGTGACTTGGAGATTGATCAGAAGATGCTGTCCTTCGACTTAAAGTATGTTCAAAATATTTCGAAAAGTGAGGAATTGGTTTGTACTCGATTTGTGGGTACCGTAAGCATACACAGAGTCTATGTTCCTTACCAGAATATCGTAGGCAGTTTAGAAGAGATCTCACGACTAGCTAGCTGTGCTGATTTATAATATTAAAGGACTACCACCGTGGCGTTGTGTGTTTGTGAGTCGACTCCTACGCACTTGGACCTACCTGTCTAGGTTTGCTTCCTGGTACGACAAGACATACTTTTCACGGCCCCACCTCTTTCGAGTCACTGACAATGCTCAAAGAGTATAACTGTCCTGAAAAAGCTTCTCAAACTTGGCCGTTCGGAGTCGGCATAAAACTGTAGGTCCCTTCCACCCGTGATAGAACAATAGCACGCACAACACGAGGGGTTACTGAGAAGCTAGGCCCTGACCCTCTACGGGCTGTATCGCCACCCATATTATTATTATTATACTATCGGCTGGAGTTAACATTTCTCCGTCTTCGGTAAGGGATTATAAATCAGATGCTGGAAATTCAGCTTATGCCAGTAGAAAATTTGCCCCAAATGTCGAAGATCCTGTTGTTGGTGTCATTACACCGCCAGCCCACAATCCGCACCAAATAATGACATTCTCCGGATGCATGGTCACCTTGCGGACCTCATGTGAACGTGCACAGTCCCAAATTCGGTAATTTTGCATCTTAATGCACTTGTTCGTCCAAAAGTGGGACCCGTTGCAAATTTCTTTTGCAGAAATCAGAGCCAGCTTCATGGTGTCTAAGAATCTCCAACTGCTGGATCAGTTCGATTTTACGCGAATGTACACTACTCAAAGTTTATGTCTGCGAAAGATTGGCTTTGTTGTGCGCGGGACCGAATTGTCTGCCTCTGTTTTTCCACAGTATCACAGACAGCGACGACGTTTTTGTTAACGCTTTGTCATAGAAGATAAGAGATGCTCTCAACTTCTTCATCATCCACGCAGAGATGGACTCCCAGCTTCCTCGCGTGGTTGAGCCCTGACCAGATCCTTTTGGTACTTGATGGTACTTTTTAACAACTGGTCAACTGTGTTACAGTCTCCTGGAGTAGGAGTTTGGTGAGATGAATTCATATTTGCTCTTCTATAGTATAAAGACGCTACGGTTTTGCATCAGGCGAGCTCGTCCACTGCGCAGTTTTTTGGAATATCTCTCGCCTATTGACCCAACACTGACGTTTGTAAAACCATCGCGTCGATAGATGTGCAACATCGTCTGCAGAGCATTCTTGGCGGGATGGATATCTAAGAAAATTGCGATATCAACAGCTGATAGAGAACTCCGATAAGTAGCAATCTTACTCACAATAATGTTATGCATGGAAATTCAATTTCCACAGTCCATGTAGTGACTGAGTGAATTTCCTGGTAAGCCCGCTAGTGGAATAAGATACGTGCACTGGCTTAGCTGCGCAACCCATACATATAACTGCCAGCATCATTGAATACTAATTGCAGATAAAGAGTCGACTTAACTGCAGACAATGTTAGCATAAGTAATGAGGAGCAGAATAAGAGGTGGTAACAAGCACCCGTCTGACATCAGTACGAGTACCTAAAGTCAGTCAACCAAAACTTCTGAGAGTATCCCCACATGGATACGTCTTATCACACTATTAGTGATTTAATGAATCAAAAATGTGTCTCCAGGGATTGCAGAGTATTCGGCAAATAGTGACTGGCATCACTGGTGAATTTCTCGGATTCAAATGCAATTCATTTCTTATAGAGAAACTGTAAATATTAACCAGATCATAACTGATTACAATAATTAGTGTAACTATATCGTTAGTTCGCTCAGCTGAGTACAGTTGGTCATCATATGCGTAATGGACAGTGGAGTGTTTACACAGGAGCGATAAGTTATTAATGAAAATGCAAATCACGTTGCTGCGTGTTCTGATGCGCCTCGTTGGTTGTATATTCTTCTGGTAACATTGTCCATCATACCATTTCATGAAGAAAACGGAATTACTCACCCATGGCGTTTCTTCCAAAGCGAATATTCCAGTTCTGATATCCGAGAGAGATGAGTTGATACTTTGAAAATGAATATCAGTGTTCAGCATTTCGATTTATTTGCTATTTCAACTGATTGAAAAATAAATACTGTAAAAATAGCCGCATTCGACTGATGACTTTACGCCCCATGTCGTTTACCATTGCGATAACAAATTCCAAATTGATCAAAATGCACAACACGCTGAAATAGAGCTGACAACCGGCCTTGATCTTGAAATGCAATCGACTATAAGCCGTTTAATGTTCGCTTTAATTCTATCATCTTGCAAGCGTGAATTGAGATAAAGCGTAGTTTCAAATGGTTTCGAAGAGAAGTGTACCCAGTCAAATACCAGTAGACACGAAGAATATATGGACAGTGACTTATTCTACCGTCTGTCTCAGTCGCTGTCCTCTCACGCGCATGTCAATAAGATGCATAAAACGCTAACGGACTCATGCCCCAATCGTTGGCATATTAGGCTCGTACGATTTTCTCGAGAATAATTTGACACGGCTCCTAGTTGGTCAAAATTTGGAGATAAGTAAAGGAGTTACCGCCTGAAAATTGTGGTTAAATGTTAAGGGCCGATGTTGATTTTGAATAAAATTCATTTCTTTTTATTATGATAATATTGGTATGGTTCAATTATGTATGGAACAAAATATCGGCCAAATGGCTGCCGGGACCTCGTCGGCACACCTCCATCCGATGGTCCAAATTTTCGATGACGCTGAAGCATAATTGAGGTTCTATGTTAATGTGCCGAATTATCTCATCCCTTAGCTCTTGAATTGTTGCTGGCTTATCGACGTACACCTTTTCTTTCAAATAACTCCAAAGAAAAAAATCCAACGGTGTCAAATCACATGATCTTGGCGGCCAATTGACATCGCCACCACGTGAGATAATACGGCCATTGAATTTGTTGCGCAAAAGAGCCATTGTTTCGTTAGCTGTGTGGCAAGTAGCACCGTCCTGTTGAAACCACATATCGTCCACATTCACATCTTCCAATTCGGGCCATAAAAAGTTCGTTATCATTTAACGATAGCGAACACCATTCACAGTAACTGCCTGTCCGTCCTCATTTTGGAAAAACTACGGCCCGATGATGCTGCCACCCGATAAACCGCACCAAGCAGTCACTCTTTGTGGGTGCATTGGTTTTTCGACAATCACTCTTGGATTATCATTCGCCCAAATGCGGCAATTCTGCTTATTGACGAATCCACTGGGGTGGCAATGTGCCTCATCACTGAAGATGATTTTCTTCGAAAATTGATCATCCACTGTTGCCATTTCTTGCCACCATTCTGACCATTGACGACGCTTGAAATGGTCAAGAGGCTTTAGTTCTTGAGTCAATTGCACCTTGTAAGCGTGTAAATGCAAGTCTTTATGCATAATGTTCATCAACGACGAGCTTGAGAGGTTCAATTGTTGGGCACGGCGTCGAGTTGTAGTGGACGGCTCTTCAGCCACACTATCGCGAACAGCAGCAATATTTTCTGCAGTACGAGCTGTACGAGCATGCACTGGTGTTTTCACATCTCCTACAGACCCATTTTTCACCATTTTTTCCGATTGTACCCATATTTGGACTATTAAATTGACCGAAAAAATCACGAAGTGCACGATATGCATTTTGATTTGAACCCCCATTTTCATAATAATCCTGAATAACTTTAACGAGTTGATCTTTCCATGGTTCAAATTGAGTTAGTCTGAAATTGAGAAATGTCAAATGAAATGCAGAAAAAAAACTTCACGTTTAGGTGTGGTTCACATTCAACATTGGCCCTTAAAATTTAACCACGCTTCTGCACATCTTCACAACTAACGACTTTAGAAGGCATATCAAAACATTTGATTGTGATTGATATTATGTACCTTCAAATGAACGAATAGGTGGTGCGAGTCGATCTGCATTTCGTATATCTGACGAAGTTTGACAGTCGACGACATGGTCCTATGAAATTGTTGCCAAATGGTACCAAGGTTTTCACGCAAAACGACAGAAAAGAAGACGGAAAATTAAGAGGCAGTGCAAAAATGTCCCAAGATGAGAAGAGTGGAAAAACATTGAACTGTTTCCAAATGACACTGCATTCACACAATGTACCGACTTCTACCACGAGAAGTGCCGCAAATTCAAAATGTAACCTCCACAAAAAAACCGTTTTTACCTATTTCAAAATTCAAATCCAAACAGAAGAAAAAAACATTCACATAACTAATGTGTATTAAGTAACTTATGTATATTTTTGCTTTCTTTTTCAGGTCATCAGTGGCTACAGGCAAATCTGAACATCACCCCAAAAGTTGGCTGGTCAATTGATCCATTTGGCCATGGCAGCACATTTCCATACATTCTTTCCGAAAGCGAATTCGAAGGCACCATTATCCAAAGGATACACTACGCCTGGAAACAATGGTTTGCAAAACATCAATCGGGTGACTTCTTATGGGCGCCCTACTGGAAGCTGCCCCAAGAGGATACAACTCAGGCCCAAATGCCACAACATAGCTTACTGACGCACAACATGCCGTTTGACATCTACTCGATCAAGCATTCTTGCGGACCGCATCCGTTTATCTGTTTGAACTTCGATTTTCGAAAGATTCCGGGTGAATACACAGAGTACTCGATCAAGGCGCAGTTCATAACCGACGAAAATGTGGAGGAAAAAGCCCAACTGCTGCTGGAACAGTATTCACGAACTGCTTCATTGTTCCCGCATAATGTCGCGCTCATTCCAGTGGGAGATGACTTCCGCTACAACAAGGAGCGTGAGGTGGATCAGCAGTACACGAATTACAAAAAGCTCATCGATCACATAAACAAGAACAAGGATGTGTACAACGTGGAGATATCATTTGGAACGCCTAAGGATTACTTCGAAGCAATTCGAAAGCGAACGGAGAAATTCAAAACTTTCAAAGGCGATTTCTTTGTGTACTCTGACATATTTTCCGAAGGCCGTCCTGCTTACTGGTCTGGATACTTTACCACGCGACCGTTTTACAAGATTCTCAGTGCTGATTTGGAGCACAATTTGCGCGCGGCAGAGATTCTCTTCACGATAGCCTACAACACAGCCCGGCAGTTCAAGCATGAAAACGCGATCAAGGTCTTTGAGAAGAACTATGAGAAAATGATACTCGCTCGTCGCAATCTTGGGCTGTTCCAGCATCATGACGCCATCACTGGGACGTCCAAGTCTGCTGTGATGCGAGACTATGGACTGCGGCTGTTTGAAAGCATACAGGATGTTGTGAAAATGCAAGAATCGACCATCGAACTGCTGCTGCAAAATGCGACTTCAAACCGAAACTTCCTTCTCAGTGAGCTTGAGCGCGACAACTTCAACAAATTGGCGCGAAAGACCCCAATATCGTTTGGCGAGAACAATGAAGCCTCGTTTGTAGTCTTCAATTCGCTCACGCAAAAACGCACAGAAGTGCTGAGTGTTCGAACAACGAATCCGAACATAAAAATCTTCACCAATGAGAACGTTCCGGTGGCAATTCAGGTGAATCCCGTGTGGAATATATCAGACAACTATGAGAATCCCAACTCGGTGCACTCTGAGCGAATTCGCATATCAACGAAGCAATTTGAGGTTCAATTCCTGGCCAATTTGGAACCTCTGTCATTGACCACATTCAAAATCGTGCCCGATGACAACTACAAGAAGCAAATGGCCTCGATTTATTGTGATGACTGCAACGACAGCAACGGAAATACCGAATTCGACGTGAAGGCGAAGCCAGCGGGCGACGTTCAGCTGGAAAACAATAAAATGCGTCTACTTTTCGACGAGAAGTCTGGATTTTTGAAGACAATCACGAGGAAGAACTTCGGGCCGATGCAGTGTGCCATCAAGTTTGCAGCTTACAGGAGTGCGCAATTCCACTCGGGCGCCTACCTATTTAAGACCGATCCGGAGCAGAACGAGGCAGAAAAGGACGTCCTCGAGCAGTACGAAGATATCCGAATAATCATCACCTCAGGCCCGATCACCAGCGATGTTACAGTCATTTACGGGCCATTTTTGGCGCACACTGTCAGGATCTTCAACACACACTCGCACATTGATAACTCGATCTATATCGAGAATGACATTGATTTCGAGCAGCCACCCAAGAACAGAGAAACCGAACTGTTTATGCGATTCGTCACCGACATCGAGAACGGAGGCGACACTCCCGAATTCTATTCCGATCAAAATGGCTTTCAGTTCCACAAAAGGGTTAAGGTTCCGTCAATTGGCATTGAGGGCAACTACTTCCCAATCACATCCGGCGCGTTCATACAGGACAAAAAAGTGCGAATGACCCTGCTCACGTCCCATGCACAAGGGGCGGCAAGCTATGAGCCCGGCCAGCTCGAGGTGATGCTCGATCGACGAACCCTCTACGATGACTATCGTGGCATGGGAGAGGGAATAGTGGACAGCAGACTAACGAGACATAAGTTCTGGCTACTGGTTGAAGAAATGCCCACCCAACAGCAGAATTCATACCAAGTCCTCAGTTTGACTTCGAATTACTTTGCAAATGGACTGCGTTACCCACCTAATATATATTTTATTGAGAATCTCGAGATACGAGCTCCAGCGAATTTACATAACAAACTATCTCTACTGTCACATTCATTTCCCTGTGATTTGCATTTACTAAACTTACGCACCCTCTCCGATGAGCAGCTATCGCTGTTCCCCTCAAAGTCGGCACTCATGATACTGCATCGGCAGGGCTACGACTGTAGTATAGGTAATTCAGAAAATATCTCTCCATGTGATGTAACTGATAAGAATGATGCACTTGCTATGATGTCATTTAATAGATTAAGTATTGAATCAATAGAAAGTACCTCACTGACTGGTGTGCGAAATAAGCGAAAATTACGATCCTTCAGCGATATTACCTTGAACCCGATGGACATGAAGACATTTATACTGAACTTTAGCACCTAAGTGTTGTTTGTTCTTTTCTCTTTTTTTTTTCGTTGTTTTCTCTTGTGCTTGCAATGGAGACTAAGACGAGTTGTTGACGAGTTTTTGTAGAATTCAGGAACTACGAGTTATTCTCTTTTTTTTTTGGTTATTTAATTAAGGTACTAGTACAATCCCATTATTTATACGAAAATGGTTGTTAATCGATACATTAAGTTAGTAGTATATATCTTTTTTTTATTTTATTCAGCATGACGTCGAACTGCTGAGGTGTTCTATAGAAAGATTCATAGTAGGGCAGGATGTACGAGGGCGGAGTCAATTCGAAAACACATCAATCAATACGCATAACTTTGAATCAGTTGGTGCGCAAAATTACCACAACTTGTTAAACTTGTTTATGTTGCAAACATCAGCTCTGCTGCACATTTTAAACTCTGTTTGTCGTGTCTGTATTGACCCGTAGCCACGTTTAACATGAAATGAGCTTTTTATATGTACATACGAATGGAAGAGAAGACAAAATTGTGAACTCTGTGAACTGTGTATACTCATTGTCAAAATAAACAAGGCCGGCCGTTATTGACTCTGTTCTTTAACGTAATGCCTCCAGCATGAGTGTCTTAAATTCCAATCTTTTCTTCTCTTTTTGTGGCGCTACATTGGGGTGAATTTGGGCCCCAGGCCAACAAGCCCCTTGATCAAGCTAGCTCGATCTCTGACTAGCTGCCTCTGATGAGGTCCTTCTGATGAGGTCCTTCTCCACTTGTGTGCGCTACTTTAGACGCGAGCGGGCGATGATGTCCCACAAGTTCGAACACTCTTAGGGAGGATCTACGTTGTGCATATGATCTACACGACATTTCCACGTTAGGCGTTGTATCAGTAGACACCATGCAAGACTCATGTCGCGGTACAGTTCGTGGTTGAATCTTCTCTAGCAGCCATCAAAGCAGAACTCGCATGCAGAATTTTTCTCTCAAAGAGACCGCTTTTGAGATTGTCTATAGAGTAGGTAGGACTGGAATGGTTAATGTCTTGACGTTCGACAAACGTCTTAACTACTCCATTGCCGCTTGAGCCTCAATCACATTGTTCTGGAAAGCCCTTGTCGGGCGAAGGCAGATTTAGTCTATAGCTTGATTCAAGTAACCTAAATACGATTCGATGCAAGCATTGGCATTAGTCTTTGCCCAGCTGAGAAGACAAAACGCAATACCTTGCTGTGATTGGAAGACTATCATTTTGTTTAGGAAAAATAATTGTTAAAAATGAAGCAATATTTCGCAGACTTCAGACACAATTCTGTGTACGAATCCATGAAGAAAATAAGCACGAGACTTGCCAGAGAAATTTTAAAATGATTTCACAAGATGTTGGCATTATTTTATTTAATTTAGTTACATTTCATGTTGTTTTTCGCTTAGTTATTATTTTACAAACTGTTTAACTTGCCAGTCCTAGAATTACGTATACTCTATAAGTTTATTAGGACATCAAAATATTGAATAACAACACAAACAGTAGGACAGTGAATATGTATGAACGACGAGAAATTTCAGTGCAACCGTTGTTTTTTTTAAATTCTAAGGTAAAACAATCGAATACACGAATCGAATGCGAGTGGAATTAGGAGTGTCTGATTGAATGTAGGTATGTATCCCAGGGAATGAAATGATATTAATTATACTTTGTAAGTCCTTATTTTTTATATATAGATTGCATTTTGAGTTTAGTTTCACATAGCCTCACCTATACACTGCTGGACAGAATAATAGGTATAGTTCTTCTATTTTTAAAAGGGTAGTTAGGAACAACAATGTACGGCTGACGAATAATAGCCAGTAAGCTCAGTTGTTTTATTGTGCTTTCAGAGGTGTTCAAGAGTCAAAACAGTTCAGTTTTTCTTTGTTAATGGGGCCCAAATTGGTTTTTGTAGCGAGCAGATTATACTTGCTTTCATGTTCATTTGGAATCGTCTTCTACCTAAGATGTTCAATCATTTAACGATTATCCACGACGCATGTCATTAACGGCAAATTCTTCTTCTTTTTGTAACTCTTAGTCCCAGGATGACCTTAGTCAACAAGCCAGAAAAACTATTAATAATTTTTTTGTTTGCATTCCTGTTCTGGAGTTTCCATTTTATGGAAGCATCTAGTTACATGGTATTGTCTACGTTTACAAATGATCACCGGTAAACCAGAAATGTAATATCATCTGCGAATAACATCATTTCCCAAACGATTTTTATTGGTACTTTGTTAACTCCAGATTCGGACAAAATAGGCCCAACAAGTTCGTCTAGTGAGCCTCGGCGTAAAAGGCCGACAGGGCACCCTGTCACCTAACTAAACTGCACCTCTTGCCTATGCGCATATTCGAAGGAAGGTGTTTCTTTTTGAGAGACCCTAGATTTTCCCAGTCCTTTCCATAATTTGTTTAGACTATTCGGAAGTGAGCTCCTCCTTCTCAGACAATTTTGAAAGATGATACTTTTAATTCTTTCTTTATTGTCACAATAATATGGCCCCCCTCTAAAGTCGTTGCCAAAGCGAAGTCAATCATTTGTTTAAATGTCGTTTCTTTACATGTTCGCCTTATGTTGTTTAAGTTAACTATTCTTGGCAGCTACATGCTATTGTCCATTAGTGCATATTTTTTGTTAAACACTTGTGAACAATTGAAAGTTATATTGTTGTTTTTTTTAAAAGGGAAAAAATTGCATGCAATCGCTTTATTAAATAAAAAAACAAACTGATTTTAAATTCGTGAGAAAGTGAAGTGAAGTAGTGTAAGTACATTGCCTTTGCAACCAACTGATATTATCTCTGTTTTGATATTATTTTACTTATATTATATTCGATAGATTTTATTTTTTCCTGTAAAAGTAGGTTAACGTATTTTGTAAATCCCATACTGATTGTTGGAACGAAACTACTAGTATAAGGATAAATCCAGTAGAATGAAACCACATGCAAAGTAGTCTATTGTGGTCTTAAACCGAACTTTGCGTTTATAATTTTCCTGTACAATCCATAAGACTTCTATATTTATACAAATAATCCGAGAAGAAAAGCAAACAAGAAAAATAGTTTAACTTCATTGCAATCACAAATTAAATAATTACAGAAGCAGATAGTTGATAGTTAAGTCCAATAGATATTTACCTCACATTCCAGTTAATTTTCATTGTTTATGTACAATATCATGGTTCAAACAACAAACAATTTACTATTATTTCTCTTATACCGAGTGTATACACACTTGATTTCTCGAATATTTTTAGTTATTTTTTGTTTCTCATCTGAATCTGAATCTAACGCATAGCATTTTGAGTGACAGACACACCGTCATTAGTTATAAACTTTGTTACGAATCAACAAGGAAAAGTCATATGTTGTAGTATGTATGTATGTTATGTTATACTTTTTTTCTCTTATTTAAGATATACATACAAAATTCAATATTCAAACAAAATCGACATTAAACGTTTCTTCTTTCCAAAATAGTCGAAACCTGTGTAGCTATGTATTAATGTAGAGGTCTGATTTTGTTCCAATTGTTTACATTATTGAATTAGTTTTATACATTAGATATAAACAAATTTATTGTAAATAGAATAACATTGATTATGAAATGCTTATATAAATAAGAGATAACTATTTATTATAACGATTAATTTTAGATTAATTTAGTGAAAATATTTTTAGGGTATTCAAATTGGATAAAAAAAAAAATTAAGAACAACAACTAAAACAAGTTTTCTTACGTGTAAAACTAATTAGCTTACACAGACTATTTATTTCGATGATGTTAACATTATTTCTCATTATTTAGTAGAAGAAATATTTTCTGGTACGTTAAGATAAGTTTGTAACACATAAAGATGAAATATATAGTATTTTGTGTTAAAATTATGTTGTTTTTATGTGAAAGTGAAGGGTTGGTTACAAGTTTCAGCAAAACCTCGATTCTTGGATACTTTTCAAAACAATTCACGCTTCTTCCTTTTCCGATGCACAAGGCGTTTCGAAATGCCACGTGAAAGTGTGACAAGATCCAAAACAAGCCATGTATCAAACTGAGGAAATTATCCGACACCAAATAAAGGGTGATTTTTTAAAAGCCATAGGAAAGTTTTTTTGAATGAAATCTTTATTTGAATCGATAGTACGGTCCATATAAATCAATGTTTGAAGATTATTTCATGCAAATGTTGACCTTGACTGCGCCTCAAAAGGTCCATCCGCTTAATCCAATTTTGGCATACTCTTTCCAATATTTCGGCCGGTATCTCACGAATAAATGCTTCAATGTTGTCTTCCAATGCGTCAATTGAAGCGGGCTTGTCTGTATAGACATGAGTTTTAACATAGCCCCACAAAAAAATAGTCTAAAGGCGTTAAATCGCACGATCTATGCGGCCAATTGACCGGTCCCGAACGTGAAATAAAATTTTCACTGAACTCGGCCCTCAATAAGTCCATTGCTGCGCGTGCAGCATGCATGTCATGCAAGTCAAGCTCTTGCATTTTGGGCAAAAAAAAGTTGGATATCATCTCACGGTAGCGCTCACCATTCACAGTTACGTTACGATTCGCATCATCTTTGAAGAAGTACGGTCCAATGATGCCACCAGCCCATAAACCGCACCAAAATGGATGCATTGATAGCTCTTGCAGTGCTTCTTGCTGATATTCACTCCAAAATCAACAATTCTGCTTACTTACGTACCCATTGAGCTTCGTCGCTGAACCATTTTCTGAAAAATTGAAGAAGCGCGCGATGAACTTTCTTAACAGAGCACGCAAGCGTTGTTCGTTTGTAAAACGATTCATGGTTAAATTATAGACCAAACTGAAAATGTTTGACAGTGGAACAAAACACGAAACGTGCGTCAGCTGTTTAAACCAGTGTTGCCAAAAAGATAATCGCTAAAAAATCACCCTTTATTACAGAACGTTAAATTTAAATCTGCAGACGATTTGGTTCTAACGGTAAGATGTACAGTGGCTCACAGCTTATTCGACCCACCCCATATTTATAAATTCAAACTAGTATGGCTTCTAAACAAAAAAAGTTATCAACAAAAGAAAAAAGCAGAAAGGAAACAAAATAGCTTCATTTATTAATTTTAGCTCAAAATAACATACAAAATTAACAAAAACAAAATAAATTCTATAATTCAATGTCACAGCTTATTTGACCCACAGTGTTTAATGAACAGTTGCGATCACACGAAATTGAGGATAACGGTTCTTGTCGTTATCCTTGTATATCCTTGTTGCGTCTTTCTCTTTATGGTCACAATTCTCAAATTGAGTCATCAGTTTCGGTTAGTTTGCATCAAGGAAACACGTGTTACGACGATGGGAAAGCGCACCACAATTGAGCAGTGTGAGATGGTCCTCCATCACTACAAGAAAGGGTGTTCTCGTAGGAAAATTGTTGAAATTGTTAATATACCAGATGGTTAAGGGTATAATCCATCGTTTTTTGTTCCAAAATCGTGTGGAAAATAAAGGGAGAAATGCTCCAAATAAAATTGTTAGTGCTTCGGACGAAGGGTATATTGTGCAAAAAGTGAAGCAAAACCCCAAATTATCGGCACCAAAACTAGCTAGTGATATTTGAACGGAAGAGTCTCACGAAAGAAGCCTTTCATTAATAAAAGAAATCGGGATTGCCGTATTAAATTTGCAAAGGAGCACATTACGAAGGATTCAAGATTCTGGGAGCAAGTCATATTTGCTGATGAGTCCAAATTTAATATGGATGGCGTAAGCCAAATACAGAGTTGCAGGATAAACACTTAAAGCCAACAGTCAAGCATGGAGGTGGTCATGTCATGGTTTAGGCCTGTATGTCAGCAGCGGGAGTCGGAAAGTTACAATTTATTGAAAGCACAATGGATAAAATGGTCTATCTTAACAAACATACTTAAGGACAACTTGCTTCAAAATGCAGAGCAATTGGGAATAAAGGACACTTTCCGGTTTTACCAAGACAATGACCCGAAAAATACTTCGGGAATTGTTCAAACTTGGCTTATTTATAATTGTCCCCACTTTATGAAGCCGCCAGCACAGTCTCCAGATCTTATTATTAACCAAAATCTCTGGTCCATTTTGGACGCAAATATTCGTAAACGTAGAATTTCGAATAAAACGATCTGAAGACAGCCTTAATTGAAGAATGGGCAAGAATACCTTGTGCAACGACGAAGAAATTAGTGGAATCATATCCTAACCGGCTTAAAACTGTTATAGGCCAAAGGGGGGGCCACACCAAATATTAACTTTTTATTTCTTTTTTTGGTAGGCTGTTCCTTGTGGTCAAATAAGCTGTGACATTGAATTATAGAATTTATTTTGTTTTTGTTAATTTTGTATGTTATTTTGAGCTAAAATTAATAAATGAAGCTATTTTGTTTAAGTTTAAATCAAATTATAATTTTGTCGATAAATTTTTTTGTTTAGAAGCCATACTAGTTTGAATTTATAAATAAGGGGTGGGTCGAATAAGCTGTGAGCCACTGTATATTCAGAAGGATAACTTTATTGACTATTGAATGAAATTAAATTTCATTTTCGTTTCAAACATGCGGTAAGATTCATCGCCACTAACGTGTTAAAACGAACATTCGAGACAAAAATCCGATGCGTTCTTGGATACATTGAAGGGATCCGAAGTAGGATTGTGACACCTTAATTTTATCCACAAGCTTTTTGACTGAAACTACAATCTATTCCAAGAAATGCTAATGCTGGGGCAGTTCTCAAAATGCATAGGAATTACTCCAAATCTCGAAGATTCCAAAACAATCTTCAAATTTTCGAAATAAACCACAACAAAATAATCCCACGAGAGAGCAATCCGTCTTCCATGGAAATCTACACGGATGAATTCAAATCGGGTGAACCGGAACTTGGGAGGCAAATGTATGCTAGGTCATCAGAGATTTATCTGGCCCTCCGCCTACAGCAACACTGCCGTGTATTGCAGGCAGCAGTAATTGCTATTCTAGAGGCAGATCTCCTACTATCAATGAGCGCTCGATATACACATGATCTATTGTTTTTACATAGATAGTCAGGCGGTCATAAAAGCTCTGGAAACACCATCGATCGTCCTAAAGATTGTTAAACTTTGACGCATATGCCCAAGGGAGGTAGCGTACAGATGCAACATTACACCATGCTGTGTTCATGGGCACAATGGTATCCCGAACAAAGAAAGAGCCGAAAGAATTGAAAAATAAAATTGAATTGAAGTGAATTGGAAAATAACGCCATAAACGACATCAACCGTAAAATGGGCCCTACGAAGAGGAACCTCAGCCACTACAAGAACAATTGGTCCGTATTTTTTCAAACAAGACCCTGAGAACAATTTTACCGTTAAGGCGCCTGTTACCGATTCGAACTTGTTTTTTTTGTTGCCAAATTGTAGGAGTTACATTCCACACAGCACGCCATTCGATGAACCAATGCAGATATGACTTCGATGAGCAATTTTTCTCTCGTTTGGACTGGTGAATCGGATGCCCAGATCGCTAGATCTTACGTCGTAGATACGACAATTTCCTCCTCTTCGCCGATAAACCAGCGTCAATTAAAAAATTGAAAGACAATAATCATAGGAGTCAATTTGTTTGAAAAAGTAACTCGAAATTGAACAACATTTACATGATGGCGAAGTTAGATTGGGAAGACAATGAGATGTAAGTACACGAAGTTGGTTGAGGTCCTTATCTATATGTGAACTTTACCTTAAAATCGGGCGTCCTTTGACGCAATGTCCCACAGTCTCAATGTAGACTTCTTAACAAAAGAAAAAAAAATGTATTCCCTTTATAAACATATTTTCCCCATTTATTTCATAATCAATCAAATCGTGTTTTAAACACTCAAGGAAGACAGTGATTGCGAAAAAATGTAAACAAACACTACAAGTTATGGTGCTAATCGCTCATAGACCCAACCATTTTCACCAGTATGAACCAAGGTTTCATCAATTTCCTGAAAAAAAATAGTTTTAGTATTTTACAGGGTAAGTTATTCCAAAAACAAATTACTTCATCTGGCTTGTAGTTCTTTCGGAATCGAATTCTATCATGTATACGATTGGTCTGTCCTTGCCAAAATTCAATCAGACGCGGTCTGATCAGATAGCCACCCCAATTGGGCAATGGAACGTCCTTGGACTCAAGTTCAACTTTCAGTTTTGCCTCGACATCATCCAACTCCTCGCGGTTCTTAATAAGACTGCTTTGGGGACTCGCAAGTGCACCTATCTGACTAGCTCGTGGACGTTGGTGGAAATAAGTAAGTGACTCCTCTTTTGAAATCTTCTCCGCAATTCCCTCCACTCGTACGGACCTTCGCAGCGGGCACCAATAGAATGTTAGGGCAACATTTGGATTCTGCTCTATATCCTTTGCTTTTCGACTGCCGTAGTTTGTGAAGAATGTAAATCCTTCCTGATGGACATCTTTCACTAGGACAAATCGATTTGATGGTATGCCATTTCTGAAAAAATAGGAAACAAATATAAACGTTGAGTTGACTACATCAACACGTTCAGTGCAGAATGTTACAACGGCATGAAAGTCATTCAGGCCGACAAGCAAAACAAGAATATATATTTTTAATAACAAGCAATACACATTTCTGCCAGATAAAATACGGAATCCAGCAGAATGATAAGAATATTGGGCGCATTTCATTTACATACGGACCAAAGGCGGTACAGTACGATCAAATCTTTCAGATACTCTGCATTTCAGGCGATGTATTAGCAGAAGAAATTGGAAAACAAGATCTGCTGATTTGAATCTCAGAAACCGACTCATTTCTTGACATTCGAATCATCATTGAAAATCTCTTATTACTGTTTGTTGTTCACACTTGACCTTTCTCGGTCGATTGTCAATGAAGTTCCACCTGTAACAACGTAAGAGCTTGACTATGAACATACGTGCATACATATATGTAACTGTGCTAAGTGCTTATCTGTTTGAATTGTGACATCGATTAAAATCACATCTGTAG
The DNA here is from genome assembly GCA_907269125.1 of Eristalis pertinax. NCBI lineage: Eukaryota > Metazoa > Arthropoda > Insecta > Diptera > Syrphidae > Eristalis > Eristalis pertinax. Next base: position 114,490,787 of record OU026145.1, on the reverse strand, counting down.
TGTAGATTGCAACTCACTTGTTCACTGTTGCCAAGCAACCACAATTGGGTTCTAATAACTCCTCAGTCTTCAGTGCGTCCTCCATCCATTCTTTAAAGAGTGCTATCGGCTCCTTAACTTTGATATTTTGTTCCAGAAAGACATCTTTCTTCTCCAAATACTTCATACGCAGTGCTGAAAAGTAGATTATGACGATTTCATTCGATTTAGTTTTCAACTAAAATAACTTGACCGTACAAGATAAATTCGCAATTGATGACATCCTAGCAATCAGTACAAACAAGAAGAATTATTCAAAAATACCTTCAACTCTTATTTGTGTATGGATATTAGCAAACCTTTTGTGTGCAATAACAAATCCCACTCTTATTGACATTATAAAAACAACAACAGAACACCCACGTTTATTTTCCAGCAGCTGTCAAACAGAGATGCGCAGAATTCCAGTTAGAACCAAGCTGATAAGAATACGAGTATACTTTGCCAAAAATCTATTGACTTGACACAACTGCTGTCATTTTGAGTGTGTTCGCTTGGTCGTGACTTGATGATTATTATGAAATCGTTGCATACTCTTCGGAGTATCGATTTTGTTCATAACCCTTTAACAATGTACAACAATACTAAGAACGGCAAATTAAATCGAAAATAAAGTAAAGAGAAATAAATCTTTGGTAATAAAACAAAAACGAGGAATAAATACTTCAATGACACTTCCATTTCAATTCCAATCCAATCCATTTAAGAGAAATCAGACAGTTCGTCTCAATTTGTGCTGGATTGTTTCAAGTCTAACGTGGATTTCCGGAAATCGGATCAAATGTTTTTTTTTAAAGACGGAATTTTTTAAATTGGCAATATTGCTTTCTGCGACAGGTGATTTTACATTTCTCTGTTGTTTTGAGGTTTGTATGTCCATCAGAATAAACTCACTCCAGAGCAATTCAAGGTTAGTTTAGGTAGTTGGGCTGCCAGCGAAATCGCCAGCACACTTAGACCATCCGTGTTGGTCCATTGTGATTGTGATACCCATTAGTCAGACTACTACCACTGATCGACAACTTCAGTGATAGCGCCGTTAATTTGATCCCAACGGCAAATGGTGACTGGACCAGATTTGAAAACCCGATAAAAGCATTTAACTTTGCTTTCACTGGGATTCGAACCGGGGACCCTTCTAACCAAGGGCAGGCACTCAACCAACGGCGCCACCCAGCTGCAGAGCAACTCAAACTAAAGCCATTGTCGAAAGATGTCTGATGAAGAGTGTGTGAAAACAGGACCTACAGATTACCCCATGTACCCCCCAGCCGCGGCATTAAAACATTAAGCAGCCATAAAATGATCTTTCAAATAAATTCAATTTCATGTATATTGACATCACTTTTCTGTGCATTATTTCAATTTGAAGTTCTGCCTCTAAAAAAACTTTACTTACAAAACCCAGAGCCTTCGACCGCCTAACCTTAGCTCAGAAACTTGATAAGTAGTATTTTTTTTTATTTTTTTCTATATTTGAGATCAAAAGATAAGATTTTTATTTATGAACAATTTGTTCATCACCTTCAGAGTATACTCCTTTTGATTACAATACAAAAAGAAGCCAACTCTTCTTAGCTCTCAAGACATGACTGTCACACGACAATATCAACGTGACCAGCAAAACAAAGAAGCTTCTGGATTTCGACCGTAACTCGATCCGTGTGCTCGTCGGAGTAATCACAGGAATCCAAGGATATCTGCCGAAGCTGTGGCGACGAGGAAGAGACCGAGACGATACAAAATCTGCTCTGCCACTGGCTGGCTCTCTAGAAACGGCGTCTAGCTTCGCTGGGCCAAAGATTCTTCACAGAAAATGCGGATTTATCGAATGCAGATATATCGGATCCTTTAAGATTCGTAAAGAGAAAGGGGTGGTTTTAACCACGTGACAGGATAGGTTGATCGGATTTTGTACTCCACAAATGAAGGGATTCACAATGGGCTCAAAGGCCTCCGAGTGGAAGTGAAGTTCAACTGTCAGGCTCCCCTTCCTAAACCTAAACTAACCTAAGCGTCTTCCTGTTGATACAATGCACTTTGTCAAATGTTTTTCAAATCCTCGAAATAACAACTTCCAGTTTAGATAGTCACTCAAACTCTCTCAAGTGAGACAGCCAGACGCTGGAAGTTTGCTGAGAAGGGCAGAAACCATTGTACACCAATTTTGTAATGGAAGGCCCATCTCCTCCTGAATGAAAAGTCACCTAGTAACCTAGGCTTATTTCTTCGATAACCTGGTCGAAATAAGTAACATTACTGCTAGAACAAACTCAAAAAAGCGCACTGCTTGGGCTACACAGCACTCCCTATGGAAATAAATTCTGTATATCCCAACGTTGTTCAAGTTGGTTCTTAATTCTCAATACAAGATTTTGAGCAACAAATAGTTGATATCTTGGACGTGTTGTACATCATTTGATTTTGGATAGGTGTTCAAGGTGATCCTTATCTCCAATGTCTACGCGAACTCTGTAATTGAAAGTCGAATCGGTAATAACGCCGCGTGTCTGTAATGGCACCCGGCTTGCGATGGAGAAATTAATAAAAAAACAGAAAAGGCGAAGACGTTTTGATTCCACGCATTCCTATGATTCCGAACGACATGCTTTAAAGGGTTACAATTTCCAGTGTGGCTTGCATTTGCAATGTCGATAAGTAAATCGCAACGGCAGTCAATGGAATTATACTGATCAATTAGCAACAACTCAAATAAAAATTAAATTTTGCCTCATTTTGTCCACTTATCTCCACTTTCTTACGAATTGAGAAAATGTGCAGTTTTATTCCGACTCCAAATTACAACGTTGGAGAAAATTTCCTTGCATTCGTTGAATCTGTAAATTTGGCGTGTCCTGTGGGTCCTGACCGACAGAGGTGGTGCCGTGAGAATAAAATTTGGTTAATTATGCGAACGAATTAAGACTCCTGGACTTCGATAGTTACACCACACTAAAGAATGAGCATTAGCTATTCGCACTTTCATAAAGCCTTGGAAAAAATGGAAAAGAAAGACAAATCAAATTATCGAATGCGTTTACAGCAAGGAATGAAGGCCGAGCTTGAAATCCCAAGATCGTTTACAGGAACGGCGATTCAATCTACTTTCTTTCGAAACGGCCACCTGATTATAGGCATGAGATGAATATGTATAACACAGTCAGTAATGTAGTCATCCTATGCAGGATGTTTGACAGACCTTGGGAAACATTTCACAAACAAACAATACTTCAAAGTCCTAATAACTTTTTTTAATAAGCTCGCAAAAAACAAGCTTGTTTTCTAAACACTGGATTATTCGATTAAAGACCGCATCGGACATACAAACGCAACGTTGCCTGACATTGACTTCATTGGATGCGGCGATAAAAACCCAAATCACAGAGCACTGTGGTAGGTGTGAATATCATCTGCCGACTTCCGGTGCGTTTTGGGACGATTACAAGAAAATTATTCTAGATGAGTTCATTCGAGAAACATTGATATCCCATCGTTGCCAAGATCGTGGTAGCTGACACCACAGATGTGCTGATACGCTCACGTTCCAATGAAAGAGAAACAAAATCAAATCTTGCTGTAGGATTGGAATGAACGTGATAATTTAATTGCCATCTGAAAGTACGCGACAAGAGCTTTATGCAAAATTATCTTTCTTATTTCTTTAAGTCAAGCGGAAAATTATACAGCAGTTGCTTAATCTAATTTCGTCTACATAGCTTCAATGAGCAGAACTCTCTGGGAAAGGCCGCCTTCTGTCAGTAGCATTCTGAGATATTTCACCCTCGGCTCGGTACTTCGTTAAACGAGTAGTCCGTGCCTGGGGGGCTTAAGAGGGCTATATCCGCTCCGCTGTCCACGCAATTTGTTCAACGCTAAAGAGGGAAACATTGCGAATAAATACATCTAGATTAATTGACTTCGCTACTACTGCGATAACGATGTAATAACCGTTTAAAGAAGGAGAAGAAAACATTTACGGATAAACAGATGAGTGGCATAATATTTTTCAACCGGAAGAAAATTGATGAAAATCAGCTGGAAAAGGAATAAGGCGGCCGGCGGGGTAACAATTGCTTTCTCGTGACTCCTTGTGACGAACAAACCTATTTGTATATGAGTGTATATTTCTTCCTTGTATTTTTCCTTTCAGTTTCCGTCATAGGCTATGTGCAGATGGGAGCTGTTGAATCGTGTGCAACAGGTAGAGTTTGTTTTTTCTCATATTGTCCTTTATTGGAGCAATTTTGTCCGCAGTCTTGTTTGTGTTGACTTGTTTCTGGTAAAAGTATTCAAGGGTATGTCTGAAGTGTAAAATAAGCTTATCTATAATCGGTAGTCTCCTTCTATACTAAGTATTTCATTTTCGGCAAATTTCTGCAAAGAACCGGGGGTGGTAATTTTTTAAAGATTACTGAAATACAATTAAGACAAAAAAAGAACGAATACAGACGTTTGCTGAGATTCATTATAAATCACAAGATTATCAGCAAAATCAGTGGGAGTGGATTACGATCGAAACATACAATTTTAATCCTCTTGTGATTAATACGAAGAAATCCATGAAATACGCAATAAACTTCCCACGCTTGAAAGTCAACAGTTAAACGACACAAAAGGGGGTGTCTGATACCTTCTACTTAGGAAGTTAGCGTGAATTGATACTACAATATTATTGGAAGGGATATGATGATTGCGTATGTATTTCTATAGCTCACTTGTATCGACAACCCATTGTTCTCAGAGATCTCATGGAAAATGTCATATATCGAGGAAATGCGATACACTATGATGACATATAACGCGTACAATGACAAACATCAATCTGTGTTGGCGACGCACTCAACATCATATGCAGACTCCACCAGATCTACAGTTTCACTCCTCTTTAATCAGCGGTTCATATCTTCTTATGTTTCCGAGAGAACAGATATTTCCTACATAAATAGAAATAGCAAGCACATGCTTCCAAGATACTTTTTTGATCGAAACCCTAAACTACCCTAAACTTTTGGGACTTGCTTACACGGCTCTTTGTTTAAAGAAATACAAGTGTTGCCTCCCTTACCTTGTTTATGACAGCTGGATGGCGCCGTTGGTTGAGTGCCTGCCCCTGGTTAGAGAGGTCCCCGGTTCAAATACCAGTGAAAGCAAAGTTAAAACGCTTTTATCGGGTTTTCAAATCTGGTCCAGTCACCATTTGCCGTTGGGATCAAATTAACGGCAATATCACTGGAGTTGTCGATCAGTGGTAGTAGTCTGACTATGGGTATCACAATGGACCAACATGGTCTAAGTGTGCTGGCTATTTCGCTGGCAGCCCAACTACCTAACCTACCTTGTTTATGGCCCAGTCATAGTGGGTATAATTAGACGAAAACAATTGAGCGAATACAATGATATACTGCGACTAATAAGCTCTTCGCCCGGTTTCGTTGAGTTTCGTTATGTTTTATTCACTTCAGTGTAAGCAAAATTAATCGCTTTCTACGTACGTAAATGCCAATTAGTGTTAAAAGTTTGCATAAGTTCCCAGAAGCTATTGTGGAGAGTGAGATGACTCAACTGGCACATTTCTCCTTCATAACTTCGAGGGTTGTGTCGCTTGCATGGCATGCTGTGCCGTCTTCTTGGAACCACTACATATACGGATGTAGGCCCAAATTCAACCACACAATAAGCTGGGTTGATTCTCTGACGATGTCCAATTCAGCTGATGGACGCTGAATCGACAATGGCTGCTACACCGGCTATGTTTTCTTCATTTCTCACCAATCTCTATCTGGTTGGTGGCATAAGATCCAAAAGAGTGTACTCGAGCTCAAACTCTTCTACGGTGAGACGAATTGCCTCCAGACTGTTGCCATGATGACGACCGGCCTCTTGACAGAATTCACGTTATTTATTTACAACAGAGTCGTAATTTCTATAACATTTTTTAATAATTTACGCACGTTCGGCAAGCTTGATACGATAATTGATGAAATGGCAAACTTTAGTGAATATTGTGACAGATGCGTGTCATTGGTAACTTATCTGCTGAAAGGAGATCAATTATACATCAGGCGTTATTAGAGAACATTGTGATGACTTTTGAAGAAATTGAATGGATGGGGAGGAAGCGGATACATTCCACATCTGGTCTGTATCTACCACAGTTTGGAGTCCTTTAGAAGCCTTTTTTGATTTTTGTGAATTACGCGAAATATGCATCGACAATCTAATATGAATTAACTGGTTGCTATGTAACATTATTGTTTCATTTTGATAATTTGACTGACTCTGCCGATAACGATGCAGATGAACAGATACAACCTCCCTATCGACCGATGTAATTTAATTTAACGCCATCTAAAGGTGCAGGAAATTTGAGACCCAGAAATCAAACAGAGCTCTTTGGGACAACAATCACATCCCCTGCAAGAACTCCATTCCTTTATGTACGGATTAAAAAAAAAGACAGTAGTAGGAAGCCGCATTTTCTGTAGATTAACAACTCGACATTTTTCTTTCCAAAGAACACCCAGAATACTGTTCAGTTGGACATCAGGGCGATTTGCGGACCACTGTCATGTCTTAAATGGAATGTAATATGTACGCGTTATGCATCTTTACAGATAGTGGGATGACATCAGAGGATACGAATCAGTCTCTGTCAACTCAAATCTTCTGACTGAGCAGCTCAATATTCACCTGTGCTGTGTGCCAAACAACATAGTCATTCCAGGGGACTGTGCAAAGAAAACTCTGCCCTCCTCCGATTACCTAACCTACGTAAGCCCAACTTGTTTTACTTTGACCTCCAACGCTTCAAATGCCTGTCTGAAATAAATTGTATTGAATACTAGGAGCATTCCCTACTACGATGGCATGGGCCTTAGAATACCTCAGATTAACTTACCATTACGGAGGATGATTTCAGTTGATTTCAAAGGATTATTCAGACTTTTTGGGTACCCGTGACAAGCCATCACCTTGATTGACATCATTTCTCGTATAAAATTCAGCTGACTCACTGCGTGTAATTTACACGTATGCCATCATATCCTATCTTAAACCCTTCTGGAGAACTCCTGTCATCACCAATGCTCTTGCCAGTCTTAAACATTTAATCTTGTCAAAAACGTGGTGAAATCGATGAATAATAAAAGTGAAATCATATGATGTACTCCCAGCTTCACGATGCGTATTGCTCATCAACTGGTTTTACCCAGACATATATTACAGGTGGCGGGAATATTTTAAAATGATTTGAAGTGAGAACTGGGATTAAATGAGGGTGTATTTTGTTAGATTTTTGTTTTCATTGTTTGCCTGGTGGAATAGTTATTATTAATGAAGCTCGCTCTAGTTGCTGACAAGGGCTGCTTGTTCACCGACATTGCATCTTATAATGAACCGATTTCCAAAATACTGTCGTGTTCTGTAAGTGTGACTTAATAAAAACAAAGAATATGTTTTTTTCTTAAGTTTTCAATTTAATTTTGTTCCTGCCATCAAAGAAATAACATATTTCTTTTCGCTTTTCTCATCCCGTATTGCGTAATACGATTCTAACCCATTATTATGGGTGTCAGCAGGTATTGTACCTGTACGTGTGTACGTCACTGTAATCATCGCCCTCATCAATCATCTGAGACCGTCACTAAAATCAATAGCGTTTGCTTCAATCAAATCATGCTGACTGTTGTGCCCTTTCTTCTTTCGCCTACACACAGAAAAGTTGCAAGTCCTCACACCAATAGTCTAGTAAAACATAATCGGAGAACAAAAGACGAAGTGAATTGCTACATAAGTCAACATCAAGGTCACGTGAGCATGCAATGAAATAAATGACTTTATACTATACCTAGGTCACCAAAAGCTCTCAGTCATTATTTTTAGAACAGTTGAGTTGAGTTGAGTTATTATAAATATTTCTGCTCCTTGTCAACACACTTTGTCAACTTGTGGGTTAAATGTTTGGACGTCAGTGGTGTGTGTGTAGGCACATGTACATGCAATGTGGGGAGAAACTCTTGATATCACAGCATGACTAATGTTCATCAAGTAAAATTCTTTTAATAATAGTTTCTGTTGGAGTTGGTTGGTTTCTGTTTGTTAAATAACATGCGTTTTGCAAACGAATTGATTATGCTGAGGGCTGCTGACATTGATTGGCATACTTGATAAAAGCCGGAAATAAAATATGCAATCAATGCATTAGAAAAACGTATGGCCTTTGCAAAGTGAAAAACGTATAACAATATCAAAAGAGCAAAGTGTTGGCAGTCGGTGAAAATACACATACTTGATGCAGCGGTGTATGCCAGCTAAATCTTACAGAAATGAAAGTCTACGGTTGGTTATCTAATGAATGTGTACAACACAAAAGTACGTAGTCATACAAAGCTAGCTAGACTTTGTGGTTTAAAGTCGCCAAAGGACTGTTAGTCTGGTTGGTCGAACTAATGCCCATTCAATAGGGACATAATTAAATCTCTGACCATATATTACTTATTGGATTCAGGTAGTCATTGTTCAGTTGTACCGCGTAGACGTTTGTTGGCCCTTTTTGGAAAAGCCTAAGCTGAGTTCTGCATTAAGCCTGCATCTGCATAAGTATTCCACTTTAAAGCACTCCTTCAAGGGCCATTGAAATGATCACAACTGACTTGTGGAATTTTGATTAAAGCAAATAATCAAAAGTTCTGGTTCTGGTGAAATTATTATATTCCAGGATAAGTTCTTAACTGTGCTATTAAGTTTATTATCACATCTTCAGGATTTCGTTTTGATTGGGTGCACCCACCAATCCCTGCTATTTGCGTCATTTTCATCAATTGCTTAAAAAAATGTATGTAACATTGTTACAACTTCATTGTCTGAGTCCGACCACATGTTGAACAACACTAAAAGTCGCAAATTCCATTTTGTTTCATTTCAACGCATACCAAACGAAACAAGAGAACAAAACGCTTTCTTTTGTTTCGCTTAATGCGTGTTATAAATAAAATACGTTTTTTGACCATCGAATCAAAAACATTTTGTTTGATCCGGTGTGTTTTCAGCCTTAGAGTTAGCACCGCAAGAAATTAACTCTGAAATGGTCTGATTACTTAAGTACTAATCCCCTAATTATCTAGGATTTACAGCTCTACTTACCAATCGAGCGAAACTACTTCAGATTAACTACCGGTGTTATTTGTTTCTATAATTATACGCCTGATATGTTTACAAGCCTTTTTTTCTTTTCGTGTGTCCTTAAAATAAATAAACTTCCCTTAAATATATGACTTCATGACTTAGGCTGCTTAAATCAATAGACTCACATCGAAAAAAGTGTTGTTTTTACTATTTGTAGCGATCTAATTTAGCTCGGTCCATTGTTTGCACTCTAGGGCCTCCGCCATTTCATCGACTGAACACTGTATCTATTATGGGAGTTCGGGACCCTAGTTCGTCAGCGGTAAGTGTGTTCATGTCCAGGTTGTCAGGTGTTTCTGAACTTATAATTGGTTACTTACGAAGAGCCCCCAACTGGGAAGCCAGGTCCATGTATTGTATTTTGGCACCCGAGCAAAACAATTCAGATGCTGGTAGCCTGTTTGAGCCCTCCTTAAATCTACCTTTGATCCATCCGCATTCATGCCTCTAGAGGACCCCTCAGGCCTGACCTCGAAATATGTCGGAGCATCTTCAAGAATATGTATATGTGCCCCGAGTAGCTCAAGCTCCGATTAGCTCTTCTGTCACTGAAGGGTGATTTCCCGTCCTCCTGCTTGTAGCTAACAACGACGCCCTACGGGCCATCCAGTCGAAGGAGTGGCAATGTAGGCGTTCGAAGACAGTCGCTCGCACGTCAATGCTACGACTGCCACGCACCCTGTCATCTGCGGTATTAAAAGCGACAAATATGCGGTGTGCGTCAATTTGCATCCCCGATTTTATTTACACGAAATTTAATTTCTTCCCGCACTCACACATGTCTATAGCCCAAAAATTAAACCTAAAACTAAGCAAACACAATCCAAGCAAACTTTCGAGTGTTTACCTTAGCCCACAAACGCAATAACCTTCTTGACGTTATCCACACCAGGAATTAATTTAAGAAAATATTTCAATTCCACAAGCCTTACCTTAAATAACATGTGTATTTAAACACATCCTGCCCCCGTGTGTACATATGCCTCCGACAGATCCAACAGATCCAACAGAGCTCCAACATCTCGCATAATTGTTATGCTCCACCATCAAGGCAATTACTGAAACTTAAATGATCTAATACATACCGACTTGTGCCAACATCTGAATTTATACCCGTGCCTACATAATTATTCCCCGCATTCAACCTTTCCACATGATTTTGTGAATAGGCCGATTCACCCTAAAGCCTTCACTTAACAGAATTCTCTCAGCCATTGATTCAAAACAAAATGTCAAGAAAACGCGTGACGGGATGAATGGATCCATTCTCGGAGCGAACCACTTCTCGAACACACATCCAAACATATTTATGCGTTTTAAGTGATTTATGGATAAGGTCGGGGCTCTTTGGCCACAAAGTATTTTATCAGACAGAATTGAGCCGTGGTGAGTGTGTAATTAATTATGTGGTTAAGCTGTCTTATACCTACTAAAGTGTATTGATTTTTGTTATATTTGATGTTATTTTGAATTTTCCGGAGCACGGAGCTGAGGCGCAATATTGATTCATGAAGAGCCCTGATGGCCTGATGGCTATGAAAGGCAAATTTATAGACCATCAACATGCTTTCTAGTCGTCCGTTTATTACTTCATTATCACTCGCTGAATGTAACGTTGGAATTTAGTAATTTGCCATTTAATTAAAAATGTGATACGGTACACTCCGACCGAGTAGCAGAAGCATACACATACTCTCGTACACGTACACGTCCTTATTTCATTTTATTAAATTGATTAAAGGCAACTAATTGAGTGCGAATAATGTTGTGTTTCAAAGGCAAATCAAGACTATTCACATTACCGAGGGTAATATTCGGAAAATTCCAAGTTTGAGAGCAAATACTGACGGCTTGTACTTGGTTGGCGAGTTTACACGCTCGAAGGTTGTGCTCTGATTGAACGTAAAATGAAGCTGAGGAAGTTTGTTCCACCATTTAATTATGAATGGTGAATGAGGTTGAATTCGTTCGAGTGGGTGGTTAGCTGAAAGCACTTGGCATTCAGAGCCACAGGTGAAATAGGTTCGCACCGTGATTAAAACGACAAATCCCACTTCAGTGAAATGATATTTTTTGCTGTTTTTGAAACTGCGGTAGGTACTTAAAATAAGAAGGGCATCAAGGATGAGTACGGCCACAGATTGCGTTCCCCAAATGAGTACAGGGTGTTTTTAGGAGTTTGAGTGCAATAAAGTGTTTTAAGTGTCACATCTTTGACACTTCTCTTCGATATTAAGCTAGAAGAACATAAGCGAATTAATTGAAAACCTTGGTTCTGATTTTTTGCAGCTTATAGTTTCTGTAAGGAGAATGAATTGATAAGATGTCCTTCTTCAACGATGGGTCTTAGAGGAAGTTTCAACCAACCTCGGCCCTCTTGCACGTACAAACCCGAACTGATTCCAGTCTCACTTTTGTAATTACTTGACGAGGTCGCCTTTACATAGTGTTCAGTGCTACTCTAGAGGACTAGTTTCGGTTCTTTACCCACGGATGCCAGAACTTTTTCTGTTCAACAGTCCGTTGCTGAACTGAGGTCATGTTGTGATTTTGGGTGTTTTTCATGATTTCGGTCTTGATTCAATCCCGGACATAAAAACGTATATATTCAGGGCATCAAATCCATTCAAAGGGTACAGGTGACATGCACAATTCGTCGTAAAATTACACCAAAGGACAGCCTTCTCTTTCATAATGGGAATTAAATAATGCTGAATTTTAACACTGGGTCTTCGAAGTTACTTTACGGCATCCTAAAAGTTTTCAATCTTAACCGTTTAGAATCATCCTCTAAAACTGTAGGTTCGCTGGACGGATAACACAGGTGCTTGCTGAAGAAGTAGAAGGCCTAAGTCCAACTGGGATTGTATTCCTCTTAATCGTTGACGTTCTCTGCCACATATTCCTTACCACACTGTTGCGTTAGAGAAACAAAAATGGTAGAAAATAAGTCAACTCGTGCATAAAACGGGCTAAGAACGAATTAACTTTTTGAGCCAAAAGCTCTATTGCCTAATCCCGAGCATAAAGCAAGGAGGGTTGTTAAGAGGGACTCTGCTTTTAATTTCTGTAGTGTTGACGTGAAAGTGATCTTTCATATCAAAGTTGGCAACTGTGACATTTTCGTCACGTCATCGGTTTGCTATCGTTACCGTTACGTTTTAAACCCGTCGAAATCTCAAATTATTCCAATATCAAAGAAAAAAAAAATGTAATCTTAATCTTCTTCCTGATTTATAGCTAAATTATAACAAAATTAAAGCTGTCGAGTCCACAACAAGCCTTGACTATTCAATAAACAGTAATCTGTCTGGTTACAATTATACCAACGTGGTCATTGGTCGAATCTATGGATGCATTCGCAAGTTATGGCTCAGTGCATATTTTACTCCACTGGAAACGCGAAAAAAGCTGGTAACAACTCTAATCTTGCCACTCATAACATATGCTGAGGTTGTATATAGCAGTCTAGAATCGTTATCTCAGCGTAAATTGCATAGAATTATTTATAATCGAAGTCCGTTGTATTTGCATAACAGGCTTAATTTTACCCTCTCGACACGAACTAGAAATCTAATTCCCTACCGATGCAAATTTCTTAATTCTTCACGTTTGTTTTTCATTCGTCCACAACAAGCCTTGACTATTCAATAAACAGTAATCTGTCTGGTTACAATTATACCAACGTGGTCATTGGTCGAATCTATGGATGCATTCGCAAGTTATGGCTCAGTGCATATTTTACTCCACTGGAAACGCGAAAAAAGCTGGTAACAACTCTAATCTTGCCACTCATAACATATGCTGAGGTTGTATATAGCAGTCTAGAATCGTTATCCCAGCGTAAATTGCATAGAATTATTAATAATCGAAGTCCGTTGTATTTGCATAACAGGCTTAATTTTACCCTCTCGACACGAACTAGAAATCTAATTCCCTACCGATGCAAATTTCTTAATTCTTCACGTTTGTTTTTCATTCGCACTGTGCGACTATGGAACTCCTTACCTTCACATTTAAGGGCTATATCAAATTATTCCAAGTTTAAAAGTGCTTCACCTATATTTTTCCACACATTAATGTTATCCTTATTTTTTTGTCCACCCCCTCCTTAATTTTTCTCCATCCTCTATTTTACTTTCTAATGTATTCTAGTTTTAAGTATAAAATTAAAAGAAAGATTCTGTCTTAATGTGCAAACCATACAAATGAAAATAAATTGAAATTGAAGACAAATGACGAGTGGTTGCTTTGCCAATTGGAAACACCGTTCCTGGGAGACCTTACTGAATATTTTGACAGTTAGTTGGATGTTATTGGTAGCTTTGCCAGCTGGAATATAACAATTAGAAAAACTAACCCATTACTTATCCAGCAGTTTTATGTCACAATTTGTGAAGATTTGGTTCATTCCAACGCATTTAAACGCAGTTAATTTCGTCTTGCTGGGTGAAGTGATTTTGTCCTGGGAAAGGGCGCATAATATTATTTTCAAGAATCGAAAGAACTTGCATAATTCCGAAAATCGTCATTTCTGTTATTTACCTAAGTATGCTGACTGTGGATGCTTGAACTTTTTTTTTTATCTTCTTAACTATAAAGCAGAAAGTTTTGTGTGTCCGACCGACAAGGGCTCCGAAACTACACGTCGAGAGCTCTGAAATTTTCAACAAAAATCATTCTAAAATTTAGTGCTGAATGTGACAATTTTTAAGTCGGTACGACATACGGTTCGGAAGTTAGGAGCATTTTTTAAACGGGAATAAAATTCTCAAAATAAGGGTGGTTGCATCAATCCGGTATGAAACTATTTCAAGTTGCGTAGTCGTGGATATCAACCATCCCCCAGTGTGTTGTAACTTCCATACATACACACACATTTTTCATATTTTGCTTTGGTGCAACCATTCATTTTTTTCTACCTCTCAAACGAAAAGGAAACAATAAACATTTTCGCACTTTTCTTATTTTGTCATACCCAAACTATCTATGCATGTACATACATATACACAGCTACACACAAATCATTCAATTTTGCTGAAATTGTGAATATTGAACTTCGGAACGGATTAGCCGATTTAGATAAAATCAGAGCTAGACTAATTACATAATGTGTTACAAGATAGGCTAATTTTGTTCATGGTTCACGAAGTTTGACTTCAATTTGCACAACAAGTGAACATCGCGCGCAGGTACATAGATGGGATTTCCAAGAACATTTTTTTTATGGATCGCTTGATAACCATGTGTAAATGGTTGAGAAAAAACCATAATTTCCGTCCGTTTTGCTGCAGCACACATTAATAATTCAAACTTCAACATATATTCACACAGTCAACGAATTGTACTCATTATGAGTAGGGATGTGAATGAGAGATTGGGATAGGCATCAATGACGAAAGAAAATTCAAATTCTTCTCTGAGTTCTGGTTCGAGCAGTCTTATTATTGTTTTAAATTAAAAAGTGCGGAGTAAACATTTATTCAAAATCGTCTTCAGTGCATCTACAACGGAACACTTTTCTCCACATTTTTCTTAATAATCACATTATCGCAAAAATGCCGAAGAAAAGGAAAGCGATCTGCACAATCTCAAGAAGTAAGAGTCCAAGTTCGTGAAAATGACAACATTGCACAGGCTGTCAGAAGAAGTAATGAAACACAGCATGAAAGAGAAAAACGGAACGCAAGTAAGGCTAGACGCAACCGTTTATTGATTGAGACTTCTCAAGTTCGCAGTGTTAGACTCCAGCAGCAGAGAACTAGACAAGGTAAGTTACGTTCTAACAATTGGCTGTATATGAAAGAAGAAGCATTCACCTATGACCCATCGTTGGAACACTGCAACTTTCCACAAATCTCTATTGGTCGCATGTCGTCAAAGTGTAATTTTTGCCAAGCAATGAAGTTTGAGGGAGAGACTCCCAGTTTGTGTTGTGCCGCAGTAAAAGTCTACTTACCGGAACTTCCAGATTTGTCTAAAAACAAGTTTTATAATAAAAAAATAATAGAAAGTTTAATTTTCTTGGCGTTTTACTATTTTAAACCGGCACGGGTACGAAATCTAGTTTCACTATAATCCCAGAGTTGTATGTCATGATTCCAGACAACACTTGTCTGTATGTATGTATATTAGCAATTTTTTGTCAAGAAATAGTTTAGAATATCATCCAATTAGCCAATACATACATACATAGGAATTAGGAATGTGTATGTTTCAATAGCAAATTCCCTTCGTTTCTTTTTTAATTTCCCTCTTCCCCTTTAATAGCGAGTCATCACGACGACCGGCCGTTTTATTCAGAGAAGTTTATAAGTGCTCTTATCTGGACGGAGGGATGAATTGAGTTTGATGTTTTACTTTTAAGTTGGCCAATGGCCCTTGATATTGTGAATACGATCTTGTCGTTTCTGAAAGTCTGGAATTTGAATAATTCAACATAACTTTTAGGAAAATAAACGGCGCTCAATTTCATCATTTGGCCGTTTAAATACGTCATTAGAAGGACAGATGATAAAGCTGACAATGAGTGTACAGGACAGCATGTACTTGTTCCTCGATCCACAACATAGGAGACCACTTTCACTGCGCCCACTACAGAGGGATAAGTCTCCACAACTTTGTATATTCGATCCTTTCTGCGATTTTGTGTGCATGTCTGAAGCCCTTAATAAACAATCTGATTGGTGTTTAAGTCATCAGTTATCAGTGTGGCTTCAGGCCAGGGAAGTCCACTATCGACCAGATCTTCACACTACGAAAGAAACTGAAAAATACCCAAAAAGTGCAAATCGACACCCACGAACTATAGTAGATATACATAGTGGATTCGCACGGGGATAGCAAAAAATATGACCATAAAGCTGTGTCTTTGAAATTACTTCATTATACGGAAAACTTCATTATATAGAAGTTCACTATAGGGAAGTTCGATTGTATTTGTCGATTTCAAGGCTGCATGTAACAGCGTGCATAGAGACGGGCAATACAACGCCATGTCTAGTTCTGACATTCGTGCCAAACTCGTCAGGTTGTGCAGGGTGACGATGGAGAACTCTAGTTTCCATCAAACTTCCAACTCAGCGACATATTCAATGCCACAAATGGATTTAGACAAGACTACGCGCTATCATTTGATTTCTTTAACATCATCCTGGAGAAGATCCTGCAAAACTCACACGCCAACACTAGAGGCACGATCGTCCAGAAGTCCATACAACAGTCAGTTTATGCCGACGACATTGACGTGTTTGGTAGAACACAGCGAGCCGTCATGGACCGTACCGAGATCAAACACAGAATTACTCTTGCCAAGAGGCAATTAAGCAATAGATCCCTCTCTTGAATGACCAAGCTCACTCTATACAAAACACTAATCATCCTAGTTCTGCTGCGGACGGAAGCATGGACAATTTCAAAACCGGATGAAGAAGTCGTTGGTCTCTTCGATAAGTAAGTTTTGGATTCGATCTTTGGTCCTGTTTGCGCTGAAGGTATTTGGAGGAGAAGATTCAAGCACGATTTGTACGGACTGTACAGCGACATAAGCCTAGCCAGGTGTCTACTGATCCAACGCATAACGTGGCTGGGTTATGTAGAGGGTATAGACAACTTTAGCAGACAACAACGAAGAGTCTTCGACTCGACTCGACTGGGGGAAAACGCAACAGAGGACGCCCACGTGGTGGCGCACTCTAGTGGAGAAGGACATAAACAAAATTGGAGTGCGAAACTGCAGACAAGTGGCTACAGATCGCTCTAGTTGGAGAGGCTTGTTGGTTGAGGCCCAGATCCACCCCGAATTGTAGCGGCAAATAAAGAAGGAGGATGTACATATTCCCCTCTTGATGATCCAAATCACCATCAGAAAAGAACAAGTACCTCTGGTGAGGAAACTTTAAATTGTCGTCCATATATTTATGCCACCAAATAGCCTTTATGTTGATCACTTTTATTTTCTGGTATCTCATTTGATTTTTCCTCCACAGCTTAATATCTGAATAGCCTTAAGTTGAAGAGGGTCTTAACGTCAGCAGTACTGTGAAACCACTACATGTCATCCTATGCGCTACACAATCGACTTACTGAATAATATATTTAACGACCGCCTCGTCCGTCGAGATAGGCGAGTGAATTAATCTCGTCAAGTGATATTACACGTCTGAAGTATTATTTGTGAGTGCAAAGCCGCAAGCCTTAAGTGTTAATCCAGAAAGTTGAATCACTTCAAAGTCAATAGTCTTCGTATTATTTCCAACACACTGGTTCAGCTAATGCAAATACCATAGAATTCAAAATTGAACATCGATATTGTACTTCATTCGAGGCGGCCACAGGCGAACCACGTGGGACTTCATATTAAAATCATAATAACACACGTGTATCCCTAAAAAAATATGGTAATAAGGCCTCGTCGGTGGTTTTTCTTTAATCCCTTTCATCTTGAAATTCTGTGCCTCTAAAAAAGCACTCATACGTATAACACTGTTAGTTATTGCAGTTTTGACAGGATCTGCCTAATAAGAATGTATTCCAGAAAAAGAATAGGTGCGTGTTCTTTGAATGTACTTTCTGATGTCAAAATAATAGCCTTATGGTGGTCAATAAAGGATTCCAATCTCAATGAACAATGTCCCTGAAGCGATTCTAAACAAGTTCAATTCATCTCACGGCACAATTTCTTTCCTATTACTCCAATGACCTGACAACGGGCGTCCCATAATTCACGCAAAATTTTAATTTTGATCCATTTATTAATACAGTGATGCCAACGCTAAGAAAGGTAACAATGTTACCTCACACTTCGGTGTTAGTAGAAATGGAGAGCTATACGTAAGAACAAGGCATTTTCATTGAAGAGCAATATTTAAAAAAAAATTAAGGTTTGTCAGCTAGTGCCCGCAATTTTGGTGACTTTATTGATGTATTATCGGGGCAGGGTAGTCACCTGGCGCCCCTACTTTTTAACCTGTACGCTAATGACATTCCTCATTTTCTAATTGTCTGATGTTTGCTGACGATTTAAAAATATTCAATCAAATATCAACAATTAAGGATTGCTTGAATTTTCAAAAGGACCTGGATAAGTTTTTTTCATTGGTGTAAATATAATCACATTGATTTAAACATCTCCAAATGTAGCTTCTTACTCAACACCCAGGATACTGTAAAATTACAGTCTTGGTACCGAATTATTTTCAACTGTTAGTGAAATAAAATACTTTGAAGTTATTTTTAAAAGCAAGCTATATTTCTCGGCGCATATTAATTTTATTACAGGGGGTGGTTCAATTTTAAGGGCCGATGTTGATTTTGAATAAAACACAAATTATTTAGGAAATTATTATCATTTCTTTTTATTATGACAATATTGGTATGGTTCAATTATGTATGGAACAAAATGTCGGCCAAAGGGCTGCCGCGACCTCGGCGGCACACCTCCATCCGATGGTCCAAATTTTCGGTGACGCTGAAGCATAATTGAGGTTCTATGCCGTTAATGTGCCGAATTATCTCATCCCTTAGCTCTTGAATTGTTACTGGCTTATCGGCGTACACATTTTCTTTCAAATAACCCCAAAGAAAAAAAAGCCAACGGTGTCAAATCACATGATCTTGGCGGCCAATTGACATCGCCACCACGTGAGATAATACGGCCATTGAATTTGTTGCGCAAAAGAGCCATTGTTTCGTTAGCTGTGTGGCAAGTGGCGCCTGTTGAAACCACATATCGTCCACATTCATATCTTCCAATTCGGGCCATAAAAGTTCTTTATCATTTCACGATAGCGAACACCATTCACTGTAACTGCTTGTCGGGCCTCATTTTGGAAAAACTACGGCGCGACGATGCCGCCAGCCCATAAACCGCACCAAACAGTCACTCTTTGTGGGTGCATTGGTTTTTCGACAATCACTCTTGGATTATCATTCGCCCAAATGCGGCAATTCTGCTTATTGACGAATCCACTGAGGTGAAAATGTGCCTCATCACTGCAGATGATTTTCTTCGAAAATTGATCATCCACTGTTGCCATTTCTTGCCACCATTCTGACCATTGACGACGCTTGAAATGGTCAAGAGACTTTAGTTCTTGAGTCAATTGCACCTTGTAAGCGTGTAAATGCAAGTCTTTATGCATAATGTCCATCAACTACGAGCGTGAGAGGTGCAATTGTTGGGCACGGCGACGAGTTGAAGTGGACGGCTCTTCAGCCACACTATCGCGAACAGCAGCAATATTTTCTGCAGTACGAGCTGTACGAGCATGCTCTGGTGTTTTCACATCTCCTACAGACTCGGTTTGCTCAAATTTTTGCACGATTTTTCCGATCGTACGCACATTTGCACGATTAAATTGATCGAAAAAATCAAGAAGTACACTATATGCATTTTGACGTCCATTTTCATAATAAGCCTGAATAACTTTAACGCGTTGCTCGATTGTGTATATTTTCATGGTTCAAATTGAGTTAGTCTGAAATTGAGAAATGTCATATGAAATGCAGAAAAAACTTGAAGTTTAGGTGTGGTTCACATTCAACATCGGCCCTTAAAATTTAACCACCCTTTATCTATGGCAAATTGACTTTTGGGTTTTTTAAAGCGAAACAGCACTTTTTAAAGATAGTTATACCTTTAATCACAACTTCACCTATATCCCGATCATTATCACTTTTTAATTCAATTTGTAATGAAGTTGTCCTTCAAATGAATAGGGATATTTTTAAGAGAATTGTTTTGAGAATTCTTAATGATAATCATTAAGCAATAATTGTAAATATAGTAAACTGATAATTGTAGTCAACAGATAAATATCCATTGATGAATAAATAAATGAAATTAAGCGTACGTACATGCTAGCAAGTAGCAAAGCCTTGGAGGCCATTATGCGTGAATTATGGGACACCCTTTAGTTTAAATTGTTAAATTGATTGCTTTCCCCTAAAGTTGTTTAGAACTTGGGATTAGAAGTCATTATTGACAAACAAATAAATCCACAAAGTGTCACATCATCAAATCGAACAATTCATCATGAAAATTCAACCCCATCCATACAGCAGGGTCACGAGAATTTTCGATAAAATAATCAGTAAATGCTAGCAAATTCATAATGAGCATCCCTTCATAGTACACTTCATGCATAAATTAATTATTTTAAAATGAGTGTTTGGAAAAAACCGGTTTGTCGAAGCTCGAAGTTCAATGAGTCATCTTACTCTCTCAGTACGGTTTGATGTTGTTCGATTATCTACTTACCACTGGCTGTGCAAAATTGAAAAGTTCATAAGCTCGCCTGGAACCACTCTGCATTTGTCCCAATTTTGTGTAAGTATTCTCCCTCCAGTCATTACTGTCCGAGACGCCCTCGTGAATATACATTTTATCAGAATCCTTCCATCGACATCCATCTATTGCGTGGGATTCACATTTAAAATGTAGCACACGTAAAAGCATTTATAGCAGCGCCTTGCTATGTGGGCTGCGAATATAAAACTAATAAACACTAAATATGAACCAGCTCCATTAGGGTAGAAAAGCGCCAATTTTTTGCATCAGAAAAGTTATACGTTTGTTTATCCATAAACATATGTTTGTGGGGTGTGGGTGAAGAGAAGAGTATTTCATTATTTGTTGCAAAATGTGTATTCAGACCGAGGAAACTAGTTCACGTGGAATATGGCTAATGGCAGGATTGTTGAGAGTTTCCGCAACATTTCTACAGCAGTTAAACTTACGTGCTTTTTACCGGTGATATAATCCTTTCATCTTCAGAAAACCGAAACGAAAACAAATAACAACGCACATTTTTAATTCTAAAAATAGTTCATAGTTTATTAGCAAAATTATTTGTCTATTTTGCGCTACCAAAAATCTTTTTTTTTTTTTTGCTGTTTTATTTGTACATTGTTTATGTTTATTTTCTAAGAGACGTTGGTATATGATATTATTTCTAGGTTTATATGTACATAGTCATTTAATGCCTTCATCCTTCGATCTAAAGTCAGAGTATACAAAATATAAGAAAGAACCTCTATCCTTAACATAAAATGCTACAACTACAACTATCTACACACAGCTAATATCTACATATGTATCATAAAGTATTTGTATTTGTTGTTTTGAGCTAGTGAACTCGTTTAAAGCGTTTTCTAATGACTCCCCTTATGAATTCTGATTTTTTCTATAAAAAAAAGGATTCAAAATACACCACTGATAGTTGACAAAATTTGATTTTGTACACACAAGAGATACATTATTTAAAATAAAATAAATTAAATTAAATTCATTAAACCACAGGGCGAGGGGCTTTTTATGTTTCAGGTCGGTTTTCAGCGGGCTTGGATGACATTTGCCAGTTGACATCGTAGTCGTAGGGGTAGGGGACTCATATTATTATGCTATTTATTATCAAGAACTAAAATATGCTCATTTCTAATTGTGAATATAGACAGGAAATTATTTCAGTTTTTTTGTGTACTGAGCAAGTGTGATGAACAATTATGAGTGATTGTATGCAGGGCGATATAAAGACAGACTGGGTAACAATTACGAGTACGGCTCGTACATCAGCACAGCTTAATGCAATGAGGCAGAGTGTTGCTGAGTATCCGGTTAACTCTCAGCGACAGCGTGCACAAGAATGGGGAATGTCTCCACAATGTCGGTTCTTGGTAAACTTTCTTATGACCGAATTGTATAAATTATGAATAACAAACACGCGGTTCCAAGAAGACGGTGCCATTTATGCTTATGGCTCGGTACAATACAAGGACCTTCGTAGTTGAACGCTTTCAAAAAAGTGGTGCCTCGCATTATTCGCCAATTTGACCAAGAAGAATTTCTGGTTGGTGGTACTTGAATGGTGGTACTTGAAGATAGTGCGGATGGCAACTGTAAACACGGCAGGCACTATCTTCTACAAGTCAGTCCAACTGTTGGAGTACGCAGATGACATCGACATAGTCTCGCGTTCTCAACGTGCCGTAGTGGAGGCTTTTACGGCGATTGAAGAACAGGCGAAACGAACTGGTCTCAAGGTCAATGAGGACAAAACAAAATATATGCTGTCGACCAAAAAACTTTCCGTCACACACCACCTTGGACAAAATCTCACGATCGACAGCTACAATTTCGAGGTAGTGAAGGAGTTTGTCTACTTCGGGGCAAACGTGAACTCCACAAACGACATCACAGTGGAGATCCGTCGTAGAATCGCCCTTGGCAGCCGGTGCTACTTCGGTTTGTCAAAACAACTGGGCTCAAAACTCCTGACTCGAAGGACCAAAATCATGCTTTACAAAACTCTTATTTTGCCAGTCCTGCTCTATGTAGCCGAAAGCTGGACGCTAAGCAAAACTGCAGAGTTGATTCTTGGTACCTTCAAAAGAAAAGTTCTACGACGGATATATGGTCCCCTCTGCGAGGAAGGCAATTGGAGGAGAAGACATAACCGCGAACTCTACGAGCTGTACCAGGATGTGGATGTAGTCCGAAGGGCAAAAATTCGTCGACTGCACTGGCTCGGCCACATCGAGCGCATGGACAACAATGCTCCAGCAAAGAGGGTCTTTGAATCCGAGCCGACTGGTTCGAGAAGGAGTAGAAGACCGAATCTCCGGTATAAAGACCAAGTAATCGCGGATGCAAGACAGCTTGGTCTTGATGACTGGAAGCAGCGTGCCCAGGACCGTCAACGATGGAAGGCAGCAATTGCTCAGGCTCGGACCCTTAATGAGTCGCCGGCCTGATAAGTAAGTAAGTAAGTACTTGAATGCCAAATTATGGCCGAACAAACCATGGGCAGTCTTGCTTAATATCAACATTCTACGATATATTTGTGTTAAGGTTCGGTATCTGTTGATTATCTGTATCTGAAAGCTCTTGTGCGCTCAAAAAATTTACAGACACTCAGTAATATATTTTCGTACACATATTTCGTACGTACAATGTTGGGAAGTATTGCAAAGTCACGTTCAAAGGGGCTGGTTTGGTGATTTTGTGCGAATTGTCACAATGCCCGCGACTGTGTGCGTGTGTGTACGCATTTTGGTATTAAGACTGGTATGCTGATTGACATCGAACATATTCTAGTGCGCGTTTCGAGAATTTTAAAGCTGTTGTAAAAAGGGAGTACATAAGCCCAGAAATTTGAATGATCTTTGCAACTTGATATCCAGTCGGAATAGCCTTTTTTCATAAAGATGTTGAATTTTTTGCATCCAATGGCCCATTGCCGTAGGAATTGAAGCAAAATACCAACCCTCTTCATTATCGCTCTCTTCTATGGCTTAGTGCAACACACAATAGATTTGATTCCTGACGATGAATATCCATCTCAGTGACTATAAATCAGAGTTGTAAAGGACTGCAATCTTTTGAAAATGCAATCTCTAAATTCAAGGAAACATTTTTCGTGATTTGTGATTCATTCACAATTGACGGCTTTTTCGTTGAAGGCTTTGTGACTTCAAACATTTTCTTCGACCTCTCTAAGTATTCAGCAATAGAATAGGGATGAACAAAAACATTACCAAGATGTAAATGATAAAGTTATTTGAACTCAATCAAATCTCTGAGTAATACCACTTTAATTGCGTGATATGCAAAAAAAGGTGTTGAAGCACATCATTGGATAGACGAAAACTGCAACAGGCAAGTTGCTCTTGTTTGTAAGCGGTTTTCAGGATCGCATACATACGATCGCATTAATGACATTATCCTTGAAAATCAAATGAAACGGAAGCAGCTGAGTTAAGGAATAGTGTTTTCGAAAATTCGTTGCCGAAGTATTCGAATACTTACGAAGGTCGAAATTAATTGATACTAATAGATTTTCTGAAAGGTATTCGGGTGAGGATTTCAAAACAAAAGTCCCAGAGACTTCAACGAGAATTGATGAAGTCCCAAAGAGTTCAAATGAATGCGGTTGACTTTAGTTGAATGTTAAGGACTTTAAACTGACTTCAGTGAATGCAATGTAATTCCAAAGACTTGCTTTCAATTGACTGCAATCTTAAGATTGGGCCAAGAGACTGATTTAATCAAAGACTTCAAAAATTATGATGATTGCTGCAGTCTCAAAGTCCCAAAGTGAAATCATTATTTGGAAAAACTGAGGCATGAAGCAATTGATTTTTAAAATCAAAAGATTAGAGGGCCAAGGCCTAGGTTCTCAGCATACACTCGTGTTATGCGTGCTATTGTTATCTCATGAGTGGAAGAGACCTACAGTTTTATGCCAACTCCGAACGGCCAAGTTTAAGAAGGTTTTTCTAGACAGTTATACTCTTTGAGCATTGTCAGTGACTCGAAAATTATTTTTGGAATTCGAACCTAGACGCCGAGTCGACGCACATACCCACAACGCCACTGCCGGTCACACATAGAGATACTAATGAATCTTGAAGGTGTTTTGTCTGCTTCCTGGAGTGGGAGTTTTATTGATTTTTTTTTTTTCAATACGGTGACTATTCAAGATACTTTTCAACCAATGAAGGTCACTGATAATAACTGATTTGGCAGTATGACCTACTACCAAGCAGCGATGCCACGATAGTAATAACAATCATGTAAGGAATACTAGTGTCATAAAAGGACCTGGAATGAGGTCATAAATAATAAAAAGATCACGGTCTTGACAATCTGTCCAGCTTACCTTGATGTCCTTGCAAAAAACTGGGTGATTTTTGGCGTTATCAAGTCATACGATTTTACTTGATGGGCCAAAAGGTTCTAAGTGTTTTTTTTCCCCAGTATTTTTTCGATTATCAAACACACACACTCCACTGGCTTTCGTGTCCATGCTTCGAAATTATGCTTCGAATGAAGTCTGCCAAACTTGTGAGGGGGTGCTATTCTAATGAAGTTGAAATAGGATAGTAGCGGTGGCTCGAAACCAGTTACACCTTGACCCACCACTTCCACCACGTAAGGACTATTACTCCTGTTGGATACCACTTCAAGTTAGTCATAAGTCGGTATAATTTTTCCACAAGAAAAGTACGCTCCTAGCGTTGTGGAGACAGAGCCGGACACTGTCATATTCTTCTATGTGACATGCTCTCAAAATCTTCTTCATCCAGGTACCTTCTCCAGAAATCATTTATCAAGGGTAGAACCCACATGAAGATACATGTAAAAATTAAGCAGATGATGGATAAAAAGAAAGGCAACTAAACTCATCCCACTAAAGTCTCAGCAATCATGAAGTCAATTGAATTGGGTGGGAACACAGTAAATCATACATCCGTTTCGGAAACAGTTTTCTACTTATTTGGATTGACTGCATAAAGCAAATAATAATGTTGGAATTTTGGGGCAGAATTGTAAATACAATTTGTTCGCCTGGTGTATTTTATTAAAAAAATAAAATTAATTAATTCTCTTAAATTTTAAATTCAACACAATCATTTCGGCTTCCATTATAAAATAATTTATTTCAAAGTTCTTCCAAAAAACCATAGACCTGAAACATATGAAGCACCCTGTGCTTAATGCCCAATTCTAATGAGATGACTATCGCATATCTTTCACGAAGGTATCGAAGTTCGTAGATTAATAATTTGCCAAATTCACAAATTCGTGAAATACCCTGAAGACCGTATAATACACAAGACTAACAGCTGTAGCAAAACACGTGCTATTTCGAAGTCTGTTAGCCTCTCAAAAGGTTATGCGCCAATCAAAATGCTCAATTGTAGGAAGACTTTCAAAGAGAAGCTATTTCAAAACCTGTATCCTTTCTCTATTTCACTCATTTGTTTTTTTTTTCCTGTGCAACTTTGAATCAAAAGTGAGCATTTTAGTTTTTGAGTTAACTTCACACAGAGTGAACAGCTCCCCAAGAATTAATTAACACAACATCATTGCCTATTGCTTCTGTATGTGGACCTAGAAAAATATAGTATTGCATTGCGTGATGTAGCAAGACTTATGTATACACATCCAAAGCATCCATTCATCTCACATATGTGTATTATACATTTATTTGTGAAAGTTCCACACGGATGTAGACTCACATACATGTGCTAAGTCAAATCAATCTATTCACGAAACCTTTCGTCTACAGTATTTGCCATCCTTGATCACGCAAGCGGATGGATTATCTTTTACTAATTGGACGTGCTATCTGTTGGGTCGCCAATTGGGACCGGTGTTGTATCTACAAAGAAGGACCTTCTTAAATGCCTGTCTAAATACCTTATTAAAAATCGTATAAAATATAGGATTAACCATGGAACTTGCATAGCCCAGCCATGTCACCACGTCGAATACCCAATGAGAGATGTTATCCTCGCATTGGCCGCACACTGTTGGCAAAAGATTAAGCACAAAGAAGGGTGACCAAAGGATGACGAAGGTGAAGAATACAACGCCCAGGACTTTGGTTGCCTTTTGCTCCAATCGAATAATGCGTCCGTGACGTGATGAGTTTCGTGATATGAGACTTGAGTTTCTTGAGTGGTGTGAGCGCACGGTTTGGTTGCGTTGCAGAAGATACTGCGAGGAGGTGGGCGACTTCCTTGATTTTAGGCTTCCTCCAGTTTCGCCACGTGAACCACAGTCGGCGGATATGTGGTAGTTAGTGTTGTTGTGACTACGTAATGTGGCTGATCGGCGTAGGGGTGATGAGGAAACGGGGCACTTGGTAGGCGTCGGCACTAGCGAGGTGCGAGCGCCACCAAAGCTGGAACCACGTCTTCTGCTCCTTGCCGAGTCCCACGTCACCACCGAGGCATTTTTCGACACGCTTAATTTTCTCCGCGACACGGGTGTGGCTGGTGGAAGGGAAAGATAACTCGATGCCGCGGTTTTGGTAATGTTTGCATCTGGCGAAGTTAAATGAGCTGTTTGAACCAGCAAATCCATTTCACCGGGGGAGGCAGATGCCGTTCGAAATCCGGTTGATATGATTTTTACCTCCGTCGGCTTTACGCAGTTGAGCAGGGGACGATCTCCGAAGTACGGGCACGTACACGGAGGGGGCAATTTTAAATATTCACTTTCATCCGCCAGATGCTTTGCATTGTAACATTGGGGCTTTTGTTGCGGTTCCTGTTCAATCTGTGCACATTCGTTTGCCTCCGAATATGGTTTCGATTGCCTTGATAAGTACTGCAGAGCATTTTTAGGTAGGCTATTAAAACGATTTCGTCGTTGCGGTGGTGGGGTATTTGATTGATTGTGTGAGGTATTCATGTCGGTTGAGGTTGAGGCTCGCCTCTGCTTTGTGAACGAAGTAAGACGCTTCGACAGAGTTGGTGGCGACAGCGATCTGCAATAAAAATGGGATTAGTGTTAAGTGTGCCATTTATATGTATGCGAGATAAACTTAATAACGAATGGTGTGTTCTTATGTGACAGAATAAAGTTATGAATTTAATCCCCCTTGAACTGGTAATAACCCACTTGTACATGAATATATAGCGACTTCACTTGCAGATGCTTTGCACGTTTGGATAATGGTGATAGTTAGTGCTTGTGGGTTGATACACATTACACAAATAAAGCAAATAAGCTCTCATTCACTCATGCAATTGTACACATTTATTTGAATTTCTTATAAGTTTTTAAACTAAATTTCGGGCAGTGTTGGAGACATTGCTTTCGGTATTTTGGGGACTAGCATTACTCGTTGATTGTTGTTAGCTTGTCAGAAGTTGAAGGGATTTTGCGTGAGTCTAGTTTACTTACTTACTTTTCCGGGCAATATATGTCACTATTGCTTTCACGATGACCTGATCTGTACCGCAGAGATCCGCTGCATTGACATTTGTGTGACCATCATGTATGGAAGATCACATGATTTAAGTGGACACCACGGCTTTGCTGGCAGTGCTTCAAGCGGTCGGTCCAATGACATGGTTAAACTTGTGTAGTGCAAAATTCCAGCAGTAGCGTCTCGACTATTGGTGGGCTACAGACATGACGTAGCCCCGAGAAAATAATCGAGTGGTATCAAGTCGTACGGACGCTTGAGCATTGCGTTGCTTGTATGACATTTAGCATAATTTTGTTTGGAACTATAGCTTGGATATATATCGATGTTGTCAAGCTATATTATACCTGATACCATTGACTGTAACGGTATCTGGAGAACAATAAGCACCAAACAGCAAATCTTTGTGAATGCATTGATGCTTGGTCGAGCCATTGTGGATTGTGTTCCCACCAACGGAAATCTCTTTTGTTGGCATAGGCGGTGAGCTAAATAGCCCCGGTCCGAGAAGATATTTTTTTGTCCAAAATCCGAATTTCCGGCTCTCAACTAACGAATTCACGGCTTTGTCTATGGCCGAGGGGTTTTAATTCTTTCTTAAGTTGAATCTTATATCGATGTAGGCCCAAATCCAAGCACAAAATAAGCCAGGTTGACTATTTAGCGATGCCCGATTCATCTCATAGGCGCCGAATCGTGCTCCTTCGTTACCGGCCTCTACGCCGGCTATATTTTCTACATTTCGCTCTGTGTGTGGCTTAAGGTCCAGGAAAGTGTACTCACGATCAAACATTTCCACTGTACGACGAATTGCCTGCCGAATTTACTGCACACTGAAGCCTTGGTGGTGATCTATTTTAATTCTAAGGGCCGATGTTGAATGTGAACCACACCTAAACGTCAAGTTTTCTTCTGCATTTCATTTGACATTTCTCAATTTCAGACCATTTCAGACCATTTCAGACTAACTCAATTTGAACCATGAAAAGATACACAATCGAGCAACGCGTTAAAGTTATTCAGGCTTATTATGAAAATGGGGTCTCAAATCAAAACGCATATCGTGCACTTCGTGATTTTTTCGGTCAATTTAATCGTCCAAATATGCGTACAATCCGAAAAATCGTGAACAAATTTGAGCAAACCGGGTCTGTAGGAGTTGTGAAAACACCAGTGCATGCTCGTACAGCTCGTACTGCAGAAAATATTGCTGCTGTTCGCTATAGTGTGGCTGAAGAGCCGTCCACCTCAACACGTCGTCGTGCCCAACAATTGCACCTCTCACGCTCGTCGTTGATGAACATTATGCATAAAGACTTGCATTTACACTCTTACAAGGTGCAATTGATTTAAGAACTAAAACCTCTAACCTCTAAAACCTCTTGAATTCAATGGCCGTGCTATCTCACGTGGTGGCGATGTCAATTGGCCGCCAAGATCATGTGATTTGACACCGTTGGATTATTTTTCTTTAGGGTTATTTGAAAGAAAAGGTGTACGTCGATAAGTTAGCAACAATCCAAGAGCTAAAGGATGAGATAATTCGGCACATTAACGGCATAGAACCTCAATTATGCTTCAGCGTCATTGAAAATGTGGACCATCGGATGGAGGTGTGCAGCCGAGATCGCTGGGGCCATTTGGCCAATATTTTGTTCCATACATAATTGAACCACACCAATATTATCATAATAAAAAGAAATTACCGTAAATTTCTAAATAATTTGTGTTTTATTCAAAATCAACATCGGCCCTTAAAATTTAACCACCCTTTATTATATTTTTTTAAACATTTCGGCAGGTGTGAAATGATACACGATGGATATACGATGGCAAACCTTATTAAATGTTTTGACAACTGGATTTCGTTGGTAATTTTGACAGCTGCTTTTGTCAGCGAAATTCTCAAAAACTGCAACAAAAACATTTCTTGGCCATTTTTGCCTTTCTTGGAGTTGATAATTCACCAACTGTTATTAAACGTAGTAAGTTTACTTGAATTGCGCCTGAAGTGCTCCTAATTCAGCCCACAATTTGTTCATCCAAGTGGTTATGTTGTATTCGAATGACAGTTTCATTTGAAATTGCAATCTTAGCCATCTCACGACCAGAACGACAATATCGTGATCTTTTCTGGCAATATCTTTAGTTGGTACGGGAATTGAATTGAATTAAGGAAAAAGGAGACACTAGTACTGCGATCATAAAGATCTATTGTACCCGCTTCTGTTGATCTAGAGTACTCAAACTCTTGTCTTCGGAAATTTTACAAACTTCTCTGGATGGGCTTTCTTGAAAGTCTTTTCCTGTAACGGATGTTCTGTTTATTGATTTGAATTCTTTCTCTGGCAAGGAAGGGAACGAAGATATCAGAAAATAGTACTATGCAATCCGAGTGATATCTTATGCCCAAGTCACTGACTTATCGAACAGTTCTCGTAGATTTCTATTTCTCTGTCTTCTCCAATATCAGTATTTTGTGAATGAATGATTTACAAAACGAGCAACACGTCTTCTTCACGAAGAAAGTGCAAAGAAGGAAGCTGTATCAAATACATACATTGTTCTTCGACAATTTTTTTCTCGTTGTGAAGAATGCTTTCAAGTCTCTCTTGTGCAAAAAGTATACGGAACTTAATTAGCATATTTTTCAAATACATACATGACCTTCAAATGCACTCCTAAATAATCTCTGACAAATTTTGCCATGCACTGCAATAAGTAAGTATGAACTGTGTATGAGTGGAGGACTCACTTATGGCTGACAACAAGCAGAAAGCTTAATTAAGATGTCCTGGTGTAGTTTGCCTGCCAGGGTACTTGACCACGAAAAGCAACCATTGTGCCTTGGAGTGATGAGCCCCTCGTCGGACATGGAAACTGTGGGGGTACTTAACCACTAATAAGAGTCTATTGTGCGAGCAAGTAATAAAGTGCTATGTGGCCATCGAATCCTCCGCCACTGTTTGCACTGGTCCCGTTTGCAAATATCATGCCTCCTGGGCAGAATGTTTTGGCCTGGTGTTGGTAATGCTGCCCGAAAATACTTTGATGAGAGATTGAAGCTGCTTTCATTCAATCAAACATACGCTTGTTAGTTCAGTTTATTGTGCGATTTAATGCTACGAAATAACAGAATAATATGCCACATTATCCACTTCCAACAGAAGAATAGCGGCTTCTGTGGGGCGAACTAAACAATGGAATGTAATTTGTTGCTTTCGTGCAAAGTGGGAACACAGGATATAATTGTTAATCGAACTTGTAATGTGTTCCGTTGTGAATTAACGTTCGTTGGTCTTGTAAATACTCCCACAGCTGGGCAAAGAATGTGCTTGTTTATTAAGGCCATAATAATCATCCTCTAAGGGCAGAGCAGTTTTTTTTTTATTTGTATTCCACGTCATGGACGCGTCGATTTGCACATGAATACAGAGTGCTTATTATGTTGCCGGTCGATTTTCATGGAGCACCATTTCGGCTTGGATGACGTCTGTCAGTTAGCATTTTAAAGACAGACAAATTTTAGGAGTTATTAAAAAATGCTATTTAAATTAAGTAAGTATTCTTTACTTGTGTAAACGCTGAGAAAATGACGTGTTTTTTTAGTGTGAGTCACCCAGTAAAACCATTTAGGGCACAATTCATAATTTTGAAAATATTCATGATTAATGAGTTGAGGCAGTGTGTTGCTTAATATTTGTTAGGGTATCTGTCATCGACATCTTTGTCAGAGGCAATGGTGCAACAGGTTTGGGGACCCTCTGGAACATTTTCGTACCACATCACAAAAAAATTTTCCAACCGGATAGTGTCAAATGA
This sequence comes from Eristalis pertinax, assembly GCA_907269125.1. Lineage (NCBI taxonomy): Eukaryota > Metazoa > Arthropoda > Insecta > Diptera > Syrphidae > Eristalis > Eristalis pertinax. The sequence goes on along the minus strand of OU026145.1, from coordinate 114,459,021 downwards.
TGTCCTCTTAGATTCCCTGGTTTGACGACTCTCGAATTTTTCTCGTAATTGAAGAAAAATATGTACAGACCGTACAATTCGCAGTTGAATCTTCTCCTCTAGAGACCCTTAACTCAAACAAGAAACTAGATCGCTCGCGTATCTCTTCTCTGGAAGCGACTAAAGACATCTTCAATCCTCAGTTTATTTATTTTTTTGTTGTCCTATGTTTTAGGACGCTTCACTGGAGCACTCAGATTTAAAAATTGGTCCATTGTACTTCCAGGCAGCAACCTACATTTAATGAAATTGCATGGTCTTCTGAAGGAATACCAACCCGCGCTTCTGTTCTTCAGGTCTCACCTCATCAGCATCAAACAACTGGCACCTGATCCGAGGAAAAGCGTCGTTAGGGCCGGGCAAGCTGCGCTTGGGGACCCATTGTGAAGACTAAATAAACTTATTATGGCCCGGGACCGATCCAATTCAGAATAGACTTGCATTCCCCTGTTGTTTCTTTCCATGCTCCTACGTCATATAGTAGAACTGGTATCATCAATCTTTTGTATAGAGTCAAAATCTCCAGAAAAGTTTATACTACTCAATTCCCTCTTGAGGTAATGGATAATTATCCTAAATATCGCAAATAATATCGCCAGGAACCATTCATAAATAATCTTATAAGCCCTTATAAGCGCTAATAAGCAGGCCGGGAAAATACACCATCGAACAAACTTTTAAACTACGACAGATCCCGGGAATGTCCAAAACATGAACATCGAACATCACCACCTGTTCGTCGAATTCAAGACGCATATGACAGCATGAATAGGGACGAGGTACTTAGTGCAATATCTAATTTACATCTGTCTAATTTTACTAACATTCCTGCCGAACTGGATAGTTTGTGCAGGATGACAACGGAGAATGACTTCACCGAGACCGTAAATGACAAAAAAGGATTTGCATACGGCAACGCGCGGTCATGTGACTTCTTCAATGTCGTTCTTGAGAAGATCGTGCTAGACTCACACGCTAACACTAAAAGATCTAAGTTCGTACATCTGTTGGCAGAACACAGTATGTCATCATTTTCATTTCATTGAGGCGGCTAATATGAGTCTCTGGATAATTGAGGGCAAAATGAAATGTATGCTGTCCTGAAGAAAGGGCATACAAAATCGACGTCTTGGACAGAGCGTGACAATGAGCAGCAGGTAGTTGAGAACTTGGTGCAACTCTGTTCCGCAGTAAAAAGAACAAACAACATCAGTACCGAGATCAAATGCAGAATAACTATTGTCAACCGCTGTTTATATGAACTAAATAGGCAACTAAGCCCAATCTCTTGATGACGTGGACAATCTCAAGAGCAAACGAAGAAGCCCTTGATATTTTCGAAAGGAAATTCTGCGGTTATTCTTTGAAGCTTTAGTCGTGATGGTGTTGATGACATTTCTGAGGTGATGATTCAACCACGAACTTTATGTGCTGTACAGTCTATGGTTGCCACAGTTTCAACGCATATGCTGGCTAGGCATTGGACAACACTGAACCAGATCGAAGAGTTTTCGACTCCGCCCCATGTGGAGAACGACCTCAGCTAACTTATAATAATAATAATAATATGGGTAGCGCTACAGCCCGTAGAGGACCAGGGCCTAGCTTCTCAGCAACCACTCGTGTTGTGCGTGCTATTGTTCTATCACGAATGGAGTGGAAGGGACCTACAGTTTTATGCCGACTCCGAACGGCCAAGTTTGAGAAGCTTTTTCTAGGCAGTTATACTCTTTGAGCATTGTCAGTGACTCGAAAGAGGTGGGGCCGTGAAAAGTGTTTCTTGTCGTACCAGGAATCGAACCTAGACAGGTCCAAGTGCGTAGGAGTCGACGCACATACCCTCAACGCCACGGGCCACCACAGCTAATCCTCAGCTAACTTAGCGTGTGTAATTTTATGCAGGTGGTTGAAGTTCGTGCAAGCTGGAGGGGCTTGTTGGTTGAGCGCCAAGTTCATCCCGGACATTAGCGTAGTTAAAACGTTTAAATGTATCTTCATTTTTCAGTTAAGCTCTCAGTGTTGAGAATTTGTCAAAACCCGTGCTTTATTTGTCATTTGAGAGTCAAACTGTAAATACAGCAATACACACCGGGACCGTGATGCAAATGAAAGTCATGGCAGAAGTAACGATACAACTTAAATGTTGAGTGGGCCATTATGTGTCCTCTATCCCCTCGATCACTACCCTATTATTCGTGCTGCAACAGAAGTGGTCGTGTTTAATATGCAGGATAAATTGAAGCATACATTGAAGAATTTGAAGACATAATAAAATACTCACTTAGTCACCGACCTGCACATTTCCCCAGAAAATGTTAAATACTAATGTACACTCTATTTAAAAGCGTTTCCCACAAAACAACCACCTGCAACATAAAAACACATCCTGTCAAAGGCGACAGCACACTTCGAAAGCCATCCTCATTTGAAGGCATCAAAAAATGCGTCACCCTCCACACTTGTGCATATAATTTGTTGGCAGATTAGAACGGAATAATTTATTAATTCTTCAGCAAAACCAAGCCACAAAGTGATTTATGACTCAATCCCTTAGTGAAGACGACGCCAAAGACAAAGTTGTGTTCTTATTTTATGAAAAGTACATAATTATTTCCAGCTCAGTTTTTTTCGGCGCAAGAAAGAGGATGTCTTCTGTTAATTATTCATGAGAGGTTATTCGAAAAGAAAAACAGCAAAAAAAAGTGATGTGAGGAGTCTTCGCGCACTTTGCTCTTTTTAAATGTGTAAAGAGTCAATAAAAAGTTTCGGATGCGAATGCCTAATTACCTATATTTCGAGTACATTATCTGTTCATGGCGTGTGGATCCTGGTCAGGTATTTCGTGTTCCATTTTTAATGCACGTTAATTAGCCTGGGCGGTTTTATATTTGTTTTTGATTCTTTTTTGTGTACAAACATTAAATACTCTTTTGTTGCATGAAAAGTTTGTCAATGTCAATATTTATGATAGCGACAACTGCTAACGATTGTAGCATGCATGTAAAGTTGCAAAAATTATGCAAAAACCGGATAATGATGATGATGTGGCCTTTTCTGGGTAATGTTTACACAAACTTGGGTTTTGTCAATTAATCAATAATTTTTTTTCGAAATTCGCTCTTATTCCTTACCCATATTTAAACGAGAATCCTGTGTGCGGCTCTCGATGACATAGGACTATCATAGAAATTCAATGATCAATTCAAAAAATCAAAGCTAGAGGGAAGTAGAAAAGAACAAAGAATTTTCATTGTCCATTCAATGACAGCTCAAGCTAGATGCATTGGTTTAGGAAACATCCCTACTCCAATTATCGATTTTTGGAATGTTCTAAAAGCGCGTAGGCAAATGTATTCATATTAACTATGCCCAATCTTATCGTATATTGTGGTTAGTTGAATGAAAAGGACATTAAAATTGCAGTAGTGGCATCTTACTAGTAGTAACCCAGAGGCTATAATCTGGAACTATGGGTGATCAAAAACCTCTGAAACTTGGTGCGGGGTAAGTCTGATCAGTTGCATCTTGTGGAAGCGTCGCCAGTGGTCCCATTGTATGAGAGAGTTGGAAATAAATCTGTAGCTATGGAACCGGTGGACCGATCTCAATAAAATTTGGAACATAGTACAATTGAACAAGATCTAATCGTGGTCCAAAAATGGAAATTTTCCCACTTTTATGCCCATTGCTTTTAACTTTTAACCCCAATAAAAAAAAACAAATCAAATAACAATTACTTTCATAATAATTAATCTAACAGTTTTATGACCTAAAGTATTCTAAATAATTCACAACACTAAAAACTTTCTCGGCCTCTTGCATAGCATTTGGACATGGATTGCCAGGAAAATCGTTTGAAAATGCAAAATATTCCTCCACTTAAACGCCTCGTTCTCCCAAAGTAGTTAAAAGTGAATTTTATTTTTTGCATCATCGACATTGAAATGTCCCTCTCAAAAAATAGCTTTAATTAAAAGCCTGGTCTAAAAAACTAGTAAGAAAAATGAAAAAAAAATTTGATGCAGTTTGAAGGGCATATATTGGCTCTTTATAACAAATATAGCTTAAGGTTGTACCTAAAATAAAGGGTGATTTTTTTAGCTATTATCTTTTTGGCAACACTTGCTTAAACAGCTGACGCACGTTTCGTGTTTTGTTTCACTGTCAAACATCTTCAGTTTGGTCTATAACTTAACCATGAATCGTCTTACAAACGAACAACGCTTGCAAATTAATGAATTTTATTATCAAAATGCGTGCTCTGTTAAGAAAGTTCATCGCGCGCTTCTTCCATTTTTCAGAAAATGGTTCGGCGACGAAGCTCATTTTTGACTCAATGGGTACGTACGTAAATAAGAAGAATTGTCGATTTTGGAGTGAATATCAGCCAGAAGCATTGCAAGAGCTACCAATGCATCCGGAAAATGTCACAGTTTGGTGCGGTTTATGGGCTGCTGGCATCATTGGACCGTACTTCTTCAAAGATGATGAGAATCGTAACGTAACTGTGAATGGTGAGCGCTACCGTGAGATGATATCCAACTTTTTTTGCCCAAAGCGCAAGAGCTTGACTTGCATGACATGTGGTTTCAACAAGACGGTGCCACATGCCACATAGCACGCGCAACAATGGACTTATTGAGGGGCGAGTTCGGTGAACATTTTATTTCACGTTCGGGACCGGTCAATTGGCCGCCTAGATTGCGCGATTTAACGCCTTTAGACTATTTTTTTGTTGGGCTATGTTAAAGCTCATGTCTATACAGACAAGCAACGACGATGCAATGAAACGGATTATCAATCGTCACAAAATTTAAAATTCTAAATTTCCTAAATTTAAAATCGAAAAATATATCACTTTTGGTACTCTTTTTCCACTGCGAGACCACTGTGTATCGTGGTGGATGTGGTGTTATATATCTCGGTCCATTGTACTATCTGCCTGATAGTACAATGGACCAGTTTTTGAGTCTGAGTGCTCCAGTGCAGCGTTCAAAAACCTCCGAAAAAATAAAAACGTGTCTTGCACTTTATCACACACTAGGTAAGGTAGTCGTCTGCGGCTGTGAGACATGAATGGTATATGATTTAAATCGGCGTGGAGTTGCACCACAACCGGGTGTTGCTACCCTAAAAGCAGCAGCTGTTTTAAATCGGCCTTGCACTTTACGGAGTTGGAAGAGATGTTTCATGAACTCAATTGGTACCTAAAAGCCCACTCAGGGCATTGGTGCAACTATGTAAATGGACCTCGTGGTGTTACCCTAATGGTAAGAGCACCCAGTAAGAGCTAGGCTCCTGTTGGTTTTCTTACGAATGGAAGGAAACACTTGTATCCTTCGAACTCCGAATTTGCGAAATTTGTGAAGTTTTCCAGTGCAGTTACACCTTAAGAGACTTGTCGAAACGGAAACAGAAACATATTTACCCTCTACCATGGCCACATTTATTCTACTGTCAGCAAAAACAATGTGATCTATTGCCCCAAAATCGGTTTAAATCAAAGTGCATTTAAAACCGAACGCATATGCAATCGATCGTTTACTCTCTTAACATCGTAAGCCCGACGCCACACATAACATACAATCCAAGTGCCAACACAGTTTCAGAGCCGATATGTGTACTCAGTGTGTGTTAAGGATTTAACACTGATTCATTCATGTTGACACAAGTGTCAATAAAGTCAAAACGTTTCGATTTTTGTTTGTTGCTTTTTGAAGGAACATGACATGTGTACAACGAAGTGTGCAGCTGACAGGGGTAATTCAACACTTCCTCTTTGGTGTTATGTGGTGGTCTTCACTACAAAATCGAGGGAAATGTAGCCTCTAAGTGCCTCAAAGTTTGATCAGCTCGTGTCGTTTTAAAAGAGTCCTTCTTTGAGGACAATGTGTACGCATTTTTGTTTGCTTAGCCCTTTCAACTGTTTCCCTAGTGAAATCCTCATCAATACATCGCACAGTCACGTGTATACGTTCGTTTTGGTTCTAAAAGAGTCGTTTAATTCAGTACCGGTATACCAGCCTTCATGTTCGTCCTCTGCCAACTGTCTTAAAGCCATACTGCTGAGGATTTACCGAATTCCTTATGATTTAGCTGAGGATAATGATTTTAAATAAATAGCTGGTGTAGGTGACAATACAAATCCTTTTTTCGTTGATATACATAGTAACGGTAAGATTCCAAAAAACGATTCGCAGCAAAACTAGACTTCATTATCTACAGATTTTTGAAAATTAAACACGTGTAACGTCTCCTTTCTTCAAGCTCTAAAAAGGTGCCAAGAAAAAGCTTGAGCATGTTTATTTGTTAACGATTTATAGCTTGCCATTTATATGAATTGTTATAGCAGCTTGAGAATTTCATAAGATACTCAATACGTTGGCAGAGAAAAACAAGCTAAAATTGATACTTGTGCCAGGACATGAACACCACGAGGGAAATAAAAAAGGCAGATATCCAAGCATAGAAATGGGCAGAAACTCCTTTCATTTGGCATTTCCCTCTTCATAAATTCATCAAAAGAGACGTACATCAACATATAAATAACTGGACTGGAGATATCGTCAACTTTCTCAAGGTAGCTCTAAAGTCCAAGATAAAGGGCAGTGCTATATGACTCTAGTCACTCTCCATTATCTTCTATTCAATTCAATTCAATAGTAGCCTGTACATTGATATCCCAGAAGCCCAGCTAAAAACAATGTGGTAATAAGAAAATTTGATTGATAAACGCATGTTTATAGCTTCGGAGAATATGCCCCCGTGGTTGTCAACATTATCAACACGTTGGTGTTAGCCGTAGTAAGAGTGTTGGATTAATTTGCTATTTACTTGTGGAAAAGTTGTTATTAAAAGGTGGAGAAAAGGGGTGTCTATAATCTCTCTGCGTCTCCCCCACTCAATGTTCACTCAGAAGGCTTTGATTTTGTTTAGTTTAGCAGCCCATCTCAGCTTCATGAGGTGTATAATTGCTATCCAGCCAGCAGTGCTGATCCACTGACACACAAAACACCTGCCAAAAACTAAACTGTGATACGGACAAGAGTGGGTCTTGTAGAAGCTAGACCTAGACCATCTCGAGCTCTCGCACCGCACATATTATTATTATTATAAGTAGTTTTTGATTCAAAGAAGAAAATGCCTTATGTATAGAATAACTCATTCACACACAACACCACAATTTGTGGGGTAAAAAGTCAAACAAGTGCCAACAACACGCGGGGTTCCCAAGCGGTTTACTCATCTTATTACTAACCGCGTCCGATGTTGCTTGATTTCGGTGATCTGGCGAGAACCGACGCTTCCAAAATTGTATAGCCGTTGACGATTTTTTAATCTAGATATCACGCCTTGCTTGTACAGATAAGATATTTTTAGTACCACATATTTTCCTCTTTGTGGACGGTTGCGAAATAGGATGTGCTGAAAAAAACTCTAACAAGTGTGAAAGACTTTGATGTACAAAAATATGGGGACTATTGTGCACTAAAATCCTTGTAAAAAGCACATGAATGTAATCAATTTCCGGTATATCCAATAACTACTTGTATTTACTGAAATTATTTGCTATAAACTATGGTTGAGCAAAAACACAGCGATCGACAAATTGCAAGCGCTGTCTGCCATGGACTGTGATTTAAACTGTAATTGTAATAAAGGGAGATCTTTTAAAAGCTATAGGAAAGTTTTTCAAAAAAAACACATAAAATTCAGAAAAATGCATGAAATCTTTTTTTGAATCGATAGTACGGTTCATATAATTTAATATTTGAAGATTATTTCATGCAAATGTTGACCTTGACTGCGCCTCAAATGATCCATCCGCTTAGTCCAATTTTGACATACTCTTTCCAACATTTCGGCCGGTATCTCACGAATAAATACTTCAATGTTGTCTTCCAATGCGTCAATTGAAGCGGGCTTGACTGTATAGACATGAGCTTTAACATAGCCCCACAAAAAATAGTCTACAGGCGTTAAATCGCACGATCTAGGCGACCAATTAACCGGTCCCGAACGTGAAATCACCGAACTCGCCCCTCAATAAGTCCATTGTTGCGCGTGCTATGTGGCATGTGGCACCGTCTTGTTGAAACCGCATGTCATGCAAGTCAAGCTCTTGCATTTTGGGCAAAAAAAGTTGGATCACGGTAGCGCTCACCATTCACAGTTACGTTTCATCTTTGAAGAATTACGGTCCAATGATGCCACCAGCCCATAAACCGCACCAAACTGTGACTTTTTCTGGATGCATTGGTAGCTCTTGCAAATGCTTCTGGCTGATATTCACTCCAAAATCGACAATTCTGCTTATTTACGTACCCATTGAGCCAAAAATGAGGGTCGATTAAACTGACCATAAAATGGAAAAAGTGCGCGATGAACTTTCTTAACAGAGCACGCATTTTGATAATAAAATTCAATAATTTGCAAGCGTTGTTCGTTTGTAAGACGATTCATGGTTAAATTATAGACCAAACTGAAGATGTTTGACAGTGAAACAATACACGAAACGTGCGTCAGCTGCTTAAACCAGTGTTGCCAAAAAGATAATAGCTAAAAAATCACCCTATATACACAGCGATTGAGTTGGTACCTTTTCACAATCGCAAGTCTGAAATCGTACATACGGCTACGTTGCTATTTGATCACAACCACATTTTGATGCACACAAACGATTTAACTTCATAGTTATGTACAAAATCTGAATATGCTATGCCTAGGGTTGCCCTTCCTATTTTAAATTGTGATATTACTCTTTGATCCATTATACATTCATGCCTATTAGGAACAAAATTACTCCCGAACCTTTTCTCTTTTTGGGAAACCGAGGGGCTTGTGAACAATGTTCGAAAGGAAAAAAGTTCTCCTTATTGTTAAGAACTTTCCGATGGAAAATTTTACCCGAATTTCCCCCTAACTTTGCCCCTGTAAATTTGTTAGGGTAAATAAAACAATGAGAAAAACTAGTTGGTTGAAGTGTCGCAAAATTTGAGAAATGTAAGTATTTTTTTTTTTTTGAATTTTGGTGAAAAAACTTTTGAGTGTGCATGTGTTTTTAAGGTCTACTCACTCTACTGTAAAAAATAAAATACAGAACGAAGCATTAGTTAGCTGGATGGAAAAATATCCAGACATTGCAATGGCTTCACTAGATGATGAATAGTTTTATCAGAAACAAATTATCCTTAAATCAAAAAATGTGACTGGCTGGTTCATCTAGTGCCTTAAAATTTATGTTACAGTATTCCTCTAAAAAAAAATAAGGTTTGATGAAAGTTTTTCTGTGGAACAGTATAAGAATCTAGCAAACGATTTCCATCTGGAAAACGTGTTTTGACGGAAAACCACTCATATTTGTATAATCTAAGCAGCCAGCTGCGCGTTTAATTTACAGTTGTAGACAGTAAAAAAAGAAAATAAAAAACAAGAAAGGATGAAGAAAATACTAAGAACCAAATCATAATGTAAGAGCTGCCGGTGATCTCTTTAAAATTGTCATCGCCAAGCATGCGGCGAATTATTCATTTCATTATTCATTCGATGTCTAAAGTGCGAACGAAACGGTCGGGTAATTTTTAGTAAAATAAAGTACTTACTTTAAATTCTCACTGCTTACACAGTTTTATAAATTGTAATTAGAAAAATACACATGAAAACTCCGAAGTGTATACATGAATTGGAAACGCATGCATTTTTGGAATTCTAAATATTATTTATATCATCTATGTGTGTATAAAGGGTGGTTAAATTTTAAGAGCCGATGTTGATTTTGAATAAAGCACAAATTATTTAAGAAATTATTGTCATTTCTTTTTATTATGATAATATTGGTATTGTTCAATTATGTATGGAAAAAATATCGGCCAAAAGGCCGCCGCGGCCTCGGCGGCACACCTCCATCTGATGGTCCAAATTTTCGATGACGCTGAAGCATAATTGAGGTTCTATGCTGTTAATGTGCCGAATTATCTCATCCTTTAGCTCTTGAATTGTTGCTGGCTTATCGACGTACACCCTTTCTTTCAAATAACCCCAAAGAAAAAAATCCAACGGTGTCAAATCACATGATCTTGGCGGCTAATTGACATCGCCACCACGTGAGATAAAACGGCCATTGAATGTGTAGCGCAAAAGAGCCATTGTTTCGTTAGCTGTGTGGCAAGTGGCACCGTCCTGTTGAAACCACATATCGTCCATATTCATATCTTCCAATTCGGACCATAAAAAGTTCCTCATTTTGATAAAAATGCGGCCCGACGATGCCGCCAGCCCATAAACCGCACCAAACAGTCACTCTTTGTGGGTGCATTGGTTTTTCGACAATCACTCTTCGATTATCATTCGCCCAAATGCGGCAATTCTGCTTATTGGCGAATCCACTGAGGTGAAAATGTGCCTCATCACTGAAGATGATTTTCTTCGAAAATTGATCATCCACTGTTGCCATTTATTGCCACCATTCTGACCATTGACGACGCTTGAAATGGTCAAGAGGTTTTAGTTCTTAAGTCAATTGCACCTTGTAAGAGTGTAAATGCAAGTCTTTATGCATAATGTTCATCAACGACGAGCGTGAGAGGTGCAATTGTTGGGCACGACGACGTGTTGAGGTGGACGGCTCTTCAGCCACACTATAGCGAACAGCAGCAATATTTTCTGCAGTACGAGCTGTACGAGCATGCACTGGTGTTTTCACAACTCCTACAGACCCGGTTTGCTCAAATTTTTGCACGATTTTTCCGCACATTTGCACGATTAAATTGATCGAAAAAATCACGAAGTGCACGATATGCATTTTGATTTGAGCCCCCATTTTCATAATAATCCTGAATAACTTTAACGAGTTGCTCGATTGTTTATCTTTCCATGGTTCAAATTGAGTTAGTCTGAAATGGTCTGAAATTGAGAAATGTCAAATGAAATGCAGAAAAAAACTTGACGTTTAGGTGTGGTTCACATTCAACATCGGCCCTTAAAATTTAACCACCCTTTATATACAATTGTTGCATGTGCGTGATCACTTTATAATATACGAACGTCCAAACCGAATTCGATCAAATTTTTAAGATTTCGTTTGTCGTGTAGATGGTTTATCTGGAATAGAAAATGTTTTACAAGAAGCAGCAATTATTCTATAGAATTAATGTCCGATGGCCTATACAAAATTATTGCAAGCATTGAATCGAACATTACAGTATCTACGTGGAAATCGACGGTGCATTAATATTGGAATCTGGCGATTCCATCATTCCCAGACCAACCCCAGCTGATGAAATTAATGCATGTTTGAAAAGTTAATTTCTTTGGGAAAATGTACAGAAGTTATCGCCTAACATAAATAAGCGTGTGGGTCTTCAAAATGATCCATCAGCACATGAGTTTTCAAAGCAACAGCTGCAGATTGGCAAAATTGCAAATGATTTGTTTGCACAATTTTAAAACTATTTGGTGGCGCTTTTAAAAACATTGTTCAAAACTATAAAAATCATGATGAATTTTTGTACCAAAAAAATGCAAATGTTAATGACAACCATTATCAAAATGTCGGTGCCAGGTGACTTGGTATCATAATCCATTGATGCTGCTACGAATGAAGAAGATACAGTATTTTTGAATTCTTTGGAACCACTCGGTATGTCATGGCATCGTTTGAATTTGAAAATTCGATCATACTTCTTCGAAATTTCAATTTACCAAAACTTTGCAACAGAACGAGACATTCCGTGAAGAAAATTAATGCTCAACTTGATCTAAGCAACAATTCTCACCGCCAAGGCTGGAGGAGAAGTTGTACTGATACGCTGACCGCAATATTGCTACCAACAAACATGCCATTTGAATTCAAACGTCTTCAATTTCCCATGCGTTTATCCTTTGCTATGACCGTTAATAAAGCTCAAGGACAAACGAAGTGTGTGGTGTGAATTTGGAAGAACCGAGCATGTTCTAGATTGGAAGCACCAAAAAGTGTATTTACTCAGGTACATACACAATCAAACAAAAAATGTTGTATACTTACACTAATGCAATACGCATGGATTTGCGATTTTTTTACAGCCTTTCCAAATGAAAAATTAATGAAATTTAATGTTAATGTTCATTTGTTGCGAAGCACGTCGTAATCCGCTAGTTTATAATAAAATTAAACGCATCAAATGACTTAGCTCATATACAAATACTGTCATTTCGAATATAATTTCAATTTCAAACAATTGCATGAATTTTTCCCAGGAAGGAAATCACTGTGATTAAAAAATCACAATCACAGTTGTATCTGTGAATATAAAATGGCAACTTAGCCCAGCTCCAGAATTAACTACTTCAAATTTACTTCAAATAAATACCTCGCACATTCCGCGGGAGTGGAAGGACATCGCATTAGTCTGTGAAAGTATTTGCCGAAAGTTTAGAAATATCAAATCAGCACCGTACACAAAAGTTAATCATTTCAAGATGCTTTCATATTTGCACGACAGATTTACAACTTCATAGTGTAGTCCATGGTGCTATGAAAGATGTACACTTCCTCCAAAAATCCCTTCAGGTGATGAAGTAAATATTAACTTCTTCAAGAACTTAGTTACAATCATAACAAATTGTGCTGGTTCTCCAATTAAATTAAGGGTAACAAAACCGAACGGTTCATGACAAGGACCTTCAAAAATTCTTCGTGGTACTATTTTGAATGCGACAATTAAGCTCTTATCTACCCACTCATACCACAGACGGTAGCGTCACTCAAGCTACACCGCGCAGTTCAACCAGTCTCCCCACGTATATGGCAGCAACATATGAATGAACTCTGCTCCTCCGATCAATAAAAATACATTTAACGACTTTCTAGTGCATAGACAAACAGACGTATTTCGGGCTATTCAAACGCGTCATTCAAATACTGTAATGTGAGAGACAAAACAATCTTTTAGAAATCATTTACTTCGATGTTGATATTGGGGGAAAACACCAGCGGTGATCAATGGATGGTAAAAAGTATGACAATGTTGTGGAGAAGATTCAACGACATCATACAAACAAGATCGTGATAATCAATTAAGAATTCCCCATGTGGAAGTTTTTAAAGATGTACACAGTGCACACTTAATTTACAGTCAAAGAGAGTGAAGCCTGCCACATTTTTGGGTCGGACCCTGCAAGCGTAGTTGTCAACACAAGAAGCTCTTTTATGATCGCCTGGCTGCTACTTCTAATCCATTTCACTGCTTTTCATATTCGTTCCTAGACGCACGACCCTGCCCTTCGGTCGCAGAATTGGAACGACAGCATATGCTAAAAGCGCATTGAATTTCAATGTAGACAACATGTCTGCTGTCACTTAAGCGATCCAATAGGGAACAAATTAATCATCATATCGGAAGATGTTATCATCATAATCATCATCATCTTCTGACCTGCATGATCCACCAAAGGGGTAGCGGGGGTAAACCACGCACGGGAGATCTCTAGGCAACTCGATCCTCCGCCATCGACTCTAATTCATCAGGAGCAATGCCCAAGCATAACCCGGCGAGTTTCTGGACTTGGTCCAACCACCTCGTCCTGGACCAAGCGGTCGCCTACCTGATGGAATCGCATTCAACGCCCGGCTCGGAAGTTGTGATGATGGGGACATTCGTGCCACGTGACCAAACCACCGAAGCATAGCCCCTTCCGTTTGAAGAAGCAGCTGCTCAATGTTGAGTTCCTCGCGCACTGCCGTGTTTCTCACACTATCATGGCGAGTAATTCCCATAACAGCACGAAGAAATCTCATCTCAGCAGCTTGCACTCGCGATCTAATTCTTTCGGTCATTACCCAAATCTCATGACCATAGGTGAGAGTTGGAACAAATACTGAGTTGAAAACAGCTAACTTGGCTCTGACACCAAGCTCGGCCTTTCTGATTACAGAACTACCAAGCTGGGTCAAAACTGACCCAGCTTGACCAATCCTACAGGAAAGCTCAGCATTACTCCTTCCATTACTCGTAAAAAAGACCCTGAGATACTTAAACTTCTCCACCTGCTTCAATGGGACTCCACTAACATGCAGAGTGCATTGAACAGGCGTTCTGGAAATTACCATAACCTCCGACTTGTCCACGTTAACCCTCATTCCAGCATCAGCACATACGACAACAAACCTATCGAGTACGCGCTGGAGTTCCGTCTGGGAGGATGTGAGGATAACCAAGGCATCTGCCCTCAACTCTCCCAATGTGAAACATTCCTCACCTCGGCTGCGCTGCAACATCCAGTCCATATATACAATGAAAAGGAGAGGTGACAAGACACACCCTTGGCGAAATCCAACGCCCACGGTGAAAGGTGTTAATTTAGCACCGTTTACCCGAACACAGCTGCTACAATTTGTGTATAGAGATGTTATCATTTTTGCAAATGGCGTCGTAAGTCAATCATCTATATATATATATAAATCAAAGTTTGCTTGTTTGTCCTTTATACAAACAAAACTTAAATTTTGTTCAAAATTCTGCGAAAAAGGTTTTGGTACAACTTTTTTTTTTATTTCATGCATTGCTATATTTCTTTTAATAGTATTTAATATTTGTTAAAGTGACAGCTGCAGCATGCACACAGACATTTTGGCATTGGAACGCAATACCCCGTAAGAGTATCAACAATCGTCTCAATAACGAAGAGGACGATTGTGTTTCGAAAATCATCACAAGCGACGAAGTGGATTTTCACTTAAGCGGTTACATGAATAAGTGTAAATCAATCTTCGTTGATTTACATCTACTCAAAGTTACCGTGTGGTGCGGAGTTCACGCGGGAGGAGTGATTGGGCCGTATTTTTTTGAGGACGCCTTCGGCAAAGCTGTCAGTGTTACTGACGAACGCTAAAGGGCCGTGATAAATGACATCTTACTGCCGGAACTGGATGAGCGGGGCTTGGTGACGTTGCAACCGCACACACAGCACGAGCCACAATGGATACTGTGAAGGAAGCGTCCTGTTCGCGTCATCTCCCGTTTTGGCGATTTTTCATGGCCGGAAATATCGCTCGATTTTATCATCCCAGACTTCTTTCTTTGGGGCTACTTGAAGTCACCGGTTTATGCCAATAAGTCTCAAACAATCGCGTCCATAAGGATAATATTTCTAAAACAAGCCAGATTCTCATATGAGTCTTAGGAGCCTAAGTCATCCAGCTCCAAGAGGAAGTGCGTTTCCTAGAAAGTGTTTTCTTTTCCTCGCTAGGGTCGGGCATTCGCAGAGCAGCTTTTGCAGAAGTCGTTGTGCGGTTTGTTCAGTCGCATTGCGTGTGTACCTATGACACAGGACTACTATTAGCGTGCGTACATTATTGCGGCTAAAACTGATCAATGATGTTGATCTCTTCTTGCTTAGCATCGGCCAATAAGCCATTGCTGTAGCTCCAATATTCAGGCTAACCCAGAGAGTACTGACTCTGTCCAGGACTTCGTCTTGAAGGTTTTTCTAGGTTTTCCTGTACGAAATTGACAGGCTTTCCCCCAGTTCCGAGCCCTTCTACACAAGACTGTCCTCGTTCCCGTTCTCTTGGATTCCAATGTGTCCCGGTACCCAGCAGAAGGTCACCAAATTCTCCAAGGATATTTTCTTGACGGTTTGTCTGCACAGTCCAACCAGCTTCGATGTCCGAGTGTCTGATGCTATAGCCATTATTGCCGTTTGGCTGTCAGAAAAGATAGTGATCGATTCGCCGGTAACTTTTAGGTCTCTCACCGCTTCATGTACAGCAGCCACTTCGGCTTGAAAACGCTGCAGTCGTCCCCAGGATTTTATCCAAGAAGTTGCAAAAACATGAACCTAAAGTGGGACAGCGACGGTCATCGTATATATTTCAAACAATGATGCAACATCGACGATATCACCGATTAATGAACTTGGTTTCCGTTCGCAGCTGAGCAATACCGCCGACAACGAAAGGAAATATGAAACCGCGGTGTGTACATTATTCATGTTTCATATTAGGTTTAAGTATTATTTTCTGTATTTAGTCTTAAGACACACTTAAAAGAAATGAAATCGTTTGTGAACCTAAGTCGTGCGGCATTTTTTTGTTTCAACCCAAAACTTAACTCGCGCTCGTCTTTCAGCCGTCAGTGTATAGGGTGATCTCTCCTTCTGCTATTACAATTTGTTTCTTCCATTCTTCTCGGTCCATAAACCGTAGATAGAAGCTCTTTCCCGTGGCAAGGGTTGGCGGAAGGTAGCCGGTTTGCCCTAAGTTTTGCGCTGCTTTCCAACTTGTTAGCTATAGTATTTTCAAGCGAACCATTAAAACAGCCCGTAGACACTAAATTGTTTCCACATTTGCAAATAATGCACTGAAAATAATATTAGAGCAGTACGAAAAATTCACTGTTGAAATCGCCATTAAGTGTGAGTGCGTGCGCTAAAATAATAAATGTCAAAACGCCAAGAGAAAACAATAATCATGTAACCCAAATAACATTTTTCAGCCGCCTTCAGCTTTTTTTAGACATTTATGCATTCTCATTTGTTTGAAATTCAAATAAAGGATGCTAAAAAGCTATTATCTTTTCGGCAACACAGGTTTAAACAGCTGACGCACGTTTCGTGTTTTGTTTCACTGTCAAACATCTTCAGTTTGGTCTATAACTTAACCATGAATCGTCTTACAAACGAACAACGCTTGCAAATTATTGAATTTTATTATCAAAATGCGTGCTCTGTTAAGAAAGTTCATCGCGCGCTTCTTCCATTTTATGGTCAGCTCATTTTTGGCTCAATGGGTACGCAAATAAGCAGAATTGTCGATTTTGGAGTGAATATCAGCAAGAAGCATTGCAAGAGCTACCAATGCATCCAGAAAAAGTCACAGTTTGGTGCGGTTTATGGGCTGGTGGCATCATTGGACCGTACTTCTTCAAAGATGATGCGAATCGTAACGTAACTGTGCATGGTGAGCGCTACCGTGAGATGATATCCACCTTTTTTTTGCCCAAAATGCAAGAGCTTGACTTGCATGACATGCGGTTTCAACAAGAAGGTGCCACATGCCACACAGCACGCGCAACAATGGACTTATTGAGGGGCGAGTTCGGTGAACATTTTACTTCATGTTCGGGACCGGTCAATTGGCCGCCTAGATCATGCGATTTAACGCATTTAGACTATTTTTTGTGGGGCTATGTTAAAGATCAAGTCTATACAGACAAGCCCGCTTCAATTGACGCATTGGAAGACAAGATTGAAGCATTTATTCGTGAGATACCGGCCGAAATGTTGGAAAGAGTATGCCAAAAATTGGACTAAGCGGATGGACCATTTGAGGCGCCATTATATGGACCGTACTATCGATTCAAATAAAGATTTCATGCATTTTTCTGAATTTTATGTGTTTTTTTTTAAAAGCTTTCCTATAGCTTTTAAAAAATCACCCTTTACAATACAGTTTACGATTCTTAGCAGAATAATTCCTGTGTCTTTCCAAAACGCAAGCTTCTTGTCTCTTTTCTAG
Organism: Eristalis pertinax; assembly: GCA_907269125.1. Taxonomy (NCBI): domain Eukaryota; kingdom Metazoa; phylum Arthropoda; class Insecta; order Diptera; family Syrphidae; genus Eristalis; species Eristalis pertinax. The sequence continues at coordinate 114,441,485 of OU026145.1, read as the reverse complement.
CAAGCTGCATTAAACTGCATTAACCAGAAAAATGTTCATCCTTGGTATGCGTATTAACACAACTCTTAATTGGAGCGATTACATATTTGAAGTCGCCAAAAAATGCTAGGAAATGTCTAGCTTTCCTCAATCAATACAAGAAATATTTGACTTTAATTTGTAATGCTTTTATCCGCCCTAAGCTTGAACACACAACGCACATATCCTATATGGTCCCCAACCCAAGCCACCCTGCCCCTACCCCTAGATAGAATCCAAAAGCGAGCGATTAAACAACAATATCGTTTTAACAAACGATGCCCAAGTGAGCTAGCAAATTGCCTTCCTCCTCTCCATGAATTCACCGGCAACACCCGTCGCGTTAGGAATGTTCATCAGTTTGTGCCCAGTTAACCTTCCTCTTCCTTTCTCCCTCTATACCATCGGCCCATGCTGTGTCTTGACCCCGGACATTTAAGGGTATTCGTAATCCCGAGGGTCCCAAAGTATACTCTTAGGCTGCTCTTTCCTAATTTTTCGCGATTTGCATCAAACTTACCAACGGCAACACGATAACGACGGACTTAATTTAAATTGTACCTAACCCATGTACATTCCCTGCTTCTCTCGCAGTTTGCGACACAGTCTCCCTTTTGTCAATTGATATGCTCATATTATCGGAATACGTACTATGTTCATACGTATGCCAGCAATTGTAAACAGGCTCAAGTTGCATTATATCATAATTCCTCTAATGACTATCAACAGTAGCTTCTTAGGGGGATTATCATCTAATATCGTTGTCCATCTCCGTATGGATTATTTAGTATTAACACTCACATAATTAGTTAACAGCATCATTGGGGCCAAATACAAAAGTGAAACAAGCCAAGTTTTACCGAACTTTAATTACATTGCCATAAAGTAATCATGTTTCTATATCGAAATTTCGTGGGAACTTCGAACCCATGGAAAACGACCACACACGCCTATGCCGATAAATTGATGAAGTCCTCGACAATGTCTGGGTTCTGGAACGTTGCGTCCATTCTTGACAAAGTCAATTAAACTTCACATCACTTCAGCTACCTTTAAATCGAATGACAATTCATGTGGAACAAGTTGGGTATTTACAAGTGACAAAGTTTCCTAATCTAATTCAGATAAACAAAGAGATGAGTGGGCTTGTATCTTACCCACCGAACGCACGTAGCACGTAGCGGCCGTAATATTCATCCTACGTCGATTGGATTTCGGCAGCTGAGTTTGAAGATTGTCGAAAGTTTGGAAACGAGTTTGCAGCTGAATGTGTACGGTAAATTGTGTACGTACCTATGGCGACGCGTGTATTTGCTGCATGATAATTCACTAATGCATGGCGTTCCTATTTTTAGATTTGACGGTAATATTCAGTAGCCAAACAGAAACGTATAAAATCTGTGTTTTATGTAATTTTACTTCGACGCACAGGTCAAACGAATGAGTTTTTTTTTTGCAAATGATTGCAAATCTTACTTTGGCACTTTGATCCTTGACTATTATTTTTTTAAGTTTTAACTTGTCAGCACTGTTTCTAGTACCATTTTTTAAAAGAACGCCAAAGCATTGGCTTGGTAATTCTTTTGTCATTTTCCCGTTCAGTTTCACTATCAATTAAAACTTTACTTCCAACAGCATCCCTTTACATTTTCCTCTAGTTCTTCAGAAAGGTTTATCAGGGATTCTTGGGGGTGTAACGACTTTACATTTTTTTCTCGACGAATTAATCATTGCCTTGGCGGCTTGTCAAACTGAAGACAATATCCACAAATTAACTACTAAAACAGACTCCAAATTCTACCCAGAAAGCTGCGAATAGAGAAATGTCCATGTGAAAGAAATTTCAAATATTGCGAGGTCTACAGTTCTTATACTCAAAACTGAGAGTGATGTCGTCGGAGAAAAGTGATTTCGATTAAAAATAGTATACATGAGATCATTTATAAAAATTAGAAAGCGAGTCGTAGACGTGGACGTGCTTTAACATTATCCGTATTGAAGGAGAACTTGTATCGTGAAATGGGCTAACAAATGTGTCCCCTGGATCGGCATAGGTCAATGAAGCGAAATCACAATGGACCCGGAAGAGGTCACCTACATAACGAAACATTCACAGTTGAACTCGACATTCAACGTATTTTTCATTTGGGATTTCTTACGTCACTGGCAAACTTTGAAGGGAAGCATCCTTCAGAAATAGACAATTTAGCCGAGGGGTTATTGTGAAAAAGTCCTGGCAAATGATGTAAACAGAGATTGAATGTCCACTAAGCTCTGGAGGCAGTAAGTTGGCTGTTCGAACTCGTAATACAAATGTTTGTTGTTTTCATAACCGACAACGACAAGAAACAAATGCTTATCGCATTTCAACAATTTACCCCGTACCTCTTGTACAACCATCGTCGTTCACTGGCTACTCTCCATCAAGCTACGACGGATAACGATGAAGGGTACAATTTCTACCGGATAATTAGTAACGAACACCGACTCAGTGCCTCGCAGCGACATCATGTAATTTGCTCAATTTCAGCCCGCAGACCTTAAATCCCCACCAACCTGGATGAAACAAAAACAAAAAAGTGGAAACTTTAAACTCCCCTGAAGTCTAATTCAAACTAAGAAACAAATCTATTGTTTAATCAGCTGGGGGAGCTGGCGGTGGGCGGCCACCCACCTCCTGGAGGGTGGATATTGTATTGAAATCAAAAGCCAGTTATGAATTGTTAGCTGCGAGGAGCATGCGGTCAATAGGAAGGCTGTATCCACAGTTAGTGGAATGAAAGGAAGGAAGGCGAAAGACAAAAGCGTATCTGATGTTACGGGTATTAGTGTTGGCGGAAATTGTTTCGGTCTAACAAAAGGGCAGCAAGCGAAGACAATCGATAATTGAAATTAAAGATGTGACTTTTCAACACTTTTCCAAAGTGGTTGAAATTAATCTGCGCAAGGTACACTTTCGAAGAAAGCTAGAACAACGAATGGAGGTGGAAATTCATTAAAAAGTGCCACAACAAAATCAAAGTTAAAGTGTTTGCGGAGTTCGTCTTTTTTTCCGTCGCATTGGATGATGTATCCGCCTCCGTTTAAATTACCTTTCATCCCATCTCAGATAACTTACTGTGAGCAGAGTACAGACGAAGAGTTGATGTCCACTTAAGTTTAACGGACAGACAACGTCCACTAGGACGCAAAAGAAAAAAAACATCATTGACATCTATTGTGACGTTGAAGTGGGAAGAGTGAGTTTTTTGTAAGTGATTCTAATAGCATGAAAACTCTTTACGATGGGAAAACTTTTAGGAAACTATTCAGGATAATTTACCTACACTTTGTCGTAATCCGTGCAAGGATGCGATAAGGGTATCCTTGCCATTGAAGTATTCGAAATCGAGTTAAATTCATCCAGAATCCGGCACACATTCGGCATAATTTAAATCCCTTTAAATTTGATGAAATCATTTCGAGGGTCGTATAGAGGGTTCCGCCGTTTAACTACTGGGTATTTTAATTGTGATCCCAAAGCAGTAACAATTAGTTTGGTCCGGCTGTTTGTCTTTCAGTCATAGTATAACATTTCGTAAGAGCTTCAGAGTGCTCGTTACTGGTGGGGCCCTTGGAGTCAATCAGAAAAGAGGAGTCCTATAACACTTTACGACGAAGAACTAAACTTCCTCCGTTGGCCTTTCCTCAGTACGTGACATATCCCTGTCCCACACAGTTAAAACATCATTTCTGGGTATCATCATATATCAATAGCTAAGCCGAAATTGTAATTTTCTGCAACGTATCAGAAAATCCACTACGGCACCTTACTGCTATAAGAAGGACATTGAAGGATTACAGCCGCACATTCAATATCAGGTTAGTATCCCTGCAAATATTAATGAATGTAGCCACATTGGTCTGGTTAACCCTTGATAAAGTTGTCAATTGCAATCTTCTCAACTGTGTCTAAATGTTGGCAAGCATTTGCATCTAATGAACTGCACACGATACTGTGGGGAAACGACCTCAATCTGGGTAGGTGGAGGGGCTTGATCCAACCAACAAGGTGCACCCCGGACTGTAGAGCCACACAAAGAAGAATAGCCTTCTGTTTATTCGCTTATTTATCAATTATATTCTCGTGAAGGATTAACTGTTATATGTCTATGCACATAATGTGACTGTTTCAAATGATCAGAATGTTGTCTCACACCAGTCCACGCAATGCAGGCTCATATCAACACTTTTACTAGTGTGAAGTGAAAAGAGTTTATGACGACTCAGGATGGTGAAGTTTGCTATGCTTTTTCTAAAACATACTTTCTGAATAATGTCAATAACTCGAGGGAGGTGATGCCATGAATTATGAAAGTTTCTCGTTTTGGGAATTGAATGCATAAACCTAGTGTAGGAGTTAATTGACGTAGTCAAGATGTGACGGTGGCTAAATCTTATCTATCACATCACCTCCGGGGTAGTATAGCCACTAAAATAATATTGTCACTCCACTAAAGGTACCTCAAACATTTTTGGTCAAGAGGTGTATATTCAAAGCGGTACAACACCGACTTAGCTATCACAGGAATACATACGAATTTGCAAAGTATGTCATTTCAAAGGAAATCGGGTCCACCCCAAACTTAAATGTTCATCCTGCTTAAATGTGAGCAGACCAAACTGAGATTAAGATGCCCATTGGTACATTGCGCGATTGGCAATCATGACAAAAATTGATATGTCTCCAATGAGTTTTATTAAAGTTGCAGGCCTGCATTAATTTATTTCTTAAGGATGAAGAGGATGATAATTTAAGCCATCTGTTCTGCACATGTAACATTTATTTCTTCGATAACCTGAACCATCGGAAGACCATGAGTATCAGCCAACTCAATCGAGTCATAGTGAGCTCTTCATTGAGTCGACCTTCAGACTGTATACACCACATTTTCCTAGCCAAACCGTCAATTCCAGTTGGTAAGTATGAATTGAACCTATTTAAAGTCAATACTTCAATAACTATTCAAACATAAGTGCTCGCCACACTTGGTGCAGCTGATGTCTGTTCACACATATTTAACACTCCACACACAGGTCACGCCATTGTTCTAAACTCATGCCGGTTTACAGAAGACTACTTAACCCCGATCTTAGACTTCGAAATTAAATATAAAACCAGAATACCGAGCAGACAACTATGGGAGACGAACTCGGTACTGACTAACAACATCGCCAAGAAAATCCACACAGATTACTGTTATGTTGTCCAGTCAGAAATGACGGCTATTCGTGAAGCCGCTGAATGGTTGTTGATGAGAACGATGTCGTACACTACGCTACACCTACAGCCAAGCAGCGATTATGGCACTCGAATCACCATCTCTAAGACCGAGATTGGTAAGACTCGGCCGTACGTCTCGTAACGAGATATCAAGACAATGCAGCCTAACTTTGCGCTGGGTTCCTGGACATAGAGACATTCCAGTGAACACTGAAGCAGACGAGCTTACCAGAAACGGAACAACAATCGTTGGACAAAAGTTTGAAAACATCTGGGTGTCAATAGAAACACGAAAAACTAAAATCATAGAGTTAGCGAGCGGCAGTGCCTGTGAAAGATGGGATAACCTTAACACAGAAAAAACCTTGAGTCACCTAGTAGGAGGCCTTAAGGACAATGTGCAATGGGTAGACACTCCGCAAGTCTAGAATTACCATACAACGACTTCTGTAGCAGATGCATGGATGAAGAAGAGGAAAATCGCTCACACCCACTCTGCAACTGCCCCGCATTGGCCTCCATTAGGAAATAAACCCTGGGAGAATACTATTTAAACGAATAAACGGATATATCCGAAAAGGACGTTAAATCGATTTGAACCGACTCAGTGGCAACACAATGTAGCCTAAATGAATGCATCGCTCATGATGGCAGCCACATTACCTAACCTAACCTAATCTGACACTCAACACACTGATTTTTAACCCTTATTTCCGAGAACTCAGTCGTAACATACTAGATCTGACACAGTCGAAAGACACTGTATTGCCGATTCCGCATAATTTCTATGCATTTAGGAAATAGGAAGAATCAATGCAAGCCAGGGCGGCCAATCTATAATAATATTCAAACAAAATGCATCCACTCGTTTTCCAAACTATACAGTATTTGTTAGGTTAAGCTTTTAGCACTTCTCGATTAGGATTGGTCTCGTATGACAATTCCCGCCAATGTGACCGAAGTAATGACCAAGTATCCCGCTTCAAGCATTGGATAAACGCTAGCCAAGCGCATAGAGGATGCCCCAGTGAGCGTTGGTCAAAACACAAAGAAGGACTTTCGGTCATTACATCTGCAAATCCTTCGAAAATGTCATCAATGCCCAACCAGACAAATCGGATTAGCTTTGTATGTACTTCAAGATAATTCTGTTTATGTAAATAATGGCAGGAGTGGTTGATAATTGGTTTATCAGGCGCCCTGCTACCAACCCCGTCCTAGCCTACAGTTATTTTTAACGCATATTTTTTTCCCGAGGGTGAAAGAACTTCTCATGAGCCGGAAATGCGATGATTAATTATGCATTAATACACCCAATTATCCTTGTTGCCCCAGAGATCGAAGGTAATTCCAATACCACCCAACGGTCCCTGAAATAGAAGACATTTTGCAAACGCCTTGGTAGCATAAGGAAATTTGCATAAAAAGCGTATAAATTTGCGATTGATAAGTATTTAGAAGAAATTCGTCCACTCGGTTGACTTGGTGGTCACCCATGCAAAGTGCCATCGTCATATATTAAAATTTGAATGGGCCAATACATCAAATAATAATATCAGGGGTGGAAAATGTAAAAGTTACTCGTACCTAAATATCCACTGTTTACTCGCAAACAATGCGACACTTGTTAAAACACAGACGTTTTCGGGGAAATTACGCCCCGGAATGAATGGTTATTGCTTGCACAAAATATAATACAATCCAAAAAAAAAGATACGGCTGGAGTTTGCAAAGAAATACATAAAAAACCGCAAGTGGTTTGGACTTGCGTTTCTTCTTCTTCACATTTTTTTGTTCGCAACCAAGTCAAAGTTGAAGGTTCTCATTTTTGGGACGGATGGTTGGCTTGTTTGCGGAGAAAGCAGTAAAAGGTATTGAATTCGAAAAGGGACAATAAAACATGATGGGGGTGTAAAATGGTGTGGGCCGTGATGGCACTCGATTTAAATTCAATCGAGTAAAGAAAAAGTTCAAATTGGCTTAAAGTCGAACTTCAAAGTACGTGGCAAGCGATTTAACCGCAAGTTAATAACAACTTGTCATTTTTAATGAAAATGTGGTAAAGGATCTCGCAGACTTTGTGAAATCTAGAGAGAAAATATTAATTTCGTGGTTGGAGGAAAATGGATTTTATTTTAATAGACCGCACTTCAAAGTGAACTGTTCGCTTACTTTAAAATTTAAGTGATTTTTGAATGAAGGGGGTGTTGTTGTTTACTGCGTGCTGATATTCAGTCAACAGAGCTGGTGCAGCTGCCCATCTGCAAACAAACATTTGGTCAATATCAGTTGGTCTGCAGGTGAATATTTGAACAGCAAGCTGTGCAAATCTCGTCATATAATTACAGTTGTTTTTTGTCATCGTTTGATGTATTTTGTGGCGTGTAGTCGGGCAGATATAAAATAAATGAAATAAACCATATGATTTTTTTAAGGCAAGTCTGCATGCAGCCCAGCTATACAAAATCTGCAGTGTCTGCGGAGCCAAATGAATTTTTTACAGTGACAGTTTAAACATAAGTCCAGCTGAACCTTAAACCGAGTTAAAATTGTTGGTTTAATTCGTCCGATTTCACAGTGATCTTCAGACCAGTTGAACTTCGTTTGAGTAATGCGATCGATTGGTGCGTGTATGGGCTAAAATGTGTAAGGGCTTTCGATGTATTTTCTGTGTTTTGTAGTATTAAACTTATCTTGAAACAAAATGCCTGAAGTGCAGAAATGAAGGCAATACACTCTCGTTTAACTTAAACTACAAATCCAACTCAGTTCTATGTTTCAAAAAAACTGAGAAAACAAATAAGATTTTTGAAAATTTAATATTGCTTTCCATAACTATGCAGACTGAAACTTTTGGTTTTTGAATGAAATTGATTATCAACATTTTTTCAGCAGAACAGCCGATGTGCGATTAATGTCTTCAATGTGATCTTGACAAAAAGATTTGCGTTAGCGGCAGAGATTGTACTATTTATCACTATTCAAATTGGTGCTTCGGTGCTAAGTTAAAGAAGAAAGACAAGTCAGCAATCAACGATTCATGCGAACAAAAAATCAGTATTTATTCGCAATGGTAAGCAAAGTCTTAATTATGCTTAACTTAACTATTAATTCTTATTACAACAAAATGATACCGCTTAATGGGTGATTGCTGGACTAGTACTAAGAACATTCAATGTAAAACGCTCCTCAATAAAATATATGTACCGCACAGTAGATAGCTAAACGAATTAGTGAAATAATACATTTAATGTTTGTACGCCAATATGGTTTAGTACTCAAGATCGTCATTGATACTCAAGGATCTTTTATTTGTGGTTTTTTATGTTACTTTTCCTTCAACTAACTAATTAATTTGTTACACTTAACTTGCATTAATTGTACTATTTTTAACGAGACTTTTGCATTAGTCTCAACACACAGTAGCCGCTGTGTCTGCTACAAATAAAAAATAAACAAGTATTTAATTGTGATTTGCGCGAATAGCCACTTTGTGCACATTTATGATGGCTTATAAAGGGTGATTTTTTAGCTATTATCTTTTTGGCAACACTGGTTTAAACAGCTGATGTACGTTTCGTGTTTTGTTTCACTGTCAAACATCTTCAGTTTGGTCTATAACTTAACCATGAATCGTCTTACAAACGAACAACGCTTGCAAATTATTGAATTTTATTATCAAAATGCGTGCTCTGTTAAGAAAGTTCATCGCGCGCTTCTTCCATTTTTCAGAAAATGGTTCAGCGACGAAGCTCATTTTTGGGTACGTAAGCAAGCAGAATTGTTGATTTTGGAGTGAATATCAGCCAGAAGCATTGCAAGAGCTACCAATGCATCCAGAAAAAGTCACAGTTTGGTGCGGTTTATGGGCTGGTGGCATCATTGGACCGTACTTCTTCAAAGATGATGAGAATCGTAACGTAACTGTGCATGGTGAGCGCTACCGTGAGATGATATCCAACTTTTTTTGCCCAAAATGCAAGAGCTTGACTTGCATGACATGTGGTTTCAACAAGACACAGCACCCGCAACAATGGACTCATTGAGGGGCGAGTTCGGTGAATATTTTATTCCACGTTCCGCCTAGATCGTGCGATTTAACGCCTTGAGACTATTTTTTGTGGGGCTATGTTAAAGCTCATGTCTATACAGACAAGCCCGCTCCAATTGACGCATTGGAAGACAACATTGAATCATTTATTCGTGAGGTACCGGCCGAAATGTTGGAAAGAGTATGCCAAAATTGGACTAAGCGGATGGACTATTTGAGGCGCAACAAGGTCAACATTTGCATGAAATAATCTTCAAACATTAAATTATATGGACCGTACTATCGATTCAAATAAAGATTTCATGAATTTTTCCGAATTTTATGTGTTTTTTTTGAAAAACTTTCCTATAGCTTTCCTATAGGTTTCGTCAAGACAACATTATTTTAGTACAGTCGAACTTCGATATTTCGAACCATCACTTGCCACGCAAAAATTTCGTTATTATGACGTTGAGTTATCAAATGATGATAGTTGAAATGACTATTGTTTCTTTATTTTTTAAAAATGTAGACAGTCTACCGGAAACGCCGCACTTCACAGCCAAATCTTTCTTTTTGAACCCACTTTCCACCCCTATGAGTTTAAATTGTTCATTAAAAGTTTTGACGTATGTTTTAGCGATATATCGTGGTGGCCTGTGGCGTTGTGGGTATGTGCGTCGACGCCTACGCATTTGGATCTACCTGTCTAGGTTCGATTCCTGGTACGACAAGAAATACTTTTCACGGCCCCACCTCTTTCGAGTTACTGACAATGCTCAAAGAGTATAACTGTCTAGAAAAAAGCTTCTCAAACTTGGCCGGAGTCGGCATAAAACTGTAGGTAACTTCCACTCGAGATAGAACAATAGCACGCACAACACGAGTGGTTGCTGAGAAGCTAGGCCTGGCCCTTTATGGGTTGTAGCGCCACCCATATTATTATTTACCGATATATCAACGTTAAAAAATAATCAACATTTCAACTTAACAATACGCACTGCACTGTATCTTTACTCTGTTTATTTTATCTTCATCTTTGAGTTATTTTTAGGCGACTACTATTCTTTAACAAATTAAAACTATGCTTTGAGCTCTCATCTTACTTGTGTGTCCTTACTGCTCTTACTCACACATAATGAAATCATATCAACATACAAATACAGTGTCCTCTAAAGCAATGCGTTATAAAACGAACTTGTGAAACTACGCAGAATTTGGGAATTCCTATTCAGAATTTGACTTATCGATGGTGACGCCTTCGAGTTAGCAAGACATTCGACTTTTGAGTTATAGTAAATTGTAAATTTCAGTCTTGGTGCCGATTTCATTCCAGTTATCTAATACTCTAGTTATTGAAGTTCGAATGTATGCAATTAATAATCATGTTGCAGTTATTTTCCACGTCTCGTCTAAACGTATTGACACTGGTTTTCACCTCGAATCGACAATGAAATGCAGTATGTTCTAAAATCTAAAACACGTGTTTCTTACTTCTAGATGAGATATTCAAGTAAGGAAACACGTTTTCTCATATAGCTGCAATCAATTTAATATTCAATGTTCATGGAATGTCTAGGAAAAACTGTATCGATTGTACCTCCATACAGAATCTTTCAGAAATTGAATTAAAAAACACAATGAGTTCCAACTCCTTCATACAGTTTGTACATCAGTCCCCCTTATTAAACTCAAATTAGATTTATGTATGTGTGTATCAATTTTTAATTAAAGGATTCGTGCATAAGGATATTAGTCTTTGTCCCTGACTTAGTCTTTGATGTGATTTACATCGTAAAATATTAACAACACTTACCTTTCCAATATCCTTTGTTCCGAGTTAATATCACATCTCAGCATTTTGTGACTTGAAAATCCTAAATGATTAGAAAATTCCGACTTTGTTGGGGAGCCGGTTGACGAAGAACCCACAGACTCTAATCCCCTTGATAACTTTAGCATCTCCGCGCCGAACTGATGCAGTGCAGTCATTGTTGTTGGATTTGATTCGGGTATACTATGGAAGAAAATACAATTTTCCTTCTTATAGACAGTGGTGACGTATTATTATGTTAATCTTAGGTCTTAATCTCTTACCTTGAGTCGGGCAACCACAACTCGTGCGTGTCAAGAGTCGAGAGCTCCGTGTCTGTGGAGTTCACTGAGTAGGGGTGAGTTGGAGTGGACTGATGGCCAGCCTTCAGTAAACGTCGCCATGTGCATCTTCTTTCTGCAATACACAATGCTCACTTTGTAAGGACTTCACAGACTTCATATGCAAAAGACATACCTAATGCCGATGTCTGTCCCAGCCATCCACTGGCCCATCCAGGTGTTGGTGGGTGATTTGTGCCACCAAGGTTTTGCCTTTGCCTTGCCAGCAGTCTCACAGTCAGACAATATGTGAGTAGCATGACCCCGAGAGGAATATAAAAGCAGACTATTGATCCCACCAATTTGTACACTGGATCGGGAATTTGGCATGTTCCATTCACAAGAACAGAAGCATGATTCTATGGTTAGGAGAAATGCTTAGACTATTGTAGTGCTCATCTGCATTGCAGGGGGATCTTACCTTAGAGTACATTAAGCTTAGGGGTAAGCTCATTGCTATAGACAACAGCCAAACAAAAACGATTTTCAATGTAACTCGGCGTCGTGTCTTGTTCCTTCCGAATCGCATTGGATATCTTAACGATAAGTAACGATCCACTGATATGGTACACAGATGCATTATGCTTGCCGTGCAGAATAGAACGTCCAAGCATATCCATATTAGGCAATGTTCCGACCCAAGGGGGAAGTGTCCTGCAATAAAAATAATTTGATTTTGACTTAATATAACTAAGAAGATGACATTTTATTTAGATGAAGTGTTGTACAAAATGTTAAGATGGATTTACGCTCTTGCACACTTCAAAGATTAGATCTTAAATTCCATGCTTTTGCATACAAAACTTTTGCATCATGACATTCGCCGATGTCCTATTTGCTTTTGTTTGCGCAGTGAATATGTTCACAATGCGTTTTGGCATAGTATGCATTGGCATTACCTTTTTTGTTTGGATTTTAGAATGGTTGCCATTGCAGTTTTAGAGAAATGATGCGTTTTGGAAAACGCCCAACAGTTTTCTCAAGGCCATCAAAGTGTGCTTACACGTCAGTGGCAACCTCTTCATTCCCCATTTCTTCAGGTTTGGTAACAAGTAGTCATAGGGGGCTAAATGTAGAGCATACACAGGATGAGTTGACAGTTCGTAGACCAATTTTATAATAGGCAATTTATGAATTCTTGCCACTCCTTTGAAGACGTCACACGGCTGGGCTTATGTACAAATATTCATGTGAATACTTAAGCTCAGTTGAGATGCCTACAAATACAGCCACCTCCGCACCTTAATTCTCTGACCGGTCTAATATCATGCCCTGGATTTTATCCACGATTTCTGGCATGAGAACCTCCACGTTCAACATTACTTTTGATGGTACGGCCACAGCGGAACACACTAAGCCACTTCTCTCAACCATTGAAATTGACGGTGCAGTCACCATAGTATTTATCAAGCCTTTACTTTGTTTCAGTGATGATTTTTTTTCGCAATTGATGGTAGTTGATGGGAGCAGTATAGCATTTAAAGTTACTGAAAAGTCATTGGATTTTCAAACGACGAATCGTAGCTTAGACCCGCATAGGGTCTGGTTAGAATTAAGAACAATTGTTATTACGTATTTTTATGTCTACAATGTATTTTTTTTTCCACTTTCAATTCATTTTTATTAACATAAATTTATAACATAACTTAAATACTAGACAAAAATGCTTAAAACTAGTTGAACTAGTTGAACGAACAGTGTTGCAACTTCTAACTTACTGGCCCTAGGCGGGGAATATATGAACAATTAACTATGCAAGAAACAATAAAATGCACGTGGACTCCTACGATAGGATGTCTGGGTGCTGAATCTCACATTTCGCCATTAGGAGTCAGCATAAAATTACATGTGTTATTAAACAAAAGCACGCATAACACGAGTGGTGCAGTATAAGCTAGGTGTAGGTCAACTTCGGACTGTAGCGACACCCATTAAAATAAAAAATTAAATCACGGAAACATGCGTAGAACGTAGGCAATAAGATACATTTGGATGACCAATTTTCATACCGATATTAACTTGTCAGAACTGAGACCTACAGGAACAGCCCTCACAATCGCCAAATTCGTGCAATATATTCAAAATCAAAATTTTATGGAAATTGAGGTCAGAAATTTGTCTCATTTCAATTTACTTTCGAAGCCACAAAATGGATGACCCAGTATTGTAAAGATTCGGCATCCATTCATATTGAGGCCCAAAGGCTATTCGTAGAAGACAATTAGTGGGGCCCTAGTCTGGCACCGGAGTACTGTTATATAGTTACTATCCCGCTCTCTCCTGTTATCGTTGTTGTTTATTTTGAGTTCTGCTCCTGTCTGTTGAAAGAGCTTTTGGGATGCCAAAGTAACAGTTTCGTTCTGTTGTAGCTAAGTGCAGGCCACATTTCTATTAATGCCCTACAGGTATCAGGTTCCACCAGCGATTGGTAGCTTAAGATGGTGTGTGGCAGTAATACCGAAAAGAAGGTATACCCTTCGACGAATCTAGCTTAAATATACATACTGACTTCGAGGCGAATCTCTAACTCGTCAGACCAAATGTACCTTCTGAAACTTCCAGACCATCATCCGATTTGCATTCCTTGCGAAGATGGAAATAATTTTGAGTTATTCCAAATAACAGGTAGCGTTTGGAACTCAATCCATTCCGATGAAGGTGTGCACTTTTTGTCCTCTCCAAAGCATGGTATCTTACATACTTTATCAACTCTCCAAAAAGATGTAAATTTTGAATAGAATACATTAAAATTAGCATGGAACGGGTGTGTCTAGTGCCCAGCCCACAAACTTGCGTACAAATTTGCCAATGATCTTATTTGTCATTTCATTGTTCTAGGTGTGAAGAAGAGAACAAAAAAACCGACGAAACCTGAACAATGCTTCTTATAATGGACTTTGTAAATAAAAAGTTTTTCATGAATTTTTTGCGCAAAAGTTTCATCGCCTTCGGGGTTTGTCTTTGGAATAAGTTTCCTTTTGCTTACTTGTCAAGGATCTGATTTGCTGTAATTCTTTCCTGCGACGTTCTTTAATGCGCGGTATCTTCTTATACTGATGGTACTCGACGAGGTGTCAGCGTGTTGTCTATTTCTAATTTATGCACTTCCTTTCATTAGCAAATTCTCTTGGCTCGCGCTCCTCACCACTGATTTATTGATTATGCGCTTTCCTTTGTGTTCAACATTTTGTACAAAGAATAATGCTCCTTAAAGCAAATGCATAAACACAAAAGCCAGAGATGGAATGCAGTAGACAGGTGCGCAATGTGTTAAGGAATATGGAGAATAATACGACATGGGGTGCATTTTGAGAAGGTGTATATATGGTTCTGTTGTTTCTTTTGTTTTTGTGACGATTAGTATTTTCTGCCGTATTGTTGAAACCACATATCTCCTTCGCTGATGACAATCCGTCCATTCTTTTAACTCCTCCATTCAGAAAACACTCGACCAGCTTTTCACGCTCTTGTCGGAAGAAACAATTTTCAAGAAGTGTAACTTTATTGTACACACAATTTTTAAATCAAACTCTATCAGGATGGGTACGAACACAGCTGGATGACGCCGTTGGTTGAGCACCTGCTCCTGGTTAGAGGGGGCCCTGATTCGAATCGCTTAATACGCTTTTATCCGGATTTCATATCTGGACATTTGCCGTTGGGATCAAAATAACGGAACTATCACTGGAGTTGTCGATCAGTGGTATTAGTCTGATTATGGGTGTCACAATGGACCAACATAGTGTCTCTAAATGTGCTGGCGATTTCGCTAGCAGCCCACTGCATTTAATCTGGCCTTAGTACGAATAACTTCAGTTATAACTGAGTTCATCAAAAAATTATAATGGAAACGTACTGTAGAGAGCAGCGCACTAAAATTATCCATTCTTATATCCTTGTCAACGATCAATAATTGTAATGAAAAAACACTTTAGCAGAATACCCAAAAAGTTGGCATCAATCAACCAGCAAAGCTAGGAACTTGAAATTTGGCATACCTACTCTTAGTACCATTGTATATTCATTGTCAAAGTTACATATGGCGTCGCCAAATAAAACGCATACTCTATTGAAAAAAAATGTAACATCTTCGTCGAATCTTTTAGTTTTCAAGACTAAATCGGGCTGCAAAATTAAGTTGCTGTATAAAAGGTATACATTTTATTAATATTGTCCCAATCGAAGGAAAAAATGTATCCTTCGATAGGGAAAACAAATAAGAAACAAGCATGAAACAAAAAATTAAACACATAACCTTTAAGTTATGACTAACAAGTAGCGTCCTTCCCTCAATTAGCGTTATTGTCTGCTGCAAGTTTCTTACTCGTTTTTTTCAGCAATTGAAATTTCTCTTGACTCTTTTACAAGCTCAATTTTTAAATGCCGTGTCTTGTAGAAGCCGGTCTCGAATTTTGCCATACAATGTCATCATTCCAGGTAATTCGTAGTGGAACAAGATAGGGTATGCAAACACAAGCTTCCAGACCATGAAAAGCCTGTTTGTAAGAACCATGTTCCGAGCTTCCACCAAACCCCATCTTTGCAAACAAGCACAGTTTATTGAAATCTTCATTTCTTAGTAAAAGAATCACATCTTGTTGATGGCTTGTAGACTAACATCTACCCAAGTTTTGGTAACTATAATATGTTCGGAAGGGGGATAGCATCCTTGTTTTGCGGCTTGAATGATATTGTTACAAAAATTTGGCAGCACCAAAACGAAGGAGAGGAACAACAAGAAAAAGAAACAACAAGAAAAAGGAACAAACCCCTCTCGGGAACCATTTTTCTTTTTTTTTGGAGAGATGGCCAATTTTTTGACTGTCTGTCTGTCTGCCGAAGTGGAAATAAAAAAAGACGTTTTTTTGAAAAGATTATTGCGTTTCTCTGGCTGGTACAATTCTTATTACAATATTATAGGAGGAACAAATAAAACAACTAGGGCATCCTTGGATTATAACTAATTGCACAAAAGTTTACATTTGATGCACTTGGAACTGGTACTATTAATTTTACTGTAATTTACAGCTCAATGTACTTTCTCCCATAAACTAATTTTCTTTAGCTGGAGCTTTATGGCTCCATGCCAAATATTTTACTAACGATTTCAAAAAATGTATAGTGAGAATATATCGCCGGTACTCATTAATTTGTTTTTAAAAGGCGAACTCACCGGCGAGTCGGTGGCATCAGTTACACAAAATTGTTAAATGTGAATCTAACAAAAAATTTGTATACTCCAAAAATCCTTCGATAGTATATACCATCTTTTTCGTGGCTCCATTTCTATAAAGTCACTGACAATGCAAAGCCATCACTCAAATGGCCACCTGGGCTACGCTGGCAGTGCTTCAAGCAGTCGGTAAAAATTCTAATTTGGTCCAGTCTTTTTGGAATCACAACTAGGATATATCAATGTTGTGGAGCTCTGGCCCCAGAAAGTCGTTTGACTTTGCTCCATACCTGAGACTATTGACGGTAACGATGTCTCCTCCCTAATGAGGAATGAAATGAGTTCCGATGATGCCGACATGCACCAAACAGGCAATTTTGCTTCTTGACAGTCATTCAGTTATGCACCATTATCGACAAAGGACCTCTTGGTCCGCTTTTGATAATGTCCATGTTACTGAAATTGGACTGTCACGGTCTAAAAGATGTATTGGTTCTTCAATAGAGGACTGTATTCTTCAACTGCCGCCCAAGCCCGATGCGGATGGAGATATGCCATCCATGCCTATCACTACTGCTAAACATCTATTAAAGTGTGAAACACTTACTAACACAAATCGCAGATGGTCTACCGGCACTAAAATCACCACAAAACTGCTTTGGCCCACCATAGATCCAATACGCTCACGTAGCCTGATCAGATTAGACTCAACCTCAGAACCATTATCGGCTTACTTATCGGGCATTGTGCCATTGGCACGCACTTCTCCAGACTAGGCCTTCCCTTTAATACTGTAGAAGTTGCAGGGATGAATAAGAGGTAGAAACCTTTACACATCTCCTATGTAATTGTAATGCTCTCTCCACAAGTAGAAAGCGTCATTTGGACGCCCACTACTTCAACAACTTGACAGAACTAAATAACATCAATGTAAGTCGACTCCTCTGCTCTATCAAAAGCTCAAGCTGGTTTGCGGAATAGGGTTTTAGATCCGCGTGGTATCACAACGGGCCTACCCTGGGCTAAGTGTGACAGGTGCTCCAGCAGTCAGCCACTCCAAGCTAACCTAACTTAAGCCTGATGCAGATTGATTGTTGGAAAACAAATCATTCGTTGTGTTTCGGTGGTCGCGTTAATTGCTTTTACTCCGGAGCTTAAGTAGACTAGGGCATCCACTACCGCAAAGTTATTCATACTTTGTCTATTGTAACGTTTCGTCCAAGACGTCGCTGTTGGTGCACCGTTTTTGTTGACAATATGTCATTCGCCTTAGCCACATTCATCCATATTAAATCATATTTCAATCATATTTCCTGTGGCCCTTTCACTCTTGTCATCACATATAACAGAACTCAATTTTAATTGTTAAGCTTCGCTGGTCTATACCTGGAGTATACATAGTTTTGACATGGACAACGATCGCTCCTTTATCCGAGCCTCATACAAATTGTACATATATGTTAGTGCAATTCAGTTGACTTTAACGTAAAATAAATTCTGAAATAAAATATTTTTGCTTCAGACAAGAAGTCGCCAAAGCGTAGCGAAGCACACAAACGTTGTGCCAACAATCCGAGCCTAACTTCACCTTTCATTTCGACTATAATACCGATACGGACAGACACATGCGGCTGGCAATCAACAAAAGAGCATCCGATGTGACTAAAAGTGTCCCAGTCGCATTTCAAAGAACCAACCATTGTACCACCAGAAGACCAAAAACTTCGCAGACTCCTTTCATGAATGTAAAAATGTAGGACACTTGCAACGAGAATCAAATAAAAATTGGCAACAAAACATGTCAATCTTGATATTTCTCCATGAACGTAACTGAACGGAACCAAAAAAAAGTTCACATTGGAAAATGAATGAAAAGAAATCATTAGAAAACCCACTTCAGTGACAAAAAAAAAATCCATATAATTTTACATTTGATTCGTACGAATAGTGAACAATGAACAATGGAACTGCAAAAGAAAAAGAGGCGAATGTCGGGTTTATTAACGATGTCGTTAATTTCCGAGTAACCAACGACCGATAAAATAAAACCGAATGAAAGATCTTTCTTCTTGTGTGCTCTTTGTTTGAATAAATCAATAACTCCACTTGTGTGAGAACGACCGCATGCACAGAACCGCCCCGCTGGTGACAGAGCGTGGGTGGCGATTGTACAGAAATATTATATTTAAGGCTAAGTACGTCAATAATACGTCATCATTTCTTGTGAAACAAATCCCGTATGCAATGCGTGTGATTGAAAATATTTATGGTTTCTATTCATAGTGTAAATTTGTCCTTGCTACGCACATATTCGAATGAATGTCACTGAATTGAAGTGTAACCATCGCATATTTCCAATTACAGTGCAGGGCCATAACTCATTCAGTTCATTGGGCTGAGCATTAGCAATGTCCGGCAGATGTTGATGTGAGGTGTTGTATTCGATTTGATACATTTGTTGGAAACTGCCATGAAGCTGTGTGACCATGCACTCGTGCGGTGACATTTCTATTCCTAACACGATTTGTGGTAAACTCGCAAAGGATAGACCCATGCAACTACCTACTTTCCGGTAACACTTATTATCGCAAATTGGCCCCTACCTTCGTCGCATTAAATCACTATTCAGAAAGAAAGCTTTACAGCGTAGTTTTTTTTAATATTATAATATAGCTAAATAATTTAGATTGGCTTAGAACATTAGTCATGTCTCACGTAAGTTCTGATGGCTGTGGGGGAACAAATCGTCATAACTGTCCTTGTTCGTTGTACTATTATTATTGAGCGGTGTTCAGCTATCCAGAAGATCGAATAAATGGGAAGGGACAAAATAAATCTACATCTGTAATGTCTTAGAGGTCCTGGAAGTACTTCTCCAGTGTTCTATTTCTCAGGTGACATAAACTGAAGCAATGTCAGATGTAATAGCGATCATCCTTTCGTTCTCCTTTATAGTCACAACACTCGCGAGTAATACAAATATGGCTTCAGTTAACTTTCAAATGAGAACTAATGCAATGTGGCGTTAGTTTGTTTCAGAAAGTAGCCTCAGTTCTCAGTTGAAAGTGAGCTGTGGCGTAAAATAAGGCCGAATCTGGACTACAACTCCCCTGCTTGACCACATATAGGATAAGTGCGATTTGGAGTAAGAAAATTTGTCTGCACCCAAACTCGCACCTACCCTAAGTGATACACATGTGTGATCAAGCGGGGAGTTGCAGAGGCGCTCTTTTTGTAACTTTTATTGCACTAAAAGACTTTGCTGATTTGCCGTTGAACCTAAACCAAGGCTGAATGGTCTCGCATGTGTCTAAGCAATACCCTCTTCTATTAGCCGACGGATAGTATCGACGGACGGTTTTAAGTTCATTATCAAGATCTTTGTTTTCCGTTAACAGCAAGGACGCGCAACAAAAGTTCAAAAGGGATGCACAAAAGCGTTTTAAGACTAAAAAGCACACGAAAAACACTACAATTGTAGCCAATACACGCACCAAGTGGAAAGTTTTGTCATACTTTTTTCGATCGCATTATAAAGTGTGGTTAAATTTTAAGGGCCGATGTTGAATGTGAACCACACCTAAATGTCAAGTTTTTTTCTGCATTACATTTGACATTTCTCAATTTCAGACTACACAATCGAGCAACTCGTTAAAGTTATTCAGGCTTATTATGAAAATGGACGTCAAAATGCATATAGTGTACTTCGTGATTTTTTCGATCAATTTAATCGTGCAAATGTGCGTACGATCGGAAAAATCGTGCAAACATTTGAGCAAACCGGGTCTGTATGAGATGTGAAAACACCAGTACATGCTCGTACAGCTCGTACTGCAGAAAATATTGCTGCTGTTCGCGATAGTGTGGCTGAAGAGCCGTCCACCTCAACTCGTCGTCGTGCCCAACAATTGCACCTCTCACGCTCGTCGTTGATGAACATTATGCATAAAGACTTGCATTTATACGCTTACAAGGTGCAATTGAATCAAGAACTAAAGCCTCTTGACCATTTCAAGCGTCATCAATGGTCAGAATGGTGGCAAGAAATGGCAACAGTGGATGATCAATTTTCGAAGAAAATCATCTTCAGTGATGAGGCACATTGTCACCCCAGTGGATTCGTCAATAAGCAGAATTGCGCCATTTGGGCAAATGATAATCCAAGAGTGATTGTCGAAGAACCAATGCACCCACAAAGAGTTGCTGTTTGGTGCGGTTTATGTACTGGCGGCATCTTCGGGCTGTATTTTTTCTAAAATGAAGCCGGTCAGGCAGTTACTGTGAATGGTGTTCGCTATCGTGAAATGATAACGACATTTTTATGGTACGAATTGGAAGATATGAATATGGACGATATGTGGTTTCAACAGGACGGTGCCACTTGCCACACAGCTAACGAAACAATGGCTCTTTTGAGCGACAAATTCAATGGCCGTGTTATCTCACGTGGTGGCGATGTCAATTGGCCGCCAAGATCATGTGATACACCTTTGGATTTTTTTTCTTTGGGGTTATTTGAAAGAAAAGGTGTACGTCGATAAGCCAGCAACAATTCAAGAGCTAAAGGATAAGATAATTCGGCACATTAACGGCATAGAACCTCAATTATGCTTCAGCGTCATCGAAAATTCGAACCTTCGGATGGAGGTGTGCCGCCGAAGTCGCGGCGGCCATTTGGCCGATATTTTGTTCCATACATAATTGAACCATACCAATATTATTATAATAAAAAGAAATGACAATAATTTCCTAAATGATTTGTGCTTAATTCAAAATCAACATCGGCCCTTAAAATTTAACCACCCTTTACAAACGAAGTTCAACTGAACTAAAGTTTAGATTTCACTGTGGAACCGGACGAGGTTCAGCTGAACTTAAGTTTAAGGCTTCACTGTGAAAATGGGCATAAGAGATGCAAGCTTAGACACTACCCTGTCGATGTGATCAGTCCATTTACTATTACACATTATTCCAAGAAGTTTAAAATACGTTACACATTCGACGACCAATAGAGTTGAGTTCTATAGTTCTCGTTGAAAATATTCATTCAAATTTAATTTTAAAATATTCACAGAGCTAATATTATGCTTCTATAAATTTGAAGTTTTTCGCAGCCACTTGAAGCCATGTAACCCCACAGTAGCACACAAGCTCATCCATGTTTTAAAGTGGATTTGATGTTTCATTCATTTAAGAGATATAGGGTCTCTGGTCTATTATCTGATCCAAATCTTTATTTTTGTTTCATCCGAAAACTTGCTACTTTCCCAAAAGGGTTCTGTGTGGCTTGTCAATCTGTGTCCAGCCAATTCTAATAGCATTTTTTTATTTGCGAAATATATGTATTTCTTCGGTCATTACAACCATTAAGATAACTTGCTAGCGGGACGCTATGAACGGTGTCTACGTGTTGATGTTTTCGTTTCACATATGACATCTTAAGGATTAACTTAGGAATGCACGTTAGCAGATTTGATTTGATTGTTCGAACAAATTTCCTTTTTCTCGCCTTTTTTCAAATAATTCATTACAAAATTACTTAATTACAAGCGTTCTTGTAGAAAATTCGATTTGTTCTTGTTTGGTTTCAAGTACTTAGCCCAAAGAAGAGGGTAAAGCCATTCAGGTTAATATGTATGCAGTAATTGCCATTAGGCCTGTGTATTGTGTTCACGTTTGAAAGAGTTTGCATGTACCTAACGATCCTACAAGACATGCTTTGAGAGCACTTGGCATCTGTATTTTGTGTGTTAATTTCCGTTTCGTGCGAAATAATGCCACATTAATTTATTTATTTTGTCGTATCCTGTTAAGCTCCTGTTAAGCACATGTCCATAAAGACTAATGCAAAGTAAAGGTCCTGAAATAGCAGAAAATCTGAAGTTATGATAGGTAGGTGGTCTGATATGTAAACAGAAAAGGTTGCTGTGTAAAGTTCTAATTGCAATCCTATAAAGCGTTCATTCTATACGTTTGCTTTCTTATTCCAATGGTTTCTGATAAATACGTATGACATTGAAGAATTAATTTATAAAAGTCTCGAGTCTCGTTTTGCTAATGGGTTTGAGCGACTTTAAATCTGCTACGCACTGTTATTCACACACGTTGATAGCAGCTTCGACTTCTACTTTCTTTTTCCTAATTCAATTACTTCTTCGCTGAAAACAGTACTTCTCTGAAAACAGCCTTACGTGCTCGTTTCGGTGCTCACGTCTCCGCTCATCAAGAGAATTTGAAGAAAATTGTCACGGAATTCTAAATGAGACATAACCACCCATCATAAGGCGTTAATCAAAATTATCGTCCAAATTAGATCTACTTATAGAAACCCACTTAAATATTCCAACTGATTATCATATTTACAGAGTTGACAAGTGTGTTCTGGTAAATGGATTAATTGTTGCATTTATTCCAGTTGAATGATTAACAAGATTGTTTGTGTTCAAGGATGTTCTATTTAACACTGACGTAGATTTAAGTTTTATGAGAATGGATTGAATGTTAAATGGCCTTCCATTGTGATTTTGCAGTCTCATTTTCCTGTTTTTAATGTTCCGTCCGGGTAGGGATCAGAATATACCCGGGGTAAGGCATGCCTGTCGTAAAAGGCGACTAAAATCCGTGAGCTAAGAGCAACTGGTTTATGATACGTCCATATTCCAGTGCTCGCCGTATAAGTTGCAAGCTCATAAAGAGTTTAATGGAATATAAGGATGCAACAATCTCAATTTTAGATTGATGCAAGAATAGTCCTCGGCTTTCGAACAATAGCGGCCAGTCTGGGGATGTTATGGCATTCTACTGGTAGCCTGACCAGAGGCTATAGTCTGGTGCCACGGGAGATCAGGGAAGCCCTGAGACCTGCATAGGTTTCAGCTTGATCAATTGTGGTTGGCCCCCTAGTGGGAGCGTCGTGGTGGCTGTGGCTTAAAACCCAAAGTCGCGGGGAGAGTTGCAGATTAAACCTGCATGTCTGGGAATCACCTAAGTGTCACGGGCAGATTCCGAGACGTGAAGGGTATATGATTCAAATCTGTGTGGAGTTGCAAAAAAACAACCGGGTGCTACGACCCAAAGAGTAGCAGAGGTTTGGGTGGGCCTCACCACCTTACCAAGGTGGAGAAATAAGTCCATAAGCTTATTTCTAAATTTGGAACTTAAGTTTCCTACTATGCTTAATGCCAGGTGATCACGTTAATCAATTACTCATCTGTTCCGTCTTCCTAGAGCAGGCCGACTGTTAAGACTCATAACGGCGTCATCACTTGGCACTGAAGATTGGGTCTGCCCTACAAGGACTTCTGCAGAATTTGCAGAGAAGAGGAATACTTTGTAGCTTTGTTGTTATCGGAAAACAATGATAATGAATCAAGAAAGGAAAAAGCTGCGGAATGAGACTCCATTAGAAGGAATGGATCCCATTATCGTTACAGCAGATGAGCATTCAGACACTAACGACAAATTTCCACGAGTAATAACGACTAATGGTAAAACTTTGTCATCAACATGGATGGTCTCTTTTGGCAACGTTGACCGTGTTGCTGCGTGGTTGATAATCCGCATGTTCACTGACTGGAATTGAAGTGACCTTCCACTATGAACTACACTATCTTCATTCAACTCATTTTTGGATGAACAAGTGCGTCACTAGCTAATTTTGTTGGATCTTGGACAAAGCCAATCGACAATAAATTGCAATGCACTCGTCCAGACTTGGACGACGATGGCTACAATCGGCACAAATCCCATGACACATATTGGATGTGCACGACATATGACTGCAATAGGACGACGGCCGATGCACAGTGGTCCCGTTGTATGGGAGAGTTGGAAATAAATCAGTAACTTTTGAACCCGCTGGCCGATCTTAATGAAATTTGGAAGTGACACGAGATCATCATCATCATCAACCCTCAACTCTCACAATGTGGAAACATTCCTCACATCGGCTGCGCTGCAACATCCAGTCTATATATACAATGAAAAGGATAGGTGACAAGGCGTAGACTTGGAGAAGTCCAAAGCCCACGGTGAAAGGTGTTGATTTAGCACCGTTTACCCGAACACAACTGCCACAGTTTATGTATAGAGACTGAATGGTTCTCAGAAGAGGACCATCAATCCCATACTCCTGCAGGACACTCCAGAGTTTACCTCGAGGGACTCGGTCATATGCCTTTTCCAAATCTACAAAACAACTGTAGACGGGTTTGGCATACTCCCAAGCCATCTCAAGTACCATTCTTAGAGTGAAAAGCTGGTCGGTTGTACTTCTGCCGGGGCGAAAGCCGCACTGTTCACCCCCCATCCTGGGCTCGACCATAGCTCTAGAACGCGCTTCCAACACCTTAGCATAGACGTTCCCGGCGATACTTAAAAGCGATATGCCCCTGTAGTTGGAGCAATCTCTTTTATCCCCCTTCTTGAAAAGTGGGGCAATCACCCCAGTTTGCCAATCGCCAGATGTCTTACCGCGTTCCCAGGCCACTTTAATGACACGAGAGAGCCATAAAACTCCCTCTTTACCCATTGCCTTAAGCATTTCTGGCCGGATTTCATCCACACCGGCGGGTTTTAAAATTTTTAGAGATTCAATCGCCAAAATGATTTCCTCCACCGTTGGACTATTCTCCGCCCCACTCAAGACTACGGGTCTGTCATCCTCAGTGCCCTGTTCGGGATTGAGCAGCTCCGAAACGTGCTCGCTCCATCTGCCCAAGATGTCCGCCTCATTGGAAAGCAACACCCCATCTTTGGATTTGACTCCTTCGATGATGTTGAATTTCCTTCCTCTGAGTCGGCGAATGGTTTCCCAGAACACCTTTATCGCAGATCTATGGTCGCTTTCCAGCTTCTTGCCGAACTCCTTCCAAGACTGCTCTTTAGCTGCTCGCACAGCTAATTAGCAAGTTCAGTGTACCGGTCACGAGAAGCAGAGTCCCCCAAGAGAATCCAGTCTCTGTAGGTCTTCTTCTTCTCTCTGATGGCTTCTTGAACTCCGGGTGTTTTAAACCACCCGCCGCCACTCCAAGCCGCTTCACTCCACAAACATCCCGTGCAGAGGCAATGACTGCTGTTGAAAACAGTCGCTATTCTTCCTCTACATGCGATGGAACAGTTGGAAGTCGCTCAAACCTCTCAGATATGTGCCGTTCAAATTTAGCTGCAACTCACTGTTCTGTAGTTTCTCCCACCGTATGCGTGTAACCACTCTTGGTTTCCGCCTTGACAGAAAAGGTACTTTATCAGTGAGGTACAGCGTACACAACACCAGGTGATGATCAGTTGACAGTTCAGCCCATCTCATCACACGAACGTCACAAACCATCCGTTTCACACACGATGGTACCACAAAGAGATCTATCAACGATTTCTGTTGAAGACTCTGACGGTACCACGTGTATTTATGTATGCCTTTGTGTGGAAAGAAGGTGTTCATTATGGACATGCCATTTGCACAGCAAAAGTCCAACAACTTCTCTCCGTTCGCGTTCTGATGAGGATCACCGTTCCTCCCAATCACACTCCCCCAGGTCGTTACGTCCACACCCACATGAGCATTGAAATCACCCATCAGGATATAGGAATCCATCTCCGCTATCCTATCAAGGGCAGCATCAACTTCATCCAGGAAAGCCGCGTACTCTGACTCTAAATTCGGTGCATACACCTGCACCAGAGCCAGAGTTGACCTCAAGCTTGAGCTTTAAGATCGAGACTCTCCCTCCTAATGGTATCCACTCCAATACCCTGCCTGCCAGCCTGGGACTTGTGAGTATCCCCACTCCCGCCTGTGCAGATATTTGAGGTGCAACTCCCGACAGGAAGAGTTTTCCACCCGTCCAAAAGGTCCACAGTTCTAGACCCCCTTTGCTTCGTCGAAGAGATACCCACGACACGAGATTGTGGTTCAAAAATGGGAAAAATCAAATCGGCAATCACGCCTCAATTTCCCACTTTTATACACATTGTGACGTGTGGACCGCAATTAAAAAAAATTACTTTCATAATTCTAACAAATTCGCCGGCCCCTCACGTAGCATTTGGCAGAAAAATGCACGACATTGCTCGACTTAAACGCCTAGTTCTCCCAAAGTGTTTAAAAGTGATTTTAGATTTTGCATCCCCGATAGATAATACTATTAACTTTCAGAAAAAGTTTGCCTTCCGTTGGAGCTTCTTGGAGCAGTTATGTTACAGCCCACCAAACATTGAAATGTCCCCTACAAAAGGTGGCTTTAAATTAAAAGCTTGGTCTAAAAACTTGGTAATGTCGATGCAGTTTGACTACCAAATGCATGTTCTTTAAAGCAAAGTATTATACATATATAATTTTAGGGAACATGCAACATCAAATTTATTCAAAGTCAACATTGAGCTAACGGTACAACGAAACGGATCACCAAAATCTTGGTTTCCTAGGTTCTCATATTTGTAGAATCGAAAAAGCTATACCATTTGACCGAGAAAAATATGTCACTTTGGGTATTTCTTTCCACTGCGGGACCACTGTGCGACGCTGTGTACTATTCAGCTAATGCCAGGCATTTGATGTCATAGTTATCTTTCGCAGTGACCTGATTGAAGTGAACTGATTAACCATCGATATTGACCTTGTGGGATCTCCTTAAGTAACAGGATTATGTTGATAAGCCGAAAATGGCCAGTCAATGTAACAATAACTCGTGACCTATGTGCCAGAGTCATCGGAATTTGGACACCTCGCATGAACGCTACCAAGCGAACGATGTCACAATTCACACATATGTATGTAATTTCATTGATAATCTTCTCAAACAATAGCTCACGCAAAGTGCTTTGTTTATTGAACTGTCGCAACCTTAAAGTTGACTTCAATTTAATGGTTTGAAATCTCATTCAAGGTGCATGTGGAATAGGTTTATCACAGGCAATATCTCAGAATATCGAAGAGAAAGTTATAATCCATCCGGCCTTTTTCCCCAAACATAAACATCGAATTTCGACAAATCCTTTCTTAGTGCCTACTTTCAGTATCCTGTTCAAAATGATACGCCCGCTCCCAGCATTTAAAGCTGTACGTTTACTCCCAGTCAATATAGTGTTTTACTAAATAGATGAACGGTAATATCTGCCTAAAGCTATCTGATATAACTAAAGCGTGGAGGCGACACAGGAGACAACTACAAATATATTGCCTGCTCTTACTCAAGACGCAGGAATCATGAAAAATAGGGCGTGAGCTTGTTTTTTTTAAACCATGGATACATTTTAAATTACTTTACGATTGTCAATATCCTCAGCAATGTAAGGCAAATTGCTCCAGCAGCAAAGCAGTAAAACAATCAGTCATCTCAAAAGTGCAGACAAAATGAAATCTTGTCTATCAGCCAACTCAGTCGACTGAACTCAATATCCAGCCGTATAATTGTTTTCTTATGAACAGTTTTCACAGCACACACACACACATATATAGACCGTATGGGCAGAGAACACGTCTGTTAGTTTAGTGTGCTTGTTCATTTCTGCCTTATTGCTTTTTCGATTTTCGTGATTAGTCAGTAAGTTATGTATTCAATAAGTTACTTTCAGTTCAACGCTTTTTCAGGTATAACCCCTTGTCAGACAATGTTTACGTATACTGTAGTCATTTAACTTCTCTCTCTCTTTCACACACACACACATTGGCCTGCACACCATAAACAATGTGTACTGCAGGTTGCTTTGTCCTGTAGTATAAAACAGGAGCGTAGATTGTTCATCAATTTATCACATCAAACGTGAAGAACTTTGGGATAGTAATCGATACTGAACGAGTGAGAATGAATGAAGGCAGTACACTGCGTTGGGGATGTGTACACATATATACATACACAAGTATGCACGCCAAGCGATGCTTGCTACTGGTTCGGAAGACTGGTCAAAGGAATTGCAAAGTTGTTATTAAAGCTGTTATAAAAGTTTGGATAACGTTCGAAAAAAAAAAATGAATTTGCTATTGGCTCCATTAGAATGATATATAGAAGTGAAAAAGTGTCTTTGTTCAACAATGGGATTAGGTTTAAGAGGAATTTCAAATAAGTTTAACATTTTTTCAACAAAGCGTACATTGCTCCTTATGTTCCAGGTCAATTTAACTTGACTCGGTTCGGATGAGATTTATCAGTTTGCATTTGGCAATTATTGAGAGTGGTTGATAACAATCTATCATGGAGCAGCCAAAGTTTGAACAATGTGTTCATATTAAAAACTAGATAAAAACATAATAATTGTGAATTTTCTGCGCCAAAGCATTTCGACTTGATTGACTTTGTTAGCAGTTAATTCATACACGAAAAAAAAACTGTGTACCCTCGTAGAGTAATTGAATTGTGCTCTATTTGTGATAGTGTCATTATTCGGCTAACCGATTCTTGTGTCTGAATTGGACTTCATCTAGACGATGTCGCAACACACAAAGCATCACTACACCGTGTCGACTACAAAGTCGTATCGGTAATTCCCAACACACGTCGTTTTTTCGTCGTTATAACAACATAAAGTTATTAGAAAATTAAGACGATTGAAATTTAAAATAAATGTACATACTCGTACATATACGTACGTACTTATAAGCTACAAAATTAAAAATTAATTTTATTTTAAAAAAATACAACTTACTCAAAAGCCTCTTCTTCTTCTTCTTCAATAAGGTCGTCTTTGATACTGAGTGAAAATGTAAGATGATTTTTCAAATTGAAGACGATTTCTTGCAGGGGAACATGAGGCCAGCTCGACAAGAGTCTCTCAATTTGAGCAGAGGAATGTGTTGTATTTGTATGAAATGTATTTGCAACTTTTTGGTTGTTTTGCTAAAGTTGAGTGTTTAATCTCTTCCATGTTCCAGAAACATTAACGTAAACGTTTTGAACATTGACAACTCAATTCACGAGATTGAGAACATTTGACTATATTGTCGACATCACAGTGTCGTCAATAAAAAACCGACGCTTCGTGGCACAACACTGCACACAGCTCATGCTATGATGCAACTTTTGGCTAGAGATATTTCTCCATTGAACAATGTCAAACATGTCGATGAAT
Organism: Eristalis pertinax; assembly: GCA_907269125.1. Classification (NCBI taxonomy): domain Eukaryota; kingdom Metazoa; phylum Arthropoda; class Insecta; order Diptera; family Syrphidae; genus Eristalis; species Eristalis pertinax. Next base: position 114,411,785 of record OU026145.1, on the reverse strand, counting down.
TTCTCATTGACACTCTCTTGCTTTTAACTTATCGGAGTACTTGAAAGAACTATTCAATGCGATGGTTGAAACAGGAATCCAGAAATTAGATCCGCTTGTATCGCTTGAAGCTAATGTAATTCGGATTTCTAGATAGTGCTGCGAGCAGAAGTCACTATCTTTTACGTTATTCAGTTGAAAGGTTTTGTAACAGCAATCGTTATCAACAGCAACAATTGTCATACACTTAGATAAGTTAAACGTGAATTCCCCAAGAAGCATCCTAGTGAAGATAAGACGCAACAGTTGCTACATCAGTTTCTCCAAACAACTGCTCTCCTCATTAAATAACGATCTACATAGCTCGTATTCTGCCAGCTCTGTTATTAGAAACCAAGACGATAAGTAGGAGTAAATCAGTAGCTCTGATTAGTGGTACCTTTCACGGGATGAAAAATGTAATAAAGGGTGATTTTTCATTCTTTTTCTTCGGTTTGGTCTATAATTTAACCATGAATCGTCTTACAAACGAACAACGCTTGCAAATTATTGAATTTTATTATCAAAATGCGTGCTCTGTTAAGAAAGTTCATCGCGCGCTTCTTGCATTTTATGGTCAGTTTAATCGACTCTCATTTTTGGCTCAATGGGTACGTAAATAAGCAGAATTGTCGATTTTGGAGTAAATATCAGCCAGATTGCAAGAGCTACTAATGCATCCAGAAAATGTCACAGTTTTTTGCGGTTTATGGGCTGGTGGCATCATTGGACCTTACTTCTTCAAAGATGATGCGAATCGTAACGTAATTGTGAATAGTGAGCGCTACCGTGAGATGATAACCAACCTTTTTTTTCCCCAAAATGCAAGAGCTTGACTTGCATGACATGTGGTTTCAACAAGACGGTGCCACATGCCACACAGCACGCGCAACAATGGACTTATTGAGGGGCGAGTTCGGTGAACACTTTATTTCACGTTCGGGACCGGTCAATTGGCCGCCTAGACCGTGCGATTTAACGCCTTTAGACTATTTTTTGTGGGGCTATGTTAAAGCTCATGTCTATACAGACAAGCCCGCTTCAATTGACGCATTGGAAGACAACATTGAAGCATTTATTCGTGAGATACCGGCCGAAATGTTGGAAAGAGTATGCCAAAATTGGACTAAGCGGATGGACCATTTGAGGCGCAGTCAAGGTCAATATTTGCATGAAATAATCTTCAAACATTAAATTATATGGACCGTACTATCGATTCAAATAAAGATTTCATTCATTTTTCTGAATTTTATGCATTTTTTTTTTTGAAAAACTTTCCTATAGCTTTTAAAAAATCACCCTTTAGAACCTCTACAATCTGTGAATCTTTCCGGAAGCCAAATATTATATGACCATACTCCTTCTTACTTACGTTCAGTATCCGCTTGTTATGCCTCTGCTGAGAAAACACGCGGTCGAGATAGATTTGTAGCACTGTTGAGTTCTCCCCAATTTTCATTCTCCAAAGCTTGCTCACAATTTTCAGAAGAATGCTCCAGCAATGGCATTAGCGCATGAGGCTCTATGGGCCTGTGTGTGAACTCACCTCAAACTTATTCACTTGGCGGTTAGGAATGTTATTTGAAGCGGAATTGCTAAAATAACACCAGAAGCCTGATAAATTGTTACGAAAAATCTAATTGAAAGTTCTCAACTGCGCTCTATAAACAGAGATGGGCACTTGATGAACACCTGATTCCACTCGTGATGGTAAGAACTTGAAAATATTATAAAATAAATAATAAACACAATTTAATTTAACAAGCTTATCAGCAGACAGTCGCGACTCACACAGTCACTTTTAAGGAACCCCAACGTCAGTATGGGATCTGCCTGTACCTTTTGCAATAGACCTCACATAATGTACAGATGTGGGACATCAACTAAGTCTTTGTTCCAATTCTTAAGTTGCCAGAAGTTGCATTACCATTACTACGAAAATTATAAAGAAATATCTTAAATGTTTTTTAAAAAAACACTAACTAAAACAATTTAAATTCATTCGCTTAAAATTTATTTGGGAAAACATGAAAAACACCCTGTAATTAAGGAAAACTCCAAGGAAATCCACATTCTTATTGTTATTTTCCCCCAAACTGTTTTGAATTGATATAGTAAGTGTGTCCGTACGTGTCCAGTGTTCCCAGTTTCCTGTCTCTGAGAAACGCCCCAAGTATCATCGAAACTACGAATGTAATATTGCCACTAACCCGGAGGGAATAGGGGATATATTCATCCAGCATTTCCAACGACTGCTTTACGGGCGTGATAGGGCATCATGAAGACCCACAGCATGTTAAAGAGCAACAAGGCCGTGCCTTTGTTTTCACAGCTCTTCAAATCATGCTGAGATAAGATGGCAAGGCGTATACATAGCAGTTCATCAATTGAAATATACCAATGCCCCATCTAGCAGGAAAGGCGACCCAACTCAATGCAGAAACTATAAAAGTATTCCCATACGTAATGTCGCCTATGAGATCCTATTCAGAACACGTCTCAGGCACGTGCCAGTACTGTTCAGCAAATTGTCTTTAATTGGATTTTCTACACATCGACAGGTGAAGGAATTGACCAGAGAGTTTCAAACGAATTAACACCACCTGATTACATATTTGAGAGCCACATACGCCAGTCATCGGTCTGAAGCTTGAAGACATGATTTCCTTTATAAAAGAAATTACATGTCAGTATTTTAAAATAATCTGGAATTAAAAATGAAGGAACACAGCGATGTTAGTTTTTACAAAATCGGATAGTAAGTTGAATTAGCTTACTTGTGCCGTGTTATTAGCCAACAGGAGGAAGTTTGTGTATAAAGTGATTTTAATGGGTCTACCAATAGGGACTTTTCGCGCTTTGACAGTGGATTGCGGCCATATTGTTGAAGCTGCATCTTCAAATTGGCTGTCATTTGTTCAGTTTTTTTTGCCAAATTATCATGGACGGACATAGACCACTCATACACTTATGAAAATGTGTGTTCTGTTCGGGCTACTTTCCGGGCGCTTAGCCCTTTTTACGGCAGCCAACAAAGAGAATTGTCGAATTTGGGACGATACCAATCCAAATGGGATCCGTCGAATGCATCCGGAAAAAGTTACTATTTGGTGTGGTTTTTCGGCTGGTGGCGTCATCGGTGCATATTGCTTTAAGAACGACGTTGGCCAGCCATCATCGTCAACGGCGAGCGCTTAAGTCCATGATTGCCAACTTCTTTTGGCCTGAATTGGCTTGACATGTGGTTTTAACAGCACTGCGAAACGTGGTTGATTTATGCTTCTGAGTCATGGAAAATTTAACATTTCGGATACGCGTCCTCCAAATGGGTCGCGGTGGATATTTGAACGATGTCATATTCCACACAAAATAGTATATTTAGGGCTTTCAAACGAAATCGACGATAGGAAGCGCTTTATAAAAGACCCTTTAAATTGAAATTGCTCTGAAAGTGATGACTGCATGTGACAACTTGCATTGGCACGATTGCATTGCTTCTGATTTTCCTACCAAACTCGGAAAATTGACAAGATGGCGATTAATAAATCTCGATGCTTAATTAAGGTCGATAATGATACTTCCCAAGCCGTTTAATGTCAAAAAAGTTCTAAAATACAACCAAAAAACATAATCATTCGACCATACAGTGGACTTTCCCTAAGTCGAATTTAACTCGAATATTTTATTTGCCATATTTCGGCATTTCCTACAATAAACCATCCTCTAAGTCGAGCTCTCTCTACCTCGAACTAATTTTTTTTTATTATTGCCACTGGCAGCTAAATATAACGTTGAGTCACCGAACTCGTCTACGTCTACTTAGATCTTGCAAATCTGGTCGGTTTAATTGTTGTCAGGTTGACTCTAGTTTCTCAGAACCCAGCTCATGGTAAGAATGGCGTTGTTTCACTCTTACTTGCTTTGTTCGGTTGTGTTCCTACCTGGCTGTCACCCAGCCATCTTCTAATCGTAACTGTGAATTTCAACGCTTTCAACGTTGGCCTTTAGGTTCAACAGTCCAACCACAATGTGTGTCATACACACACTTCAGTGCGTATAAAAAAGCACTCCATACACTTGTGCGGATTGAAGGAAAATTTCGTGCAGAGAATAGTTAAGTAGTTACATGAGAGTGAAGGACTTTGACGATTTTAATAAAGTCTTCCTAGAAGACGAGATAAAGCTCAGAATGAATGATGCTCCGATGGAATAAACACCTATCTCCTTTGAGTGAACAGAAAAGTCAGCTCAGACTTTTATGGTATATGACAACGAGTACATCCATACTTAAGATGCCGTTGATGAGGACAATTGAGGCCTTGGGGCAAATCGACACAATTCGCTGGCAACAAGAAACGGCGAAGAAACGTATCAAGGATGACCAGATTAGACTCGGTAATTACGATGATGTTAATACCATTGTCTCCGGAAGTTGATTGAGTGTCCTTGAGACAAACAGAAGAAACTTCGAATATCCCAAAAAAATCAATAAAACCCCGGTCAAAGTGTGATAAAGGATGATACGAAACAACCCTCGTCTGCACGGCTAACAGGGGGAAACAGCCAGAAAGTACAAAACACAATATTATCCATTCAATAAAACATTTATCAATACAAAAGTGCAAACCCCTCCCCGCGAACATCCCGAACAAGACGAAGTCTCAGATTAACAAAGATGACTTTAATTAAATTGCGAACTCCATTCATTAAACAAACGGTAGATGAACGGTGGAAATGAAAAAAGTTGTTTGTCTCAAACGTCAATACGGCAATGAGGGGATGTGTCCTAATATATGCGAGTGCGATTACCCGTAAGTACAAAGTGCGCACCTTAGATAAGTGGAGTGATTATAAATAGTATCATTAATTAACGGCAATGCTTCCTTTTCCGTTCTAATTATGCGTAAGAAAGGTGTTGGCAATGTTCTTAATGATCTCTCGCCTCTCCACAGTCGATGCGATGATTAATCAGATGAATCTTCGCAGAGGCGTTGGAAATCTCATTTGATTCGGCGGCTTTGATGATGATCTCTCCTTGGATGTTTCAATCAGAAATTAGCAGAGCCTATTCGATTGAGGAGATTTGTTCACGTTTTCGTTACCAAATGCAACTACATATGGTGAGAATTGATTGGCAATTTTCGGCGCAATTTAACACAATTTTCCCACGCAGAGCTGTAATCTTTGATCTGTTTTTGGCAACAGCATTTCGGAAGTGCCTTACACACTGTGTCCGGCATTTAAATAAAAGTAAGGACGTGGCTACTCAGCTTTTACGCTGAGGAGATTGAAGTTTTACTGCCGTGTATTGTGCAGTAAAAACAATTGACCTCATTAGATATTTCGCTCCTAAGATCTGGTTGCTTTATTTTATCTCTGTTTCTACTTTATATCGCTTTTTTTATTGGTCGTTTGGAAGTCGAAAGTTCATGACATCGTTAACAAGCATCGTCCTTATCTGGTGTTCGTTCCGCTGTCCATCGTCCCCAAACATGACTGACCCTCGTGTATGCCCATTTCGAGGTTATATTCCCACTGCCAGTGCGGACTTCCTCCTCCTTCTGACGGTGATTCCAATAAACAAAACTTGCCGAAGTAAATGAATCAAAAACTGTTTACCTCAGTATACTTAAAGACTGTTGGCTTTTTTTTAGGTTTTAACCACTCAAAGTTTGTTTTTGTGTCTCTACCATCGCTTGGGATGGGAATTGTGTGAATGATGAAGGTCGTCAACTAGATGCCGTGCATTCTTGTTGGTGTCGGCATTTTTGTCTGGGTTTTTATTGTGCGGTTTGCCCGAGTGTAAGGCATTCCGTTGCAATCACAAATAATTTCTTTATGGTTTCTGGCGCTTCTTTCGCTTTCTTTCTTTCGGTTTCCATTAGACTGAACTGTGAACTGTTGGCGAACACAACAGACCGTTGACCTAACTAGAAGGAAAGTTATTGCATTTGGGAGAGGAGGTATTTCAAGCAATTTAATATTACACTTCAAAAACAGACTAAAAATAATACTTGTCACGGTTTTAAAAAAGTTATTTTCCCATTGTTCTTTCGTTGGTGGTCATTTCATTTTTGTAATACCTTGAATGCGGTGTGGAGTTTCCTTAACAGTAGCTTACAAAACTTGAAACCTTATGATTCATCAACATTCAATTGACTAAAATCATTTTGTAAAACGAATAAGTACCGTATTCTTAAAAAGAAACATCTGGAGTTTGTGTTGCTTAGTTAATTTTGAAAAGTGCTGAAAAGCCATCAGCCATCATCTTAAGAAACAATAACAATTGTTTAACTTTATAGGACTGAGACAGTTATTGGCAAATTCAAAGCTTGTAAGTACCTTGCAATTTCAGTGTAGTGCTAGATTGCTAGACTCTCTTAGTGAGAGAAATGAAATGTCATTTAAGACCAGAGTGAATGACAAAACAAGATATGTAGAACTAATTTATCAAACTTCAGAAATACTCTGTGGGATCAAGCCTCTCTATATTTTATGTATACTTTATATAAGACATTGATCACCCCAGATCAAGGATATTTTCTGTTTGCGTTGATGGCCTCTGTAATTTAAAAGTCAACCACAAACCTTACGGGCATGATCATTAAACTAGCCAGGCGCTTTCGGATACAACATGTAAAGTGACAGGGCCATGTGGAGCGCATGAGCAACGTAGATCAGGCCCGAAAAGTATTCGGCTGCTATCCTGTTGGGCAAACAGGTATACTGTGGAGTACACAATTTGAGAAATCTCTCAATCAAATAGATTTGTTTAACGAACTATCCAGAGATCACATTATCTGGAAAGACTTGTTTATTGAGGCTCAGATCCATTTCGAACTATAGCGCCACACTGTAGCCTTATTTCTTGAGTATGTATTTATTTAAGATTCAATTGGGTCCAACGTTGAAACTAATCATATACTTCTTTATTTCATGCATGTTTTGTACGTAGGCATCTAACTAAACTAATGGAATTGTGTTGGAGAGCATGTTGTATTTATTTTGGTTCATAATTCTATAACTTACTATTCCGAATAAATTAATATTAATGATTCTGGAACTCACTAGACCTTATTTACTTCCAAACAGAATCCTTCTTTTGCATTGATGGAGGAAACTATTCGACATATGGGTGTTGTTGGCTTGAAATCTGAATAATATCCAAGCGGCCAAATCTACTTAATTAGTTTTTTCTGTGGATATTATACAAAACATTTGTAATATGAACTACAAGAGAGGTTAAGCTTCCATTATTTATTTATTGAAGCTTAATACATAAAACATTAAACTAGTTTAACTTAAACTAACATTAACTTAAGAAGAGCTTTGAGAGGGGGGGTCATAGAGAGAATTTATAAGAAAGGATAAGCTGCAATGAAAGTCAAGGGTTCATTAGCATTGTTAGCCAGCCGCATCATTCTGGAGATGGGGTTCGAAATGGCCATAGTTGGTGTTGTGAAGACAACCATCTACTGGCTAATTTTGCGAATAAAATAAACCAAAGCATGGATAAAAATCAAAACACACACAATTATGAGGCAATTAGAAAGGATTGGAGTTCGGGGCAATATACTTGCATGGTTTGAAAGCTACTTAAGAGGTCGAAAATTTAAAGTAAATATTGGTGAATTTTTAAGTGAAGATGAGAATGTTGTATATGGTGTCCCACAGGGATCAGAACTGGGCCCTCTCCTTTTTATTATCTACGCCAATGATCTGATGTCAGTACTGAAGTATGGTACGGGATACGGCTGCGCGGACGACACAGCGGTTTTAATTAGCCATACAAACGGAAATGAAGCTGCAAGCTTATTACAAATAGAACTTAATGAAATCACAGCTTGGTGTCACGACCATGGACTAATTATTAACGCTCTGAACACAAAGGTAATGCATATTCGTTCGCCGCATGTCCCAAAAACTTAGATCGAGATTAAAATGCATGACATAGAATGTCTGCATAGAAACGGATGTAAGAACGCAAGAGAAAATGATAGATGCATCGATAATGTGTCAACAATACAAGTATCTTGGACTCACCGTTGACTACAACTTAAATGGAGTTACCACATACGAGAACTCAAAACTGAATTGTGTCAATCGGCTTACGCACTCTTCCACCTGAAAAATGTCTGCACACCCGAAACCATTAAACAATGCTACTTTGGATTAGTCGAATCACATCTGCGATCACTGCAAAAAAAACCCATGTGCGACTGCAAAGAATAGTACAAAACCGAAGAATCAACCCTGGAGTCCAAAACCTGAATAATATTTTGAATATCGAACAGATATGCAATTTAGAAATTCTTGCGCACTTCTAAAGGTTGGTTCAATTTTAAGGGCCGATGTTGATTTTGAATAAAGCACAAATTATTTAGGAAATTATTGTCATTTCTTTTTATTATGATAATATTGGTATGGTTCAATTATGTATGGAACAAAATATTGGCCAAATGGCCGCCGCGACCTCGGCGGCACACCTCCATCCGATGGTCCAAATTTTCGATGACGCTGAAGCATAATTGAGGTTCTATGCCGTTAATGTGCCGAATTTTCTCATCCCTTAGCTCTTGAATTGTTGCTGGCTTATCACATGATCTTGGCGGCCAATTGACATTGTCGCATTGCAATTGTTTCGTTAGCTGTGTGATAAGTGGCACCGTCATATTGAAACCATATATATTCATATCTTCCAATTCGGGCCATACAAAATTCGTTATCATTTCACGATAGCGAACACCATTCACAGTAACTGCCTGACCGGCCTCATTTTAGAAAAAATACGGCCTGATGATGCCGATAGCCACTCTTTGTGGGTGCATTGGTTTTTCGACAATCACTCTTGGATTATCATTCGCCCAAATGCGGCAATTCTGCTTATTGACGAATCCAATGAGGTGAAAATGTGCCTCATCACTGAAGATGATTTTCTTCGAAAATTGATCATCCACTGTTGCCATTTCTTGCCACCATTCTGACCATTGACGACGCTTAAAATGGTCAAGAGGCTTTAGTTCTTGAGTCAATTGCACCTTGTAAGCGTGTAAATGCAAGTCTTTATGCATAATGTTCATCAACGACGAGCGTGAGAGGTGCAATTGTTGGGCACGACGACGAGTTGAGGTGGACGGCTCTTCAGCCACACTATCGCGAACAGCAGCAATATTTTCTGCAGTACGAGCTGTACGAGCATGCACTGGTGTTTTCACATCTCCTACAGACCAGGTTTGCTCAAATTTTTGCACGATTTTTCCAATTTTTCGCACATTTGGACGATTAAATTGATCGAAAAAATCACGAAGTGCACGATATACATTTTGATTTGAACGCCCATTTTCATAATTAGCCTGAATGACTTTAACGAGTTGTTCCATGGTTCAAATTGAGTTAGTCTGAAATTGAGAAATGTCAAATGAAACGACGATACATACACAACGCTGACGCAACATACAGTAAATACAAGAAGAAGACAACAGCAGGTCTACGAACTCCCGAGATTTTGGAACGAATACGGAAGCATAATGTTGCAGTTCCATCAGCACTTAACAAACTTCGCAGAGATTTTCGCTACCAACAAATGAAATTTTTAAAAAAGTTAAAGAAAGCTATCTTGTTCCCAGAATCTAATCTACTTGTTTTTTTTTTGTAACGTAAATTTTTAGTATTTTTTTTTCTCTTTTTTATTGTATAATTGTAACATTACCGAAACTAAACTTAACATAATGTCTATAATAGCAACCGGTCTTCTGCAGACAAGCCCTTCCGGCTTTGCAGATAACAAAACTATGTTAACGAAAGAAATGCTGAATTGAAATTGAAAAAACAGCCCATGAGACCGCGTAAGGCAAAACTAATGAATCTGCGCTGCACAGCTTCGATTTTAAGGCCACTGCCTTAAGGAAAGGGTGACCAGACATGGCTGGCATATACAAGTATAGGTCTCACGAAGGTAGTGAATAGGGATTTTGTAACGTAGGGGTTAGAGAATTCCTTAGACCAGCGTTTTATGAAACCTAGATAACAGTTGGCTTTTAGTATAATGTGATCAATGTGCGAGCAGAAATTTAGCTCACTGTCACAAATCACAAATGACACACAAATCACGTATTTTTGGGACTGAGGGAATAGAATCGTTGACAAAGTAATAGGTACTTTGGGGAGGGGGAGGCGTTTACGGAAAAAGGTGTATCATATGTGCCCTTGTCTGCAATATAACCCACCACAATATCTAGGATATGATATAAAAGCATCATTAATTACCATTAAAGAAAATGGAATGGGGTTTTTGAAGTCATGGGTCAATTTAATGTGTCTAAAACCACCTTGAGGCGATTAGATACACAGACAAAGATTCCAGTGGAAGATTGTGGTATGCGTATGATAGATGGGTTGAGAGCCCATCATTCTCCCAGTTTCCTGGTAAATATTTAAAACAGGGTGATCCATATTAGCAGCACTATTTTTAAAAGTGTTAAAAGTGATTTTGGTTCGTTTTTCATGCATTTATTTTTTGTGTAGATTTTTTGCTAAATACTTGCTTGAACTATCAAAAAAAGACAAAGTGAATTAATGCATCACTGGCTGTTTTCTTAGCAAACGTACATTTTTCTGCGGTCAATTTGTTGAAAATGGTGCATGCGATTTTGTAAAAATCTTCATCGGCGATAATCACTTGTGGTTGATTGGCTATCTTACTAAAAATAACTGCCATATTCGGTACCAATGCGCCCGGGAAATGCACTGTGGTTTATGGTTCGACCGAGCCTCATTATTTTTGTAGTCATTGGTGCCCGAGTTACGAACGAAAACAAGTACTTTGTATTTTAAAAAATTGCTTAATACGTCTTTATTGTGTGGCTTCCAAATGACTACAACTTGTTACAATAAAAACTCCTTACACTTATCGAAACGACCACCATACATCAGTTATGCAAAAACAAAGAGTGTATCTCCTCTCTGCATGATAATAAAGGGCGATTTTTTAAAAGCTATAGGAAAGTTTTTCAAAAGAAAAAACACATAAAATTTAGAAAAATGCATGAACTCTTTATTTGAATCGATAGTACGATAGACCTTGACTGCGCCTCAAATGGTCCACCCGCTTAGTCCAATTTTGGCATACTCCAACGGCCAATTGACCGGTCCCGGACGTGAAATAAAATGTTCACCGAACTCGCCCCTCAATAAGTCCATTGTTGCGCGTGCTGTGTGGCATGTGGCACCTTCTTGTTGAAACCACATGTCATGCAAGTCAAGCTCTTGCATTTTGGGCAAAAAAAAGTTGGATATCATCTCACGGTAGCGTTCACCATTCACAGTTACGTTACGATTCGCATCATCTTTGAAGAAGTACGGTCCAATGATGCCACAAGCCCATAAACCGCACCAAACTGTGACTTTTTCTGGATGCATTGGTAGCTCTTGCAATGCTTCTGGCTGATATTCACTCCAAAATCCACAATTCTTCTTATTTACGTACCCGTTGAGCCAAAAATGAGCTTCTGACCATAAAATGGAAAAAGCGCGCGATGAACTTTCTTAACAGAGCACGCATTTTGATAATAAAATTCAATAATTTGCAAGCGTTGTTCGTTTGTACGATGATTCATGGTTAAATTATAGACCAAACTGAAGATGTTTGACAGTGAAACGAAACACAAAACGTGCGTCAGCTGTTTAAACCAGTGTTGCCAGAAAGATAATAGCTAAAAAATCACCCGTTACGATCAGCTGATAACGTTGGTGACACTGCTCTCCCGTCTAAATGTTGGTGACGCTGCTATGCATTCGAAACGTTGGTGACGCTGCCAAATGATACAATATTGACACGTGATGAATGCGTGGGTGTTTAGCCCACAGTTGCTTTAGTGCTGCTGCACTCGCGTGATCATTGAGGTGACGGGTCATTTAACTCCCGCAACTGTTCAATGATTTCGAACTAATTAAGAAACCCCTCAATCGGCGGGTAGATCGTTCGATTTGAAGAGCCAGCGTCAGTTGCAGCTACAATACACATGATATACCGCCCAATATGCTCAGACTAATATGTAGTCATGTCAACCTTTACATAAAATGAAAATGACATTGACTTCAATTCAAGTAAAAATTATATATCTAGACTTGTTTCCAATATTTCCATAATTTTTGATGTTCTCTAAAACATATACCCATATTCACGGAGTGACTTTAAATTTCCCTTTGTCAAGACAAAATTAATGTCCACCAGTAAATGTAAAGGGAAATGAAATGAATCGATCGAAATAAATGCCTGTGGTTAACAATACAAGAGTGAAATAAAGCAAAAAGAGCATTCCGCAATTGTGTGGTTCGAACCAGTAACTGGGCGCATTCCCAGCGGTCAGGGTAATTCAAAAGAATTCTTGCAACGATGGAATGCAGCTCCTTTACTGTAGTATTGTGGAAGATGGTTAAAGAATAATTGACGACATCGACGACTGAAGATGTCTTGGTGTCCTACAGTGCTTTTAATTTTCCACCAGTTTTAAGTAAAAATCATTTCGATTGAATCGATTTGAAAATTATAAGCATTCCAAGCATGAAGGGATATATTGTTAATATAACATACATATATGTCGTATTTATTGTGAACTGCTTAGCACTGTTGGCAAACCATCAAGGATTATATTTCCCTTCGATATATGTTTTGAGGAGTACGTGATTATTCTCGCCACAACGCAATGCAGGTCGACGATAAACAACTTCTTCTGGCCTAAACTGTAGATATGTTAGGGATAGCGACGACATGTAGTTGCAGTAGCACATTTGCGACGAGCGATTTGAGTTTAGATTCTTTGTGTAGTATTTAATATCGTGCCACATTAGTTTCATTAATATTCTGTAAGATATTTTGTGTTGTTCAATTTTGATTTAGAAATATTGTCGACTACCTATCAATTTAGAATATGGGCCAAATTTAAGATTGCTGTCTTAATCTCACACAATGGTACAGCAGCTGTTCTCTAACCGTAATCAGCATAGTGCTTTGGGTCATTAACTTGGTAAAGGGTCACATATTCTTCCGTAGTAATTTTGTACACAATTTGTCTTTAGTTTTTTTCTTCAATTATTAAAGTTAGGCGCTAAGAGACGACCAATTCGTGCAGCGACATCGTCGTACATATACATATCGAAACTTGTCAGGTTAAACAGACGGACGTCACCGCGATATTCAAGGTAAATGGGTGACATAAGGAAATAAAAAAAAAATCAGAGTCTTATGTACACACACCGCTAACATAAAAAATAAATTAGAAGACGAAGCACTGAATACATCTGGCTAAATGTGGCATTTTGCCTCTGGCCGCCGTTGAACAAGAACAGCCCATCATCAATGGTCAGTTTCAGTCGCATGAATGTGCTACTGCCACACTGGCAAGGAAGAGGTTGCAATTTCTGGGAGAACACATGCAACGCCCGGAGATGTACGTACAGATTTAAAAACTGTATGGTATCAATTTAAAAGCAGTTAACATTTTTACATTTCTGAGAACTATCCTAGTACGATTATTAGAAAGATATTTGATATGGCAATGTACATTTGCCTAAATGTTTAATTTCTGTGCGTACATGAATGGTTTTAAATTTCGATTCCAACCAAATGTACAGTTTCACAGGCATTTCGGAATAAAAATAAGCCGCATTGTTGATATTTAAGCCTGACATAAGTACTCACAACTTTGATACGATAGGTGGTCACAGATCATTAGCTATTGTAATACTCACATGAATTGAGTACAGAAAATAATATATGTAGGAAGATGGCAATAATGGGCCACACCCTAACACCGTGATTTGAATGGGATTTTTTTCCTGGAATGGGACCAAGGATAAAAAAGGCAGGACTTATTTTGTTTGTAGTTAAGTAGGATACTGTGTCTTAAACGTATCAATATAGTATTACCGAACGATTTCTTTGTTGCACTTATATCATTCAATTTATTCAAGAAGTGGTACAACTATTGATGATTATTGAGTGAGTTTTACCCACCCTATCTAACTGTTTTGGAGGAGTTTTTTCTCGTCAACCTCGTGTGATTTAGTAATTAATGTTCGAATGTATATTGAAGTGTACACGTGCAAAATGTTACATTTTTTACATCATACCAAGACCGTATGCACACAAAAGTAAATTCACACCGCACCTAAATACATCATTTCGGCTAGTTTCAACATTTCAGCCCAAATGTTAGGCAGTTTGCCATACATTTTCCAGCATTTCGAATTGTTGGCTTTCAGCGATGTTCAATTTCGTCGCTACATTTGAAAAATTTGTCAAATCGAACAAAACTCTTTCCAAATTCAGCACGTCATTTAATGACTTTACAGCCCGCTGACATATACAAAAAAAAGGCGGGCAGCAAAACCATCGTTGATTTCCAGTGATAATCCCAATAGGAATGGAAATATCAGTAATCAATTCTGACACTAGATGCCATTTCAAATGCTAAAGTTCCAGTAGAAACGTAAAATTGGATTTCGAAATTTTTTTCCCCGAAAGAGAGACTATGAGCATTTCTGCAGAAGTTGAAGAGATGAAGAGAAGAACACACACTCGCCCTGTCTATTCGAAAAATAGCCATCTGCAGACCTAGTGTTTCTACAACTTAGCCGGCCTAAGTAAAATAAGCGCCAATCAGCTCAATCACCTGCATTGTCATTAAGAGTGGGAGTTATCCGAATTACTCGTGATGTAACGCAGCAAGCCACTTGACCCAAACCTATCCTATGACTGCAGTACTCGTGACGACTTTTAAGGACTACGCCAAACATCCTGTTTGGAAATAGTCAAATGTTCAACAAAGTGTGATGCACAATCGTGGTTGTCCCCTTTGGCATAAAACATTCATTAAAATATGCGTGCCTCTATCCAACGCAATAGGAGGAGTACCCGTTCATTCTTTACCAGATGGTTCTGTGAGCCCGATATCATATTTCCCAAGGACACATTCACGCACAATGCGTCACTGCGCGTAAATCCACAAAGGGCTTAAAATTTTCGAAAATTCTAGGCACCAACAGTAATCCTTTGTCAGGATTCTATTCTTCGAACCCTTTGCCAACGGGCATTTTACGGTAGAACGCATTTTTAAACGCTAATGACTATGATTTTACAGGCAAATATTGCAAACAGACGCACGTGGTGTAATCTGCTGATGGAATAGCATATAAATACTGCGAATAAGACAACAAAAAAGCGCGTCTGGTGGGTGGCCAGGTGTTGTTGACACGGATTATGAAACCGATTTCAACCGAGAATATGACATATCCATCGTCCATCACGTCCCCCACTATGTCGCAGTTAACGTATCTCTCTCTCCCTCTCTATCTATCTCTCGTTCTCTCTCTCCCTCTCTCTGCCGTTTTAGGCAAACCAAGGAGGAGTAGAATAAAGGATGAAACTTGTAGTCAGGATTAACGGCAGGTGGCATCGGAAGGACGTTCAAATGATGTATATCTTGCCAACAATCAGGAACAATCAATGATTCTTTCGGGGAGGAAATGAAGAAGTGTTCGTGGTCAAGACTCCACATCGATTAGGGGGAATACGATTGAGGTCCGCCCAACGGGACGACGTTCACATGTGTTGATTTCCAAATGTTTTCCGAAAAAAATTTAATCAAACAGTTTTCCAGCTACTTTTCATCCATCAATAAAGGGTTTGGTGGGTGGGGTGGTTTGCACTACGATGGATTCCCTCTCTAAAGAAAATGCCATTTGGGGAATTACTTGTGCATCTGCTTCGGTTTTACTAGGACAACATTCAAGAAAACCCTTAGCAAGTGGACAGTCACTTGTAGATTGATTGGTTAATTGCCAACAAATACAACTGACGATGCCATGAATGACACAGACATGAATTTATGCATGAAGATTTTCTACTAGCGCAATCAGAATAAAGGAACCTTTATATGAGAAACTAATCAACATTGGTTTAATTCCGGTGATTTGAAATGGAGTAGATTCAACCAAAACCTGTATTAGCAGTACAACGACATCGACCAGATTTCATGATTTCAAAAAACCGACCACAGGAGATGTGCAGAATTCGAAGCTGTTCGAAACTAGCTTAATATACGACATTAGCTGGTAAGACTTACCCTTGGTGACGGTATGCGATTCATGCGTAAAGAGTATCTAATATCGTTCACGAATATTGCGAATAACAGAGCGCCTAAGTGACTACCTTGCGAATACCGGAGCTACATTCAGTTGGCTCGGATAAAGAGTTTACAAATACACGTCATTTTAAAGAGGAATGAAGATATGGAACTACTCTTAAGCTTATTTATCAGTAGTGAGTGGGTGTGTATTATGCAGAAAATTATGTAGCACGCTCGAATGGCGCATCATTCTTTTATTGGGGCATAGACATTTGACATTTGGTATATCAATGACTTATCTAAGAAAGGCTTCGGTAGCGACCACTCCCTACCAGTGTTGAATACCAAGTAAAAAATATTAAAGCCGACAAACAGAACCAACCTGAATCATATAAAGCACCCTATTCATTGGTTTATTTCGAAAATAAGAAACCTTCTCTTTGTTGTGATGACTATAGATAGATTTACTGAAAATTAGATTGACTTTAGGTGCAAATACAGACCACGTGGGCCATCTGATGGTTTTTTTTTAAGTCATAGGTTATTTTGACACTGACAGCTGTTTCCCACTCGAAATCTTGACAGAAAGTCTGTATCATACCTCCCCTGAGTCGCTTTACTAGAAAACTGATTTCCAAAGTAAGTGCTGAAGCAGTGCGTTTTTGAAAAAAAGAAGTTTAGCCGAAACGAACCGCGTACAGCGACTGCTGTACGCAAGTTTTGTGCAAAAAGTTTATGAGACTGGTATGCTAGTGGACAACACTCATGGTTCCCGTCGTCGTACGGTGCGCACAGGTGAAAATGTGGCTACTGTGGCCTTCTTCAAAAATGAGAACAATGTTTCGGTCAACGGCGGGCGTTACAGAGCCATGTAAACCTACATTTTTGCACTGAAATTGAAGACATGGAGTTGGCGCGCCCTGCCATACATCCCATGCCACAATCGATCTTTTACGCACCAACTTCCCAAATCGTGTTATCAGTCGTCTTGGCGATGTCAATTGGCCGCCTCTGAGCCGCTCCGTAGGACCGTTATGCCAGCATTCCGAAACTATAAACACATTTTTTGAAATTTAGGGTGACAGAATGCGCGACTGTGAAGCCAATCGAGGCAGCCACTTAAACGACGTTGTATTTCATAATTAATGGGAATGTTTGTTCTTACATAAGCCATAGCATCCACATGGATCAAATTTAACTGTGTTTATTTTATTGCATTTAAAAAAAAAACATGTATTTGGCCCACCCTGTATACAAAAAAGAAATTGAGAAACAAATCAACTGAATGGATGTGTATAACTTAGCATACGCGTCTTTTTCTTCACTATTGTGAAAATTCATTCGGCCATTGTAGGCTATTCTTATTGAATTGATACACTTGATGGCACACACTCGAATGATGAATAGACATCAACTTCCATTGTCACCATCTAAGACAAAAGTCAATTTGCAAAAAAAAAAAAAAAAAATATATCTTTTCCCAGAGTTCCTTTGTCCCAACTAATATCTTATCAATTTAGTTCATGGCCTTCTCCACACTTCCATGGGCAATTTTCACTTATTCCCTCCACTCATCTCTTCCATTACCGTTACATTCCATTGACGTAGCGCAATTTCATCGTATACATCCATCCATATACATGCACGTGCTGTACATAATTTTGCGACATCTTCGCTCTCCCTTGCTACTCCTTTCTGGGCATAAATCATATTTTTCTTCCTCCTTTTGCTGGCTTGCTATGCACACCTTACCTAGGGCGGAATTGTCAAGGCCCCTCATTCCAGCCCACATTGCCTGTAATACCGTAATAACCGTAATTATTATTTTCTCTCTTGAGGCTATAATCAGTTTGTCTGGCGTTATCAATTTGATATCATGCGTGCAACAGGTTTGCGTCTATCGCCTCGGATATCTAAGGAACCCAACGATTTTTTTGTTTGGTCTTAGCAAAAAAATGTTTCAGGAATTTCTGGCTTGCCCTCAAGAAGTGTGTTCATGTATAGAAATTTAAATCCGCCCAGGGGCATCCCAATATCGGATTACCCATCGTGACCTTGATGATAAATTTAAGATAAATTGGAGTCTTAACCGGGTGACTGAAAACAATTATACCCTGGAGGATTTACTGCGATTATTTTGTAGGTATGTGGATGGTTTCGTAATTTTATTGGCTGTCATGATATATTAAATTAAGGCGCAACTGGTTATGACTCCTTACACAGTTGAAGGCTTCAGATTTGTAGAAGTAATAGATTCAACAAGTCAAAGGATGTTTGTTATGATAGACAAGCAATTTGACAGTCGACATATGATACAGCTGAGCATGATTTTCCAGTGGTGTGATAATAGAACTGACGTCTAAACTGCTCTTGCAAAGTTTGGTTGGAAAGTTTTATAAACTTTGGGGGCTTTTATGTACTTTTGAATATACTATGGAATACCGAAATCGAAAAATGGAATCCTGATCTCTACTAGATACTTAACACCACTCACCTCAAAAGTAGGGCGAAAAGATAATCAAACGTTCGGTGTAACTTCCGAAGATCTTACGACGAGAAAAAGCAAGCCATGCATTTGTTTGCTTATCGAAATGCGTCGACACTTAACACCATAGGTCGCACAACATTTACTAGATCTTAAAGTGTTATTAATGCGACACATTCATGCACAGGTGCTTAGACTTATGTTAACGAACTCCTAATACGGCGGTGGATGAGTCATTCTCTTATAAGTTATAGTCAACGACGATGCAACATCAGCGAGGTCCCCGACACAGGGGATGGCACTGAACTCACGGTTAGGGGTTGTAGGTTAACCCTACTCACAAAACCTGCACATACACTGCATACACAAAATATAAGTCAAGTCCTATTGCCGACCAGACGAAAGGCGGTAAGAACAACGACTTTCGATTCTACAAGTACTCGAAATCCAAAAAGTGCGGCAATGGGCCGGGCAAGGAGAGAAATAAAACAGGCAACATCTGCTACAGAGACAGACACAGGCGTTAATTTTAAAGTTGCATTTGTTGTTCGTATCAGGCTTACGCAAAAAGTCCTAAATCGAACGCCTCGCAACATGGTGAGGGAAACATCTGGAAGATGTCGGTCCGGCAAAATGGTGTTACATCTCGAACAGCAAACGAAACTTTCAGCTTATGGACAGAAATCTCGATGAACGCACACAGTTCACCATGCGCCTGCACTTCAAATCATAAGATCGTGTGACGCATCTTGATGATTGACTATGTGGAATAGGAATGCCAGACGTCCCACTCAGTGCGGGACAGCCCTTTAGCGGGCTCTTGTCCCACAAGTGCCCGCATGAAAAATTGTCCCGCGAAATGTTCCGCTTTCAGCTCAGACAGAACAATGACCAGATTTACTATGGCATCTGTCGCAGGGATGATAAGGTCGGTACAATCGTACTGTTTTCTATACAATCGCCTATGCTTCTGTACACAAGTACCCCATCAAATTCAGTACAAATTAATATGAGCAAAATTTGTTCATCCAGTACGTACCAACGGCCCTCAAAAACCAAACGCGTGAACCCTCTGCTGCGATTTGAACTTAATGAATAACTTTTGCTTCATTGCACATAAATTCACTCAAGGAAAAAATTCTTCTGGGTTTTATTTGTCAAAAGTCCACGCAACGGGAGCTAATTGGCAACAGGTCAGTAATTTCAAAGTTTATTTTTAAATGTTGGATTTGTGTCTCTAAAAGTTACACCAAATTTCCATTCACAATCCCCGGAGACTCACACAGACCAAAATGCCCAATTGGTATTATTAAAAAGGTGAAGGTTTCACTCCTAATCGCTGCTAAAGGACACACGTTAACCTAATAACGTCAACAATTTGCGTGTTTAGACACTATTTCAAACAGTTAAAATCGAAAGAGAAAAAGCTTACTTAGCGAATGTCCTCCATCCAGTTAACTATTTATGCATATTTCCACAGAAGAAGGCATCCTCGAGTGCCAATTCACTTGTCCATTACTCGAAATTATACTTTAATTGAATGTTTCTTCTAGTCCCGTGAACCTGACGCACGATTTTCAAAATAAACCTGCACACAGTTTCCAAGTGCTATCCTTGAGTAATTCATTTGAAATGGCAGAACAAACAAGGCTCACTCGTTAGTTTGCTTTGCTTTTCATTACTTTGATATTACGGTCTGTAAGTGAAAAACTTCTACAGAAGCAGTCACTTGCACCTCAAAGGGGCAAAATGCAGTACTAATTAATGTTGGAACGGAACGTACGCACAAGTCGCCATCCTGAGAAAGCAATCAATATTGAGTGGATTCTCAGAATTCGAGGCGAACAAAAAATATCGTAACCATAAAACTGAATTCTAATTCATTTGGCAGAAGCCTAAAGGGCGCATACAAAAATACAACGACACACAGATGTACAGGCGTAGCAACAAGTAAAGCAATTGGGAGTGGCTGTTGCGTCAACCTTTTTGGAATAATTAGAAGAAAATGGAATTACACTGGAAGCTCATGGAAACAATTAACTATTTTTAGCTGATTCATTGGGAAATAAGCCAAGAATTGTAATTATATCAGTGGGCATGAAACCGTACAAATTATTGTACGGCGGCAAAGCTAATTTGTAACAAGAGCCATGTCATCTGAATATGGGTTACTTAATGAAACCGATGGAGTCGTATCGACACCGACTCGTATGCATATGCATATGGGAAAATCTGTAGCAAACGAGAACATATGCATTAGCATTAGCATTATGTAATGGGCCTAATACGGTATTGAAGACAAATGTATTATCGATGTTCACGAACGGAACTGATGTCTGATCTGACTTGAGCCTCTTTAGCAGGAAGATACATACATGTACGTCGTATACATGTCACTGGAAGTAGCGATGTAAGTAATCACTGCATGTCAATACTTAGGAGCATTATCTTACCAAGGAGGGTTCGATTGAAGGACGAGAGCTGTTTGTAGGTGTCCATGAAAAGAGTGAAAACAGAAACAAAATCGAGATTTCACGAACACATGAATGGTTGCAAAATCCGTTGATTCTGCTTTGCAGTCATGCGAAGTAGTTTGTAGGAATTCATACAGAAGTCATTACAAATACAAAAAGCAGATAAATATCTCTCTATGATTGATATCTGGTGTCGCAATAAGGACAGTAGGGAGATGATTTAGTTGGGCTAACACCACAGATTATTTGCAAAACTGGACACATCATTTCAGTTTTTGTGGTTTTTATTGCAATTTCCAGAGCTGTTTGGAAATCGTACAACGGCTAAAATAAAATAAAAAACAGTTTTCCATGTTTTAATTTTTCTTTATTTTGATTTTTTTACATAAGTTCATCATCGACCAAATCTTGACACTGCGGCAGATCCTGAAAAAAACCCAGAAGATGTAAATCGACACCAACCACCTATTCGTCGATTTCAAGACCGCATATGACAGCGTGCATAGAGACGAGCTATACAACGCCATGTCTAGTTTTGACATTCCTGCCAAATTCAGATTGTGCAGGATGACGATGGAGAACTCTCGCTGCTCCATCAAGGTCGGTAACGAACTCACCGATACCTTCAATGTCAAAAAAGGTTTTAGACAAGGCGACACGCTGTCATGTGATTTCTTCAACATCATACTTGAGAAGATCGTGCGAAACTCAAATGTCAACACCAGAGGCACGAACTTCCAAAAGTCCGTTCAACTGCTTGCCTACGCGGACGACATTGACGTGATTGGATGAACAGAGCGAGCTGTCAATGAGGCTTTTGCTGGCATTGAAGCGGAAGCGGCTAAAATGTGTTTGGCAGTGAATCAGGGCAAATCCAAGTACATGCTGTCATCACGAAAGGACGCACAACATCGACGTCTGAGAGCGTCATATTGAGCAGCAGAAACTTTGAGGTAGTCAAGGACTTCGTCTACCTCGGCTCTGCAGTAAACAGGGACAATAACACCAGTACCGAGATCAAGCGTAGAATTACTCTTGCCAATCGCTGTTTCTTTGGGCTGAAGATGCAGTTGAGTAACAGAGACATCTCTCGAAACGCCAAGTTGACTTTATATAACACTCTAATCATCCCTGTCCTGCTCTATGGCGCAGAGATATGGACGCTATTGCAATCGGGTGAAGAAGCTCTTGGTCGTTTTGAAAGAAAAGTTTTGCGTGCGATCTTTGGTCCTGTTTGTATTGATGGCGTCTGGAGGAGGAGATTCAACCTCGAACTGTACGGCGTGCACCTAGTTAAGCGTCTTCGGATCCAACGCTTAAGATGGCTAGGTCACGTAGAGCGGATTGACACCATAGCTCCGGGCTGAAGAGTCTTCGATTCCGAGCCATTGGGACAACGCAACAGAGGGCGTCCTAGAACGAGATGGCGCACACAAGTGGAGAAGGACCTCAACCAACTTGGTGTGCACAACTGGAGGCAGCTGGCGAAAGATCGTGCTGGCTGGAGAGGCTTGTTGGTTGAGGCTTAGGTCCACCCCGGACTGTAGCGCCAAACAATGAAGAAGAAGAAAAAGTTCATTCAGAAAGGAAGAAGAAATTCAGATCGACACCGAACACCCATTCGTCAATTTCTGATCCGCATACGGTGACAGAACAAACTACAAGTATATATGTAGATCTACACACAGTGCAATGGAGTGCAGTCAGTATCGTAACGAATTTACTGCGACATTACATTCGTCGAGGCTTTTCTTCACTTGCTTCTGGAGTTCATTGCTTGTAAACATCAAAAGACCGGCAACTAAACGATTTAAGAGTGATGTTTTTAATCATTTTTCAAACTTTCTTTCCTCTAATTTTCATTTTTTTTCTTCTATCTTTTTGATTTTGAATTATCTTTATGAAAACACTATTATTAATAACAATCAGTGTATGTACGTTTTGGTCAAAATTGTTAGTACTCTTAAAATATGATTGGTATCTTACATGTGCTTAATTTGCCAAGAAATAAAAATAAATAAATAAATAAAATTTGATGTCGAAACCATAGTCAGGAAATCAATACGCTGTCATGTGCCTGCCATAATCTGCCACCATTCTTTAGAATGTATTATAAAACTCACTGGGTAACACTAGGTCCGATTCTTCTCCAAAATGCGTCGGTAACATTGATGCGATTGAGTTTGAATTCTGAAGCAGAAGAGCTAAAAAACGGGCCTGTCAATAAATGAGCACTAGGGAATAAGTTGACAGATGGTCCAGACCAAGCATGTCAAACTCATTTCAGTGTTCGAAAATTGTAGTCTTGCATTGATCATCTTGAGCCGCATCTACATTATTTTTTTATTAAAAATTTCAATTTAAAATTTAACACAGCTATGGCATTTCACACAACTCAGAATTTAGAAATTATTTTTTTTGATTTGAAACTTTACTTAATTTTTACTTTGATGTTCTTTTGTTAATGAATTCATTTTTGAATTTTGTAGAGGTTTTTAATGAAAAAAGTATAGTTGTGGACAAGTGTTGCGGGCCGCAAATAATCACGCAGTGAACAGCATGAGGCATTTGACATGGCCTGGACTAGACACTCGGAATAACATTCTATCAATGCGAGTAAGGGGCTTAGTCAATCAGAGCTTCGTTATCAACAGCACTCCAATGATTTATACAGGATTTCGGCTGCTCATCAGCGCAGGTACGTGAACAATATTTAAAGTGATTGAATAAGCTCGGTAAATCTGAGAAAAAATGCTGTCTTGCTAACTTTGGATATGGGGCAACTGGAAGAGAACATTCAACCACGAACGGATACACGAATTAAGCCCCAATCACCTTGATGTGCCTGTTAGCTGACCAAACATCGTGCTAAATTTAGATGATTGTTGGTTTATGCCAAAACATCAAACTCATACTGCTGTACAACAAATGCATTATAAATCAAATAAACACGCATGAATGTAGCTTCAAAATAAAGGCCAAATTCAGAAGACAGAAATCTACATGTCTCACCCTTGGTGCTTTATTTACATTTCTTTCCCCGTCGTTCGTATCTGGTCACTCTGTAAGGCATCATCGTTACTGTTTTCGAACACATCCACGATTGCTATACAGTCTAACAGATGATTTCTAGACTGTATAGCAATCGTGGATATGTTCGAAGACAGTAACGACTTGTCTAGCAGATGATTTCTCCCCCTGATCTGGCTAGATCAATATCTATATTTTAACAAACATGTAGATGCTGCTCTGGCCCGAGCCCGAGGCGCTTTCGCTCTTACAAAGAGACTGTTTTACAACAGCGAACTCGATGTGAGGGTAAAGGTAATCTGCTACATGGCCCTCATCCGCCCAATGCTCACCTATGGCTGTCATGTGTGGTTCAACGTGACTGCAAGCTTGATGGAAAAGATTCGGGTGTTTGAGAGGGCTTGTCTTAGGGCTTGCCTTCGCCTTTACAGAACACCAGAGTCCCAGTACAGAAATTTGTACTCCAATGAGGTTTTATACAACGGGGCGAACCTGATACGAGTGGACAATTGCCTGTTGAAATTGATTCGAGGCCATACTGCCACAGCGATGAACTCAGTCAATAACTTGATCTCTGGGGCTTACTACCCCAATCCTCAGTACCATGAAAGGGTACGTCACAGTGGCTTCGTCCCCCCAGAAGCTTTTCTCCATTTAGACATGTACGGTCTGTTACAAGACATAAATGCGGTATATGTGGTATATGCATTTATGTATAGAGAGATATATGCCTATACATATTTGTATATGGGTATACACATATGTATATGCATATATATGTAGATTAGTTTAAGTTAGTTGTTTAAGTTTATTTTAAGGTAGAATGTAAGGTAGCTTGTAGTTTTTAAATAAAATAAAATAAAGTCAAGTCATTATGTTTTTTAAATTTTTCATAATACACATTTGTCCCTAAATATTAGTATCTATTTTATTCATTGTTATGTTAGGTCGAAAGACATAGTTTAAGGTTAAGTTTAGCTTAGAGTGCTCGCCGAGAGCCAGTAAGTTAAAAATAGTAAAATTGTTAGTCCAACTAGTTTTAAGCATTTTTGTCTAGTACATAAGTTTACATTAAAGTTCAAAATAAAAACGAATTAAAAAAAAAAATAAAATGATTTCTTCCAGTTCTCTCTTGTTTTGCGTCTAGTTCGGATTGATCAAATTTATTTTGAAAAACATGGTTCAATTCTAGATACTTAAACTAAAGCCATTGTCGGAACCACTTTATATTCAGAAAAATTCACTGTTTGATGCGCTTTATGGGTCCATTGAATCGTTGGAACATATGTCTTTAAAAACGATGATGATCAAAACGTTACACTCAATGGTGAGTGGCACTGAGACATGATTACTAATATTTTTCGTTCAACACTTGGACAACAGTCGACGCGATATTACCGAAATACAGTCTAGTATAGTGAAGAGTAACCAACCGTGGAGGCCACATGCCCAAAGATCATGTTCAAATATAAATGCCCTAAATTCATTATCCCATCACATCAAAATACATTTTGTGTGTCTTATTTCAATTTAAAGTTCACCAAAACTAAAAATAAGCACATTTAATATAAGTCACGATAAAGAGGATTGGACTTTCTAGTTCTTGTCTGTCTTCCATTTCATTAACATTAGCCTCGGTGAGACCAATGTCTATATTGGATGGAGAGGCAAGTTCATTACATACATACGAGGGGCGTTCAATATATTCTCGGTATCGGGGTGAAGCTGTGGTTGTATATATAAATTGACTTATTTATCAAGAAATACTATTATTTATTATTGTAGTGATTATTAATTCGCGTTTTATCTCTAGTTAAACAGAATCATAATGGCAACTGAGACGATGATGGTGAAAATTGAACATCGCGCTGTAATTAAATTTCTCACTAAGCAAGGAAAAAGTCAAAAAACTATTCATGAAGAGATGGTGGCTGTTTACCATGGTTCCGCACCTTCATTATCAACTGTGCAAAAGTGGTCAAGTGAGTTCAAGAGAGGCAGAGAGAGCATTGAAGACGACCACCGCTTCGGTACGACCCTCGTACCTTAAAGAAATGTGTCAGCATGCAGTACAAATCCAACGAATAAATTAAAATATTAAAATGTTATTACATCACTAGATTACTGCATGTTTCATTTCATTTTAAGATTCCGACTATAAATACTTTAATATCTTTGCAACAGCAAGACACGCAACAATGTGTTCTTTTGCGTCAAACCGTATCCATTTATCGGATCTCACGTACTTTTGTTTATGGTCGTGTTAAACTCGACAGTCTATGACCCTGTTTCCTCACGTACAGAAAACAATAAATATCTCCAAGACTGATTGATAGATGTGGAGCGGTGGTTTAAATCAATAAGGATTTCCCGTAATAAGAGGAAAGAGTAAAATAAATACAAGATTGACCTACTACTAGTCGCTTGAATGATTGCAATGATTTAATGTGGTGAGTTTAAAGGCAACAGATCGTCTCAATTTGAACACTCTTCATGTGCAAGATATTTTGAAAATGATCGACAAGAATTGAATGGTTAGCTTGTGACGACTATTAAATGACACCTCCACCTTTTGGGCGTCATCTAACAAATCAGAATGGTAAGGCATAACCGACAGCTATTTTACCACCAAGACCAAGAAAAAGCCGAAAGTCTTGAATTGAAATAAAAAAAAAAGCCAAAAGCTGAACAAATCTGAATAGACTGAAGTAAATCTAAGCCTCAACAAGCCTCCCCTACGGGGCTCTCTTAGTAGCTGGTTCAAGTTTTGCACACCAAGACGTTTGAAGTCCACCTCGACCTCCTTACCTTAAACGTGGGCTTTCTCTGTCCTTGTCCCACTGAGTCAGAGTGGAATTCTTTTCGAACCGAAAGCAGCAGCACTTTTCTCCTGAATATACATATCCATAGCATTATGCATAAAGCCTTTTTTGACATCGATGGTCTTGGTGCATTACCAAACTTGATGGAGCAGCATGAATTCTTCATCGTCAACCGGCACATCTTAAAGAGTTTTGGAGGATAGTCAAACATGCCGAGGATAAGATATATAAGTATAAGTCAAATAAGACGAGTGAGTGGTGATGTGTCAACCCAAACAATCGTGAATTATGTGGCAAGATTCACATCTTCATGCATACCAAATGCAATTGATTCGACTGGCCACCAACAACGAAAAGAGTTTCTTGATTGAATCATGGTACAACCATCCTCAGTGATGATGCTCATATACATATTGATGATTTTTTTGGTCGTCAACATAACCGAATTCGTAACGTGTCAGTGTTGTGATGCGAATTTTGATTTGAAGGCAACTTCGAACTATTCTTCCTTGAAAATACGGCTGGCCGGGGAATAGCATTTGATGGTATTTGATTCCTCGAAATACAATCTTGTTATTTGAGAGGACGTATGTGACATACGGTTCGATAAAAATGTAGCAAAGAAATCATTTCTTGTGCTCGTAGCTTACCACAGGGACGCGGGGCAGTTCATAGCATGAATTTAAGGCGGTTTGACTATTTTCTAAAAAAAAAAAAACATTGATTAGTGGGGTGGTATAGTGAATTAGGCATCAGAGAGAGAGAGAGAGAGACAACCCGGCTTATTTTGCTGTCGGATTTGGGCCTACATTTGTATAAGATTTTGCTAACTCAAGAACTGAAGCCGGACGGTTATAGACAATGCCGTGAGTTCTGTAATTAGGCGCTGAAAATGTTGGGCGGAGATTCGAATGTTGGCCAACAAATCATCTTCTCGAAGGAGACCCATAGCTCAGCGGCTATGTCAACTAGCAAAATGCCGTTATAGGATCCAGAAGTGTTCGAACAAGCATCAATGCATCCACGATGATTGACAGCTTGCTGCGATTTATGGCATGGCGACATCATTGGGCCCTATTTCTTTCGAAATGAGGACGGAAACACCTTTACCGTCAACCGACTTTCTGTCAACTGACTTTCCGAAATGTTGTTCCAGCTCTACATACCATGCAAGTGACGCTCTAAGTTGTGAAGGAGAAATTTAGCGACTAATTCATCCTGCGGTGAGCGTTCATCAGTTGGTCGCCGAAATCTTGATATTTAATCCTTAGTTTACGCAAACAAGCCAACCATTTTGGACGTAATTGGGATGTTGTAAGGACACGTCAATCTTGAGATCGTTGGAGTAGACATCCGTCTTTGTAAATTGTAAATGATCGTCCAGCATATATTTATTTCTCTCTTCCGTCTTTCAAGTGCAAGCTTTTTAAGACTACTGATAATAATAATATCATTGCATAATGTATTGTATAATAAATAATTAAATAACATACAATTTTGATTTAATTAGACTAAATTAATATTCAAAAAATTTAAAATTTTATTTTTACAAATTTCTTTACTCATATTAAAATCTATAACATTAGCAATTAAGTTGAATTTTATGCAAGCATTAGTTACTGGATCATTTTGCCCATAGTGTGTACTATGCTTCGAAACATAAAAAAATTCTCTAGGCCTCAGACAATGAGACACATTGAACATAGAAAGTAGCACCGGACAATCAATGTGAGCAGTTATAACGTCATGAGCGAAAAGAGCTGAATAATAAAGTCCTTCTTACATGCAATTGCTTTAGATCAATAAGCTGACATCTAGCATTATAATCTGGAATGTTTTAAATCCACGACAACTTTCTAAGAGCAAACCGAGTAAATCTCTTTTGTATTCTCTCTATACGAATAGCGCTATTGTTATAAGGATTCCATATTAAACAACAGTATTCTAATATTGAACGAATTAAAGAAATTTACGCCGATTTAAGAGTGTAAGGATCTTGAAAATCTTTGGCATTTCAAAACAAAAATCCCAACATGGAGTTGGTCTTCGAAATAATATAGTCTATGCGCATTGAAAAAGTCAGTTGAATGTCGAATATAACTCCTAGATCATTATGTGAAGATACTCTCTTTAAGATTGTATTATCAATGAAAATGTCATAACTGAGCATTTACTAATATTGAACTGGAGTCCATTCAATTCGCACCAATTCTGTACAGATGCGATATCGTTTTGTAACTCCGTCGCATCGGCCAATGATCGCACTGTTTTATAAAGTTTTACATCGTCAGCGTATAAAATGCAGTTAGAATGGCAAACATAGGAACACAAATCGTTAATAAAAAGAAGAAACAAAAGAGGGCCAAGGTGACTACCTTGCGGTACCCCAGAGAAATTGAAAATTACCTGTGACAGATCATTTCCTATTTTTACAAACTGTCTACGATTTGTAAGATAGCTTGCCAACCATTTCAAGATTTTACTATGAAAACCAATCTTTTCTAACTTCTTATGAGTATATTATGTTTAACTCGGTCAAATGCTTTTGAGAAATCAGTGTATATCGAGTCAAATTGAAGTCTCGCTTCCATGGAACGTATGCATAAATTTGTAAAAATAA
The DNA here is from genome assembly GCA_907269125.1 of Eristalis pertinax. Lineage (NCBI taxonomy): Eukaryota > Metazoa > Arthropoda > Insecta > Diptera > Syrphidae > Eristalis > Eristalis pertinax. The sequence continues at coordinate 114,382,209 of OU026145.1, read as the reverse complement.
CCAAGTTGTTCGAAGTTGATCTTCCGCAATATAGCATATAGCAGAGAATATTCCAGAATTTTATTCCAATTTGGAAGGAATGCTAAAATAGGCCTTTATCTCGAAGATGAATTGATGTAGCAGGCGATCGGTGTCCATGGGAAGGGAATTGAGTACGTTGAAAATAGTTGAGTGGCCGAAGTTGTCCACTTTAGAACTGTCTAGAGTCCCATAGCTTTACTTATTGCTGCCTGTCTCCCAAATATGTCCAATGGAGGGATATGGTTAAATGCGTAATTTGCAGTTCGTGGTAACGCTCCGCTGATACACATGCAGGCCAGTCATGTATGTTACAACTTTATTTAGAGCTGTTTACCAAAATGAGACCCCGTACATTTATTGTCATTCTGACTATCGACCTGACGTGAACTGATTAAGCAGTGTGTGGCAGTTATCCCTATTTACGTAGGGTTGGAGTAGTTTGCGGTAAAATTAGGCATTTAGTTTGTATGTCCTTATTCAGAACAATGGCCTGACAGCCGTTATGAAGGCACTTTCAAATATAAAATTTCAGTAGAATGGGCACACAAAATGTAAGTGCACCGTTTTGAATACTGTCCCTCTGTCGGACAACTCATTAATGATGACTGTCCTTCAATTAAGTCTCTCAAAACCGCCTCACTTTCCATTTCTCCATTACAGTCCCGAATGTGCAATAAATCAACGATAAATCAACTCTAACGGTTTTCTAATTTTCAAACTTGAACGTGAAAATAGGAGTCATTATTCATTTGCTGAACATTATATAGTTCTCATTTTCAGTACACCATAAAAGTACCCTTAACAATAAAAATGAAAGAAAAGATAAGCAATTGAGGTAATTAAATGAAATACCGTCTCCCGCGATGCTTGTGTAATGAAAGTTGTTGGATAATTTTCCAGAGTAATACCTCTGCAGCTGGACTACTTAGCATTAACTCATTAAAAGAAAATAACATTACCCTAGTTCGAGGAGGGAGAAATCAACAAAAGAAATAATCCCAGAAGAAGGAGAAAAAAAGGACGATAATAAACACACCTTCAAGAAGTTTTAATATAAAAAGGCTTTTTAATCTGATCCAAAATTCTGTAATGAATATTTTAAAGAAAGGTACAACAAAGGAAACATCCTAAGATGGTTTTAAACGAATCGGCAAGAAGTTTCAACGCATAAAACGTTCTTCATCTCACCCGGAAATCATCGGTGAATAATTGATACACTTAATAGTCGGGTAATAGATATTCTTAAAACATTTACGTTGGGTCCCTGTTTTTTAATAGTTTTGGTATATTAACAAGGGACTGTGCAGAAGCATCAAACAAAGGGTGTTTATAAAAAACAGGGGAACTTTTTTTTGTATGAAAAGTGGCCGCATTCTTCCTTTAATCTGGAGATCACACCTAGAGGCAGTGCAATAAATGGTAAAATAAGTCTCTGCCTACAGACGGCCAATGTTTACCTTGTCTTATAACTGACAGTTGAAACTCTGAATCGTATGTGGAGCATTCAATGTTGTTTAATTTCACTAGCATTACTTAGAAAGCCACATACGTATTTAAGTCATGCGACACTAATTGACATCATGGATGGTATGTATTGTGGACCAAAATGGGTGTTCTCATATGGTAACGATGCACTCGTTGCGACATAGTCGTCCCCCTCAGTCAAGTATTCAACGTTTGGTGTTCAAATTCGACCGTTTGTGAACAAACAAACAACTCATATGTGCAGACCGCAAGATCTGAATAAGACAACGGCCTTGTTCATGAGAATGTACAAGAGAAATCGAGGTGCACAAGAATTCGGCCTTTAGCAGACATAACAACACATAACATGGGTGGCGCTACAGCCCGTTGAGGGCCAGGGCCTAGCTTCTCAGCAACCACTCGTGTTGTGCGTGCTATTGTTCTATCGCGAGTGGAAGGGACCTACAATTTTATGCCGACTCCGAGCAGCCAAGTCTGAGAAGCTTTTTCTAGACAGTTGTACTCTTTGAGCATTGTCAGTGACTCGAAAGAGGTGGGGCCGTGAAAAGTCTTTCTTGTCGTACCAGGAATCGAACCTAGACAGGTAGGTCCATGTGCGTAGGAGTCGACGCACATACCCACAACTCCACGGGCCATTCGACATATACACAATTGTCAAATTTTGCGTTCGACCTATAATATTCTTACAAAATTAAACTGCCCCAGAAGCTGAAGGAAAACGAGCATAGGCAACCCCGCCCTGTGGGTTATTCTGAATGTCTTTTGGAGCAGTCCGAAGACGGCACCAATTTCAATCCACACAAGATTTACCAAGTAGTGTACCCGCTCTTTTATGCGGCTTCCGGGCGATCATGGCAGCAACGTTGCACATTTATTCCATAGCGACGATAGCATTGCATTCACCATCAACGGAAAGCTCTACCGACCAATGACAATTAATTTATTTTGAACCAAATTTAACGACCAAATCACTGCGATGCTTATGTAAATGTATTGTATTTGTATGTATTCAATGTATTTTAAGGGCCGATATTGAATGTGAACCACACCTAAACGTCAAGTTTTTTTCTGCATTTCATTTGACATTTCTCAATTTCAGATTAACTCAATTTGAACCATGGAAAGATACCCAATCGAGCAACGCGTTAAAGTTATTCAGGCTTATTATGAAAATGGGCGTTCAAATCAAAATGTATATCGTGCACTTCGTGATTTTTTCTGTCAATTTAATCGTCCAAATGTGCGTACAATTGGAAAAATCGTGCAAAAATTTGAGCAAACCGGGTCTGTATGAGATGTGAAAACACCAGTGCATGCTCGTACAGCTCGTACTGCAGAAAATATTGCTACTGTTCGCGATAGTGTGGCTGAAGAGCCGTCCACCTCAACTCGTCGTCGTGCCCAACAATTGCACCTCTCACGCTCGTCGTTGATGAACATTATGCATAAAGACTTGCAGTTACACGCTTACAAGGTGCAATTGACTCAAGAACTAAGGTCTCTTGACCATTTCAAGCGTCGTCAATGGTCAGAATGGTGGCAAGAAATGGCTACAGTCGATGATCAATTTTCGAAGAAAATCATCTTCAGTGATGAGGCACATTGTCACCCCAGTGGATTCGTCAATAAGCAGAATTGCCGCATTTGGGCGAATGATAATCCAAGAGTGATTGTCAAATAACCAATGCACCCACAAAGAGTGACTGTTTGGTGCGGTTTATGTGCTGGCGGCATCTTCGTGCCGGATTTTTTCCAAATTGAGGCCGGTCAGGCAGTTACTGTGTATGGTGTTCGCTATCGTGAAAAGATATGAATGTGGACGATATGTGGTTTCAACAGGACGGTACCACTTGCCACACAGCTAACGAAACAATGGCTCTTTGCGCGACAAATTCAATGGCCGTGTTATCTCACGTGGTGGCGATGTCAATTGGCCGCCAAGATCATGTGATTTGACACCGTTGAATTTTTTCTTTGGGGTTATTTGAAAGAAAAGGTGTACGTCAATAAGCCAGCAACAATTCAAGAGCTAAGGGATGAGATAATTCGGCACATTAACGGCATAGAACCTCAATTATACTTCAGCGTCATCGAAAATTTGGACCATCGGATGGAGGTGTGCCGCCGAGGTCGCGGCGGCCATTTTGCCGATATTTTGTTCCATACATAATTGAACCATACCAATATTATTATAATAAAAAAAAATGACAATAATTTCCTAAATAATTTGTGTTTTATTTAAAATCAACATCGGCCCTTGAAATTTAACCACCCTTTAGAAGAAGCTTTGTACATTACTGTCGGAACTTCAGTATATGTGCAAATATAAAATTCTTAGAAATATCATTCTAATTAAAATTTGCTTAATTTTCTTTGAATTTCCTTGATTAAATTCTTCTTAATGTTCTTTTTTTCTGTTCATGCGATTGGTGTTGAGTAACGTTCGTGAACAAACATCAATTATTCCATTCAATTCATCAATTTACCATTGCATAATGCAAATATATACATCTGTTTTTTCCTAAACAGTCGTACTGGGACGTTACACTTGATGAGATGAGACACCAATTTCATTATTAACAAAATAATGTCAACGATTATGCAAGCACTTAACGAAAATATTGGTAAAGTGTATTTCTAGGAGGTGTCTGGACGAAATGGTGAAGCAAATTTCAATTTAATTTCAGCAGCCTCACGAGTCGCGACCCCAAACTTTGCTCTGCCTCGTCATCCGAACTAGTCGTGTGAATTAAGTGTATTTAAAGGCCGAAAGAAATCATCAAGCTCGGTACAGACGATCGTTTATTCACCGCAGCGTCACCGTGTGCAGGAAATTTATCGTAAATCCCGATCGAAACTGCGGCACGGCGGAACGTCTATTGTTTTGGTTTGCGTCTAGAACTGATTTACTTATATTGATAAGTGCACACGTGAGTTGTGAATATGTACATACAGTGAAACCTGCGAAAGTTGGCCAGCTGCGGTGCAAGAATTTTTGGTCAACTTAGGCAGGTGACCAACCTATAAGGGGTCGGTTTTTTTTCAACACATTTTAATAAAGAACTCCGGTTTTAGTCATATGTGTGTTTATTAAAACTGCAGAAATAAAGTCATCTACAAGATCAAAGATCCCGAGGAGATTTAACACGAACATTACGTTAGAGCTATGTCTGTCTGAACACTTTATTCAGAGCATTTGTACACACACAACACAATACAAACGCCACAATGGCTACCTGTAGTCGATTATGTTGCTGACGAAAGATGAAGAAATATATCTAAATGCGCGGCCAAGTTTTAAGATAGACAGGTGGTCAACATACACAGGTATTTGGAGGAATATTTGTATAGAATTTTCTTGGTGCTACTACATAGTGGCCATCTTCGGCAGGTGACCAACTTACAAGTGTGGCCAACTCTACAGGTTTCACTGTATATGATTCAGGTGCAAATTAATTGTTTCTTCCACTGCTTGAAGCCAACTGTGCACTAAACATTTATTCGTGCGGCAGAATCCCACATGTCGCAAACGTCAAATTTCTGCATGTGTGCACGGAATATTAGTTGCAGTGTTGAAAAATGTATATTTTAGAGCATTACATATGTACGCAATCCAAACGCTAGCACATTAATACAATAAGCCAGAAAAATAAAGATGCCAATGACGTTTTTTTGAAATGTTTGAATATCGACTGCGGGGCGTGGAAATCTCCGTATAACAGAAGGAATAGTCGACCGCAAACACTATTTAGATGGTTTAGATTCAAATCTGACCGGAAACCGCTGAAATATGTGGTCCTGCTGATATCTTTATTTATACCAGGATAACGATCCCAAACAGAAGGCATATAATGCCCGGAGTTGTTGTGTTCGAAAAGCCACCACAAACACCGAATCTAAGTCCTATAGAACACGTGGGGAGTTGTTTAGAAGAAAAATGAAAATGTCGTCAAATCAGAAACAAAAATGATCTGATTTCAGGTCTAAGGAAATTAATGGCCAAAAATTTCTCCGGTTTACTGCCAAAAATTAGTTAAATCTGTGCCTAATCGTCTAGTAATTTCGTAAAAGGTCCTCTCAAGAAAATATTAAATCATAAATTATAACAATGAATTACAGTATTGAAGTGAAACTTCTATACGCGCTCCAGGGGGTAAATCGAATACGAGAGAATTCATATGTTACAAACGACTCTATTTTATTTCCCTTCGTTTCGAGAAGATGTTCGTTGTATACTTTTAGCAGGTGGAGAATTCGTTTGGAATTTTAAATAAACTTAATTTTAAATAAATTGATTGACTGGTTGTTGGATGTGGAACTTCTGAAGCTAAGTTACGGAATGACCTTAAAATTGTCAATGGCTTGGAGCTCACAAAGCGGATCTCACCGACGCGTTAGTGCAAGCGTCACACAAATTACTTCTCTTAGAGACTGGGCTGAAGGATGTGGACAATATGGACATACCAAATTTTGATTGCGTCGTACGCGCAGCATGAGTTGCAGTATACAAAAATACTGCCAACAACACAAACATTGTAACTCCTCATATAACTGTCGATTTGCAACAGGCAAATATACTGTCTGTGAATACTTCAGTAATCGGCGTCATGAAAGACGTGCAACCAATTTTGATGGTGGCCATACACGTAAATATGTACATATCTCCGAATCACACGATGCCTCGCGATGTAGAGTATACTATAAACATTGCCCCGCTCATTGATCCCGAACTTGGCAGACTACCAATAATCCTCCGGGGAGATTTTAATGTGAATTTTGCATCTGCACAGTCTCACCTATTAATTGACTTTATCCATGATCAGAAATAAGAGAGCAAGGAGAAAAACTTCGGCGAGAATTACTCCTAGTCCACACCGGAGAGAAATGTGAGAGTAGTGGAACTCCCTTGTATATCACACATACTCTTACAAAAACCATGGATCCACCACAATATGGCGGCTGATTCGTGGATTTTGTGGGATAATGCCTTCAGATTCGTGGATTTTGTGGGAAAAAATGTCGGCAGATTCGTGGATTTGGCCACTATCATGTACTATTGTTCGGAGGGTGTTCAAAAGTTGACTCATATATTTAAGAGCACATATAATGCTTGGATAAATAAAAATGTAATGCTAAGATCTATTTACAGGAATATTTTGCACCAATTTAATTCTTCAAAGTAATATATATTCGCTCAGTTATGTAGTCTTTCACCAGTTTTATATCATTCATGAATTGTGAAAACTCATGAATTTAAATTTCATAATTATTCAGAAAAATGTCTAAATAATGCCACTAAAACTAACTCATAAAAATGGTTGTCAAAATTTGGAATTAACTTCCATCATATTTCTTTAAAAAAGTAAAATGACCAAAGAAGCTGTTTTTTTAAATGATTTATGGAAACTTTTCAATATTATTATTATTAGTACCTGTACACAAGTTTCGCGTCAATGCATTTGATAGGTATTATTCATACATGTGCAAAAATAAATTGTTTACCCTTACTTTCTGTGTTGAAAATTTAACACCGAAATTTGAAAAAAAATTCAAGTAACGAGCGAATTTTCAAATAAGAACTCTAATTCATCTCACTACTATGGTTGGGGAAGGATATCAGCTGTTCGTCAGATGCTCGCACGAGCTCACACGTATTCACAGACACGGGATAAAAAGCGTATAAAAAACGCTGAAATCAAGGGGAAAGAGAAGTAGAAGTTGGATATCTCTCTTATTTCTGTCCATGATCAATTCCAACTACGAATGACGAATGATCTAGCAGAAGCAACAACGAAATTTAGAAAAATTATTGATGCTGTTTTTGCCTGATTTCTAGATCGGTTACAATCTAAAATGTTTATTTCGTACTAGCTAAAGTAAAAAACAGAATAAAAATCATTTGTTAACTGATATAATTGAATCGTTCGAAAAATAATTTCAAAATAAGCAATCTTCAATTTAAGGTGGTCATATCCTATACTTTCCCAAGCTATAAAACACAATTGATTTAGACATCATAACATCTCTAGAAATTCAAACGATATGAGGATTCAATTCTGCCGCTTCACAGGTTCCTACGCTGTTCTTGTTCCTACACACAATTGTGGTAGATCTACTCCCATTTCTTAAGTCTTCCTCTTTATTTCATTTATTGTTGTTTCTTCCTTCTTAATCCCTCTCTAAGGGCATCAAAATCATAAAAACCAGACACTTAGGTAGAATCGGCTCTATGACGCCAGAGCTGGATAGTTAGAGTGCGATGAGCATCATTTTCGCCCACGAATGGCGATGATGATTTAAGCGGATTTCAAAAGGCTACTCGAATTTTTCTCGTAGCTACACGTTGCGATTTTTTCCGAATGGAAGTCAAGTTTTATATTTTGTGAAAAGCCCAATCAAGAACACAAGCCTCCAATAGAGGCAAATCAGAAACGGCAATTCGACGTACATCCAATTATTAAAATTTTCAAAATTTTCAAAATGTTCATATTAGTAGAGAAATTTAGTATGAGAAATGCAGAGTAGATAATTTCAGGGTAAAGCAAAACCATACGCATGTACATAATGTCACCTTGGCGTTGCATGGATTATGATACAAGTCTACATGAAATTCCCACCAACAACTTTTCTCGGGTCAGTGACAATGTTCAGAGACTACATATCGTGACGTACAAATGGTTGATGGAAAAGCTAGGCCCAAGCCAACCGGACTGTAGAGCCTGTAGTACCATGTAATCGATGAGATATAACTTCAGTGGTGGTTTTTTTTTACATTTATTCACTTTTGCAGGATAGCCCTGTATCCTAGAGAGGTGGACTTTGGCATAACATCAGCCCTTCAGGGTTCTCCACAAAAAAAATATCATGGGGTCAAATCGCAGCTCCGAGACGGCCAATTGACATCGCCAAGATGGCAAAAGATCGTTTGTGGCATGGCCTGTGAACAAGAGGTGGTCCAAATCCATGTATTCCATTTCAGTAAAAAAGAGTCGGTTAACACGGCTCTGTAACGCCTCATTTTCGAAGAAATGGACGGCAGCTACATTCTCATCTGTGCGCACCGTACAACGACGGGGACCATAAGTGTTGTCCAACTGTGTTCACAAACTTGTGTACAGCAGTCGCTGTGGGTGTTTCATTTCGGCCAAAACATCTTTTAAAAAAACGTACTGTTTGGGTTATACGGCACTCATTCTTGACTTCGTGTCAAGATTTCGATTAGGAAATAGTTGTCAGTGTCAAAAAAACCTATGATTAAAAAAAACCACTAAATGGTCCACCCTGTATAAGAAATATTCTCCAGAAAAAAAATCGTTCGTCCTAAACCGAAAGCTACCCAAATATAATCAACACCACGGCAGTCATTGGTGTTGAAGTATCAATGCATATATAGTGATGGACTTATTGTGTTCACAGAATTCAAAGCCAACAAATCTACATACAACATCACCCATCATCAAACAACAATTACCGTTAGTGATTAGAAATTAATATGTATTAATAAAATTCTTCACTTACCCTTAACTAATGTTAATATCCCAAGCGGCATAACGAGTATGGCAACCATCAGGTCCGTTATTGCCAATGACATTAAAAAATAATTTGTTACATTCTGCAGGCGTCTCTCCCAAGCAATGGCCAAGCACACAAGTATATTACCAGCAGCTGTTCCCACGACAAGGACCAAAGCTAACAGCGCCCAATAATTATTCGAATCCTTCTCCTCCCACCTCTCAAAGTTGAATTCATATGACACCAAGAGATGACTGTTATTCCCGTCCTTACTGACATTTGTTATCAGATCCCAAAAGTGAAATTTGAAAGCACCTATTTCCTTTGATTTAACGGTTTCATCGATGATTTCTGTGCCGTTTATGATTGCATAAACTGCATCTTCTTCCATGTTCCACTAACTCGCGTGGCATCTGGACAGGACCCTTTCAATATTAATTGTCGATCCTGAAATAAATTTCAAAAATAAAAATAAAAACAATAACGAAACGGTTTACGTTTATGGCTTTCAGCTATAACAATTTAGTTGCGTGAAAAGTGTCATTTTGAAATTTATTTTTAACACAGACCGCAGGTGGTGGCACTTTATGCTTCAAAGCAAGTCCTCTCTGGTTTATTTTTGTTCAAGAAAATGGAATGGAAAAATCTTTTCTCAATTTCACCAAATCCATGTGCACACGTCTCTGATTTCACTTCCACCAAAGCATTTGACGCTTGGTTGTACATACATAGTATTTACTTATGCAGCATAAGGCACTGCATATATTTACAATTGGTTTGATTTCAACACTTCAAAGCAACGTTTTCAGAATTCAAAGATTGCGTTCGGCTTTGTGCTCCGAACGTCTGAAGCCGATTTCTCGTTGTTCAACTTCAGAATGTTTGAATTAGAATACCACTGAGGTCGGCATTATTGGAAAAAAAATTGACTATTTATGAGGAAAATCGAAACGATTTACATGCACACATACGACGAATATGACGGGTGTTCCGAAGATTGACACAACCCTTATTTGATTCAATGATACAAATTGGAAAGATGAACAACTTTCAAGAGTTTAATCTTTTACTGCCGAATAAAAGGGCAAATGTCGGGGTTTCTTTTAAGATGCCGAATGTCGTTGATTTGTCGGCGGGGGTCAGTCAACCCCAATACAGTTTGTCTAGAAAGTGTTGAGTATACTCATGACTGAATTCTGGTTGCGATGTGCTCACAGCTAAAGGAAGAGTATGTGACGCTACAGTGATAATGTCTTTTGTCTTTCGTATGAGATTTCGTGCGAGCAGTCAACTATTCGGTACGTTGTTTAGAAAGTTACAAGACTTTACTATATATCGTCTAGAGCATTGAAGAAAAAGTTAAATTTGTCGACTTGACGCACATAATATAGTGGCGACACAGTTATATACACGACCATACACACGATTTGCAACCGGAAGAGTCCTAGCGCATTATAAACAAATGTAATGATGCAGGCGATCCACGAAAAGGGAGACGATCGGAATTGCGCGAGGCGTCAATCTTCTGAATAGCGCATACACAATCTTATCTGCCGTTTGTGTGAACGCGTAAAGAAAACCTGGTCGGTCCATACCACTGTGGCTTTATGCCAGCAAAATCCACCATCAAAAATCTTCTCCGAGTGGTTGATGCTTTTGAACACATATAGAGTTACTCTGATGCAATTGCTATCTGCTATCTGCTACCATTATCTAGCAGAAGAACCAATTCTCAACAGAGAAGTCAGATAACAGAGCAGAATTTAGAATGAAGTTCCGTAAGTTATTCCGCCGGAGGGAGGTGAAACTTCTCTACAGCGGACACGTGCTTCATTATTTTCCATTATCTTTTTGGATATTGACAAATAAATTTCAGATCCGCTTTTAGCAGGAAATTAGTAAGAATTAGTAAGCCATTTTCGGTTAAAAATAAAAACGTGCTGTAGAAACACAATACGTTTATGTAAACAGAGTATGTTCGTCACTATAAAGGTATTGTAGTTCGTCGTAGCAACTTTTGACCTTTCTGGAGTCCATTACTGTCTGCCTGTCTGAGATGATTATAATTCTAGCGCCCTTAATGCCCTTGAGTAGATTGTGTCCGTAGCAGATCTCAATGGTGTGGCTTTCGGCCAGCAAAATCCACCATCGATCAAATATTTACACTATGGCAAATTTTGAAAAAAAAAAGCCATGGAGGAACAGATCGATACCCACCATCTTTTCACTGATTTTATAGTCGCGTATGACAGCGTTAATAGAGACGAGCTGTACAAAGCAATGTCTAGTTTCGCATCCCTACCAAACTCGTCCGTTTGTGTAGGATGACGATGGAGAATGCACGCTGCTCCATCAAGGTCGATAAAGACCGAACCGAGACCTTTGGTGTCAAAAAAGGATTCAGACAAGGCGACGCGCTGTCATGCGACTTTTTCAACATCGTTCTTGAACGAATTGTTCAAAAATCGCACGCCAACACCAGAGGCACTATCTTTCAGAAATCCGTCCAGATACTCGCATATGCCGACGAAATAGACATAATCGGAAGAATGCAGCGGGATGTTAATGGCAGATTTGTAAGTATTGCGACGGAGGCAGGGAAAATCGATTTAATGGTAAATAAGGGTAAAGCCAAGTATTTGATGGACGCCCAACACCGACCTAGATCTAGCTTTGAGATAGTCACAGACTTTGTCTACCTAGGAACCGCTATCAACTCAGCCAACGACATCAGCGCTGAAATCAACGAAGAATAACTTTTGCCAATCGCTGCTCCTTTGGACTAAGAAAGAAATTGATAAACAAACCATCAAGGCTTTAATCGTCCCAGTCCTGCTACATGGTGGGACTGGCATGGCCTTTATGGACGTCAAAAGCGGATGAGGTTGCTCTTGGTTGCTTTGAGATAAAAAGTATTCGGGTGATTTCGGTCCCGTCTGCGTAGATGGTGAGTGGAGGAGAAGATATCTATAGAGATAGATAACTACTAGCAACTCCGGTGGCACAAGCAAGTGGAAAAGGACCTCAACCAACTATACTTACGAAACTGAAGGCAGCTTGCTGAAGACCGAGCTGCCTTGAGACGCTTTTTGGTTGAGTCTCCGATTTGTAGCGCCTCCTTAAGTAAGTAAGTAAATAATGATGCAGCTGTAATTTTCAAAAAAAAAAAAAGACAGGAGGCAATTCCCAGAAAACGCAAGTAAGAATATAAGACGCATTTGCCAAAAGATAAATGAGTAGCTGTTCTCACTGGCTCATAGGAGATTACGCAGGCCCAGCAGGTATTTCTCACTCTATTCACTGCCCCTGCTATAGGTAGGACGGCTGAAGTGGGTAGAAGATGCACTTAGACCCGACAAATCCATTGTATTGCCATCCGGATTTATTAGAGTATTAATCACTGGAGTTTAGGTCAAAGCGAATTAGATTTGCGATGGGCGAATAACTTAGGTTGTCGGAAATGTGATCGCCCAGACGCTGAAGTATACCTGCGAGACATCCGAGTCAGTACAAAGGAGGTTTGGCATGATTTCGCCTCCTCATCTATGCAATTTCTTCCGAAATCGTTAATGATGGCAGTCATTTTCGAAATGCCAGTGTCTTGTAATAACACCAACCACGTAACTAACCACGTTTAATTCAATAAAGCAAAGACATTCTTATTGAAATTATGTAGCTTAGAGGACTCTATGGTATGACATGTGAATATAAATATGAAAATCTCTGCTATATTCATCCTTGAGAGACGAACGTGTTGTAACGATGCAGATAGAGAAACTTTGACTCATGTTCTTTGCGGTTGCACTGCCAGCACTTGATGTTAAGGAATTAGTAATTTTTATTTTAAGCTTTTAAAGCCTGGTCAACACACTAAAACTGTGCCAATTGGGTTCGAATGACTTTCCATGATGAAGTGATCCAAGCCGCAAGAATCAAAAGGTATGCAGCGACTCAAAGTTTCAGATCAAATCCCTTAACTCGTCATTTAATTTGAAAGAATACTCAATGACGTAAGATGCAAAGGACGAATCTGCTCCAGGAGTGAGCGAATGGCGCCGTGATAGATAGATCAGGAAAATCATCACGACTGCTTGAGTCACGTAATTTTATTTATCGACTATCCTGAAGAAGGTAAAACAATAAGGTCAGCCTATTACGCATCATTACCTGATAAACCGAGGAGGGTAGAAATTGCTAAAGCATGTCGGCATTTGAAAGGAACAAAGTGCTGTTTCATCAAGAAAAACGCACCTGTTCACACTTCGACGGATGTCAATTCGTTGCCTAATTTTCACTTGCTCCGTATCGATTACTATCCCAAAGTTATTCACGTTCGATGTGATCAATTTGTGTATAATCTATTCTGCTTTATGTCACATCACGTACGCACTCTGTACAGTGTCAACGTATTCACGAGTGATTTTTCCTGTTCCCTACGTTCAAAATGTCGCTTGGTGGAAGTGAGGTCATCGGTTACACATAAACGCCTATTTTGCGATGCTAGAAGCCAATGTAGGGAGGGTTGATAAGGTTAGAGCATCCCTGGAAATAAATGGGGGCTGCGTTAGAACAATAAGCTACGTTTGATTGAAAAAATACTTCTTTCCTAATCTTCTGGGTGTCCTGTCGGCATCGAATATTTATTAAAGAACTGTCTTTGATTTAACCTATCCTATTATTTAATTTAAATTGGTTCCTCTTATTGTTGGTCATGGTAGGGGGAAGTCTGTGCATGGATTCTTAAGGAAAATGTTTTGAAGTGTACGCCATATCGCAGTAGCCTAGGCCAAATCGCTGAATTGCATGGTTGCCCCTGGATAGCTTCACTTTGTGGTATATAGCGAAGCAAACAGCAGTAGGGGCACACGCAACTCGAGAATTTATGTATTTCACCTTTCACGGGCAATTACTAGCATCATAAAAATTTGTAGGTCAATAAAATGATTATTTGCCTTTCGGATTCAGTGGTCAGACGTTGGGTAGAACGGCAACAATTTCCTGGTAGTCACTATTTATGGTAAAATGGCTGACCAGATTTTCTTATTAGGCCTGCGACTCATGAATGGCCTGAACCTAAGCAATCGTTTCCCACCATTGCTGACGGTCGTGGGCACGCACCTTGGAGTCATCAAGACCAAACTGCATTCCGTCCACAATAACATTCCTCTATTGAAACCGGAGATTCGTTCTACCTATCCATCAGGAACAGGGGGCTCGGATTCCAGGACCATCTTAGTTGGATGTCCATGCACCGACCCAATGCAGTCAACGGATTTCTTTCAGACTATATCCCCATCGCTGTTATGTCTATCTCTCCTATATGCACCTTCCTCGCAGACAAGACCAGATATCCAGAGCAGAATTTTTCTTTCGAACACCGCAATAGTCAGCTCTCTTGTTTTGCTTAGAGTTTCGGATTTATTTGGCAGGACTTTCGTGTCAGGAGTTTTGACAAACCGAAGTAACACCGACTGCGTTGGATCTCCACTAAATCATTGACCGTAACACCAGCTTGTCTTGCATGTTCTTCGCATGTCCTTGACTTGTAGAAGATAGTGCCGTTCGTGTTTACAACAGACACCCACACTGTCTTCACCAGTAGCAAGTTAAAGGCAGCTCATATCCTTGCCGAAATCTGAAGCGAATTTCAAACGGCTCCAAACTCCTCGCCTGCTTTGGCTTTTGGAGTTCGCACAGTGTGCTAAACAGAATCTTATGGACAAAGTTATATTTTCAAATTACATTTATACAAATTTAGGACATCAATTACAAGTTGATGTACTTTACACCGATTTCTCGAAAGCCTTCGATAAAGTATATCACACTTTGCTTTTAAACAAACTAAAGTCTTTGGGATTCCATTCCTCAATGTTAGAGTGGTTTTCTAATTACTTAAAGGACAGGAAGCAATTGGTAATGATCGATAGTTTTAGATCTCGAGTAATAAAAGTTACATCGGGCGTTCCACAAGGTAGCCGTATGGGGCCATTACTCTTTCTATTATTTATAAAGGATGTTCACGAAATTTTCAAATATTGTAAGATTCTAACATTCGCAGACGACTTTAAATTGAATGTATCTATTAATAGTTTAACTGATTGTAATATTTTCCAATTGGATATACATGCACTAGTGGAATGGTGCAAGCACAATGGACTAGAGCTGAATAATCAAAAATGTAATATCTTTACGGCATATCGAATTACATCCCCGATTGTCTATGATTATGTCATAAATGATCATAGACTAAGTCGCCTAGAAGAGGTTAAAGATCTGGGTGTAATTTTTGATACAAACTTAAATTTTGACATTATATTGCGAAGTCTAATGCTATGTTAGGTTTTCTGAAAAGAAATAGTAGAGTATTTCGGGATATAACTAGTCTTAAGTCCATCTATTGTTCGTTAGTCAGACCGTATTTAGAATATTCTTCCAGCATTTGGGATTCGCACAAGAACTCAGATTCGAAAGAGTACACAAAAATTTCACGAGATATGCTGTCCGTAAATTGTATTCCTTCGACGAACTCCCTAAATATGACGATAGATGTAAAATAATAGGCTTGCAAACCATAAGTTTCAGGCGTAAGGCAGCGTCAGCCATGTTCATCCGCGATATTATTAATTGCCGTGTAAATTCACCAGACTTACTTTTTCTCATGAAATATATGCTCCCCAAAGATCTCTTCGGATGAGAAATTTACTATATGATAAGAGGCATAGAACCAACTATGGCTGTAATGAACCTATTACAAGGTGTATAAACACTTTTAATGAACTTTGCAACGAAATTGATTTTAGCTTGTCTCGATTGGAGTTTAAAAAATTGATCCATGCACTATGCTATAATTAATACTGTTTATTTGATGTAATCTGTGAGATGCAAAATCGGTAGATGATCCTTAGTCGCGCAGCAAAATCTGCTGTGTAAAGCGATACTGAGAGTTAACACTTAGAGAACGTAGTGTTTTGTGTACTCTGTGATGGAAAAGTTAAGCATTCATCTCCTTTGTGAAAGGGGTCAACCATATTGACAATAAATGTTCTCTCGACTATCAAGTTGACCTTCATTACGAACAATACTGTTACGATAAAAATAAAAAGTTTACATAAGCATGCTCTTGACACAATTCTGCAATCTCGTACTGGTGACAATGTTGAATCCTTACTGGTGCGTGACGATTCTTGAGCACAATACTTGATACGCTCACTCAAATCGAATGAAGGATACCTTTCAGTGATATAATACTTTATGGCAACAAAACACACATTTAAACTCTAAACCAGTGTTCACACCAAAAATCTCTCAAAGAAGAACGGCTGGATGGATTACCAAGGGTATCATCGAGAGTTGTGTTGATACCTCAGAGATGGGTTAACAAAGGAATATCCAAAGTAAAATACCGTCACTACAAAGCCGCAGAGACAAAGAGACTACTGGTAGTTTTCCCTACGGTTTGCACAACAGCTACTGATTATGTACACATGCATGGTGGGAAGCTTCGAGCTTGCATCGAAAGAATGGATCTGAACACAAATGATCAGATGTGTGACCTACTTGTCAGCAGATTTGTAGCAAAACGCAATCAGTGAACTGTAGTCAAATCTATGAGGTGACGCATTTGGGAGGAGCAAGAAATAAATTCCTCAATTTTTCAGAAAATGCTTGCCTAGTTAAACAATCCACTCTAAAAAGTCATGTTTCTTTCCGAATGGTTGATTCTCTTGAACACATATGGAGTTTCTTTGATGCAATTGTACTATCTGACATACTACCTAGCAGAAGAAGCAATTCTCAACAGAGAAGTCAGACAACAGAGGGCGGTAAACGTACATTCTTTTTGGAAATTGACAAATAAATTTCAGATCCGCTTTTAGCCGCAAATTAGTAAGAATTAGTAAGCCATTTTCGGTTTAAGATAAAAACGTGCGGTAGAAACACAATACGTTTGTGTAAACAGAGTATGCTCGTCACTATAAAGGGATTGTAGTTCGTCGTAGCAACCTTTGACCGTTTTGGAGTCCATTAGATTAAGTTAAGTAGTTGGGCTGTCAGTGAAATCGCCAGCACACTTAGACCATGTTGGTCCATTGTGATACCCATAGTCAGACTACTACCACTGATCGACAGTGATAGCGCCTTTAATTTGATCCCAACGGCAAATGGTGACTGGACCAGATTTGAAAACCCGCGTTTTAACTTTGCTTTTACTGTGATTCGAACCGTGATTCTAACCAGGGGCAGGTACTCAACCAACGGCGCCATCCAGCTGTTGGAGTCCATTAGGTTGGACGATTATGCCTTAAGTGACTGCCTGAGATGATTATAATTCTAGCGCCCTTAATACCCTTGTGTCTGTAGCTGATCTCAAAGGCGTGGATTTCGACTGAGAGCACAGTAGGACTCGATCCACACACAGCAATCCTTGTGTTGGTTCCAAAGACTCTAGCTCCGGCTCCAGTGTCCAACAAGTGGACTGCATAACATTCAATATTTTTCTGTCTCACCCACGCTCGTTTTTTCCTCGTATGACCGGTATTGAGGGGCAAAATGGTTGAAATACACGTATAGCCCTATGTATCCTTACTAAAGAGAGCTGTCTCTCTTATAGAGGGTATAAGGTCCCTAAAGTCTGTCTCATTCACAGCATCACATTTTTGATAATAATACGCAGACAATTGTTATAATACAAAACTGTAGTAAGTTAAGTGGAAAATTGAGTAGCTATTCGCCGTTAAAAAAAGACTTTTAAAAAACTAACTTTCAACGCAATTATTATTAATTGCTTGTAATTCGAAAGTTTTGTGTTATTACATTTTAGTGCTTTAGCTATTTTCATTTTGGCTCGCCAAAAAAACTTACATATGGTTGAGCAGCATATGTTTAGATCTTCGAAGACTAAATCCCTGACTGGACTGTCACCACTTTTGTACCGATGGTACAATGAATAATTATAATTATTTTTCATTTAATAAGCTTTCGTGTCCGCTAAGTTCGGTATTCCACTTACTGGATTGACCAATTCACCAGTGACATTTATTCGAAGCGTTAATTTATGCACAAGCGTTCACCGCACAAACTACCAAAATCTTTACTTTGCATATGTTACCAAAATACTTAGGTCTTATAATTTTTATCTATTTTGCAACAAAAGGTTGTTCTCGTAACTTTAGCGCAGCGAATCCACGTACAAAGTTAAAAAAAGAACACGTTACTCTCTTAGATGATGGCAAGAGAACTCATTCTCAATCAGAACAACAAAAATGCCTACATTTGGGTGTTCGCTCCACATCAGCGCACCAAAGAAAAGCAAATCCAAATATCAAACAAATTCAGACAAAAATAGAAGACAAAATTGCTGAATATAAATCTGTGTGGTTCAGTGCACCGTCGTTCTTTCCACACTCGGTTGTAGAAAAGGCAGATACGCAAAGGCAGGGGTAGCAAAGAGAGATTATATATTCAGTTCTGGTCTGGTCTTCTCATTTGTACATTTGTCCATGACTGAAGGTGATGGATATAAGAGCCGACTGTCGGCAGACTGGGAATATGCATATCCACATGATTGTTCCCCATTTTTCCGTACCCCTCCTCATATGGAACATTACGGCAAAAGAGTATCAAGTATTGGCTGCATTTTTGGCATTTTCATAGTTAGGATACCCAAAACGTGTTCTATGTTGCATTCCCACCAAAATATTGTCTGTGGAGATCACTTTTGTTCCTAATTAGTTGCCTACCTACTTTGGTTAGCCTGTAGAACCATCGTGAGGTGAACCAATGTATGTAGCGGATGTTATAGTCAAGACGGGACAACTCTACCCGGGTGATTGCCCAAAGCGCTTATAACCCGCCTACGTAAAAGAATAGAATCATTGTGGATGAGCTGATTGCCTCAGGTTGCGATAGTATAAGTGGTCTGAGATGGCCTAGCTTCTACAGCAACAACTTGTGTTTACGAGATAATGTTCTCTAGCAAGTGGGTGATACGCCGAAAGGCGAGGTTTGAACAACTTTCTGTTGACAAGTATACTCTCAGAGCACTTGTCAGTGACGATAGAGGGTTGGAGCAGTGAATATGAAAGATGTTTGTGTCGCGAACATCCAGCGTAGGAGTCGAATCATCTATCCACCACTCCACGGCGGCCTTGGATTAGCAAGCGAATTTATTAAAGTGAGATGACGCCCTGGCGCTATTTTTTCCCACCCTCATTGCTTCTTTAGTCAACGATGTTACGACTCATTCATTCATTTGCATTATCGAAATAACTTTTGAAGCTCAACGTGAGTAGCTTCTTGTGCAGAATTATGAACCTTAGCCTTAATAGTTACCAGTGCAGTTGTGGAACCGTGATCAACTCTGGTCATGTGCCTTCGATGCAACTGAAGTGAAGTGACTTTCAGCGAAGGTCCAAAGTTGTTCATGTCCTCAGTTTCTGGCAGTTTTCGCAATGAAATTGAATTATTTTCTTTACTGCCTGCAGAACTGATTTACAATGCTAACTACTGGAATCTGTTTAGCCACTTTCAACAGATCTGGACATACTCAAAATAATCTCCTTATAGGAGTCAAGTGGGCCCCCACGAAGCTGTTACAATGAAATTAATCCACTTGTGGTTAGGTCCCCGATCTGAACACTCCTTCAAACCACAGGACACGGGATATACAGTCACCAACTAACGAACTGAAACGTCCTATGGGGATATTATTATTTGTACAGGCTGCCCAGGCTGCAATTAAATCCCTTGATTCTACATTTCCCGCATGTTCCAAATTACCGAGATGGCCACGCATTTCAACATCCACATTACTTATTTGCGGTGGCATATTCGCGTTCTAGGAAATTAGGAAGTCGACGAACTCGCCAGGCGTGCCGTGACATCAGATCTCCCTTACATCCCGATAGAGAGTGGCCGGTCATAGTTCTCATTATAAATTCAACCAACCGTAGGTGGACTGCGTGCTTCATTACCGAACAAATACTGTCCGATTCTAAAGCACTATGCTTGATCCAAATGGGAATCAGTAATAAGTGTATTAATTGATGTCGTTCTGGGACATAGTATCACTGGAAGGTACACGGTTCGATTAAGACTACCCACCAACGACTTCTGCAGCAAACGATTCGTAGCCCGCTTTAGCCGTGTGATGCGTGCTCTATTCGGAGAAGGGAAATATGCATTTCGAGGGATTATCCTTCATTAAGCGAACGAGATAAATGATGTAAGCAACAATCAGTATCAGTTTTCAAATTTCAACTAGTTATTGAGCGATGTATGCTTAGTGTTTCTCTACAATTGCAAGATGCCACTGGAGTCTTACCAAATTCCTTCATCATCCCTTAATTTGTTGCAACCATAAGAATGGACATCTCATGATTTGATACCATCAGCTGAGGCGATAAGAGCGGTTGTTAAGCACATCAAGCAAATGTTGACATCAAAAAACAACGTTGCACATTAAAAAAGGGTTTGGCTACAAAGCTGTTATGCAAATATTTTTGCGAAGTACTTTATTTACATTTTATAATCATTTCTAAAATGAATGGGAACAGCATGTCTAATCGACTGAAAATGTATGCACACAGCTATAAACAAGAGCGTCGTTGTAATGCAGGGTGCTTTTTATGTACCAGGTTGATTTTGTTTGCCCGCCATTTCGTTTCGGATAAAATTTGTCACTTGACATTTGACAGCCGCAGAGAGTGGTGAATAGCAATTTATTCTGAAGCAACGAATGATGCTAATGATTTTGAATACTCAGACAAAATTACATGATTTACTTGATATTTGTGGAAATCATGTCAACCATTCAGAAGTGTGCATGCATTCGGAAATGAAGTATGGATTGGGTGACAATTAAGCCCCCATACACTACAACCTAGGTGCACTCAATGTGGTGACGCAGGTTGTTTCTGAATGCCCGCGAGTTACGTCTGAATGTAACCGTACACCTATCGGAAACTTCCGGCCGGAAATCCAGAGCCATCGATCTCGACAGTGCTGACACAATATTTATTTCTCATGGGAACAATAATACGCTGTCAGCAATTTCACTTGGTGCAGTCGAGAACGGTTGCTTCATTCGAGGAGTCGTTTCAGAATATTGAAGCAATAAGCATCTAGATCACATCCGCTGTTGTTTTATTAAATGGCGGCTCTCGATAGGTATTAAGGGCGACAGATTTTCAGTCAAGCGGCACTCAAGGCAACCAATTGGAATCTAAGACCGTCAAATGCTGCTTCGACGTACGACAATACCTTGCAAGACACACTAAAGTGAAGCTCGGGTCCCTGGACACACGAGGATTGCAGGTTATGTGTCCGCGAAGGCAGGCTCGGAATCTTTGTTCACAGGTCCATGTACTGTAATGTCTATTGGACAGCAGCTACAAAGCTGATAAACGAATGGAAAAACAGCGGTAAGGGTCTTAAGGAATCCAAACGTTTGAGCAGGCTTTATTTCTATAAGGCAATACTCCATCTAAATAAAGAATACGTAAGATTGCTAACGAGCTTTCTTACTGGCCACTGTAGCCTGAACTACCACCTTAACATTATAAACCTGTGTCAAAACAAGGATTGCTAGCTCTGCCTCGAAGAGGATGAGACTTTCGAGCACGTTTTGTGTGAATGTCCGGCAGTAATCTGGTTAAAAAAACGTATGTTCCATAGGGTGATACTAACTTCAATGGAATTGAAGAATTCCACTCCAAAGGACCTACTATCTTTCGTAGGGGAAGTAGTACGCCTTTTGACTTAACTCCAACCCTTCGATACCATAGATCTCTCCTGGTCGCGATCTCTTCTCTTCTCTCGATTTATTTCTATGTATAGGAAGTTTGGGGTTTCTTAGCGAATGCAATTCGGGATAGTATGGCCCTCTGTACTGTCACGATGTCCTTAGGACGAGCATACAGGATACCAATTTGAGCTACGAACTGCTCTTAGAGACTTGCCTCCAACTTCAGGCTTGCCTCCTGAATACCACGAAATAACACCAGAAGTTTGTGACTTGTTATGAAAAATTCGTCCTTTCGTCACTTGGTGGACATATTCTAGGAATAAAGCTAAAAACCATATAAAGGGTGATTTTTTAGCTATTATCTTTTTGTCAACACTGGTTTAAACAGCTGACGCACGTTTCGTGTTTCGTTTCACTGTCAAACATCTTCGGTTTGGTCTATAACTTAACCATGAATCGTTTACAAACGAACAACGCTTGTTATTTATTGAATTTTATTATCAAAATGCGTGCTCTGTTAAGAAAGTTCATCGCGCGCTTCTTCCATTTTATGGTCAGTTTAATCGAAGCTCATTCTTGGCTCAATGCGTACGTAAATAAGCAGAATTGTCGATTTTGGAGTGAATATCAGCCAGAAGCCGAAGCATTGCAAGAGCTACCAATGCATCCAGAAAAAGTCACAGTTTGGTGCGGTTTATGGGCTGGTGGCATCATTGGACCGTACTTCTTCAAAGATGATGAGAATCGTAACGTAACTGTGAATGGTGAGCGCTACCGTGAGATGATATCCAACTTTTTTTTGCCCAAAATGCAAGAGCTTGACTTGCATGACATGTGGTTTCAACAAGACGGTGCCACATGCCACACAGCCCGCGCAACAATTGACTTATTGAGGAGCGAGTTCGGTGAACATTTTATTTCACTTTCGGGACCGGCCAATTGGCCGCCTAGATCGTGCGATTTAACGCCTTTAGACTATTTTTTGTGGGGCTATGTTAAAGCTCATGTCTATACAGACAAGCCCGCTTCCATTGACGCATTGGAAGACAACATTGAAGCATTTATTCGTGAGATGCCGGCCGAAATGTTGGAAAGAGTATGCCAAAATTGGACTAAGCGGATGGACCATTTGGGGCGCGGTCAAGGTCAACATTTGCATGAAATAATCTTCAAACATTAAATTATATGGACCGTACTATCGATTCAAATAAAGATTTCATGCATTTTTTTGAATTTTCTGTGTTTTTTTTTGAAAAACTTTCCTATAGCTTTTAAAAAATCACTCTTTATGTATGTAGGAAGTTTGGGTGTCTTAGCGAATGGTCTTCGGGATACTATGGTCCTCTGTACTGTCACGTTGTCTTTAGGATACCAATTTGAACTACGAACTACTCTGGGAAGCTTGCCTCCAACTTCAGGCTTGCCTCCAACTTCAGGCTTGCCTCCTGAATACCACGAAATAACACCAGAAATTTGTGACTTGTTATCAAAAATGTGTTAAAAGCTCGTCCTTTCGTCACTTGGTCGACATATTCTAGGAAAAAAGCTAAAGACCATATATAGTCAACACCTGCATATAAAGTTAAATGTTTTCTACTGGTGTACTTGTTTGGATCTAGTAAACGTCTAAACTCTTTGTTAGATCCGTATAATAAGTTGACACCGATGATGAATCGATTATAGGCTATATACCCCTCTCCCACCATTCTAACTCCCTTTCCTCAAAACATGTCAAAACATGGGAATGTTGAAAGACGCAGGATTATTGTAGTAGCTGCATATGTTAGGGGCACCGAGAAAATATTCACCAACTAAACAAATATTTAAAAGTTATTAACAAAAACATCAACCTCTGCATTGGGCCTTTACCCTTAAGTGTCAGCTTTCATTTGAAAACCACTTGTGTACTATGATCCCTAAGTTGAGAATCCCAGCAGAAAATCCCCAGTGTGATAAAGGTCGCAGGTCTATTTCAATTACCAAGAAAATATCGTTAGATCGTACTCAAAAAATGTAATCCTTCAGACCAAAGATGATACGAACGCATTTTGTTCTTCTAATCACAATGCTGTCACTTTAACCTTTATTCAGAAACGCATAAAACAACAAACGAACCTCAATGATACACATCGCACACATTCGGATGTCTCTCTCTATATGGGATACAGGATACAGTATAGGAACAAATTAATTCAGGACACTTGCCTACGCACGTGTTTTATTTTCTTACCGTGCACGAATCGATTTCGAATGACTGGGAACAGATGTGTTATTGCAGAGACAATATTGCAAATAATGTCCTTTTGGATAAATTGGTTTTCTTTTCAAATCAATTTGTTTGTTTTATTCGTATCGCAAAGGTGTCAACAGCATGTGTTTAATTGAATGTAGCGTTCATTTCTTTACAATGGAACATTGAGTGCGTTAACATCTTAAGTGAAGAGCGTATGTACATACATATCTGTTGAATGCTTGCTGATGCATAGACATTTCTGCAAAACACTGTACACATGTAAAACACGGTACAGACGGAAATGTCTTACGTGCGGTTATGTTTTATTGTTCTTTTTGCGAGCACATCTGGTTTTGACTTAGAACTTAATGCATTACTCATTCTTGATCTGAAAGTTATGTATTCCCCAAACAATTCAGAAAATAATTGATATCTAGGGAACGACATTTAATCAAACGATAATGGTTAGGATTACATCAGTTCTCCGAATGCAAATACATTTGCGGACATTTCTGATGGGAATATGAATTTATGTATATGATGTGATTTCATTATGAATACACACACGTTCCATGTAGGGTCAATCTTTGACTTATTCCTTTATTATTAATCACATCTGCTTCTATTTGGATATCTCTATTTTTATTTAGTTTTGTTTACCACTTTCCCATGACAATACGGTGGCACAGGCATGTGGGGGAATAAGGCGTCAGTCAGTTTTGTGCTTCAGCGCAATTTCTTGTTGACTGCCTCCAGACGGGTAAACCTTCGAGTGCCATTGCCAGCCAAGTGCTCTGTACCTGGAACTTAAAAAATAAGCACAATGTGCTTGGTACTTGAAAATAACTTAGTGCACGTTAGAAGTACCCTGTTCCTGGTATATTTACGGGACTTACTTTCAAGTGGTTCTGAAGAATGGGACTGTTAGCAAGAAGTGCAATTTTAAAGTTCGCACCGTTGTTGAACTGTCAACAGTCAACATTCATTCCGAAGAACTTTAATAAATATAACATTGGAGGCGGTCGATGGGCTATCACAGGACAGGATTTTAATGCGATCTTAATGAAAGTGGGTCTACTAAGAAAAGCTATCGTGGAGTGTACATTTATTTCAATTATAACACATCAAGCAACGGGTCCATGAAATTGAATTTTATTGGCAGATCACTTTATGGCATGAAATTAGTTAGAAAATGATTTATGGCGCGTTCACACACGGCCCAATTTTAACGTCCTCTTCATATATTGAATTTTGCCACTAACGCGTCCAAGTGTAGCAGGAAAAGGTTAGTAATCATGTCGCTGCGCAGCTCATCGTTTAGCTTAAAGTTTACCATTTTTGAAGACTTTTTCATTGTACCAGCTGTTTCTACATAGGCTCTTGGCCTGTTGAATTGAACCATGTTTTGCAAAATAAATCTGAACAATTTGTAAACGTTGCTACGGCGTGATGAATTGAGAAACTAACCTCAAAACCACCGAAAACTTTTTGTTAGAGCTTTTTTTCAAGTTCATTACTGCCTCTGGAAATTAATTATCTGCTTCTTCATTCAATCATAAAGTAAATTTTGTAAGATTATTCAATTATTAAAACATCTTCTTCTTTTTCTTTATTGGGCGCTACAATCTGGGGTGCAGCTGGGCCTCAACTAATAAGCCTCTCCAACTAGCCCGATCTCTGGCTACCTGCCTTGAGTTTCGCACGCCAAGTTGGTTGAGGTCCTCCTACACTTGGGTGCACCCCCTTAAATGCTGGCGTCCTCTGTTCCGTTATCCCACAGGTTCGGAGTCGAAAACTCTTGGGGCCGGAGCTGAGATTACCATACGATCTACATGACAAACCATCTTAGAGCTTGGATCCCTAGACGCCTGGCCAGCTAGGACTGGGATGATCAGTAATAATAATAATATGGGTGGCGCTACAGTCCGTAGAGGGTCAGAGTCTAGCGTATCAGCAACCACTCGAGTTGTGCCACTAGTGGAAGGGACCTACATTTTTATGCCGACTCTGAACGGCCACGTTTGAGAGGCTTTTTCAAGACAGTTATGCTCGGTTCAAGTGCGTGGGAGTCGACGCATAGACCCACAACGCAAAAGCCGCCACTGGGATTGTCAGTGTCTTATAAAGGCCGGTATCTCACGAATAAATGCTTCAATGTTGTCTTTCAATGCGTCAATTGAAGCGGGCTTATCTGTATAGACATGAGTTTTAATTTAGCCCCACAAAGAATAGTCTAAAGGCGTTAAATCGCACGATCTAGGCGGCCAATTGACCGGTCCCGAATGTGAAATAAAATGTTCACCGAACTCGCCCCTCAATTAGTCCATTGTTGCATGTGGCATGTGGCATCGTCTTGTTGAAACCACATGTCATGCAAGTCAAGCTCTTGCAAAAAAAATTGGATATCATCTCACGGTAGCGCTTACCATTCACAGTTACGTTACGATTCGCATCATCTCTGAAGAAATACGGTCCAATGATGCCACCAGCCCAAAAAACCGCACCAAACTGTGACTTTTTCTGGATACATTGGTAGCTCTTGCAATGCTTCGGCTTCTGTCTGATATTCACTCCAAAATCGACAATTTTGCTTATTTACGTACCCATTGAGCCAAAAATGAGCTGACCATAAAGCGCGCGATGAACATTCGTAACAGAGCACGCATTTTGATAATAAGATTCAATAATTTGCAAGCGTTGTTCGTTTGTAAGACGATTCAGGGTTAAATTATAGACCAAACTGAAAATGTTTGACAGTGAAACGAAACACGAAACGTGCGTCAGCTGTTTAAACCAGTGTTGCCAAAAAGATAATAGCTAAAAAATCACCCTTTATAAAGTCAGCTTGGTCCTTCGAGAAGAAATAGCTGTTGGCAAGAGAGAAGAGATTCTGCGTTTGAACTGCCTTAACCACATCGAAGTTATAGCTACCCATTGTGACTGTTCACTGTGCACTGTTCAAGACCTGTCCTTTCTTGAGGACAGCATATACTTCGTTTTGCCCTCATTTCATTTACCGCCAGACCCATTTAGAACGCGGTCTTTGGGTCTCATCGCCGTTTAACAGTCTACAGAAGTCATCTTTCTAGATTCGCAGTATCGACTGCGACTCTACTACCAGTTGTCCATTTTCGTCGTTATTAAATCTATTTTGAGTAAATGATAAAACCTACCAACTGAGGACAGTACTTTGGACTTAAATGTTTTGCTATCTTTCCTAATGACAGCGAATATAACTAAGCTTTCAAAAAGTAGCAACTTGCTTTGAATATACGATCGTTTACTATGTATAACAGCAAAACATTTCAACAAAATCTGTATTAATAAATGACTACATTTCAAGTAAGCTAACTCGTTTGCCATTCCAATTAATAAAATAAAAATTGTTATTTACCACTTTCTCTCAACCAACAATTGTCCATACAGAATTCCCACAAAAGTGCTTCAACACTATCCAGCTGGGAAATGGAATACCTCCCTTACATCACCCTCACTTTTGAACAATCGCGAACAGGATACCAAAATGAATTGTTGAAAGCAAATTTGGGGTAAACTTTTCACTAACAAAATTTAATGAAGCACGGTGTAATGCCTGAAGCGTAACAACTTCAACTGGCCATAAATTCAAACTTTGATACAACCAATTGTGTTTATTTTTTTTACACTTGCATAACTAGGTAACATAAAAATAAAGTTACGAGGAAACGACTGCATTTACATATAGCTTTTTAAACTGGTACTGGCGCATAACGACGAGCTGACCGTTTGCTATAGCTCTGCTAACATACAATTATTTGATGGCAATTCGAAAAAATATGTAATACAGTAGACTCTCGATAACGTGAACAATTAAAAAACCAAGGGAATTCACGTTTGCGATGGCCAAATTTTCATAAAAGAATAGGACAATACCACTGTAGATTTTCATTTTAACAAATTACAAATAATGCGTTTTTTGTTTGCCAAACTTGGAATTGCTCAATTATCGCGCATTTGTTTCTTTGAGGATACGTACCGAGTATAAACAAAAAACCAAAAAAAAACCGCAAAAACCGAGCACCAGCAATCCAGCTGCGGACGCACATACAAAGTAGACTTTCCCTGCATTCAGGACTGGCTCTGGCCAGAATCTATTTGTGTCTGTAGCCGCATCTAAGAATTGGATCGGTACGTTCACTGTCCCGCCTTTGCTTGGATCAGGTGGCAGTTATTTGCTGCTGATGAGGTGAGAGCTGATGATGTAGGCTCCTCATCACATCACCAGCTGGTAGTCCTCCGGAATATCATGAAATTTCATTAAATGTAGGTTGTTGCCTGGTAGTATAATGGACCAGTTTTTGAGTCTGAGTGCTTCAGAATAGTGTTCAAAAACCTTCAAAAAATACCCTGTGTTCACGCTGGGGGTTGGGTCTGTGCACACAGGGTAAAGTTTCTGATCGCTCCCAACATGGCGGGACGCCAGCAACGATCCTTGTCGATGCATAGATCAAGTTGACATACAGCCTCCTAGCGGCGCCCCCTGGATAGCCTCCACAACACCCGTTGTGAGGTGAACTAATGTATGCAACGAATCCTTTGTAGTTGTGCGGAGGGCTAACAACCCGCCCACACAAAAAAAACAACGTTACGAGAGAGCAAACTGCCTCGGATCAACGGACGGAATCAGAACAACGACGACACGGCGCGAAAAAGGACAACGATTTGCGAGTGTGCTCCTGGAACGTAAGAATACTCAACACTGCAGGCGCCGCTCATAAACTAGAAAAGATCCTCACGCAGTACAAGGCGGATATTACTGCGAACCAGGAAATACGCTGGATAGGACAAGGTATAATGAAGAAGAAAGAGTGCGACATATATTACAGCTGTCACAAAAGGTTGCACATATTTGGATGCGGATTCGTTGTGGGAAAACAGTTCGGTCGAAGGTCATCGACTTTAAACCGATAAGCGATCGCCTGGCTGTGATCCGTATCCAAGGCAGATTCTACAACATCAGTCTTATATGTGCACACGCCCCTACCGATGAGGCTGAAGACTCCGTCAAAGAGGACTACTACGACCTCTTGGACGGTGCCTACGGAGCCTCTCCGGAGTACGATATCAAAATCGTGCTCGGAGACTTCAATGCCAAAATCGGTAAGGAAAACATCTTTGGCGGAGTGATCGGAAAGCACAGCCTCCACGACACGACAAGAGATAACGGCTTCCGACTCTAACGACTGACTTTGCGACAGCACGTAATATGGTCATAAGTAGCACAAGATTCCCTCGCAAAAGAATCCACACAGCAACCTGGCGATCTCCGGACGGTCGAACCGCCAACCAAATTGACCATGTGCTCATTGACGCAAGACATGCGTAAAATATCCTGAATGTGCGAACATTCAGAGGGGCAAACGTCGACTCTGACCATTTCCTCGTAGCAGCACGATTCAGAGCCCGACTGTCCAATGTCAGAAAGCTGCACCAGCCAACAAAGAGGAGTTTTGACATTGAGCACAACGGAGATTGCCAGAGCCTACGAAGAGCAATTAAGCGAGAGACTCTCCGGTATGCCTACGTCAAACGCCAACGCCAACGAGATGTGGTTGCATTGCCGCTCGGCCATCAAAAAGGTAGCGGAAAACACCTTAGGCTACCTACCGCCCCCGACAAGAAAACCGTGGTATGATGGCGAGTGTGAGCAGAAGAAACGTGCAACCGACGAGGCATATCAAAAAGCGCTGCAACGGAAAACTAGAGCAGCGCAAGAGGAGTACCGGGCTAGAAGACGGGAGGAAAAGAAGCTTCTACGCCTGAAGAAAAGGTCTCTCGCAACCTCCCGGCTCAAGGACATAGAAGAGTCTATGGATAGACAAAAAATACGGGCCTTTTATAAAAAAGCCAAAAGCCAAGGCTTCAGGCTTTAGAAAAGGCACCCAGGCTCTTCGAAATCGTGAGGGTAGCCTTGTTACTGACCCGCAGGGAATAGTGGATGTGTTTAAGCAGCACTTCCAACAACTGCTTAATGGGTCTGACCAGGAGAGAGTGATAGGGAATCAGGAAATCCCAACTCCAGTCGATGAAGTAGTCCTCCCACCTAGCTTTGAAGAAGTCGGAACAGCCATTAAAAGACTAAAGAACAACAAAGCCGCAGGCTCCGATGGCCTACCACCAGAGCTCTTCAAGGCCGGTGGCGATGTTCTGGTGGGGAGCATGCACCAGATCATCTGTCAAATTTGAATTTGAAAGCATGCCCGACGACTGGAATATCAGCTCCATATGCTCCATCCACAAAAAAGGCGATCTTGCCTCGTGCAACAACTATAGAGGTATATCCCTGCTCAACGTCCCCTACAAGATCCTGTCCAGCGTACTGTGTGAACGTCTAAAGCCGTATTGCACCGCACTAATCGGCACGTACCAGTGCGGCTTCCGGCCCGGCAAATCGACTATAGACCAAATCTTCACACTAAGACAAATACTGGAGAAGACCAGTGAGTTTCAAATCGATATGCACCACCTGTTCATTGATTTCAAAGCCGCATACGACAGCATTCATCGCAATGAGCTATTCGATGCGATGGCCGAATTCGGTATCCCGGGAAAACTGATCCGGTTGTGTTCGAGAAGGAGAGGAAGACCGAATCTGCGGTATAAAGACCAAGTAATCGCGGATGCAAGACAGCTTGGTCTTGATGACTGGAAGCAGCGTGCCCAGGACCGTCAACGATGGAAGGCAGCAATTGCTCAGGCTCGGACCCTTCATGGGTAAGTAAGTGTTCACGCTAACGGGCGTCTACTGTAAATGTTCAGAAAAGTAAATATCTCGCTACAATTCCTAACATTTGGAAAAAGTAACTAAAAAATTAAAAGTTGCACATGATTATGAAAAACCTAGGGGAACTTAAAAAAACATGTTTACTATCTCACTAAACACTTCACACCCTCTTGCCATTCAACCTGTCCGCTTAGGGTAAGTGTCGCATGGAAATCACCGTATTTGTGGAATTTGGAAAGAGTACAACGGATGACTGGTGTTAAAATCTTCATTGTATGGTGTAGGGGTGAAAGAAAAAAAATCAAAAACAACTAAATTCTTTATTTGGAAGACATTATAAATAGCTTCCATGGCAGCGCTTCAGGTGCTGCCTGAAACATAGTAATTGGGAGAACTATCATTGTTATCTGGTCACTCTGGGCGAGATGATTGTATCCACAAAAAGTCATTAATCCATACGTCTTCGGAAAGTACGAAGGTGTTACTAACCATCACAACCGTCAATTCATACACACAACCGTCAACTCATCTTTATGGTCTCAATTTAACCAAATTTGGCCCCAATTGGAAGATGCAGAAGTGTCCAACACGACTATGATTTGTGGACATTTAATTTCATTCTACACAATCCCCAAGCTCTTAACACCTTGAAAATGTATGTTTCGAAAGGTCTTCAAAATTAACCTTGTTAGAATCGACTTTGCAAGAACTCTTAAAGTAACTGTGGCTTTGTGGGTTTGTGCGTTTGTACGTACTTCAACCTTGGTGCCTCAGTTCGATTCCGAATACGAGTCAACTTTTTAGAAAAAGCTTATCAATCTTGGCCGCCTGGAGTTGGCATAAAACTGTAGGTCCCTTCCACTCGGGGCAGAACAATGGCACGCAAAAAATGAGTGGTTTTTGAAGCTAACAACTGGCCCTCTACAGGCTGTATCATCACCCACTTTATTATTATTATATTGAAGTCAACATTTTATCGAGATCTGAATCGTAAATGTGATTAATTTAAATTCACTGTGAGAACCACAAAATGGATGATCCTGGGTAAGAATATTCAACAATCGTTGAAACCACCGTTGAACTATTATTTTTAAGAGGACTTTTGAAAAGTCAGACGTAGGAGGGTATTTAATACATATTAAATCGATAAATATGAACGTCCCGGGGTTAGTGATTGAACACTGAAACGATTGGCAATGTTTATTTTATTTTATTTGCGTTGATTTGTATAGCCTATATATGCTATAAACTTGAATACACCTACTAGAATGAATCCAAAAGCTAGCGATTAAATTCATAGCAAACAACATTGTCACAGAATCAATGGACTCGATCCAACATTGACGTAATACGCCTCTTTTGTCTCTGTTTTATAGGTATTGTACCAAAGAATGCTCAAGCGAGCTAGCCAATCCATGAACTCACTTACAAACTCAAAATCAAACAGCTTCAGTGTCTTGACTGCTGAGAACAAAGGATATTCGCAATCAATTGTGAGCGCTAAATTTATAAAAAAAAACGCATAAATTGAGTTGAGTCTACGCAGCAACGCATTAACAGAGAGAAAAAAAACTGCCCAAAAATCCAAGTGGATCCATTTCTAAACAGTCACAAGCATATGACTTATTAGCTAACCACAGTAAAGGTGTTGCCCATATGCTTCTTACCATGTCACCACAAGCAAGGTTCGTAAGGACTCCACATTCGTAATCTTCTGGACTCGAGATTTGTCCAAATAGAGTATATTTCCTGCTATCACGATGTTTGAACGTAACGCTAGCGAAATGTTGCAAGTCTACCGATTGGGCAACGTAAAAAATTCAAGAAAATCATATAAAATCAGTGATGTTGTTAAGCGAGATTTTATAATTTTATATGGGTGCAGGCCAAGATCCAAAGTGTGGAATAGCAATGCCCAATTCTTGAGGTCGTCTGGTACGGTTTGCTTAGGATGGACGCCTGAATGACAACAATATTCTCTGTGATTCGACCAACACGTTGTCTGACTGGCACGGGAACATCCAGCAGCAAAAATTTTGACTTAAAATTGTTCACTCGACTATAACTTGCTTCTCTACTACGAGAACTACGACAAAAATGTTCCTTAACGCTTTTAAAGTTACCATAACGCCAAGATTGTCGTCTATTAATTGTCGGGACTATCCATTTACATACAGTAACCATATACATATATGTATGTACCCTCCAATTTACTAGATAGCAGATGATTGATTTAAATTGATTGCTCTGAGATAATTGATTTAACTCACAAAAGGAAAGCGTTACTCATTCCCTTTATGTGTGAAGTAATAAATTGAAATGAATTGCAGTGCGAAGTCATGGCATGAATTCCCTCAAAGGGAATATACATACTTTTCTGTTTTTACGGCGCGCCACATTCCGTCAATCACTGACGAATATCCCAGGGGTAAACATAATCGTCATAAAGGGCCTGTATATAAACTGACGAGGTCAGCGTATCGGAATAAAATTGTTGGTCTCTGCAGGAGAACAATACAGGAGTAACAATACGTTTTTTTTTAAAGTTAATGTCTATACATTATAAAAGTTGGTAGCTCCCCATCAGTTCCAACTTCCATGCATCGCTGCGGTTATGTGGCATTCACATTACACACATGAACGATGCCTAGTTTCTCCCCAAAATTGGATTTGAATAGGCTCAAGTATCTGAGTCAAGTTTTTTACTGCACCATCCATCAATGCAAAACTACGAGTATCACGAACGAAGCCCTATTTTGTTTCATTGACGATGCATATCCTGCATGCAGTATGCAGTGGGTGAGTTGTGCAAGTGCTGAAAAATGAGCATGAATGAAATAAATATTACTGGGCCTTTTGAATGCTTTGAACTACTTCACGAAGGTTCCAGAATCCAGATAACAAATGATAGATGCATGTGCAAGTGTATCTATGCACTTACAACGCCCACACGTACACGAATGACTTACGTGTAGGAGCAATCACTAAATTGCAACGTACTCGTATGTGCACTTGACACACTCAGCAATACGAAAAAAATGAACATTTAGCAAATTAACCACTCGATGCCGAGTTTAGTGCAGTTAAATTGTGAAACATGCAATAACGTCATCACGAATTGTTTTGGTTTTAATAATTATATGACTGCGAGTATTGTATTTTATCATCTGTGAGATTAGTCAAGGTAACTGTGGACTGTGCAAAGTATGCCATCGCATGTAGCTCAGCATTTGGATGGTTGTTAAACATATTCATTTCATGTGGTTGAGTATAGGAACAATGAATTGCAGTGGGATGTGTACCTTAATAACCGATACTAATGCAAGAACTACTTGCACAAATTGTTCCAAAAAGAAGTGCAGAAGAAACGTGCAAATTGCACATGAAAATTAATGATGGGCCACACCCTTAAGGCTGATTGGAAGTATGGACAAGTGTAGCGGACAGTTAGTTACAGTGTTTGTTATGCAATACGATTGCAATACACATTGTCACTTAGCAGCTGGGTCATGCGAAAATTAGTTAATTTTGTTAACACAACTTAACTCCTGAAATACTGAAGACGTTCCTAAGATCAGCGAACTGGCAACAGATTCGGCTTCTCAGTAAGACAGTGGCTATGAACTTCAGACGGAAGACTATTAGGATAAATCTCCGCCACATCGTGGCCTACAAGATCATATCCACCGTTTTGTGTGAACGCCTGAAGTCATTTATTAACAAACTTTTCTCTGTGTCTTCAAGCTGGGGATCGCGGAAAACACCTGAAATATATCGTATATCGACACCCTTCACCCTATTCGATATTACAGCCTACTGTACACCACTAGTTCTTACATTTTTACCAAACTCGTCAGGTTACGTAGAACGACGTACGATGGGAAACTCTTGCAACCAACTCATTTAGATATTCAAGCTAACCTAACCTAGAAGCAAAATCTTCCAGAAGTCGCTGCGAAAAGAACAGTCGACAGTGATAGGTCGACCACAGTCAACGATCGGTTAATGAGGCATGCTCAGGTAAAATGGGTCTGGCCGTGGGCGAGGACCAAGCTCTGTCTTCAAGAAAAGACATCTTGGACAGGGCGTCACAATTTGCAGTAACGTCATCAAACACAGTATAACTCTTGGAAATGCCCGTTCTTTCAGGTCCAGAGGCATTTGAGTATAAGAGCCCTCTCTTGGAGGATCAAGTTGACTTTATGTAACACAGAAAGTAGGTTAATATAACTCTACGCTACTACTATATTTTGTGTATTCTTCCTCCTTTCGGAAGAAATAAGGTCCAATGGTGCCGTCAAGCACAGTCAATCTTTGTGGATGCATTGAGCCTTGGTCAAACGCTTGTGGATTGCGTTCACACAAATGACGATAGTTTCTTTGTTGCGCTGGTCCATTGAGCACTATAGCATAGTCCTGTCTCACATGCTAGTTTAGCCAACTCACAGCGATGTCTACGCTCGTCTGGATGCAATTGTTGTGTTAGCACCAACGTATACGCTGGGTTGACTATATGGCAAATGAAGCGACTCGTGATAAGATGACAAACCACATTGAATATTTTGATAGCTGAATGTCATTGCTAACAGTGACAGCTGCTGAAACATAGCAATTCAAAGAATTGTCATTGCTATCTGGACATTAGTCATCCCATTTCAGTTCTACGGTGCAGATGCATACAGAGAATACATATCAGATGAAGAAGTCCTCTGTCCTCGGTCATGTCATGTCTGAGAAGATTAAACCACGAATTGTAAGGGCTATACATCAAACTTAGTCTAGCCAGTGTTAGACGTAGGACGGTTTCTGTTCGGTTTTTTTTTATTGCCTCGTGCTTTTTACTCGGATTAGATATAACACAAATATGAATCTCTTTAATCTACCTATAAAATGCTTTTAGAAGTTCACAAGTTGTATGTTTCCAGACAGACGGCCAGAGTGAAACCATAAGCGTGCCGTTGGTACCATTCGATAAAGAATCCGATAAGAGACACACACATCACCAATGACTTCGATAAAACGTCACAATGGGCAGCTATTGCTTCGAAGTGAGAAAGGACTTGGTCTACTCTGCCCATAGTGCTAGCTATATATTATTTCTACCATGGAATCATAAACCTGAACCCATGTCTACACCATTGTACTCCAACACCCCCTCAATGCAAAAAAAAAAAGAGAATAAGAATTGATTTCAATTACATAAGCTTGAATCACTCATTGTTGCAAGTGGTATCTTATGTCATCGAGACTTGGTATTTGTCAAGTAAACACGAGCTGAATACTACCCTGGATCGATAGACCTCCTAAGAATGGGGGAATGACTGCGTAAATATGTTCGATAAATAATCGGGCGGCAGTTTCTTATGGCTTCTCTTGAACTTCGTCGTTCATCCTATAGCCGCGTGTGTGATGCACAAATCAGAAAAAATGATCCCCTTTGGAACACTGAATGCACGTAAGTCGATTAATGCACGAAAAGTCTTCGCAAAAGTTTGACTGTTCGGCTTATGGAGCTGATTACAAATTTTACCTTTTTCAGAAGAACGTGACTTTGGGTGACGAGCGCTGATATCATATTCAAAACACACTGACTTAAAATTATCTTTCGAATAAAGCTAACATCATTGCCCTAACCATGATCCTTATGTGTTTTGCCTTATATTGAAATTGTATACTTTTGATGTACCTACTATTCGCTATTCCTCCCTTAGACACGAGAGTCTACCAAAAAACCAAATGACTTCAACAAGAACCAATACCATCTTCACTTGCTGCCAATTCAGAATTTGCGTCATTGGACGAATAATCGGTTCTTATGTGTATCCATATTACATGGTTTAGTTCAAACGTTATTCAACTAGAACTTATAGCATACATTCACTATACGTGTGCATATCATTTAAATCGTTAGTTAGTCACAGACACCGGACTATGCTAAGAACGGTGCACGACGTGAAGATGTCTGTTTTGAACTATCCCTTTAACACAGACTATCAGCCTTCTACACGTTCATGAGAAATAAACTCATGTGGACCCATCCCACACTTTGTGGTAACTACAAGGGTGGTTTGATAAGTCGGCAATTGAGCGTTTTATTTGTCAACATTCCCATTCTTGTATTCCCTTCAAATAATAGGTTTTCTCAAAACAGTCCATGCTTTAATGGTGACCTGTGCATTAAAGCCAAATTGCTCACCCATTTATTTAGGTTTGAAAGCAGGTTACAGCAGGTAGGACATGCGTATATCACTGCGACAGAAATCGATCGATGATGTTAATCTCGTTTTGATCAGCGCCACCCATAGAGCCATCGCCGTTGCTCAATTACTCAGGCCAAGCCGTCGGGCTCTGGCTCTATTAAGCGCTTCGTCCTCTAGTTATTTTTTTTTTCATTATGGAGCTGAGCGTGGTATGCAAATACAGGTTTGAAAGTAGGACGCTAAATCTAGAGAATTTGCAGTATGGTGTAGCAGTTCGTAGCAGTTACTCTTATCGTCGAGTGTGAGCAATCACGGCATCCATCACACGGAGAGCTCTTTCGTGTCCAAATATTATTGTAAAATTTATATATCCACGCAGATGATGCTTACAGCGTCAGCCGTATAACGTACTGTAGTCTGCTGATCGTCCAATATCACTCCACGGCTTTCATCTACTACTTCATTTCGTCACCTGGCGCGACTTTCTTTTGTAGCTGAAGTCCACATTCGCTTTTTTTTGCTTCTTAATTATTATTGAGCGGCTGCTTCTTCGAACGGAAAGGGCTATGCTTCGGTGGTTTGGTCACGTGGCACGAATGTCCCCATCATCACGACTTCCGAGGCGGGCGTTGAATGCGATTCCATCAGGTAGGCGACCGCTTGGCAGACCCAGGACGAGGTGGTTGGACTAAGTCCAAAAACTCGCCGGGTTACGATTGGGCACAGCTCCTGATGAGTTAGAGTGGATGGCGGAGGATCGAGTTGCCTGGAGATCTCTCGTGCGTGGTTTACTCCCGCTACCCCTTTAGTGGATCATGCGGGTCAGAAGATGATGATGATGATGGTTCAACGTCCCCATAGAATTTAGCAAACTTTTCCTTGGTTTCGGTGATGTGATATAGAATATGCCTAATCAGCACATAACATTCGCTTTTTTCCACTTTCGTTAAAATTCAAGAAGATGTCTGCTTTCAACGTCAAACACGAATAAAATGACGAAACAGTAGCGTAATAAAGGGTCTTCCAAAAGGGACTTCCGCACTTTGACAGTTGATAGCTGTCGTGTTATTTTTGTTTTGCCAAATCGCCATGGACGGACACAGCTTTCAACAACACGTGCAATGATAAATGTCAAAAATCTTTTATCAAAATGGTTGTTCTCAAAATGGTGCTTCAAAAATCATCTTCAGCGATGAAGCCCATTTCTGGATGAACGGGTACGTCAGCTAACAAAATTGTGGAATTTGGAACGATACCAATCCACATGAGATCCAAGAGCGTCCAATGCATCCCGAAAACGTCACGATTTTGGACTGGTCCACATTTCTATGAGAACAACGTTGACTAGGCCATCACCGTCAACGGTGAGCACCATAGATCCATGATTATCGACTTCGTTTGGCTGATATTGGATGATATGGACACTAGCGACATGTGATTTCAAGAGGATGGCGCTACGTACCACACTGCTCACGCCACATTGGAAATTCTGCACGAGCGATTCGAGGGCAACTGGCCACTGAGATCGCGCGAATTGACTCCGTTAGATATTTTGGGGTTTTCTCAAGTCCCAGGTTTGTGTGAATAAGCCACAAACCACATCAGCCCTCAAAGTCACTACAACCCATGCCATCCGAAATGGAAAATTGGACATTTCGGATGCGTGCCTCCCAAGTTTCGATGATACTTCACACACACTTTGTTTTATTTAAATTTAAAGACATGAAGCGCTTAATGAATGTCAATTTAGATAGGCGTTTATGTGAGGATTGTTACTGCGTGGGTTACTCCAGAAGTCACTTACTTATCAAATCCCTCGTTTCCATACCACTTATGAAGACACAGCCTGAGTCCTGAGGGTAATTTTACTTTACATATTCCCTATGGAACATTGCTTACAAAATAAAATTAACGACTACTTGTGACGAGCGTTGTTTATTTGCAATTAGTTTTAATAAGACATTAACTCGCGTGATTCGTGACATGTGTCAAAGTCGAACACGCAGCCTCCCGTACACCCGAACAACGGTTACCAATTATTGAATTTTACTATCAAAATTCGTGCTCAGCGAAGCTCAAAGTAAAGTTCAAAGTTTCCCATTTTGTCATGTCATTTCATAAAATTTTTATTTAAATTTTGGTTTCGTTACTTTTATTTATTGATTCAATATATCTTAGATGTGTGGTGGTGTTGAGTTGAAGCAACCCGAGAAAGTCGCCTTGTTTCGAATGGATGAGCTTTCGGGTGCCAAAATGTTGTTCTACTGAAATGGTGGGTAATACGTAGTTGTTATTTACTTAAGGTGGCGCTACACTCCGAGGTGGACCTGGGTCTCAACCAACAAGCGTCTCCAGCCAGCTCGATCTTTAGCTAGCTGTCTCCAGTTTCGCACGCATAGCTGATTGAGGTCCCTTTCTACTTGCGTGCGCCACCTGAGTCGCGGTCTTCCTCTACTGCGCCGTCCCATATACTTGGTCTTACC
Source organism: Eristalis pertinax (assembly GCA_907269125.1). Classification (NCBI taxonomy): domain Eukaryota; kingdom Metazoa; phylum Arthropoda; class Insecta; order Diptera; family Syrphidae; genus Eristalis; species Eristalis pertinax. The sequence continues at coordinate 114,342,767 of OU026145.1, read as the reverse complement.
CTCGTTTACTGCTAAACCCATCGTCGCGGCCTCCGTTGCAATACCCACAAAAGCGCAATTGACATCACGCTGCGTTCTTCCGATAATGTCAATATCGTCGGAATATGCGAGTAGTTGGACGGACTTCTGAAAGATTGTTCCTCTGGTGTTGGCGTTCGAATTTTGAACAATTCTTTCAAGAACAATGTTGAAAAAGTCGCATGGCAGCGCGTCGCCTTGTCTGAATCCTTTCTTGACATCAAAGGTCTTGGTTAGGTCTTTACCGACCTTGATGGAGCAGCGTGCATTCTCCATCGTCATCCTACACAAACGGACGAGTTTGGTAGGGATGCCAAAACTAGACATTGCTCTGTATAGCTCGTCTCTATGGATGCTATCATACGCGGCCTTAAAATAGATGAAAAGGTGGTGAGTATCGATTTGTTGCTCCTGGGTTTTCTCCAAAATCTGCCGCAGTGTGAATATTTGGTCGATGGTGGATTTTCCTGGCCTAAAGCCACACTGGTATGGACCAACCAGGTTGTTGACGAATGGCCTTAGGCGTTCACACAGTACGGCAGATAAGATTTTTATGCCATACTTAGGAGACTGATGCCTCTGTAGTTGGCGCAGATCAAAGGGTCTCCTTTTTAATGGATCGGGGAAACAATGCTGAGGTTCCATTCATCGGGCATGTTTTCCTCCGACCATATTTTACAGATGAGTTGGTGCATTCTCCTTACCAAATCATCGCCTGCGGGTTTAAAAAGCTCGGCGGGTAAGCCGTCAGCCCCCGCAGACTTGTTTGATTTCAGTTTAGATATGGCAATCCTCACTTCATCTGGGTCGGGTGGACGGAATTGTTGATCTTCATCGTCCCTTTCATTAGAGTTGAATGGTTCGTTCTGCCTGGCAGTGGGATTTGGTTCTTCGTCGCCGTAATACAGTCTGCAGAAATGGTTTCTCCATATCCTCAGCATCGACTGTGACTCTACTACGATGTTCCCTTGATCATCCTTACAGGCTTCGGTTCGGACTTAATAACCTTGACTGGTTAACTTTACTCTTTGGTAAAACTTCCTTACCTCATTCCTGCAGTAATATCCCTCTATTCTGACGATCGCGCGCTTCTCATGATCCTTCTTTTTTCTCCTGAGAAGTCAGTGTTTGTCTCTCCTCTTCCGATCGTAGAGCTCCCGAGCAGCGCTTGTCCTTCTTTGTAGTGCCGCTTTGTATGTTTCTTGCTTGGCTGCATTCGCCTGCCGACACTCGTTTTCAAACCAGGGGTTTCGTTGTGGTGGCGGATTGAAACCCAGCACATCAGAGGCGGCATCTCTGATGGCTTTTTGGCAATGCGGCCAGTGGTCTTCAATACTTGATGTTGGAGGCGTAGGCGCTCCACCCATAGAGCCATCGCCGTTGCTCAATTATTCAGGCCAATTCGTCGGACTCTGGCTCTATCTAGAGCTTCGTCCTGTAGTTATTTGTTTCCTTATGAAGCTGAGCGTGGTATGCGAATACGGGATTGTTAGAGATTTTTCCAGCTCTCAGTAGTGCAGTAGTAGTACAATGGTTACCTTGTTTAATTAATTCACCATGTGAATGATATAAGGTAACGCTTCTAATCGCACTGGAATCTTTAGTCTAGTTTTCGTTGAGGTTGATTGGGGGAGTTTTATGAAATCCCAAAATAATGCTAGATAAAGGAACTCGAACCTTTCCCTAGAAGAATATCAATCGCAGTCACCTTTTGCAGTTTACACTAAATAAATTATTGTAACTTGAAAACTATCTTAGACTAGCTAACAAATCGAACAATGAAGATTGAGAAACGTAACTTGAAAAGGATCTTAGACTAGTTAGCAAACCCAACAATGAAGATTGAGAAACGTTTCTGAATACTCGCTGCGTGTTGCCTGACAACCACCGTAGGAGTCGACGCACCTAGCCTATGCGCCACATGCGCCAATAATAATAATAATAATATGGGTGAAGGCCCTGGCCCGCAGGGAGCCAGGGCCTAGCTTCTCGGCAACTACTCGGATTGTGCGTGCTATTGTTCTCTCACGAATGGAAGGGACCTGCAGTTTAATGCCGACTCCGAACGGCGAAACAATTTCGATTCGAACCTAGACGCCGAGTTTCAAGTGCGTAGGAGTCGACGCACATACTCACAATGCTACGGCCGCCACACAGGAGCCAATACCACCATATTTTTATACAGTGACCACCACAAGTTAAAACAAAAACAAAACGAAGTCCTTTACTTGAAAATCATCAATCGTACTAAATATCACTTCAGGTCCGAATTAAATTTATATCGCACTCAAAAATCAGCGAATGGCGATAGAAAACTGATTGCTTTCCTTTTGATACAACGGAAAATGTCTACCGTATTTCCACCGTAGATAAATAAATCTCACTTTTTATGACAAAGCATCTGCCAAAGGAAAAACAGTCAGCAAGATACCGTTGCCTTGATAGTTATCACCCACGAAATAGGATTTTTATTCAAATTCAATTCCACTTCCCCCCACTCATCATCAATGCAACGATATCCACATTTGGTTTTCGGTTTTGGGCCAGTGACTAAAGTGGCCAAAGTGGCATGGAGGGGTGGAAAAGAACCTCTGGAGACATCTGGCAAAAGATAATGACTCAAAATAGATTTGTTGGTTGGATGAAGAGCAAAAATCAGTAAAATCCATTCACAATTAGTTTATGTTCTAAGCAAATTAATTTTACGTTGGCATACGTAACTACGCAGCGGATATTAGGTTCTTCCATTCAGGTGGCAATCAGTGACGCTGTGCCATATTTACCACAAACCGCAATTCTGTACCTAGCTACATACAAAACATCTATCAATGAGTGTGAGTGAGCCAACTTTATAATAAGCCCATTTAAACGACATTATTTTTTTTTCTTTTCTATCGATTTTGAAATGTCTCAATAAAGTTAAATTAAAGTCATAAAAAAGTTCGACTCAATCAAGGCCATTTATCCAAGATATTAACAGCCAATATGTGTAAGGGATTCACATAGAAACACACATCTACGCATAACTAGCCGCTTGTTGTTTGGATATCCAAATTTCCATGGCCATAAATACACACAAGAATTTCACAATTTTGTCAACTGCGGGCTACGAACCTAAGCAAATGTAAATTGTGTCGGTTAAAATGCCTGCATAAATCCACACATTATTTCTTCTAGGTTATGTAGCATTTGTCAAAATTTGCATTTGAAAACATCCTCCATGCCTTCCAGAACGAAACGAATCAATTTGAATTCTTCTCAATATTCTCCATATACACAAGCGCCCTTGGAATCTTAAAATTAAAACTTTTTATTTTTGTCAATGGCGCATTTTCGGTGTATATCCGTTAATTGAAATTTGTATATGCCTTGCTTCCGAAGTGAGTGGATACTTCGATGCATACATGTGAATATGCAATAAATCAAAGAAATGCTGGTTTCCTGAACCTTCGCTTGTCTCTCTGTTTACATCGCAATCATTAAAATAATTTCTCATCGTTTTACCTACTTCTCTACTGCGTTCATTGCTCAATTGAACCATGAACGCATTGAACACAGTCTGGGCTCGGTTTCTTCTTATGGGTGACCAGAAAATCTAGACTAGAAAATCGAATTTAACAACAACGCTGTGAAATATAAAATTGATGCTGACTTTATTTTTGACTATCTTTGTAAATGTGAGTGGCCTACCATTTTTGGATTGTGTTCGCTCTTATAATGACAATTTTGCTTGTTGATATAGCCCCTTAGACAAGAATAGTTAACCTCCGAGAAGAGAAGTGATGTCCAAATTCAGCTAATCTGCGCCGAATCCACATTTCTTGATCTTCTTCTAAAGGTTGGTTAAATTTTAAGGGCCGATGTTGATTTTGAATAAAACACAAATTATTTAGGAAATTAGTGTCATTTCTTTTTATTATGATAATATTGGTACGGCTCAATTATGAATGGAACAAAATATCGGTCAAATGGCAGCCGCGACCTCGGCGGCACACCTCCATCCGATGGTCCAAATTTTCGATGACGCTGAAGCATAATTGAGGTTCTATGCCGTTAATGTGCCGAATTATCTCATCCTTGTTGCTGGCTTATCGACGTACACCTTTTCTTTCAAATAACCCCAAAGAAAAAAATCCAACGGTGTCAAATCACATGATCTTGGCGGCCAATTGACATCGCCACCACGTGAGATAACACGGCCATTGAATTTGTCGCGCAAAAGAGCCATTGTTTCGTTAGCTGTGTGGCAAGTGGCACCGTCCTGTTGAAACCACATATCGTCCACATTCATATCTTCATCAATTCAATTCGGACCATACAAAATTCGTTATCATTTCACTTTAGCGAACACCATTCACAGTAACTGCCTGACCGGCCTCATTTTGGAAAAAATACGGCCCGAAGATGCCGCCAGCACATAAACCGCACCAAACAGTCACTCTTTGTGGGTGCATTGGTTTTTCGCAATCACTCTTGGATTATGATTCGGCCAAAAGCGGCAATTCTGCTTATTGGCGAATCCACTGAGGTGAAAATGTGCCTCATCACTGAAGATGATTTTCTTCGAAAATTGATCATCCACTGTTGCCATTTCTTGCCACCATTCTGACCATTGACGACGCTTGAAATGGTCAAGAGGCTTTAGTTCTTGAGTCAATTGCACCTTGTAAGCGTGTAAATGCAAGTCTTTATGCATAATGTTCATCAACGACGAGCGTGAGAGGTGCAATTGTTGGGCACGACGACGAGTTGAGGTGGACGGCTCTTCAGCCACACTATCGCGAACAGCAGCAATATTTTCTGTAGTACGAGCTGTACGAGCATGCACTGGTGTTTGCACATCTCCTACAGATCCGGTTTGCTCAAATTTTTGCACGATTTTTCCAATTTTTCGCACATTTGGACGATTAAATTGATCGAAAAAATCACGAAGTGCACGATATGCATTTTGATTTGAACGCCCATTTCCATAATAAGCCTGAATAACTTTAACGCGTTTGCTCGATTGTGTATCTTTCCATGTTTCAAATTGAGTTAGTCTGAAATTGAGGAATGTCAAATGAAATGCAGAAAAAACTTGAAGTTTAGGTGTGGTTCACATTCAACATCGGCGCTTAAAATTTAACCACCCTTTATACTGACTGTTACGGTAGCTATGTATGCTTTCTTCATTTATAACCAAGCTCTATCTGGTTGGTTGGTTAAGGTGCAAAGGAGTTACTCACATTCGATATTTCCACCGCGCGACGTATTGTATGCACACCGAAGCCATGCTGACGACCGACCTCACGACGAAATTCACACTGAGCCTAAATTTCGATATTTTTCATTAATCACGGCAAATGTTTTCCGCAAATGTGAATCAATGCGTGATGAAATGGCAAACCTTAATATTTTGATAGCTTGATGTCATTGATAACTTTGACAGCTTGTGAAACATAACATAATTTGGAATAACCATGTATCATTGGTACCTGGTCACCTTTTAGTTGTTGAGGTAGTTGTTGTGTCTTCCAACAAGCGGTTTTATCGAAATTCGAATGCTTTTTTTTTCATTTCAACCCACAACTTAACATTCGTTTGATGACATTTTTCATAACATTTTCGTATAATTTCGGCTGCATTTCGAGAATGATGGATCGAACATTCTCATTTACTGCAACAATCGCGGGCGGGATAATAGCATTTCACTTCATTTTAAACCTGGACACATTTTAATGGCGATGAATACCAGAATGCCAGCAGCCAGTTGAGTCACCGTTCTTAGAAATCGTACGTCCCGGAATTTATCATGCAATGAAAACCATTGTTTAGCTGCGTGGGAAGTTCCGCTGCCACTGCTAAAAATAAAATTCATCATTTCGTCATCATTCACGTCATCGATTTCAAGTTGAACCGTCTGTCAGCATCATTCGGTAACGCAATTGACTCACTAGAATTGGCGCAACTGCATCATTTTCACCAAACACCACACCAATGTATCCCACGTTTTAGAAGTGGAATGTCCTTCTTCTCCTAGGTGCGACATTTTTGCTTGTTAATGTGTCCTAGAGAATTGCTTATCTCATAACTGTGCAACTGTGTTCAAATTTCGTCATTCGAACGCTGATTTTTAAGCACTCAATCGACATAAGCTCTACACATTCCACGGTCCGTGGAGTAGATGCAATCCTCAGTTTTTCTTTTCCATTTTGCCTGCTCGTAATTTTTGTACTAAATCTTCACAATTTTAACACATGCAACAATTGCTAAGCAATACATGTTCCAAAATGACAAATCGTATACTGTGATTGAACCTAGGATGTCAAACCCGACTCACGAATTGGATAACCCTATACTTATCCGAAGTTGTCATAGTGATTGATACTTCAGCAATGACCCGAAATTTAAAATGACATCTCTTGTTAGATGACCCCACATTAACATCAAGCAACCCACCAGTCTACGTGACGATATGCCGTCCACCTCAAGTTCAACAACCGGCAATAATCATCAATCCCATTGGTTTCAGGTACACAAGCAGAATAACATCGTTACCATCCATATTCTTCGGTATCTCACTGAAATCTCTGAGCACAATGAGAAACTTTCCCCTTGAACTTATGAAGTTTGTAAATGAATGCACTTCTTGCAGCTGCTTCGAAAGTTACCTCAAATGAGATGTATTTTTGAGCTTTGCTGCACTCAGCTCTTAACATGTTGAAAGTTACACCACTCCATTAGTAAGCATATCGGGTTTTTTTTTTTTGGTTTTCACATTTTCCCACATTCTATGCACCCCCTAAAAGCTGCAGGGATCTTCTTGTCTTTCTTTCGTCCTGTGGTTCTGAAACAGCACTAAGCACCAAGTGGCTGCATAGTGAAACCAATTTACATTGAACCAAAGTGCCCGTAATTGATTGATTGGTCAAGCTCTCCATTCGATTCGCTCTGGTAACTTTTATAATTTGAAACATACGCCATTTCGCATAACAAATTAATAGTTTGACCTTCCCGCAAGTCGTCCGTGTGTTCGTTTTCATTGCAATGTTTTGTCGAAGTCAATCGATATCACATTCATGTTACAAAAACAACGAGACGTGTTTCATTTCAGGTGAACATGGATGTGTTTCAATGCACGGATCTTGGATGAATGTTTCTTCTGGCATGAGCAGATATTTTGAATCAATATTTCACATCGTGCAGCAATGTTTGTAGGGATGTACTCGTATTAATGGAATGCTAAGTGGAAGGAGCAATAGTGGGAAATCAGTGGCCAAGCACAAAAGCGATTCACAGCGAGCACATGGTTGAAGGACAGCGTCTTAATCGTTGCTGATGAGTTCAATGTCAAGGTAGGAAGTCATACGCAGTGAATGGGATGACGAAGGATATGGGGAAACAACAAAACATATTATAATCCAATACCAGAGCAAAGCTAGTTGATTTTATTGTTAGCAACAACTTGCTTAATGCACTTAATGAAGTTCTATAATCTCCTGCCAAACAGATTTAAGTATGTATATCCTCAAAAGCAGTCGAGGGCTGTTACTGAATTCCTGCATGCACTACTTGATTATGTAGGGCATAGTTTCTCCTGCCTGTGCGGACCCAAAGCAAAGAATTTATCTCTCGGCGTACCCCTCCCAACACACAACTTTGAATAAACAACGTAACTCGCAGATGCTAGTATAAATCTTACATTTTTAAATAAAACGCCATTATTTATATAAAATGTTATTGAAAGTGCATATGCAATATGTAAAATAATTAATGTGATGGCTGGTGTTGTTTTTTAGCTACCAAGTTATTTATATTTGGATCGAACACAACTGAATGCTCAGATTTGCGTATAATTTATTCCTATATTTATATTAAATATTTTATATAAACAAAAGTTGAAAAATCGTTTTCACTTAAATATGATGTTGAAAAGGGAATTAATTCTTTAATAACCCTTTCGGATATAAACGGATATAGCTTTCTAGCACTTAACCAGAATTCATAAAGATTACTGTTTTTAAATACAACTTTTAAATCTGAATTACAAGAAATATCAATAAGCTGGTTTTTCTCTACAGCTGATAAGCTGGTCAGTTGAAAATGGATTTTAGCTGACAAAAATTCTCCGAAAAAACGTTTGCTCAGCCAGTAACAATTAATGGTGTTTATTATCGTGACGTGATAGCCCAATTTTTAGTGTCTACGTTACAAGATATGGATGTGACCTCACATGTCGGTCACAACCATATCATGTTCAGCAATACGATGCCATCTTTTCCTAATCGTGTAATCGGTCGTTCTTGCGATCGGAATTGGCCATCCAAATCGTGCGCTTTAACGCGTTTTGGACGCCTTTTTGGGGTTTTTTTTTAAGTCAAAGTCTATGCAAACAAGCCCACGATCGCCAACACCTTGAAAGAGGAAATTGGGAAGTGCGTTAATGAAATTCAGCCATAGTTATACGAAACGGCCATAGAAAATGTCAATAAACGATAAACGAGTACAGTACCAATTACCCGATGTGCTATTCCATACATAACCCCAAATCTGTATAGTCCACCTTAATATGGCGTCCCACAGGAATCAAATTCGGTTCCACAACTATTTATTGTATATATTTCCACGATCTATTGTTAGTGCTAAATTATAGTAAGGGCTAGGAGCATTGTCGAAACTGCAAGATTAATACAATTAAACTTCCGGAATAATAATACAACTTAGTCCCGCAAACTAAACTAAAGATAAAAATGCACGACATTGCTTGCACAGAACTGGTTGTAAGGATACACAACCACTGGCACCTGCACGTGGGGAAGAGCATCGCAATTGCAGCAAAAAAAATAGGATTCAAGCACTGCTACAAAACATAGTACAACGAGCAAGCTGTGGATAATGAAGAGAAGCGAAGCTACAGAAACCAGACCATTAAGATGCTAAACATCTCCCGAATATAACTTTTACTACGACAGCAGCAGTTAGTAAATACCAGAAGACGACAACAGAAATTCTACAAGATTCAATGATTCTTGGTGAACAGCCATAAATAGAAGCAAAAAAGAGAACTAGGTATCGTAAGGTATGTACAAAAACGATTCTAGGCAGATGTCGGCGGATCCAAAGACTGAGGTGACTGAACTATGTCGAGGGGATGGAGAGTTGGATAACGCAACAGAGGATGGCCGTTTTTAAAGTGACGCATATATATAAGTGGGCAAGGAATTACAGTATGATTGTTTATGAGAAACACTAAAAGAGCCAACCAATATTCACCATTGCTACGGCAATGCTGTCTGTCTAGCAACATGTGTATTGTGAAAAGTAAAATGTGTGAAGCCTGCACTCCATTTATTAGTACAGTCCGTAGAATGCACCATGCTGACTTTTCTCTACTTCGAGGAAGTGTCGCAATACATACCCATGTGCAGCCACAAACCGATTTCCGAAACAGGACTTGGCGCATTCATAAACTCAACATCAGCGTTGTCAAGGTTCGGCTCGAGAGAGCCTGAGTGTATGCCATCATGTCATGCGGAGTCTTCAACCATTTCTATGGAACTTAGTGGGAAAATAAGAGGTACAGCAGAAGGCAAACGTGTTTGGTCCACTAGTGGATGTGTTGGAAGGAGAATCATTTGCACAAAACTTGGTCCTATAGACGTCCTGATGTATGACGCTGTAGTCTGATGACCAACACTGGACACAAAGGCAAAGAGACAATCATGCATCACCATCAGTGTTCCACTCAGGACCACACCCTCAGTTGAGCATAGCACTTCATTTAACCTGATCCCCTTGTCTGTGGCGACGAGCACTGTTCAGCTCACGTACATTTCACAATTCTATACAACTCGAAAATTCCCACCTATGAGCATACCCGTCACACCCAACACCAATTAACCCTTCACCCATCTCGGAAAGAGATTTCTAGTACCTCCCCATTCGAGGAATATGTAACTTCATTCATACCTACACGGATGGATCTAAAACCGGAGTGGGTGGTTGCGTGTTTTCAAGTGGAACAAATATTAGTTTCTCCTTCCTGCAGTGTATCATCTTTCCGGGGGGAGATTATGGAAACCCGTGAAGCACTGTCCTGGCTTAAGTGGAATGTAATATCCGCTCGGGGTACAAGTGTGTTCGTATTCACCAACAGTCAGGCGGCCATGAAATCCCTGGAAATTGTATCTATAAATTTAGAAGTGGTAACAAGTTGTCGCTCATCTCTCGACGAGTTGGTGAAGCCGTTCAACATTCCACGTTTCAAGCAACTGTCAGACAGTCAAGACATGTCAATCTCCTTCAACGAAATATGAAAGCGTGGCAATGCCTTCAGGTACTTGTAAACTGCTTACACGATGTGTCAAAACTAGACCACAAGCGCAACAGAAATCTCGACTTCCTCAGGATATCGAATATGGGTGGTGGCACGAGAGGACGCTGTCACTTTGGTTCACATACCGAATGACTTCTGCGGAGTTTGTTAAAGATAGAAGGAGAGTGCAAGATGGTGCTTCCAAGGTACAGCAAGGAAAGTACATCAACCACTTCCAAGAAAAAAGGTCTGCATCAGAGATGAAATCAATTTTAACAGCAAAAATGCGATACTCAAATTTGACACGGGTTCTGTATACCACGGCCAGTTCAGAGTCAGTCTAGTCACCAGTCAGCTACCCTCTGAGAGTCAACACTCATCACACGGTCACAGACCCTTCACGAAACCAACGCCCAATCATAGATGCACTCGGCGGCCAAATTTCATTCGAAAGCAATCTCAACAGCTTTGTAGTGGATTTAGAGGAGACATTCGCACTGTGGATGAAGGCAATTAGCCCCTTTTTTTGCAAACCAATTAACGCAGCCGTCAGGACCTCGGCTACCACATCAATCAAAAACCAATACTCACAAGGATTTCGCAAAAAACCCTGGCACTGCACATAATTCAAAATACTAAACCATTTCTTGTCTCTAAAAGACCTGTGGCAGCTGCAGCATTGGCGGGGAAGAGGGAGCCATGGACCGTCAACATCAAAGTCGAGGTCAAGCTTTGAAGTAGTCACTTAAGCAATCACCCTGACAATGACATCAGTGCGGCAAAGAAAATCTTGTTAAACACTGAGAGGGAAATTGAATAACAAAGTCCTTTTGGATAAGCAAGATAACTTGCTACAAGGCGAGCTATGCTGTTTTACGACGTAGAGGAATGGACGCTATCAAGATTTGAAGATAGCGTCCATTTCACAAGGACCATGTAAGTCAGCTGAAGTGGATCGTTCTTCCATGGACTTTTTGTTTGTCACGCCTCACAAACAGGATGAGAAGGAGGAAACAAAGCAACACACTGAACCAACTGCACATGGGTATTTTCATTGCCAAAAGCGTGCAGCTAAAAGGATTATTCAAGGATGATTGGGCCAATGAAAGCAAACAAAGGACCCTAACTGTTCGTCTTTACATTTGTGCAAATATTGATTCAAGTCAGTGACCAAATTTTAGAAATTCAAGTGTCCAACTGATGATGTGCTGCATGTAAATGCATTGACTTATATACATATATCTTTTAAGGGAAACATCTGGCTTCCATTTCAAACTCTCTCTTCATGGTGGGGATGCCGAACAAGTCAAGAAACTTTAGAGTCGCTACAGAATTTTTGCTGCTTTCGTGTTTTGGAGAACATTTGCCACACTTTCGCACACAACACAATGCAGTTGTACTTACTACGAGAGAAAACAAAACAATGACGAAAACAAACAGAAATGTCAGAAAACCGATGAGACGTACGCAAAATGTGCTACTTATTGATCCACCCTCGTAAAGGGTGACCAGATAGCAACGATAGTTATTCCAAATGTTATGTTTCAGCTGCTGATAAAGTTACCAAGGACATTTAACAGTCAAAATAATCACTAAGGCTTGCCATTTCATTATGCATCGTAAATTATTAAGAAATATTGGAATGCCGGCTCAACTGTAAATGCGCAAATTGAATTTCGTCGTGAGGTCAGTAGTGATCTTTGGCCGTGTTTGTATTGATGGCGTCTAGAGGAGGAGATTCAACCACGAACTGTACTGGCTGTACAGCAGAATGCACTTAGTTAAGCGTCTTCGGATCCAACGCTTCAGATGGCTAGGTTACGAAGAGTCTTCGATTCCGAGCCATTGGGACAACAGAGGGCTTCCTAGAACGAGATGGGGCACACAAGTGGAGAAGGCCCTCAACCAACTTGGTGTGCCCAACGAAAGATCGTGCTGGCTGGAGAGGCTTGTTGTTTGAGGCCCAGGTCTACACCGGACTGTAGCGCCAAACAAAGAAGAAGAAGAAGGACCACCAATTAGGGATGGTAAACAATGGCAAAAAGCAAGTATAACAGTTTTTAGTTTAATTTTATAATTTAATCTCAATTTTAAAATATCCTCTTCTGTGTATGTACATACGTACTTAACGTCTGGTAAATCCGATGAATTGGATTTCGATCGAATACTTCTGCGTATTCGCATTAGATATTTGTTCTTTTTTCCTCCTCACGCTCGGTACTCCACGACATAAACACCAAATTGCGGTCCCAATTTTATTATAATTACTCTTACTCTTTCATTTGTCAGTTATTTTCTATGTATTTTTAATCTTAATCTTATATTTTTTAGCATGATCTTAAATAATTAAAGCATCATGCCACACATTACCAAAAGCAGTATTTCCACCATTTTTATATTGATTCTTTCACTGTTGCAAGTCATTCTGCGAGTGTGTCAAGTAGCACATAAAAAAGGTCGCTTATGTACGTACTTCTAAGTCTTGACTCGTACTCGTGCAAAGATTCGACGTTTAACAGTGCAACTACACCACCAGCATCCTTAGTCACCATAAGTAGGTAATCTCACATTAGTACACAATTCAAGGAACAGCAAACAACGCAGTTTGAAAGAAAAAATAAATTAAGAAGTAACACGACTGACACATACAGTTTGACCGTAGCATTCAAGCTGCACGGAGTCAAATCAAACACCAACCACCACCATCAGCGTCAAATCAATGATTTTGAAGAGTAGCTGCCCAATGACATGCCTCATTAAAAACAAAAATAATCGATATCCGTCAGGTTTACGCGATTTAACGCCACTGGTTTATATTTTTTATCGGCAAAAACCTTACGTCCTTAATTACTGCAAGAAATATAAAAACTGGACCCCCCATAATGATCACATAAAAGGTATCCGCAAATGTACTTAAAAATATATTCCCCCCACAAAAACCATCAAACACAAGTAACCATAAAATAAAAAAATAAAAATAATTACCCCGCCAAACAATATCTTATTCAACACATAATTGCGTTTGTGCTTCGTTCAAAAATAAAAGAAAACTTTTTGTGAGAACAACCTTGTGCAGTGAAAAGCCCACAGAATCATTAAGCAAGACGATCGATTAGCATTAAATTTTCAATAAACTTGAAATATGTAAATTTCACCACCATATGCTGGGAAAAGAATATTATTCCTTTCAAGGCACTTAATGTCACAGCGAATGGTAAAAATATCCTTTCAAGTTGCAGCGGTGAGCATATCGCAATTATTGCTGTGCGTGTTAATATTCTCACACGAATGCAGAACACCAGAATTTTATGACGATATCGAACATCAGGCGAGGACCTTTCTCGTGACAGCTGCACAGTGTACACCTAGGACATTGTCACTGACTCAATAGAGGTGGGGCTATGAAAATGAATAATTGTTGTTTCGGAAAATTGAACTTAGGCCGCTCGATTGTGTATAGCAACCTGACCAAGTTATCCAGTGCTCCACGGCGCCCATGGGACGGCAGGCGATTGTGTTGAATAGTTGTGGAAAACACAAGACAACTAGATAAACTATGTCCGAACAAGTGAAAGGAAATTGAATAGGCGATTATTTATTTGATTGGTGTTTCACCAACTCGTATTGAGTCTGTCCACTTGAGTAGGGCAACTAACAGGCGGAATTATTCAGGAAAATTAAGCCAATTGTTCGCAGTCTTTTGGAGAATCAGTTATGATTGAAGGGAATGAACAGCGTAATCAATAAGTTTCCACATAATCGCATTGTGAATCGAATAAGTTAGTGCAGTGAATGCATTTATACGGAGTTTGAACTATGGACCCTCGGTTTTGGCGCCAACGAAAGCATGGAATCTTAACAGAGCTCAATCACAATTATAACTGTACATCTGATCAAATCACTCAAATCTGGGGTGGAGTTTAAATTACTCGTCTAACTACCACAACTCACTGGCTTACATCTAAAGCAGCTGGAATACTCCGGAAGCCAAAATGGACACTTCCGGGTAAACTTCCATCTGCTCGCAAACAAATGTCCGCATATGACAAATTGCAACTTTAGGGACTGTTAATCTTATTAACTTCATTCGATGCTTTTAACGTCGCTCTGTGTGAAGAGGAATGGTTCCTTGGAGTGAATGCCTATAGCAATGCAGCTGAGGTTTAGCAGTTATGTACGTCGAGAATTACTCTCAAAGTTCAACCCCTGACTGGGGAGTTACAAATGAATTATTTATTACATCCAAATAAGTCAGCTTAATTCCTTTGAAAAGATAAAATCAACTTTCAACAAGTTTGCGATGGGAATCGAGTTTCCAGGAGCAAGAGAAAGGCCGCAGGCTTTTCAGGGTAAATTATGAATAATCCAATTAACCGTGTGTAGCAGCGTAAAGTAATCGAAATGCATGAAAAACTTCACCCAGTAGTTAGAGCTGTTGGTAATGGTTTTTTCCTCTTTTGTAACCCTTCTACTATAACGAAATGTGTGTATCCTACAGTCGTTGATTCGTTCTGGCAAAACTTTTTTTAATCAGATACTTGATTTTGGCAAATCCACGAAAAGACGAGTGAATTCCAAATTCAGAAACATCATGACTTCATCCATTTTAAATCCCTAATCGATTGGATTTATTTCCATGAAGCATCATGGAACATCTGGCTACACGAATTCGAAAATACTAGATGAGGCTACCGGTCACAGTAGATTACACGTTTCAGCTTGAGGGAAAGTTCTGTTCATATCCCCTCACTCATACGCCACCCCGTTGCATACAAAATGGTTATATCTGCAGCTTCCAACAGAGGGAGAAAACGAGATTTCCATCGAAATACAACAGAATGATACGCTGTCACATTGGTTTTTCATCCTAGAGCAGAAACAAATTGAGGCGACGAACTGGTTTCAAGTTGGAAGGATGGAAAATTGTGGTGTTCTCTGCAAACCAACAGTAATTCGAACAGCCATTTAAGATCATACCGAACGATTTGTCCTCAAAGACCACGTTTACCCTCAATCAATTCGGAGTATCGGAGCGAGAGCGTATAATTTCCGCTTAGTTAAAAGTTGCAACACCCAAAAAATCCAAATAGAAGTGGATTGTGGTGTGAAGCATGCCAGTTTCATTCCGTACCATGCCTTTTATGACGATTTTTCTCCAGTAATACCTTTCGTACACTGTGTGATGTCTTAGGAGAAATGATTGTATGGACAATTTAAATGCAATTAGGTCGAAGGCATCATTCAAAGTTCCTTCACGCGAGTTTTTGGAGGACTCGATATTGAGAAGTGAGAAGTACCTACATTTTTGATGGTTTTCCGAACATAACGGGCAATAAATTGACTAATATTTGATTTCATAGCGTCAACAGTTCGTCTGCATAAATGGGATCTTTAGCATAGCTCCACGAAAAGAAACCCAACTACAATTCAAACGATCTTGGTGAAATGTATGCATCACGAAAACGCTAAATAATTCGACCAGGCAATATTCACATCTATGTACATCCATATATTCTATTTGAGGCCATATTCGATTAACATTAGGTTACAGTCATGAGAATTGATGACGACGGTTGCACATTCCTCAGAAGAAGTTTGGACCAATTACACCACCACACCAAATTGCACAACATAAAGTACATTTTCTTGTGTACGCAAATGACACAAATTTGTTTGTGAACGTATCCACCAAGTTAAATATGAAATAAGTTGAAGCACCCAAACGGCGAATGTTCTATCCATTCCCTGGTCAGATGGTTTAAGCTGACTGAGTAAGTAGAACTATATAAGAACACTGATACAGATCCTAATACAAAATACGCCATAATGAGCCGTAAGACAAGCCCAAATGCAATGTTCGTCGTAAAGCCGTTTGATCCGGATGTTCTTCGACACTTGCACTAACACCAGCCGTATTTTCCGTGCATTTCGATGGCCTTAAGACATTTGCGATGGACAAATCTGTTTTGTTTTCCTCTCACTAACTTTGTGAACCAACTTTAATTCAAGGTCATTGAGACAAAACAAGAATGAGGAGCAATAACATCTTGTCTCACTTTGCAGCAGAAAAACGAAAGCGAAAGGTACATCACAAAAGTTGATTCGAGAATTTAAATCTGTCGGTGAGGAATTTAAATACAGGAAAAAGCAAAACTGCGGAAGACAACAGCTTGTCCACTATTCGGGAGTCAACAAAGTCAAGGACATACAGTACAATGTGGGTAAGATTCTCTAAAACCACGAATCTCTACAAAAAAGAAAATAAAAAGACTGAATCGTTACTGCAAAGGATGAACTCGTAGCTGACACTGTAGACGAGTTAGGCAACCTCAACTCTCAAGTCAGCAAAGAAGCTATGTTTCGGGCTCAGACCCTCAGAGGGGTTTTTTTCGAATTCGCCTTACATATATCGTCTAAAACGGTGGGCGTCCAGGTTCAATTCCCGACATGAACAGATTGCATAACTCACGTCTGCACTTCTTTCAGAGAGATTCACAATCGAGCAACGCATTCAAGTTATTCAGGCTTATTATGAAAATGGGCGTTCAAATCAAAATGCATCGTGCACTTCGAAAGAAAATCATCTTCAGTGATGAGGCACATTTTCACCTCAGTGGATTCGTCAATAAGCAGAATTGCCGCATTTGGGCGAATGGTAATCCAAGAGTGATTGTCGAAAAACCCAAGCAACCACAAAGAGTGACTGTTTTGTGCGGTTTATGGGCTGGCGGCATCATCAGGCCGTATTTTTTTCTAAAATGAGTCCGGTCAGGCAGTTACTGTGAATGGTGTTCGCTATCGTGAAATGATAACGAACTTTTTATGACCCGAATTGGAAGATGTGAATGTGGACGATATGTGGTTTCAACAGGACGGTGCCACTTGCCACACAGCTAACGAAACAATTGCTCTTTGCGCGACAAATTCAATGGCCGTATTATCTCACGTGGTGGAGATGTCAATTGACCGCCAAGATCATGTGATTTGACACCGTTGAATTTTTTCTTTCTGGTTATTTGAAAAAAAAGGTGTACGTCGATAAGCCAGCAACAATTCAAGAGCTAAAGGATGAGATAATTACGCACATTAACAGCATAGAACCTCAATTATGCTTCAACGTCATCGAAAATTTGGACCATCGGATGGAGGTGTGCCGACGAGGTCCGGGCGGCCAATTGGCCGATATTTTGTTCCATACATAATTGAACCATACCAATATTATCATAACAAAAAGAAATGACGATAATTTCCTAAATAATTTGTATTTTATTCAAAATCAACATGGCCCTTAAAATTTAACCACCGTTTAGTAGTCGGACATCTGACTCTGTCTGCGCGAACGGTGAATGGAGCAGAAGACAAAATCGCGAACTCTATGAGCGAATGTAATCCGGAAGTTCGAGGGCATCGACGTCAATGCTCTAGCTAAGGCGGTCTTCCAATACGAGTATCCTGGTTCGAGAAAAGGAAGAATACCGAATCTCCAATAGAAAGACTAAGTCATCGCCGATGCATGTCAATAGCCTGCTCGGGCCATCCTTGTCGACGGAAGGCAGTCACAGAAATCAGACCGTCCACAGGTTGCTTGATAAGTAAGTGCGTTAGAAATGAAATGGTAAACAAATCCCAAAAAGTAATTCCGCTTCAACTGAGACACAACGCTGGTTAAATAAATTAAACTTTTTCGCGAAAAGCATTTTATAAAGTCTAAGATATTTGGATTCATTGCTATCATGGCCTCAACTCACCAGTCGATGAACAAGAGGTCGAGAGTAATGACCAAGAAAAAACATGCAAAATGTTCTGCATAACGCAACATTTCATGACTCCCTTAGAGTCTTAAGATGAATGCTTAGCAATCGGGAACGTAATATTCCCTGTCCAATTTCATGTCCGACCAAAATACTATGGATACATCCATTCAGGTCCTAACTCTGAAGGGTGTTGGCAATTTTCAGAAGCGTCAACCGTTCTATTTAAACGCTACTGAATGAAGTTCATCCTTTAAACAAAGCCGCACAAGTATACACCTCCAAAAACAATTGAGTGTTATTTTTAATTTTACTTTCCAACGAATTCCTGCTTTCATTCTTCCACCGCACACATTTATGACACGATTTTGATCTTTTCACTTCCAAGTAAGGTATATGAACATTTTTTGTTTTCATTTTGCTCGAGGGAAGCCGACGTAAGATGGATTTTTTTCCTTGCCAACAAAATACATTTTGTTTTATTATTATTGACTCTTAAAGCAACTGCTTTGTATTTTTCTTTAATGGGTGTAAGTACTGTGGTTATAGCACGCCGGCGGCGTTCATTGGTATTAAAGACGGTAATTGTATCGCAGCAGTTGGTGCGATTAAATGAAAATCACTCGAGATTGCTGTGTTCGGAAACCTGTGCGAGATTAGTCGGGTGGTTCCATGAATTTTGCAGTAAGGTGCTGAGTTCATCGTATGCCTTCAAGGGTTGAGTTGCGCGGGTAAATGCTCTTCAAATTCGATCATTGTCAGACTTACTCAGTGATATATTGTAATATGGTATATTTGGCTCCTAAAAACTTATTTATCCGCTTACACAACACGTTTGTACATGTGCTTCTGTCGCAGCAAAAATGTCAGCGAATATGCATATATGAAACATTTTGTCCTTCAGAAGGGATGCAACTAAATTAAACATTTTAATGGGAATGAAATTAACGAACGAATCGTGGAAAATCACATAGAGGTCGCATCCCTGCACATAGAATGGTAATCTATCTAAGAGAAACTGAAAATGGTCTAAGTGGCTGCTCGCTTTTATGCGGTCGAAATCACAGATGCAAATTAAAAGGAATGCAAGTAGCACTTGTTACAGAATAATTCCAAGAGACCAAATAGATTCAGAAGCTTTGCATACGTCAGTGCGGTGCGGTGTGGTAAGGCTGAAGAGAGCCAAGAATTTTTACTCCAACTGGTTTTAAATTCCTATTTTGACACATTAACAAAGTATGGGAATTTCCAAGAACAGATTATGGAAGCACTTCGACAATAAAAATCAGAAATTTGCTGCAATGAAAATTATTCGCACACTGGGCACTTGGTGGGAGGATGGAAGGAAGTGTAGCCTTTGACATTTAAGTTACAGTTCACTTAATTAATTTAATTGACACAGAGTTGTCGTGCTAATTGCAACGAAATAATAATTTCTGCTGAAGGTCACTGTTGGTCTTTTATTTTTGATAGAAATGAGAAAAAATGTTTGCTCGCCACTTAAAATAAATTTTATTTTATTTCTTTTTTACGTGCGGTGCACAATTACCTAGCAAATTTCGATTATTATTGAAGTAATTACAAGAAATTCTAAGATGACCCATTTGTTTATTAAATAATAATATAATAATAAATATAATGTAATATGGGTGGCGCTACAGCCCGTAGAGGGCCAGGGCCTAGGTTCTCAGCAACCACTCGTGTTGTGCGTGTTATTGTTCTATCACGAGCGGAAGGGACCTACAGTTTTATGCCGACTCCGAACGGCCAAGTTTGAGAAGCTTTTTCTAAACAGTTATACTCTTTGAGCATTATCAGTGACTAGAGAGAGCTGGGGCCGTGAAAAGTATTTCTTGTCGTACTAGGAATCGAACCTAGACAGGTAGGTCCAAGTGCGTAGGAGTCGACGCACATACCCACAACGCCACAGGCCACCATAAATAAATAATACTTCATGAAAATTATACGAAACGAGAGGCTAACTATTATATAGATATCCGACTTGTCTGCGTGCGTCTTGTCACCTCTCCATTTCATTATGTTTATGGACTGGATATTGCAGCGCAGCCGAGGCGAGGGATGTTTCACATTGGGAGAGTTGAGGGTAAGTCATCTTCTTTTTGCAGATGACTTAGTTATCCTCACATCCTCCCGGACGGAAGATGTGCAGATGCTTGGATGAAGGTTAACGTGGATAAATCAGAGATTTCAGAACGCCTGTTCAATGCACTCTAAATGTTAGTTAGAGTCCCATTGAAACAGGTGGAGAAGTTCAAGTATGTCGGAATCTTTTTCACGAGTGATGGGAGGAGTAATGCTGAACGTTCCCGTAGGATTTGCCAAGCTGGCTCAATTTTGAAACAGCTTGGAAGATCTGTAATCAGCAAGGCCGAGCTTTGTGTGACATTTGGCTAATGACCGAAAGAGTTACTCGGCGGGAAAGAAACACGGCAGTAAGAAAGGAACTCAATGTAGAGCAGCTGCTTCTTCGAACGGAAAGGGCTATGCTTGAGGGACTTTCTGACACTTGGTCATGCATTTTTAAAAGTTAATCACCAAATCATGTAGTAAATGGTTAATTTAATCGGAGAAAATGATATAAAAAACGTTGTCGAAGAACGTTAATAAGCAAGAGTGTTGAATGGCTATCACGTTTATGGCGATTGCACTACATGTATGTAAGTAGTTCTATGAGTTTTCAAAGTAATTTCGGGAAGAAACTAGATAAAGAATTGTTGCAACTTAAACACACACGTTGATTAATTAATAAGTGGATTGCTTTATTGAGATGCCAACGCTTCCATGGACGAAAAGAAAAGGAAGACGGCTAAGAGTACTATGGAATTACAATAGATTTTCAAAAGTCGGTAGTAAGTAAAGGCTTACTAAAACGTGAAATGTTTCATATTTACTACATACTAATAATTAATTGTATGTCAAGTTGTAGAAGGTTGGACCTCATTTTTGTTGTTCTATTTTGTTGTTTCTACTTTAGGTGGGTTGTGATTGATGATTGAATGATTCTCAAACTTCTCATAAACGTAGCTCCTCTGCCTATTCATTCCGGAGTCTGATAGTCAAGGGACAAGCGGACAAAGTATTAGCGCGAATAAAATTAAGAACTACATGACAATTACGTCGATCAAACGAACAAGAAAACGACAACGAACGATTAATAAAAGGAATGATGAACAAGGACAATTTAAGAAATAGCAAGCAATTTCCTTTGTTAAATATTGCATTAAAAAATGCATCAAGCGAGCAAGCAAGCAACCCAGTGCACAATAAACAGTATCCCAACAACCCGTATGTTGGCGGTTGGAAGAAACAGCAGCACTAACGGATGTACTGACGACTTTCCTGGCTGCGCTATATGAATTTTCGATAGCAAGCAAACCAGTACCCAGGCAATATTATTTCGAAAAACCGTAGCACTAACGAATGTAATATTTCTGTTCTTAGGTGGCCTGCAGAATGCACTGACTCTGTGTGGAATTTTTCTCGGTCAGTAGAGGTAGCGTCGCAAGATGAAACATCAAACAACAGTCAGTGGCCTCAGGTCCAACTTCCTACAAAGTACGTTTTACGAACACTGATTAAGTCAGACATCGCTAAGCGGAAGTTCACATGAAAAACAAACGCCATTGAATAATGCAACAAACGAAGCCTGGTCGTTACAAAGACTTCTGCAGGAGCTGCAGAGGTGAGAAAGAAGTTGAAACCACGCTACACTACCTCGGGACCAGTCCAGCCCTTGCAAGAACAAGAAAAAGTACGCTAGGCGACGGTCTATTTAGCAGCCTGGAAGAAATGTCAAATATAAAAGAAAATCAGAGGCATAGCTAAATTCATTAGAAAAACAAACTGGCTATAACCCAGTAATGAAGTAGACAATCCATAAAGAGACCACTTGGATACCAGCAGGTACTTCTTAGTTGGCAGTTAGTTAGTTCCCCTGGTTAACGAGGAATCGGTGTATCAATCACCGGTTGGTTTCCGAATGATCCATTGATCAAACATGATCGAAGTAGATCACAACTGGTTCAGCTGTGACATTCACTCTTACCTAACATAACCTAAGCATGGTCGTGGGCAACTTGTCAAATCCGTGATCCTTTCTTTATGACCTCATTCGGGTTCCGTTTTTGACATTGGATGTATAGCTTAGTGTTTCTTAAGACTATTACAGTGCTTGCAGAGACCAGAAAGAAATATAATCCGTCCAATGTCTGCTCTGCGAATGCTCAGCCCTAGCGAGGGAAAGGAGGCACTTCCTGTGAAAGAACGTCTTCATAGAGCTGGAGGACTTAAGCGCTATTGAACTGAAAAATCTCCTAAGATTCCAATGTGGATCTGGGAGGTTTTAAGACTAAAGTAGGTCTCACGGTGGTAAAGCATCCCAAACAAGTGGCCAATGGGCCCAACAAGTCGTCGACCTAAGCTTACATTGCAATTAAATTTCGTATATAACCAGTAAAAAATATAAAACAGTAGGTAATTGATATTTAAATTGATGTAAGTTAAAAGGATCTGCTAATAAGAAGATTCCATCTGAATGAAATGTCACTTTGCAAATATACAGCTCGTATGTACAGCTCTTTGAACACTCTTCGTCTATTATTCGACATAAAGCATCGAAACAGTTTTGTAGAAGTGGTGATGCCGGCCCAGGAGCATCAGCAAGACATCGTAAAAACGATATCGTGCATCTGGGGAAACATTGCAAGCTCTGCAAGGGACATTTCCAATCCATTGAATTTTTTCATTACTAATGAAAAAGCCCTCAGCACATATGTATTTTCAGAAATGAACAAGTCGAGCAGCCTATCGACCAAAGTCATTCGTCTGACTGATATGGTATTCCAGACAATTTCAAATTCTTGTCGAAAACATTTATTTCGACTGAAAAATATAATTTCTGAAGCATTTCATATCCAAAGAGAAAATAAAACTGAATAAGAACAAATTTTAAAAAAAATATGAAGAAAAACACAACCACAACTGATGTTGCTGAAAAACGAAGTGGGTCAGGGCCAATATTACAGCCCATAGAAATCGCCCAAAGTAGTATTCAAAGAACATTGTTATCAAAAATGGCTGAAACCTCTCGCAACGTAATTCTCCAACCAACGCAATCCTCTGCCAACTGGCTTCAGCTCCGCACACAAAATTCGTTGGAGTTTCTTTCAACTTCCGCATGCTACCACATCTGCAGACGTCCCCTAAACACATTTATTAACTCAATAAATAATTAAATTACTTTTATTTTTTTTTTTTTTATTTCAATGATGTTTGTTCTTCGATTTTACGGAAACTTTTTCCACCGACAACGAATTCGAAAGTTGACTACAGATTTTCTGTTCAATTTGCTCGGATACTTATGGCCGGCGAACACTTACAAAATTGTGTAAATTTCAAAACTCTAAGTTCTATTCCGGAAACATCCCGTGCGGCACGTCCATTTCACGGTCGATATAATCGTCCATTGGAGCACGTGATTCATTGACATCTACAAGAAGTCGCTGCTTGTGCTTTATGAGCTGACGAAATATCGTCTATATTTCTTTGAAAATTGTGCCACCAGAACATTACAGTCGATGGCGAACGATCTATATTCATGAGTACGGACGTTTTCGTTGCTAAATAAATGAATTGAATTGATATTAACATATTCATATAATGACTGCGAAATTGGCTATCATTCGTTTGAAGACAATATTTGCATCTAGTGGTTCGCATGTGGATAACAATTTCGCAGGGCAGTGATTACTTTGAATGGAGTGAATATTTATGGCGATATCTGTTCATTTAGCTTTCTCTGGGCACGAGCGGAAGTGAGAATATGGAAGTCGCTACAAATAACATTATCCCATAAATTTTGTGTAATAGTCTGCTAACTACTTACTGAACTCTCGAAGTTGACTCGTTTTTCGAGTTAGGGTTGTGGGCTTGAGGACTTGACTCTTTTTTCACCACCAGATTATTGTAATTTTGCAAAACGAAACTAATGTCACAAGGTTTTGACATTGTACTTGCTGATATATGCGTGTCATTAATAGTGGCGACTAGTAGGTGCATCGACTTCTGGTTTCAATTCAAAACACGAAAAACACTCATAGTTCACGGTCCAGCAGGACTATGTCTTATAGGATGCCATGCACACAGACTAGCGCTGGCCCCGTCTAACACATGCAGGAACTGCCCAGCACTGGAATATGATAAATATCAATCCAAGTCAATGTTACTCGACATACAGGATGGTAATAGCTAAGCAACTTAATAATCTCCAGTTGGATTTTCTTTGTTGAGTTTGTGCCCCTATACATCCCCAGTTGTCCATGTAACCTAATCTAACCCTCTCGAGACACTAACAATGCAAAGAGAGTACCGGAAGAGACAGAGAACTCGAAAAAGTTTCTCAAACATCACCGTTCCGACTTAAGAGTCGCCATGAAACTGTAAGTTCCGTCCCTCCTACTAAGCAAAACACGAGTGGTTGCCATAGAAGCTACTTCCAGATCTACCTCAGAACGTAGTCAATCTTGTTAGCTATATTTAACATTTGCATATCTTGCAGGTTCCATGCCTCACTTAATAATGCATATCGATGACTTAATGTTGCACAAATCTGATCCGACGTTTGAAGTAAAATTGAACGTCAATCTGTGGAGGTTTGAAAATACCACATTCAGGACCCCATTCTATAAGACTTTAGGGGATACGAACACAAACTGACGCAAGTTCGTCATAGTTGACCCGCGGGGACTAGTAAGATATCCCGGCATTTGGTTAGATAAATATTTGTGTTTCGGCATACATATAAAATGTGGCAGGCTGAAGGAAATCTGATAAATGGCCTCATCCGGACAGGCATACTGTTGATCAGTATTCAATATGAGTTCGTCTTAGATGAAAAAGATGGAGTTGTTCGAAAGTCTATAATGTTCTATCAGCCAATCATTTTTGAATTATAAAAGAAAAGTTAGCCAAAGACAAAACTGTCTTGCATAAAACTGCTAAAAGAAGTGTCCAATACGTAGGAAATAGGGTATGAAAAATAAATGAAGCGAAAAAAAAGGGCGTTAATTCTTACACACAAGTTCCACGATTCGATTATGAGGAAACACACCGACGTTCACGACACCACTCTTCTCAAGTCAAGTTACTGAAGGCGTACGACATTGCATTCATTTACTCATAAGCGAACAACGGCAACAAATCGAGTAGTTGCTGTAGAACCTCGACAATGGCCCTCAGTTGTAATAGCAACAATTATTGTAATTACAGTTTTAAAAATTCATTTCGAGGACAAAGATTTTCATCGAAGGAAGGTCACCATAAACGTAAACACCTTCAATCCACACACTCTTTGGAAGGCGTTTAGAAGTGTATAAATATGCCTAAAAGGGCGTACAAATTTGCTTAATATTTTATTCAGGAATACAGACTTGTTTGTGGGCTACTTACTATTAGGCGTAAAATTAAACCAATTAAAAAGCTTTCGAGGACTTTCTCATCACACTCGTCTCACAAGCAATCACGATTTCCCTGAACTGATACACAGTACCACTTTATTTTGTTGCACAAAGTATAGGTAAATGCTACACAGAAATGACAGCTTTAAACTTTCCGACCAATATAACCGGTTACGTGCGTTGATTTCATATCCCACAAAAACAATGGACATTATAATGTATTCGAAAACAATTTATTGAAAAGAAAACAATATGTAGTCATTCGGAAATGACAAACACAAAGCAGCAACCGAATGAATCTCAAAGGAAGCATCTGTCAAACGCAGCAAAAAGTTATATGTTCGTTGTTCCATCCGTTGCGACATATTCCAATAGTGGATTGCATTTCTTTCTCTATCTCCTTTGAGGTGTATGTTATTTGATAAAGGCGCAAAGGATTAAGTCATGTCAACTCTCGTTTAGACCCCCTTATTGGGCAGTTTTTTGCTGACTTTTACCGAGGCAGTATCGTTGATCAATTATACATGAACTGTTCCTTTCATGATGAACAACAAGTTTAGACTTTAGTGTATAAAGACTGTTGCTTTACAGGGAAGCCATTAGCATTAATATTTGGATATGAAATGGGTATCGCGGTGCATGGTGTAAACTGTGTAATCTGTAGGTCCTCTTTTATTTCATACTCTATTACTTCGTGTCGATTATTGGCTTCGAAGTCAAATAGTTGCACCAAAATGTTAGTAATCCCTATTGCTCCCTATTGCCTGTCTTATACCGCTCAATATTGCTTGCAACGTTTTGACCATCATCATTTTTGAAGACATGAACCAATTAGTAGTAATGCTGAGCTTTCCTGTAGGATTGGTCAAGCTGGGTCAGTTTTGACACAGCTTGGTAGTTCTGTAATCAAAAAGGCCGAGCTTGGTGTCAAAGCCAAGTTAGCAGCTTTCAACTCAGTATTTGATCCAACTCTCACCTATGGTCATGAAATTTGGGTAATGACCGAAAGAATAAGATTGCGAGTGCAAGTTGCTGAGACGAGATTTCTTCGTGCTGTTGTGGGAATTACTCGCCGGGATAGGGTGAGCAGCTGATTCTTCGAACGGAAAGGGCTATGCTTCGGTGGTTTGGTCACGTGGCACGAATGTCCCCATCATCACGACTTCCGAGGCGGGCGTTGAATGCGATTCCATCAGGTAGGCGACCGCTTGGCAGACCCAGGACGAGGTGGTTGGACCAAGTCCAAAAACTCGCCGGGTTACGCTTCGGCATTGCTCCCGATGGGTTAGAGTCGATGGCGGAAGATCGAGTTGCCTGGAGATCTCTCGTGCGTGGTTTACCCAGGCGACCCCTTTAGTGGATCATGCGGGTCAGAAGATGATGATGATGAACCAATTAGTCCAAGCAAGTGCTTCTGGATGTAAAGGTTGCCGAAACGGATTTAATTTAAGTTTTTCGAATTAGTCCATGTTTTTTTTAATACATATATAAACGTTGCTCCGGTGTGAGTACAGTAGACTCTCCCTCAGTCGAACTCTTCCTAAGTCAAACTCGAAGCTTTTACTCGCCAAATTTAGCATTTCTCTCAATTTTCCATACAAAAACAATTCTCTCAGTGGAACTCCCTCTAACTCGAACTGATTTTGATATTCCGAGAGAATTCGAAAACGGGGAGTTCACTGTATATTCATGATGATCCGATGATTGCGAAACTAATCTAATCCAAAAGCGAATGTGAACTCAACTGTCACAAAAAAAAATGCTGCCGCATTTAAGTTAGCCGCCTCTCAACGTAGCTTGTGGATAACGTTGAGGCTGGTAACATTGCGGCGATTGTGAAATGCAGACCTCTGTCCAAGATTGTTCATTTCAACAAGAAAAGTTTGTAGAAATTCTGACATATGTGTAGTTCTAAGTGGAAGACTAGCAATACCTCATAAGAATGTCCACAACATTCAAGTGTGATTTGAAATGCTTGCCAAATTCAGGGCAAAGGCTTGATTTTTTAGCTATTATCTTTTTGGCAGCACTGGTTTAAACAGCTGACGCACGTTTCGTGTTTTGTTTCACTGTCAAGCATCTTCAGTTTGGTCTATAATTTAACCATGAATCGTCTTACAAACGAACAACGCTTGCAAATTATTGAATTTTATTATCAAAATGCGTGCTCTGTTAAGAAAGTTCATCGCGCGCTTCTTCCATTTTATGGTCAGTTTAATCGAAGCTCATTCTTGGCTCAATGGGTACGTAAATAAGCAGAATTGTCGATTTTGGAGTGAATATCAGCCAGAAGCATTGCAAGAGCTACCAATGCATCCAGAAAAAGGCACAGATTGGTGCGGTTTATGGGCTGGTGGCATCATTGGACCGTACTTCTTCAAAGATGATGCGATTCGTAACGTAACTGTGAATGGTGAGCGCTACCGTGGGATGATATCCAACTTTTTTTTGCCCAAATGCAAGAGCTTGACTTGCATGACGTGTGGTTTCAGCAAGACGGTGCCACATGTCACACAGCACGCGCAGCAATGGACTTATTGAGGGGCGAGTTCGGTGAACATTTTATTTCGCGTTCGGGACCGGTCAAACGCCCTTAGACTATTTTTTGTGGGGCTATGTTAAAGCTCATGTCTATACAGACAAGCCCGCTTCAATTGACGCATTGGAAGACAACATTGAAGCATTTATTCGTGAGATACCGGCCGAAATGTTGGAAAGAGTATGCCAAAATTGGACCAAGCGGATGAACCATTTGAGGCGCAGTCAAGATCAACATTTGCATGAAATAATCTTCAAACATTAAATTATATGGACCGTGCTATCGAAAGATTTCATGCATTTTTCTGAATTTTATGTGTTTTTTTTTTGAAAAAACTTTCCTATAGCTTTTAAAAAATCACCCTTTAGAAAAAACAAAGTCCCAGTTCACTACAAATGATGGGCTGCGTTATAGAAGATTTAAAAATAATGAAGGATTAGAAGTCACGGTTCGCAACAAAATGTGGTCTCAACAGAAATTTAATTACATCCCTTATGAAGAGTCCGGATCAATTAGCTATCGTTGGCACTGTGGCTTTCCTTCAAGTTGTCAAGTCACTCAACACAAAACACGTCCTACGTGGATTGCTTACAAATTATAATCATCAAATTAGAGCCGTTTTTGAAATTGAATATTCTGAGTATCTCTCATCAGCGTATTTACACGAATAATTTCCAATTTCAATTACGCAAAGTGCAATCGACTGAAGAACTGTAACCACAGCAAGGAGAGTTCACTGAGTGCAATAATAATAATACAAATATGGGGGCACAACAATCAGAGGTAAACCTGGGCCTAGTTTCTACAGCACCCACTTGTATTGTGCGTGTTATTTTATTCTCACGAACACTATTATGGACCATATCCGTTGTTATGCCAATTTGACGACGCTTAAAACCGGGCATAATGTACACCACGTGGTACTGTTACAAGGACAATGGCATTCACGATCATACCGCATTCATGGTGAAAGTGGGTGTCCAAGACGTTATTGATATCTATTGCTGCCAACAACTCCCCTGAAGTCTT
Organism: Eristalis pertinax; assembly: GCA_907269125.1. Classification (NCBI taxonomy): domain Eukaryota; kingdom Metazoa; phylum Arthropoda; class Insecta; order Diptera; family Syrphidae; genus Eristalis; species Eristalis pertinax. Next base: position 114,313,661 of record OU026145.1, on the reverse strand, counting down.
GTAGGAATCTGAAATGCAGTCGAGACTACTGTGGATGCAATGGGAGAGGCCAACAGACATTTAAGAATGCAATTTTTGCTTCTGAGTATTGGGCCTGTGAGAGAGAATTCGCAGTTACAGTTTGGGAAATATCGCAGGTGTTAGAATTGTACACTGTTACAATTGTTGCCGGTCAACCCTACATACTCGCACTAGCTTAGCTCTAAAAATTAAGCGGAAATCGCTGACTTTACTTCTGGCACGCTTACGTTGGCGACGGGAACGACGTGAAAGTGACTCGAAAGATGTGAAGCCGTAACTAATGTTGCTCGCTAGGTTAGGAATCGATTCACCTATTTAGCAAGTCACGGCCTCCACATTATGGAACAAAGCCGATGAACCAACTCGTCCGAGAATAACGCTCATTTGCATCTCGATCTTTCGTTGAGAGTTAGAATTATCCAATTTGTGCTTCAGAAAAGAGTTGAGAAACAAATGCATTTTCAATTCTTCTTTGAAAAATGGAAATGTACTAACTGGTGCTCAAATTAACTTTTTTTTTGTGTCGGAATTGAGAAATGTAAGTGTAGTGTGTACCATATAAGTGGACCTGTTTTTTCCTAACAAGATAGGACGCATCTCACACAGTCAAAGAAACCAATCAGTGACTGCATGAGTTGTTACTTAATGTAGTTTGACTTTCATTTTTGTGATGAAAATGGAATGTCGGCTATTAGGTAGAAAAGGTTTTTTTTCCGCACACTAATCGACTAGCACCAATGCTGATTTCGAACCGGCAAATCGAAGATTGACCAAATATTCACACTCAGACAAGTCCTGGATAATGCTAGCAAGTTTCAAATCGATACCAACCACCTAATTTTAAAGTCACATACGACAGGTACTATTCGATGTGATGACGAATTCTGGATCTTAGGGAAATTGATTCGGTCGAATCCTATCACGCAAAGCGCGGTTTGGTTCAAGGACCAGTGCAACTTGCATATGACATTGATATGCTTAAGTTTGCTTATCTCAAGGCACTCCACAAAAGATATCCTAGAGGAAATTTGAATCACCTTTGGCAACAGTTTCTACCCCACTTCAACTAAACCTCTTTCTTGAAGGAAAATCATGCTCTTATTTTGCCAATCGTGCTATATGAAGCTGAAAGCTGCACGAGGAACAGAACGGTAAGACTGATTTCTTATGTCCTTGGCAGAATATTTGGTCCTGTCTGCGAGGATTTGTGGGAAGTTACAATCGTTAACTCTATGATGGTAAAGGAGAGATTCGTCGACTATACGAGCTCGACTACATCGATCGTATGAGCGCTCCAGAGTAGAGGGTCTACTGGCACCAGGAGAAGTAAGATCGCGGAAGCAAGTCATCTTGGCCTAAATGACTGGCAAAAGAAGGGCCAAGAAAGAAGCATTACTTCAGGCTCAGATCCCCCGTGAGACTGGCATGAATAGAAAATAAGTAATTGCTTAAGTTACTGATCCCAATTGGACATTTATGTGACTCCCGCCGTCGGATTATTTATTTGAAAAATAAACTTATCCTACTAAGCCCCCACTCAACGTACTGGATGGCGCAGTTGGTTGAGTGCCTGCCCTTGGTTAGAGGGGTCCCCGGTTAGAATCCCAGTGAAAGCAACGCTTCTATCCAGTTAATCTGGTCCAGTCACCATTTGATCACTGGAGTTGTCGATCAGTGATAGTAGTCTTGACTATAGGTATCACATGTGTACTGACGATATGCTGACAGCTCACTTACCTACCTACCGAGGTTGCTGCTGCTAGTACAATGGACTAGTTTTGAGTCTGAGTGCTCCAGTCTAGTGTTAAAAACACCATATAAAAAAAGACCCCCACTCACTCACGTCTTGAAGGGGCTAATTAATCACCATATCAACAAAATTCGACGCAGTTATGCAATTCTTCTATGTATGGCGCTCTGAGGCACAATTGGGCCTCAACCATCACACTTCTTCAGTTAAAGCAATCCCTGCCATGGTCATCAATGTTGCACGCAACAAATAGCTTGAGGTCCTCTGCGTTACTGTGCCACGTTCTCTATTTCTGTATCCCACTGGTTCGGAGTAATTGAAAATTCCAGCAGTGTCCCAGCCAGACTATGGACGACATTTATCCAATATGCTATTACATGCATATAAAACATAAACTGCCAGGCAGCCACAAAGGCTCTGTCTTCACCATTAATATAATCGAAGATGGTGAATGAGAAGGAGAAGGAGGTAAACTACCATTACCTCTGTATTTATTTAACGTCCTAGATGTAATGTTCTTAAAAACAACTTTTTGCAGTGCAAAATATCATGGAGTTTACATATGCCACGGTGGGCTTGATCAATACAAAAAATTACAATTTTGGATCCGGAAACCTTCGTCTGTCTGTCAAAATATACCCTTTGCTTGAATCTTAGGACTTCCCACCATCATCGGATTTGTTTGGCCAAAAAGTTGCGTCATGCATCTACTCAAAGTTACTTCGTCGTTCTTGTTTAAGGTGCTAAACGGTGGGAGTGAACAAAAGTAAAAAGTATGTTGTGCAAATACTTTGATAACGAAACGAAGCTCGTGGCAATATATCACAATAAGAAAGTTTCAACAGCATCATCATCGAATTCCTGTAACGATTACTCCCAGGAGCACAAGCATTAAATACCACACAACATTAGATAGGTGCTCGCTATTTTGAAAAATTTCGGTACATACTTTAATAATGTCCCATAGTCACGTACAGAATCGTTAACTAAATATTTTTACAACGCTCTGAGATGCATAGCAAAATTCCGAATCTGTGAAAATAAGGGTCCGATGCGGCTTAATTTATGTACATAATAAAAATGTGGTTTCAATTCTTATTTAGTATTCCAGATGAGAATCGCGTTAGCGAAAGATTAAAGAGAATGTTTAACTAACAAAGTCGTGTTGCGCAATTTTTATTTAAGTGAGAAATGAACACCATTATCAACAATTTCTACTGCGGTGATAGACTTTTGAGGAGTTTCTCTTTGGTTTGCTAAGGATCGTATCGTATTCTTCGCAGCAACTTCGTGTCCCTTCGAGCGTTCAATTTTAATGGTCAAAGCAATTAAATTGACGCAAATGAGAGTGGCGAAATGCAAGGCACTAAATATTCGTAGAATCATCACTGGAATTGACACCACAACAACACAGGCAACATATTTTTGCACATGAGTGAATGATAATAATATGAAAAAACACACAGTTTGAAAGGCAAGAGTGGCGATAAAAAATCCCCCCTTCCGGCAGATGTGCACATATTTCTGCAGACATGCCAAATAGTCCTTTTCATAATTTCCGCCTCTATGCAGAAACAACACAAGTTGCAAACAGACGGTCAAATATGCTCTCCAAAACAGGGACACACACAACCATCGAACTTATTGTGTCGAATTCCATTGTCCATACCAAATCAATTAACAACCGACCACCACCGATTAAAACAGAAATACCTCGAATTTTTCATCTGAAAGACCATTTAACAATTCCCATACCTTACTGCATTCATGGTCGTCACACACACACACGCATACACAAAAAAAATATATTATTCAAGTTCATAGCACGTTATCTACGTTGAATAAAATCGATACGAACCTTTCACAAGACAGCAACATCCAAATACTGAGTATTTCTACAAACAATTACTGGGTCACAAGGTGGCCAGGAAATGCTGTTTTATGGTATTTCTTACGGCAGGGACAACGCACGGCTGTGGGACGATTAAAAATAATTTTCCTCCACCATAATCTGATGGATGGGATGATGTGAGTGGGTCGTATCAACAGTTTATCTGGTTGGCGCACAAGAGCGTTAACAAAGTTTCTTCAGATACAATTTGCACGGTACACATTTAATTAAAATTCACTTGCTTTCTTTTTTATGACATACATGTGTAAGGATATACAGTAAGGACTCATAAAATATTTACTTAAGGACTCGCTCACAGCTCACAGTTCGCATAAGTTTTCATCGAAACGGGGGGACGACTTCTTGCATGAATATGAAATTAGATTAGACTAGACTAGCATCTTCTTTTTTTTTTTATTGAGGAAAGAAAAATAGCACACATCCTCCTTAGGCATGTACCCAATTCATGAAATGTTCTTCATTTTATTTTTACTCTTCACAGGATTTATGAATAATTGCATGTACACCCTTTTTTTTGTATTCAAAACAAGCCCACATTGAGAAGATAAACGAGAAACGATTTATTATATGCTGCTATCAGATTTTTATTTTCGTTCAACTCTCGCAACACGCGTCCGATCGCTTTAACAAAGACACTGGCACTGGCAGTCTGACACTGGCACTGCCAACTGGCACTGGTAGAGGAGCCATAAGTTCCAGCAGTGGTTTTTGAAAAAGATGTGTGCATTTGGCCTTGTATCCTACGCTTCGGGATGCGCCCTTATGCTCATAATTCAAACAAGATTTCATTGAGTATTTCTTCGGCGAGAAAGAGAAACTCTATACAGGATTCAAATTTCAAATGGGGAAAATGCACGAAAGCTTTGCAAAAGCTTCGCCCCACGACGCAGGTTCACCATTCTGGGGAATTTCACTTCATTCAGTCAAGACTCTTGGTGGTAAATTTTTGCTGGTGAATCGCTTTACTACAACCATACTCAAGTGGTATTTTGTTTTGCTTTCCCTTTTTTTGCAAGGGTTTTTGGTTATGGTTTTATTGTTGTTAACGGTCTGGGTGAAGTCGAGTGGACACATGCATGCAGATTTGTTTATAGCGGCGTGTTTATCACGTCATAATTTCGGTATTGATTACATATGCTTAATGATTTATGAAGCATGAAGGTTTACTTTCTGCTATTACCTTCGGTACTTGGGCAACATTGTTGTTGCTTCATGTGGGGTTGGTTAGTGGCGAAATATGAATTTGTTCCTTCAGTTTGAGACAATGTCATGTCATCATTGCAAATCAACTTTAAATCGTGGGTAGGTCGGTAGGTGAGTGGGCTGCCAGCGAAACACTTAGACCATGTTGGTCCATTGTGATACCCATAGTCAGAAAACTCCAGTGATAGTGCCGTTAATTTGATCCCAACGGCAAATGGTGACTAGACTAGATTTAAAAATCGGATAAAGCATACTCACTTTGCTTTTTCACTGGGATTCGAACCGGGGACACCTCTAACCGAGGTCAGGCACTCAACCAACGGCTCCATCCATGTCCGAAAAAATGAGACAGTATTCTTATAAACTAGAAAATTAGCTACCACTGGCTAGCATAACGCCTTTACTACGACTGCAGTACCGTGGGCAGCACGCGATATAGTCGCAACAGAATTTACAGCAAAGTGCAAGGATTAACTTGAAGTTAAACTGAATTCGGACCAATCAGACGAACGACCTTAGTCGTTCACACAAATCGTCGGAGATACGAAGTTAAACAGACTTTTGCCTGCATATTTTTTTTTTATAGAACCAGCAAACGAAACTGGGATTCCACTCATCGATCACGCATTGAACACATCATCCCCAGCTGCTTTAACGACATCATTCCCAGCTGTTTCACTGTCGGCAGCAGCGGCGTTGTGAAACTTCGAGGTGCCTGTCTTGTCGGGCGGTTGTGATTCTCGTCTATCATCGTTCAGACGGAACTGAGCATTCTGTCTGTTCGAAGTGATTTCCACAATGCCTCAGTATCGTCTGCAGATTTACGACGAACTCTACATCTTGGTTGGATAATTGCTTCACTCTCGCCATCACCTCGATCCTGCACTTAATTTTCAGCAAAACACCAATTTTCATTGTTTTTTATTGCAGGACCAACTCTGTGTTACATATCAGAGAGCTCTTCAAATCTGCCATATTGCATGTCGAAATAAAACTAAAGTATGTACATGAGCATACGAACTACGGATCCTAACTAGATAGCATTGCCCTACCAACGAGATCAAGCCTATTGACCAATGTTTGATTAGGGTTGGCAATCAACTTTCGGTCAGGGGTTTAGTCGTAACTATTTATGAACCCGAAGTAGCAGCTCCACTTGATGTTCCGTTTGCGCAAGGTCAGTGGATTGCATCCGATGTTGTCATATTTTGGTGAGCGAGGATGCATGAAAAGTTTGTTTACCGACAGTTGCCCGAAATGTCTCTAAGGCTCGACACAATCGAATGTTGAACTCCTACATCATGGCAGCTTATTACTACTTCGAAATTCATAAGACTAGCTACTTCCAAGGATTTTACGACCACTTGGCTGTTGGTGAAAATACGCATATTATGTGCGAATGTTACGTTCCTCTTAATCTCCCTTGGATCAGGGAAACGGAAAGAGAAAATAATACTTAGTCCAATTGGGGAAAAACCACCATACGTCCATCCGCGTTGAGGTGGATATATGATACGGATTTCTCAAAAGGGGAAGTCACAAAACCCCTGAAATAAAGGGGCTGTTGATATTTTCTGCAAGGACGTTTTATTGGAGATATACAGCCTGGTGTACTGCGAAGAGTATTTGAAAAGTGGACCTATAGACTACGGCGCGGCATAGTCGCGGGCAATATTTACACGAGATTATATTCTTTTAAGCCGTAAGGAATGTTTACCTGTTTTGATTTTTATTGTGTAAGCGCCCCCCCATTCGTGAATCCTAACCTGATAGGTCCTTATAAGTGCGGTTTCAGGCCGGAAAATTCCACCATCGATAAAATCATCGCATTACGGAAGATCCTGGAAAAAAGGCTAAAAAAATGAGACACTAACCACCTATTCGCCGATTTCAAGGCCGCATATGAAAGTGTGCATAGATACGAGCTATACAGCACCATGTCTAGTTTTGACATTCCTGCAAAACTCATCAGGTTGTGCAGGATGACGATGGAGAATTCTGGCTGCTCCATCAAGATTGGTAATAAAATCTTTCAAAAGTTCGCACAAGTACCAGTGTAGGCGGATGACATTGACGTGATTGGTAGAACGCAATCATTACTGGCATTGAATCGGAGGCGGCTAACATGGGTTTAGAGGAGAATGAGGGAAAAAATGTATATGCTGTCTTCAAGTAACGACGCACACTTCAGCTTGGTCACAACGTCACCATAGGCAGATATACTTTTGAAGGTCAAGGACTTCGTCTACCTCGGATCGCAAGTAAACAGTACGAACACCATCAGTACCGAGATCAAATGCAGAACAACTCTTGCCAATCGCTGTTTCTACGGGCTGAGGAGGCAATTGCATAATAGAGCCGTCTCTCGAAGGACGCAGCTTACTCTATATAAGACACTGATATTTCCTCGTCACACTTGGGTTCGGAAGCATGTGTAATCTCAAAGCCTTTGGTACTTTCAAGAGAAAAGTTTTGCGCTCAATCTTTGGTCCTGTTTGCGTTGGTGTCAACTGGAGGAGAAGTTGACGAACTGTACAGCGACATGAGTCTAGCCAGCGTCTACGGATTCAACGCATAAGATAGGCCATGTATAGCGCCGGAACAACACTGCTCCAGCCTGAACAGAGTTCGACTCCGACCCGAAGTGGAGAAGGACATCAACAAACTTGGCATTCGAAATTGGAGGCAGGTACCCCCGGACCGTAGAGCCAGAACAAAAAAAAAGGCTGGATTTTAGAAAAAAATATTTTTATTTGAATCTATGAAAGGCAGTCTTTTTCTTCTCAGCTCTTACGTAGCCGAACAAGAACGCTGAATTTATTCTATTTTATTTCTTATTGGCGTATCATTTTAATGAGAATAGTAAGCGAGAACACCGAGCTCATAACAGCTCAAAGCGAGCTGATGTCATCTTAAAGGTCGGGCCATTGTCAGCCAATACACTCTATAAGTAAACAAAATCAAATGTTTTCCTTCAACCTCACATAGAGATACAAATGAAAAATTATAGAAAGATATAAAAACTAGGACCGCACAAATTCCAGATATCGACTGAGCCACTTTTAAAGTCACACGCATATTTGAACACAGGCTGGTTCGGGAAAGGCCTATTGGACAAATGTTTATTTAATAAGTCTCTGCGCAAATTAAACACTTAACTTTTCTATTGCATATTAAACGAGTGGTAAAATAAAGTAATTACACCCCGTTGCCTAGTTCAACATCATGTCATTAAATCATGTTATTAAAATCGAATTTCATTAATTACACCATCTGAGTGCACATGTTGGTGTTTTGTATAAAAGGATATGCATTTTTGACAAAACTCTAGACGATGTCAGTGTACTTAAGCTGCGACAATGTCGGAGTCAATTCTGTATTCAAGACGCGATGTAAAACGAGTGCCTAACCTGTTTTCGAATCAAGTATTTTTCATGAAAGTAATCGGTCTAATGAATCCCAGATTCGAATCAATCCTCCCTGCGAATTGGAATATTTTTGGCAAAGTCGCTAGTAAACTGTTCAACGCATTGGCAATTTCCTTCACCCTGCATTTGGCGATACTGTTTGCGAAGACCGCATTGGATTTCCTTCAATTCGGTTCATTGGAAGACATAACCGATGCTCTGACAATGCTCATCATATACTCGTTCGCTGCGTTTGGCGGAATATACTCGAATGTTCGTTCGGCAGCATTTGAGCGTTTCATTGAGAGCCTGAACCGCCGCCATGAACATCATTCACTCGCTGGTAGATATGCACAATTTCCCTTATATTAAATGCTTTTTTTTCATTCATGCTATAGGGCTTACATTCGTGAACTGCCGTGCATCGTATGATTTCGCTAGAAGACTAACAAACCTCTGGATGTCGTCATGCTGCTGCGGAGTAATGTTTTGGGCATTTAGCCCGATAATTCTTGGCCAAAGGGTGTTACCGAACAAATGCTGGTATCCATTTGACACGAATGTAAGCATCAAATACCGCATTTAGCAGGCAACTGCACCATCAATCCTTTCAGGCCTCAGTCACATATGAGCTGTTGTATGGCATTCAAGTTGGTGCTCAAATCTTTATGGGTGGTACTTTTGGAAACGGCTCATCTTTTTATGTATCGGCCATAGTAATTATGATCGGACAATTTGATGTTCTATTTTGTAGCCTGAAGAATGTGCAAGCCCACGCCGAATTGCTCGCGGGTAAAAGTCTTACAAGCCTGCGGTAAGTTTTGTTATTTCTGACTTAGTATCGTTGCCTCTTTGATTTTTTTTTTTATTTATTATTTTACTGAGCATGGTCAGAAGCTAGGGAAAATGCTGGTCTTAAGTAATCGAAAACCGCGTTAAAGAAACACATTTATCGGACAATTTTCTCGCCAACAGAAACCATTTTTCCATAGGGCACAGGAAGCCCGAAAAATCAACAGACTCTAGTGAGTTTCAAGTACACTAGTGATCATGTTTTGCCAACGGCTTTGTATCGACGCAGAGAATGTTAAGCCGCTTCTGAAGCAAAGGACTGGCAGTATTTTTTATCCGGCTATTTGCTAAAGCATCTCATGAATGAATATAGTTCACAGAACATAGTTCCACATCTGAGTTCAATAATTAACCAACACTGAAACGCGGAAACGACTTCTTAGCCAATAATGAAAGATCAGACATAAAATCTTAGCAGAAAAGGCCTATTTTTGTATACGCAAGCATGTCCCCGAACCAACGAACCTGAACCACCGTACATTTTCCGTTGGTACCATTCTTGCACTAAGCCTTAAAAAAATACAAATAAAAGTCCAAGGTTGTATTCAAATGCTTCTCAATGTTTATGTGCGTCACCAAAAAGTTTGGACGCGAATAAAACACTTACTTTAAGGGCTAGATCAGAGTTCCCATTCCATCAGGCACACCAATGTTCTTAATTGAATTCAATTTCTTCCATCTAACTCCCCTTAACACAGTGTAATATTTTCCTGATAATTACCAACGATTCTCGTAGGACAATGCAAAGCGACATCACATTGAAACACAATGAAGTCGGCCAATACATCACCTGCCTGGAGCATAAGGTCGACCTAAACATTTACTCTGCCATGACTCAGCAGCCGTCATCAGCAGATTTGAGGAACACACTGAAGTACTCGATGAAATGTTGCATACAGCATCATCAATTTATTCTCAGGTCATGCACAGAATTGGAAAGGCTCTTCAATCCATACTGCTTAATAAAATCCCTGCAAATAACCATGCAATTGTGCTTGCTGGTGTTCATCGGAGTTGTGGTAAGTCAAAGAAAAACTATGCTCCCCGCTTCGACTACAGTTTGGATGTGTTTCTGTTCAAAGGGCGAAACATCAATTGTTCGAAGTATGAACGTAGTGGGATACTTGCTGCTTACCTTGGCCGAGCTACTAATGTTCACATACTACGGTGAGCTTCTGCGGTCACATAGTCTTCGTGCTGGCGAAGCATTGTTTCGATCGCCTTGGCATAAGAACACGGTGTTCTTCAAAAAGGAAATTCTCATATTTCTGATAAACACAAAAAAACCTGTCCAACTAACGGCTGGGAAATTTTTTGCTATGGATGTTGAGCGACTTAAATCGGTGAGTACTCGCATGAATTTCAGTTTTTTTAAATTATGCACATTTGCTTTACCTTCCAGGTTTTAACACAGGCGTTTTCATTCCTGACGCTGCTGCAAAAAATCGCAGCTAAAAAGCCGTGAGCACTGGACTTTGACAAAGTCTCCAACGCTAATGTTTGCTAAAAGCGTTCTTCATTAACTATGTTTATCTTTGTTGAAATTACTATACACACCAAAATTGGATATTAGTCTTGCACTGGAAAGCTTAAGTAGAAGTCAGTAACTGGGACACTAAAGTGATGCATGACGTCAGTTAGCGACCAATATCGAAAAGGACCCAGAAATTTCGATTCGGCTCGATCGGCTTGAACATTTATTTATTACCGTGAATGGTCTTATGTATAGAGCTTTATTAAACAACTTTCTGTGGCCACAGTTCGATAACATCGACATATCCAACAAGACGGTCGTCGCAACGCTGAAAGTAGTGAAGGATAAATTTGGCGATTGGGTCATCTCACCGACATAACACATCTCGATTAATTTTTCTCAGCCTACGTCACGTTCTTAGTCTACACTAACAAGCCAACCACTTTGAACGAACTCGAAGCCATCATTCGAGAAGCTATTGCCGGAATAACTACGCACATATTGGACCAAGCTTTCAAAAATTGGACCGAACGCTTGAAGTACTTCCAGAAAAGCTTCAAAATAAAGTACAAATCAAATCATATATTTCTTGTCCCATTGTTTTAATTAGTTACCCTGTACTACATTGATTCGTAATTGTGTCACCTGCCAAAGAAAAATAAGTTTATTTAGGATATTCAATTTTAGCTCGTTAACATCCTGAGGGTTCATTTAAATTGATTGCAAGTGCAAGCTCTAATGCCGGAAAAACAATGCAACTTTTGTTACAAAATGAGAAAAATTAAAGAACAGTAATAAAACGTCAAGTGCAAAACGAACATAGTCTCCTTTCCAAACTGTCGAACGAATTTTAGCGATAGCTGCGTACAGCTGACACTGCTCTTGCCAATTGAGAGTTTTTTGTGTTAACTGACATTTGAGAAATGAAAACAGCTAACAAATTGAGTTATCAGTTCAAGGCAGCATTGTGGGACTATCTCTGTAACGCGATGTCGGAAATAACAACCCAGTATCGTATTAAAAGTAGCTGCAATTTTAGTTCAGTTGTTACAACACATTCAATTTCCAAAGAAGTTTACAAAAATCCACAAAATTAAGCTGAACACCGAATAAGGACTGGAGGAATGCATCAAGGAATCAGGAGCACTGCAACCCTAGGGAGCACCTTAAGAAACTAGCGGTATCAGAAGAAGGTCTCTGTCGATTTTGTGGAGAATCTAATAAAATTATCGCGTTCTGGGATTCTGTGACGCACTTGCCGACAAAAGACAAAGATATCTGGGCAAGCACCTACTATCAGAGGAAGAATTGAAGTCACTAGAACCGTCTCTCATTCCTAAAGGAAACTGGCTTAGAGAGAATACTCTAGAACAATTCTATGAGGCCATAACCCTCAATACTACTGTGAAAAGAACTACATGTGAGGGGATCTCATAAAAGAGCGAAGATCTCAAAAGGAGGCAAAATAGCTCTATTGGTAGCGGTGCAATATACCCTCAGCTATAAAATGCAAATAATACATCACTTGTGTGTAACGACAAACTTTCTTTTCCAAAATTGACAGGAGAAGAAATAATCGTTAGCCGAAATGTTAAAAATTACAATGAGTCTCTGAGTAGATCTTGCCGGAAGATCTTCATATCAATAACTTCATAAGAGTTTAACTGTCTAGAAAAAGCTTCTCAAACTTGGCCGTTCGGCGTCGGCATAAAACTGTAGGTCCCTTCCACTCGTGATAGAACAATAGCACGCACAACACAAGTGGTTGCTGAGAAGCTACGCCGTGACCATCTATGAGCTGCAGCGCCATCCATATTATATATAATGAGTATTGTATTATAAGTTAACCAGTAACAGAAACGGAATCCACTTGAACGACAGCACCACCAAATCATAAAGTACACTGAAGCATGCTGTAAACGTATGACCGTTCTGGAATATGCGGTTAGCTCTCTACAACACATACAGTCAACGACTCTGTCACCAAATTGGGAAGGATGGCTGCAGTTGGGACAACATAGTCTTGCTGCTCTCACAACGTGATTCATTATTACAAAAAAATTAGAACCGATTGAGCCTAGAGTCGGTTAATTAAATCTCCGCTCACAATGTGGCGTAAAAGGACAAAGGTAATCGGTTCATTGTTAATCCCATTAGTACAGGTCAATTATTAAAATATAATAGTTGTGTAATTGGCGCCCGGCATAAAGCTTATGGCATACGACAGTGTGAACAAAACTACGCAGATAAACCCAATAGGATACATACCTGTGCGTATACATATGGAAGAACAATAGAGACGTAGGCACACAAACAGCAGCCAATTCGACTGGGAGTGAAAAAAAAAATAAGAAAGCAAGATTCTGCGGGTGATTGTGTTTGATTTAGAATTGCTTTCTAGTTTAATGTAATTGCAAATTTAAGAACCATATTAATGTGTTGGTTTAAAGCTGGACAAATAGTATCGGAACAAACATACTTAAGTTGTCGAAAATAGCAGAGATAATCCCCAACATGGACGATGAAGAATTGGGGTTCATTGTAGAAAGCGCTGTATGCAGCAATTGACGTGAAACTCAACGAAATTCTGAATAAACTTGAACATTTTAAAGTTTCCGAAGATGTACGAGGGGCGTTCAATATATTCTCGGTATCGGGGTGAAGCTGTGGTTGTAAATATAAATTGACTTATTTATCAAGTAATACTATTATTTTAGTGCATTCATGTAAAATTTCATATAAATAGGATTATTAATTCGCGCTTTATCTCTAGTTAAACAAAATACCCATTTATTGCCGACTTGAGTTCTTCATCATCCGAAAATCTTTTTCCACGAAGACATTTTTTCAAATCCGGAAACAGGAAATAATCGCTAGGGGCAAGGTTTGGACTATAGGGTGGGTGTTGGATTTCTTCGAAACCACAATCTCGCGCAGCAGCCTTGGAAACTAGCGCCGTGTGAACAGGAGCGTTGTCATGAAGAAGCAACACACCCGCTGCGAGTTTACCCCGTCTTTTCATTTTAATTTCCTCCTGCAAATTATGCAAAGTGGAAGCGTAGGATGTGGCGTTGATGGTTTCACCTTTTTTTTATACTCAATGAGCAAGATTCCCTTTGAGTCCCAAAAAACTGTGGCCATGAGCTTCCCGGCAGACGGAGTGACTTTGAACTCCTTCGGGGGGTCTGTTCCTTTTTTATGCCACTGCATGGACTCTTGTTGACAAATAAGTCAATTTATATATACAACCACAGCTTCACTCCGATACCGAGAATATATTGAACGCCCCTCGTACATTTGAAAAGATTTCCAATTACACAGAGCCGTATCCATACCGGAATTGTCAAGGTTAACCAGGAAAGGTACATTTCTGGGAAAGAAGCTTTTTGTTATTTCTTCCTATAAAGAACCTCTAATTTGTCGAGCCTTTGTAGCCTAATTAATCTGTACGTATTTGAAATGACTTCTCAAACTTACACTGAAAGCCACAAACAGCAAAATATATTTACTTTACCAATTATTTAAAATTAATGTATAAAATACTAGAAAAATGTTTGTAAATGCAAAACTCGGACACGTCAAATTCCACGAATCAACTGACTAACTCTCCGAATTAATTTCCAAATCACACACGAATTAGACCACCGAATATGGTTCGGGAAAAGCCCATCGCACAAATGTTTATTTAATAAGCCTCCGCGCAAAGTTAAACACTTAACTTTTGTTTTGAATATTAAATGAATGATAAAATGAAGTAATTACAGCTCACCGCTGAAGTTAGACTTCGAGTCGTATTATTAAAATTAAAATTCATTAATTACAGCTTCCGAATGCATAGGAATTCGTCGTTGCTCGCTATAAAAGGGTATGAATTGTCGACAAAATCCAAGTATACTTCACACCAAAAAGGACGTAGTGAATAAACAAGTGAAAATGTCGGATTCAATTTTATACTCAAAACACGACGCACAACGAGTAACTAATATATTTTCGAACCAAGTGCTTTACATGAAAATGTTCGGACTAATGAATCCCAAATTCGAATCTGTTCTTCCGGCAAATCAGAGTATTTTCGGGAAAGTAGCTAGTAAGCTCTTCAACGCATTGGCAATCTCATTGACACTGCATTTGGCGATATTGTTTGCGAAGACCGCATTCGATTTTCTGCAAGCCGGTTCTCTGGAAGACATAACCGATGCTCTGACAATGCTCATCATTTTCTCGTTTGCCGCCTTTGCCGGGATATATTGGAACGTTCGTTCTGAAGCACTAGAGCGCTTCATTGGAAGTCTGAACCGCGGTTACCAACATCATTCACTTGCTGGTAGATCTACCCTACCTCCATTCCGAATACTTAATAAAAATGCTTTTTTTTCCCGAAACAGGAATCACATTTGTGAATTCTCGACCGTCTTATGATTTCGCTAGAAGACTCTCAAACATCTGGATGTTTGCATGTTGCTTCGGAGTAATGTTTTGGGCGCTTACCCCAATTATTCTTGGACAAAGGGTTTTACCAATCAAGTGCTGGTATCCGTTTGACACGAAAGTAAGCATAAGACAGTGCACCTGTATCATAGCTTGATGGACAACAATTTTAGGGCCCTGCCATATATGAGGTGCTGTACTGCATACAGTTTGTTGCTCAGATATTGATGGGAGGTATTTTTGGAAACGGCTCATCCGTCTATGTGTCAGCCATAATTATAATGCTTGGGCAATTCGATGTTCTATTCTGTAGTCTTAAAAATGTCCAGGCACATGCGAAATTACTTGCTGGGGAACGTTTTACAAAACAACGGTGAGTTTTATAAGAATGTGTATTATAATGATTTTTCGCAACACAGTAAGTGACCGATCAATTTCTTAAATCTAAAGCAATGGATTTGCTCACAAATTTTTAATAACCTTGACACAATTGCTCATCCGGTTTATTCGTTGACATAACCAAAGTATTTAAGACGATTAATCACAAATAGGAAGACTGGAAACTGCCGGTATTCAAGGTTTCATTAACGCGACAAATAAATCACAAAAACTGAAGATCGGAAGCAAAGTAAAGTTTCTTGAAGTTCAGTGCCTTAATTTATGTAGAAATTAATAATATAATAATATTGGTGGCGCTACAGCCCGTAGAGGGCCAGGGCTTGGTTCTCAGCAACCACTCGTGTTGTGGGTGCTATTGTTCTATCACGATTGGAAGGGATCTACAGGTTTATGCCGACTCCGAACGGCCAAGTTATGAGAAGCTTTTTCTAGACAGTTATACTCTTTGAGCATTGTCAGTGACTCGAAAGAGGTGGGGCCATGAAAAGTATTTCTTGCCGTACCAGGAATCGAACCCAGACAGGTAGGTCCAAGTGCGTAGGACGCACATACCCACAACGCCACGGGCCACCACATTTATGTAGAAATGAATGACTTAAATCGTCATTAGAAGGTTCGCTTCTCAAATTTAAATTACACCCAATTGGATGCCAGTCAAATACCCACTCAGCATATACGAGGATCGTTTGTTAACTTTAACTACAACACTGTCCCCGTCAACTGTCATCTATTGACTATTGGCAAGTCTACACAAGTGTACTAGATTATAGACATCTCAACTGAACGTTTACATCACGTTTTCCATGAATATTTGGACATGAAAAAGCCATCCGCGCAATTAGCGCTACGATTCCTTGTACTCGACAATAAACGCAACTCTGCGAAGTCTTCAAATAAGTGGCGAAAAACCATAAATTGGGCTACAAATAGTTATCATATCCCACAGGAACGAACCCAAATGAGGAATCCGACCTGGAATAGCACTCGACTTGATCCCTTTATTCCCGCGGAGGAAGTAGGGCCACAAGAAATGATCTCCACCGGACACGGCTCTGAACCATCTGCTTTATTTCTCCCCAGTTCTTGCCTTCCTCTTTTATCTCATTTTCTACGGACCTCTTTCAAGTTATCTTCGCGCACCCTATATTTCTATTTCCTTGGGGATTCCACTCTAGGGCTTGACTGAAGATGCTGTTGTTTGTTATTCTCCGGGTGTCCCCTATCCACGCAAACTTACGTGATGGATTTTCCAATTTGTTTTCCATTCGGCCTTCGCAATAGATCTTCATTTGTTATTCTTTTTCACCAATGCATGTTGAAATTTCTGCGGAGATATTTATTTATAAAAATCTGGAGCTTGCACGGCTTAGTAACTGTCCATTTCTGGCAACCATAAATAAGCACGGATTTGACATTTGTTTCAAATACTCGAAGTTTGATATTTCTCCATATTTGGTTTCACCGTCACTCTGGTGTCAGTTGTGCAAATGCTCCTTTGGCCTTTCTTCGTCTGTGCTGCTCCTCTTTGACACGAGGCTTCCGAGCTATTGGGATTGGTTCACCTGCCAGAGTTGTAAAAGAATTAAATCTTTTGGGGCGGCCATTCTTTTGAATCACCCAAAATGGTTTGAAGTCATTTTGATGATAAAGACTGCGATTTGAACAAATTTAAGTCACCAATCCTAACTACTGTGTGACTTACGCAATACGCATTCAATTCTTAACAGCCCTTAAATTAACCAAAATGATTGCAGTCTTTTAAAAATTAGTGATTTCAGTATAAGTCTAAGAATTCAACGAAATATTATTTGAAATTATTTGACTGAGCGTCGTATTTTTGAAAGAGCTGGTACGCATAATATTTGGTATTTTAGATCAATTGGAAAACTCTAACAATTGTGATACCTCAAAAACTGATCAGTTGTTTGCATATCTGGCCGATCCTGCAACTGACTCCAAAATGCTGGAGTATTAAAACAAGCAGCTCTTAAATATAACACTTCATTGCCTTCTTCAGCCGGCGTCGAAAGATTGATTTCTTTTGCGAGTTTTGACAAATCAACTGAAAGCAGATTAGCGGCCAACGTGTTTTACTCATATTTGCATTAAAATGAAAATATGATGTGATTTATATCTCTTAACTTTAATTCAATTCAAAAAGATTCTGGTGAAATCACTGACTTCAACTTATTTAAAGTGAATTCACAGCATTCTCAAATGAATGCATTCTTTTACAACTCTGCCACCTGATATATTACTTTATTGTGTACCTCTGCTGCTATTTTTTGCTTAATTCTCATCTCTTTTGTTTATCTGGAATTTATTTTGAGACCAACTTTCCTTTCTTGGTTAACGAGGCCCTCAATTTCTGCTCGCATATCGTTTAAAGTGTGAGATATCAAGCACAAATCATCAGCAAAATCGATGTGTTCGAGTCTATCCACTAGACCCCACTGCTTGTTACTTCTCTCATTACTTTATCTGTAACAATGAGGAATATCACTGGTGACAGTAAACAGACTTGTTTAACTCCTTCGTGGATTATCTGACATCATAGAATTCTTTGATGAGTTTTGTAAGCAGTCCCAACTCATGTAGTGTTTTCCGTATTGACTCTCTACTGATTGTGTCAAATGCCTTTTCAAAGTCCAAAAGACAAGTATTACGTCGACTGGTACTCCGAGCATTGCTCAACGATAATTCTTAGAGTGTTGATCATGACTATGCTTGAATGGTTTTTCCTGAACTCTCTCCTCAGTTTTGTGTCGATAAGACCTTTGGCTATATTTACTATTATTCTTGTAAAAACTTTACTGACTGCAGAGACCAGAGTGATATCTCTCCAGTGTGAGCACTCTGAGATATCGCCTTTCTTTGTAATTCTTGTTAGCAACCCTTTCATCCAATCATCCGCTATTTCTTCTCTCTCCCATGTCTCTTTGAATAATGTCTTTGAAATATCTCTAGAGTAAGCCTATCGACTCTTGGTGCTTTCCTTTTTTTTAGTGCTGTTATTATGGAATGACACACTGGTTGTAACTGCAATAGTTAGACCAATAGTGACGTACGGTTTCCTCGGCCAAACAAAATGTCATGAAGATAGCAGAATTCATAGACTGGCATGCATCTGTATCATATGGGGCAGATCAACGTCAATGTTATTTCCCACGGAGAGCATACGATTTTAGAATATAGACCCAAGATTACGATAATGCAACAGCTATACTCCAAGCAATTGTCTGATGCATTTTGAAAACTTCGAAATAAACCACAAAACAATAAGCCCCTCGGAAGATAATGTTCGCAACCAGGTTACAATGGAAGTCTAAACGGATGGATCCAAATCGTATGGAGGCACAGGTTCAGTTGTAAACGCCAGGTCACCATAGATTTCTCTAGTTCTCCGCCTACCGAACCAGTGCAGTGTATTCCAGGCAGAAGTAACGGCCATTAATGAGGCAGCCCTCTTACTATCAATTAGCCCGATAAACGGATGATAGTCAGGGGGGCATAAAGGCGCAACAGCAACCGTAGACAAGCGAAGATGGATACTAGAGTTAGACATCAAGCATATTAGCATGCCGATGTAATAACTAGACACAGCCTCATAGGCAATTACGCTAGATGATTTGGAGGGCCCTACAATGACTTTTGTAAAAGTTGTAGAGATTAGAAGGAAGAGGAAACACTACTTAACTATCTCGAGACTTATCCCGCCTTTACAGGAAATAAAAAATGATTGCTAGATACTAGGTAGTTATTCTCTTAACGACCACGAGTAATTGTCAAATGGTAACAAATCGAATATTCTAAAAGACTTTAAATCCACTAAATGGGCATTTTTTTCAAAGCAAGGAGAACAGCAGAAAGTTCAGCTAGGAGCCAGGGTATATATAGCAACTGCAAAGTGACAGGCCAATGGACCTAGTCTACGTCAAAGGGAAGCATGGTTAAGCAACCAAAAGAAGAGACAAATAAAACGCTTGACATATCAGACGTATCAATCGACTATAGAATGTAGGACAACAACAGAACCTCAGTGGCGTATTATGCATGTTTAGAACATCAATGATGATCTCAAACCCCCTATATCCTTTAAAGACTAATTATTAAAAATTCTCTACATTTGTATGCTCCTTCATACCTTCTTGGCATTACTCAACAATTTTTATAGGAAAATGCAAAGCGACATCACAATGGAGCACGATGAACTGAACCAATACCTCACTTGTTTGGAGCATAAGGTCGACCTGAACATTTACTCTGCCATGACTCAGCAGCCGTCATCAGCAGATTTGAGGAACACACTGAAGTACTCGATGAAATGTTGCATACAGCATCATCAATTTATTCTCAGGTCATGCACAGAATTGGAAAGGCTCTTCAATCCATACTGCTTAATAAAATCCCTGCAAATAACCATGCAATTGTGCTTGCTGGTGTTCATCGGAGTTGTGGTAAGTCAAAGAAAAACTATGCTCCCCGCTTCGACTACAGTTTGGTTGTGTTTCTGTTCAAAGGGCGAAACATCAATTGTTCGAAGTATGAACGTAGTGGGATACTTGCTGCTTACCTTGGCTGAGCTTCTAATGTTCACATACTACGGTGAGCTTCTGCGGTCACATAGTCTTCGTGCTGGCGAAGCATTGTTTCGATCGCCTTGGCATAAGAACACGGTGTTCTTCAAAAAGGAAATTCTCATATTTCTGATAAACACGAAGAAACCCGTCCAACTAACGGCTGGGAAATTCTTCGTCATGGACGTTGAACGACTTAGATCGGTGAGTTCCTGCCTGACATTCTTTTCCATGCAAAAATGATGAATATTTGCTTTACTTTCCAGGTTTTAACACAGGCATTTTCGTTCCTGACGCTGCTTCAAAAAATAGCAACAAAGAAGCCGTGAGCACAGGACGCTCGCAACCGTTCCTTTCCCCAACTATAAATAATCAAATTAATATTGTATGCGTTCTTGATTAAACATGTTGAGCTTTATTAAAATGAAAAATGAAATACGCACACCAGACCACACCACTAAATCGAAATTGCTTTGAAATGAAAACCGCGGTAACAGATAAAACCTAGAAATAAACTCACTCATTCATGACGAATAACAAAGCCAAGGGCAATAATCACCACTTATGTTGTTTGCATATTTGCTTTGCACAGGACAACGCGGTCACGAAATCATTTACCAACCGAAAAGTACCCGTTGAAGTAATTTTTTTATTTAATGGCCGTGTGGAACTCTTAAGTTTACGACCTCGTTAACAAGTAATCGCCAGTTGTTCCTAATCCGCGCATCCTCCTTCCAATCGTTTTACTGGCTATTAAACTTGAAAATATCCATTCCAACGTAGTCCTCCCAACACCTCCTTGGCTCCTCTATGGATCTCATTACCTTCGGCTTGTCCCGAGAATTCTTTTCTTTTTCTGCTCGTCTCCTTTCGGGAAACGCATTTTTATCTGGAGCATTTAATTGCCCTCACAAAGATGGCCTGTGCAATATGCGTAACGTCCTTCGTTTTTGATTACACTGCCCTTTGTCCATTTCTTCGCGAAGACGTGGAATCTGTTTTTTTTTCGTGTGAGTTTTAAGTCAGAAATTTGTATTCACTGTGGACAGTGGCTGTGATGTGGGGTAGATTTGATTTTGACCAATTCTGTGTATTGATGCACACGCTACATCTTCTTACAAAAAATTGGTTTGCCTATGAATTATTATTTCAGACGAAAGACCAGAGTAATCCATAGTCTCTACAGTCAGTAACGATATACAATGACACGAGAGTACCCCGAGTAAGGCTATGCAAGTTATTCAAGCAAAACTTACTTTAGTTATAAGGCATACGGTCCGTGGAAGGTCTGAGCCTGAGCCTGAGCAATCGCTGATACGCTGCTTCCAGTCATCAAGACCAAGCTGTCTTGCATCCGCGATTACTTGGTCTTTATACCGGAGATTCGGTCTTCCTCTCCTTCTCGAACCAGTCGGCTCGGATTCGAATACCCTCTTTGCTGGAGCATCGTTGTCCATGCGCTCGATGTGGCCGAACCAGTGCAGTCGACGGATTACATCCATATCCTGGTACAGCTCATAGAGTTCGCGGTTGTCTTCTCCTCCATTCACCTTCCTCGCAGACGGGACCGTATACAGCCAGGCCTGCAAAATAAGGTTTTGTAGAGCATGATGTTAGTCCCTTGAGTCAGGACTATTGAGCCCAGTTGTTTCGACAGACCGAAATAGCATCGATTGCCAAGAGCGATTCTACGTTAGATCTCCACTAGCATTTCGATTTTGGAGTCGGGGAAAACATGCCCCGAGGTAGACAAACTCCTTCACTGACTCAAAATTTTAGCTGTCGATCGTGATGTTCTGTCCGAGATGGTGTGTGACGGATCGATTATTGATCGACCAGCAACCAGTTCTTAAATCGCAATATCATCTGCGAAACCCAACAAATGGATTGACTTGGCGCACTATCTTTTCCAGTACCAGATTGAAGAAGTCACACGACAGCGCATCTCCTTGCTGAAGTCTGGAGTCGCGTCTTTGGTATCGTCGTACGACACAACCGGATTACTTTATGCGGGCTCCTGAATTACTGAGCGCCTTGCGATGAATTTCAGCAAAACGCAATTTATGAAAGGAGCAATGTGAGTACATCTCTAACCACGTGTCTGGAGTTCATCAACAGAAACCGTACGAAAAGATCCTAAACCGTCGACTCTAACCCATCAGAAGATATCCCTAATCCTAACCTTAGATCCAACCTCCTCGTCCGGGGTCTGCCATGCGGTCGCCTACTTGATGGAGTCGCATCCAAATGATACTTCGGAAGTCGTGATGATGGGGACATTCTTGCCTTTATACAAAAGACCGGCATCTGTATTCTTATTTTTGTTGCCAGAATCATTACAACAAGTCAAACGCTTAAGGTTCGAACATCTAAATCATGTAAAGAGTAGCTTTTTATTGGTGGAGAAAGATTTTTCCATTGTTTTTTGGCTAAAAACTAAAGTAATGTCATTTATAGATATCACCATTTGTTCCGATATCCAGCCGAGGAATAAATCTCTGCATGCAGTCACATTTAAATCAAAGACTAACCCGAATTGCCCCCTATCTCGTAACAGCCGCGTATTCATCGAAATCATGTCGGACACTGCGACAAAGTTGCGAAGCAAACGAACTGGCCAGAAAGAGAAAGAACGAAGAGGAGTAGGACACTAATGGCAGATCTCTCTCTAACCGAAGGAGAAGTAACTTAAACGCTTACTTCTTCAACAACCTGGTTTAACTGAGCAGCATTAGTGTGAACACCTAGTAGTTTGTAGAATAGGATCGACTGGAGCCGCGTGGTAACACAATGGACTTGTATTGGCCTAAGTCGGCAAGCAGCAGTCAGGCACTTTAGCCTAGCCTA
Organism: Eristalis pertinax; assembly: GCA_907269125.1. Classification (NCBI taxonomy): domain Eukaryota; kingdom Metazoa; phylum Arthropoda; class Insecta; order Diptera; family Syrphidae; genus Eristalis; species Eristalis pertinax. The sequence goes on along the minus strand of OU026145.1, from coordinate 114,290,791 downwards.
ATCTATCCTCCTTAAAATCTTAAATTCATTGACCATGGAGTTCGTATTGGAAACAGATTTGACTCCCTTGACGTCCAATGACTTTTCTAGGCTGTAAAACATAGCTTGGTGGACACTTTTTACAAAGGACACGACGAATGAATGCATTTAACCAAAAGTGAACATCAAGGATGAACAAATTGCTGTTGTCGAGCGGACAATGGTAATAAAATGCAAACACCCCTCCATCGACAGCACGACGTGGACAATGCTTTTGCTCTTCTCGGTTGACAACTGTCAAAGATGTTGCTGAAAACACGTTACCAATGCAAAGAACCAACCCACTGCAAAATCGCCATATGCAAGGAAATTACTAAATACGTGCGCAAATCGAATGAAATTAACCTGTTAACAGCTAACAGATGTCCATAACCTTCCTAAACCATAGCTTATTCAAATTGAGTCTATTTTCAGAAATATCGACATGCCATTGAAAAACCATTCAATCGCAAAACCGTCAAGACAGTTATATAGCCATACACAAGGAAAAAGCATGCAAGGTTGAATATAAATAAATAATTGTTGCCGATGACTGCAGAATGATCGATTTCCTGTTGCCTACAATTATTCCGGCCCAGCACCATCTGACCCGTTCTCTGCCTTTTGCCTTTTATTGATTGCTCGTAAGACAACTGCTTAACCTCGACCACAATGTCGTCATTGTTGTTTCAATACAGTCCTGCAGCACAATTCAATGGTTTAACGGTTAGGCGAGAGTGGGTGCTCCTTGGTAGTTCGATCGAACTTACATATTTTGCGCAGTGAATATTGAAGCACTTGGGTTTTCGATAAATGCGGACATTATTGACAGCGTGCGGGGATAAGTGACACAGAAGTGAATGGAAATATTGTCTACCGATGAAACGTTTCCAGTGAATCCAATTTTTGATGCTGAGTTGTTTACTTACATTACGTCGCTTTGAACAACTGCCAGTGACCGCATTATGAGCCATCTGATTGAGTTTGCTTCGTACACACGAATGTGAGGTGTGAACGACGCCTAAGCGGGTACCTATTGATTTTGTTTGAAAGGCGGCTTAAGCCAATTTCTGGTTAAGTGCTGACATTCATTTCTGCTAATGGACTCCGGAACCTAGTAAATACACGAACGGTTATGAACAAATGCGTGTTTAACTGACAAGCACGCAGCGATGTTGACATCTGAGTTCTAGTGCAACAAACTCTACTATAGAGTTACGATGGAGACTTGACTTTAAACAGTTTTTCGAGGCAAAGTCTTAAAAGAAGATTTTCATAACTGAGGTAGCTTAATTGTGACTGGAAAAACGGTAGGAGAATCAATCAACAACTTATCGCATCGATTGTAATTCATGCGGATTATAGAAAACGGCGGAATTGGAATGGCACAACCGACAGTTTCAGTAATTCTATCCGAGTTTCTTAATATACAAAGGTCGCAACATCGTAGAACGAACTATCGGCGTTTGGAAAAAAAATTGGTGCTGGGAACTAGACAGCTTCATTATTCTCCAAAGAAGGCTACACAGATTAATAATGTTAGCGCTTTCTTTGGACTAATCTCTGTGCTGTCTAATGGTATGACAATATAATTATTATTATCGTCCTTTAGCGCTTTGCTACATCTTATCCATCCTTCAGTAGGTATATTCGGGATATTTGGGTCATTCTCTGAAATGATTGATGAATTGTACGTACAGTACAGAGAAATGTATTTTTTACCTTCATTATAAGAGGGCAACTCTAAATGCATGAAAGCCGTCGAGCAACTTGGCAGATTTGTGTTTAATGGAGTCCCAAAACTTTTTGTTCCAGGAACTCCCACAGCGCAATCTTTCAAGCATACGATATTAATTATTTCGTCCACCAAGGAGGTAAAGAAAATGTGTCTGTTTTCTGACAGTTTTGTTCGCAATGTCGATTTATGATTTGACCAAATTAAAATACAGTAGACGTCGTGAAGTCATTAAAATGTATATTGCAGGAGCTCGGCAATGCACATTTAGAAGTCCGGAAAACAAACATATAAAAATTGCATTGGTGGCATCCCGGTAATCCACATTTAGATGTAGTTTGGCTTGATAAAATAATTTTTCGCTTTAATTTCTTAAGCTTTTACTATAGTCCAAATAAATACTGCTATTTTAAGAATTTATTTAATTTATAGAATGTAAGCAGCTTTATTCTACGCTGCTATTTCCTTAATTGGAGCCGCAAGAATGTATTTGGGGTCTTTTTTGGTGAAGTTTCTGGTAATGTTCGGATTTTTTTACATTTCAATGCCCATTGCCCCGAAATGCAACCGCGTTTTCTGTTTTCTAAAAATAAAAACTACGTTCAGCACAAACTCGATTTACGCAACCCTCGGTTCTCGCAACTCCTCGATTTTCGCAACACTAAAGTCATAACACGTCGTGACTCTATAAGTCTAATTAATGTTACCTCGATTAGTGCAACCACTTGTGTTTATTCATCTGTTTTTTATTTGCATGTTCACCATTTGGTTCGTCGTTCCTGCCGTTATTTTACAATTGGTTATCTTGAGGAAAAAAATAATGAATTTCACCCGTTTCCAACTTGCGTGATGAAATTGTTTCCAACATAAGCATCTCGAATGTCGAAATCAATGACTGGCTTCACAAACAATTTAGGCCCCCTTATCGAAAACCGAAGTTGAAGTTCGATCCTTAAACAAATGCTTGCAATGCACCGAAGAGAATAGTAGTCCACTAGAAGACATTCTAACTCTACTAAATATTTGTGTTTCAAAAATATGAATAATAGTTTGTATATTGAATAATATGGTTAAACAATTATGCCTGACATATAACATTTATAATATAACAATTTCTTAAAAAAAAACGCATATTTCTAATTTATTTTTAAAAAAAAAAATATGTTACACGTTATCGACATGTCCCGTTTTCTTTTCTTATTTCTATAGAAACATGGCCATTTTGACTATAAAATATGTATGTGTATAACCGTTACAACCCGGTAAGTTCAACAACCTTGGTTATTGGAACTGCCTTAATGTCTATTAGTTGCGTAAATCGAGTGCGCCTTGTCCTTAACGATTCGGCCAACGAACCTAATCAGCTCTCGAACGAGGTGGAAGAACTGGAGGAGTATGTCCAGAGTAATCCTTATAATCACAATAAGGCTCGCTGGCCTCGCTTTTCCAGGACGTTCTCCACAGAACTACGTTCAAGTGGGATCAATCCTCCATCAAACAGAAACCTAACGAACGAAGAGGTTGACAGGTACCTCATACAAATGGGCGACGTAATTAAACGTACCATGAACAAGACTATTCCGAAGATAGTACAAATCGATGACAGCGATGTTTATCGAAATGCTACCATCGATGCACTTCACGTGCAAAAAAGTAGGCTGCAGTCAAGACTCAAACGCTTGCACAGGCGGTTTACAGATCCACAAAACGCGAAAGTCATGGAATTGAAGTCGGAGATCAAGAACCTCCAAGAGTTAATACGTATGAACTATAGCTTGGCTATAAGCTTGCACTGGGGCAATAAAAGCCGGGCTGTACGATCTAACAACCCGGGTATGTTCCCACAAGTAAATAAAATACTTCGGAGGAAAGATCAAAACGACATTCAGGCCGTTAGACTTCACAGAACGACAAATAACGAACAATTACGATCGAGTTGGCATCGATCCAGATGGGGCAGTGCTAGACAACGACTTCTTCGTGGTTGAAGATCCCCAGGAGAGGGTGATAGCAATTGGTGCTGTGTTTCAGCGAGTGTATACGGTCAACGAGGTTCGTAGGCCGAATCACGACCTGGAGCATAGCGCCTCGCTTAACCACTTCAAGCTCCGAAACGAGATAAGTCAATGGGGATCTGAGAATCCTGGTTTTACCAGGTTCAGTGACGATAACATGGCAAATAATGCCGTCGCCAATGATGGAAATCACATCTTGATTTCTCAAGAAGATCTTCAGGGTATCTTTAACTCGTTGAAGAAGAAAAAGTCGGTGGGAATCGTTGGTATACCTAATATTGTGCTTCAGGGCGGGGCATGAAGCTATATATGCCGCGTCCAAACTGGTATCCGACATTCAGTGGAACAAAGGCAAAAAGCAATGCACGGTTGCCTGTCTGATTGATTTGGAGAAGGCGTTCGACACCTTTTGGTTAGAGGGCCTCTTCCTCAAGCTAGTCAGGCTCGGCATAAGCAAATCATTGCTATAAATGATCTATGATATGATAATAGGTAGAAAGTTCGTCGTGAAAAGTGGCGACGTAACTTCTATCACGGTCTTTGACATCAAAAATAGTCTGCAACAGGGAGCGGTTGGTTCGCCGATCTTGTTCTCAATATTCACAGCAGATCTTATAGGTTCCATGCCGCACTTAATTGCGTACGCCGACGATCTAGTAGCGTACGGATCAGGTCCGAAGGTAGAAGTAATAAGTAACTTGCTGCAACTTGACTTCGAACAAATTCAGCGATTTTGCGACGACTGGAAGTTGATTATCAACTTCCTGAAGTGCGAAACTATCCTTTTCAGGACCCCGCTGTACATGGCAGCATGGGATACGCGCACAAACTGGCGTAAGTTCGGCATAGTTGACCCGCATGGACGGCCGTTAGATGTGAAAAGTGTAGTAAGGTATCTAGGCATTTGGTTGGACCAATATCTGTATTTTAGCAAACATATAGATATTGCTCTGACGAAAGCTAAAAAGGCCTTTGCTGTGGCAAGGGGGTTGTTTTACAGCAGCCAACTTGACACCAGAGTACAGGTAATCTGCTACATGGCCATCATCCGGCCAGTTATGGCCTACGGTTGTCCACTGTGGTTCAATGTGAGTCCTTCCCAGATGGAAAAGATGAGGTTGTTCCAGAGACAGTGTGTTCGCACTTGTCTCCGGTTGTATCGTACACCCGAGTCTGAGTGCAAGAAGTTCTATCCTAACGAGGTTCTGTACAACGAGGCAAACTTGAACAGGATATATAATTTTATTATTAAACTGATCAGAAGGCATATTGCACGAGCTATGACTTCTTCCAACAGTCTGATCTTTGGGGCTTACTACCACAATGTTATGTACTATGAGAGAGTGCGCCTCACCGGCTTTATTTCTCCTAAAGCGTTCCTCTATCTCGACACAATTGGCCTAATACAGGATCCACAAGGATGTCCTGTCATCTTCCACGTCGTACGCCGAACAGTGGACAGGCGACTCCAATATGAACGGGATGTCGCTCGCAGTCACGAGGATCTCCTCCGGTTCAGCAGAGCGATCTCTGCTCGAGACAGGCGAGAGTCTGCCAAAGAATGGCAATTTTACTAGTGATTACACCAAAACCAGTCTCTGCCGCCACCGTCTGGCTTTTCAAGATGATGACGCGATAGCTGACCATGGTGGCCAACTTACATAGATACTAGGGTAGTACGTACTTAAGGAAAAAAAAAAAGAAAAGATATATATATAGACCAAAAAAAAAGATGCACTACGGCGTATAAGCTATATATGTTAGGCATATACATAACATATACGCCCTGGTGCACGTGCCGCAAAGGTACGGACATAGTTAAGATAGTTTTTTAAGTTTTAATGTTAGGTTAAGCTAGTTTAAGGTAGGTTAAGATAGATAAATTAAGCCAAGTTTTTTACCAGTTTTCTTGGCTAAACAAAAAAAAAACAAAAACATAGACTAAGCCGAAAGTCATATCAAAATGTATATCAGAATAGCTTAGAGTACCCGTATAGGGTCAGTAGGTTAGATGTAAGAACAATTGTTAAGATAGTTAAGCAGTTTTAAGTATTTTTGTCTAGCACGTAAGTAAATGAATTAAAAATAAAACAAAAATGAATTTAAAAAAAAAACGAGTGCGTACTGTATGTTAATTATTTTCGTTCATTTCGAATCCAGAACTTGCACCAACTCATCTTTTTTTTTGAAATCCTAAACCAGTTTGAATCGGATTGAAAACGTCGCAAAATTAATAAAATACTGGATTTTAAGTTCATTTGACACAATAAAGTGCACAGCAGCACCGAAAAAATTCGAAGCAATTGTTTTGCTCAACTTTGCAGCGTGCAGAAACCTTTTTTTTTTATATTTTGCGCGCGCTCAAGGGATTGCTAATACCCTTAAGTATCCGGGGTCAAGACACAGCACGGGCCGAAGGTATAGAGGGAGAAAGGGAGAGGAGGTACCTGTGCACATTGGTCTTAAATATCTGCGGGTTGTAGTCTGTGGGAAATATATGGCTGGGAAGAGCATTCCAAATTCGCGTAGTACGGCTGAAGAACGAGTCTCTAATTTAACTGTGCGCCCGAAAGTAGGCTTAAGGGTAAACTGATGAGCATTCCTCGCGAGACGAGTATTGCGGGTGAATTCATTGAGAGGAGGAATGCAGTTGGCTAGCTCACTTGAGCAGCGTTTGTTGAAATAGCGATAAAATACGGACAAAGAAGAAACGGTACGTCGATGTTCGAGCGAGTCTAATGACTTTGGGACATTGTTGTCTCCTCGCTCGCTTTTGGATTCTATCTAGTAGGTGCAGGGTGGTCTTTGGGGCACCAGACCAGATATGAGCGTTGTACTCAAGCTCATATCTGGTCTCATCCAAATCAGAGGGGGTGAAATATTTCTTGCATCGATTTAGGAAACCTAAACATTTCGCAGCATTTTTGGCGACCTCAAATATGTGATCATTCCAACTAAGTGTTGTGTTGATACACATACCAAGGATGGAAAGCTTTCCGGTTTCATCGACACAAGCACCATTCATGGATAATGGCTGATTAACAACGGTTCGCTTGATTGACAGCAGACAGCATTGAGTTTTTGAAGCATTGAATTCCACTCTGTTGTTGTTTCCCCAGTTAATTATGCTGTCAAGATCGGAATTCAATGAGCTTAACATACGCTGCCGTTCCAATTCTACGGCCGAAGGGCAGGGTCGTGAGTCTCGGAACGAATATGAAAAGCTAAGGGTGCTGTCATCAGCGAAGGAATGGATTGGATTAGAAGTAGCAGACAAGAGATCATTAATAAAAATGAGAAAGAGTGTCGGAGACAGAACAGAGCCTTGGGGTACACCAGCATTTATTTGGTGGATATCAGACTTGAACCCATCCAAAACAACTTGAATTGAACGGTTCGAAATGTAATTTCTAATCCATAGAAGAAGAGATTCATCGATACCATATGTACGCATTTTCGACAAAAGAGCTTGATGCCAAACTCTGTCAAATGCCTTAGAATGTTGTCGCCTGCATTATGCAAAGATGTGTTCCACTTTTCGGTGAGATAAGCTATCAGATCACCAGTGGACCTGTTGCTGCGGAAACCGTACTGCCGGTTATTAAGAAGCTTCCGCGATTCAAGATATTTCATAAGCTGACGATTTATCAGCGTTTCCATGACCTTAGAGGATGGATTTGTTCCATGGTGAAATCAACGCTCTCAAGTACAGGTGGAGACATATTGGAATCTGGCAGTGTGGCAAAAGTGGCAAAAGTTTCTACCTTTGGGACATTGTAGCACTTTTTGCCTCAACTTTTGATCATAAGAGAATTTCACACGTCTGATAGTTGCACTCATTTCTGGCCCGTTTAAACTTATTCCGGTTTTCCTCAGTAGGGTTGGCTTTGTATGCCCGGAAATTCAACTCTCTCAACCTGATAGCCTCTTTACAGCTCGAGTCATACCATGCATTTTCTTTGGGCTTGATACTCTTCACTCTATGCGGAATGAAGGATCTCATGCCCAGCAGAAGGACAAATATCAGCAGCGGCATCCACGTCACTATCGAGGAAGCATAGTGACCAGTTAAAATTCCTAAAGAAATTGTTGAGTCCGCTCCAATCGGCTTTCTCGTACAGCCATACTGTTCTTTTAGGAACTTAAAATATTTGTGACTCTAGTCAACTCCAGCACTGAGACCACAATGATCCCTTCACTCACTATCGTTGGGTTCGTTCACTTTTACTTGCTTACCGCAATAACATAGTGGATTGGTGCGTCGATTCCTACGCCGGGATGCCTGGTACAATCACCGAATTTACCAACATTCACAATTCAAGGTACCACCTCTTTCGAGTCATTGACAATGCTGAAAAGAAATTCCTATCCTTTCAAACGAGTCGTTGACGTTCAGAGTCTCACCCACTCGTGAAAGAAAAATAGCACGCACAACACGAGTGGGCCTAGGTACACATCGAACTGTAGCGACACCCATAATTATTATGAAAAGCCAGTATCAATTGCTAATTCTCTGATTCTGCCCCGAATCTGTTTACCCGGTTTGGAGATTTTCTTTCAACTGACACAACTCCTTCTGGTTAAGACACAGTTCACTTTTGGCAACCGGTGTTGGCTGACTCTACAGAAAACAGTGGTAAATAGTGATCTTGGCCACTCCCTTACAACTACGTCTAGCGCTGTTGCTCTTTCACGACTGAAAGATATTTAATCCAAAGGACTATGCGACTCTACATGACTCAGTATTATCATTAAATCGAGAGCGACAGTCCCGTAAGTATATAAGTCTAGACGCACCTACTTTACTGCGGCACAAATAAAATATTATTCCAATGAAATGTTGATAATCGCCTCTAATCTGTGATTTTACTAGAATTTACCTCAGAATAGAAAGGTACTCTTGTCTTGGACAAATAAGCCGAAGGAAGAAAGTAGGAGCTCTGGACTTGTACTTCTTGTTGAACACAGACCATCAGAGGTTGCGTTGTGAGCGAGAAATGTATAATTCACAAACGCAGTGTGCAAGCAAACGGCGTATTTTGTTCTCAAGTGTATAGCCAGCTCTGCCGTGTTTTATCAAAATGCTGTCCCTTTCTACAATAGAACCCTAGAACCAATCCATTTCAATGCACCCAGAATCTTCGGTAACTCTAGCTCAACCTAATTAAACCATCTCCCACGTGCCATTGACCGAATAAGTGAGTATTCAAAACAAATTGCTTATGTATTCTTGGTATATTTTTTGTTATCTCTCATTCACAAGATCCAGATTAACTAATTTTCTCGCTCCACAATTTGACAATCTGGATACTGCTTTAATTTCAACGAAATCGTCCCTTTTATAACCAAGTCCTCGATTCTAGCGCTTGTTTGTATTCGAAAATTACGAAAGATCTTTGCTATCAAAACTTTCAAAAGAAACATTGCGTATCTGTTCCCGATGCACATTCTTAGACCCTTAGTAAAGGGAATGTAAGCAAAGGGATGACGTGAACCGATGTTGTCTGGATGAAAGTGGTCCGGATGGAACTGCTTTGCCTTTGGTCCCCAGAACTCGCAGTTCCTCTGCATGTTGAATATGTCAATACCAACTTGAGTGTGTTTTGGTATCTTGACGCCGTTCTTTAATGTTATATCCTCCGAAACAGTCCGAATAACAACCGGCACAGGGGAAAACAATCGCATTCCCTCATTTATGACCATGTCCATATAGGGCAGCTGCTCAATGTCTTCATGGGTAACCTCGAAATCCTTACTCGGAAACACGTATTGCAGTTCTTCAAAGAGTTTTTCCTGGTACTCCGGATGCATGGCTAAGCACAACGTCACCAAGTACAAGGCAGTTGACGTCGTCTCGAATGACTTCAAAACAAAACAAAATCAAAGAGCTTATTGATTGGAAAAAGGCAAATGCAAAATTCAGTGTTTACCGCTGCTATGATTACGTTCGCCTCATCTCGTATATCATCCCAAGTGAGTTCACCTCGTTCCACCAGATTTCTGACTTGTTCCACGAAGATACTTTTCGATTTCCTACTGAAATTGTCATCTTCCGGTTTAGAGAGTGTGTCCTCACGAACTGAGTGCTTTGGCTGTAGCAACTGTGTGATGGGAAATATATAGAAAATGACTGGCGATAAATAAGGCAACATTGTGTGTCATTCATTTGGATTACATTTTCAATAAATTCGCAAAGTATCTTCATTGTCTCACGCTCCACTGAATACAATCGAGAGTATTTATAGATAAAATCGGAGTACAACCAAGGGGAGAGCATCCGATGGACTGCAACTTCCATTATGCTGTGTCAAATACAAAGCCAATTCGAACTCTTGAAAATTGATTATTTAAAGTGATTGATTGGCAAATCTCACGTTGTATAGGATTCAAATATCTCCGAACAGCCGTCTTGCTGAATGTCCATTTTCTTTCCCATTGTTGTTTCTGTTGTATGAAATTTGATTAGCGATTCGTGTACATATGATTATGGAGCACTTTTCACTTACGGCAAGCTGCAGCCAGGACACACTTCTTTAGAAGATCATATATGTCCTGCTCCTCCTCAGAGCATGTCTTGAGTTTCTCCACGAGGACGTCTCCTTCCGCATTGAATATCGGCAAGAAATTGTTTATAATTTGTCTGCTAAATGCTGGATTAATAAGTCTCCGATGCAGGCTCCATCGTGGATCTGCACAAAACAAAAATCCATTCAAGTCCGTCGCTTAAAGCGCACTGCATACGCAACAAGTACTTACTGCTTGAAGTGAAGAGTCCATCACCCATGGCCGACGCCATAAATCTGTAAAAATCACCCTTATTCGTGCAGTGTGGTGAGTTGAAAACCGTTTCCACCGTGTCGGGATCTCCGACGTACAAAAAACACTTTATACCCATCCACGCTATGCAAGGACTTTTGTACTTCTTCGCCATTTCGCCCAAGTAGGGGATAAAACCTGAAAACAAATTTTTGATAATGATTATATTTACTTAATTAACGTTTGTAGAAGAATGGCAAGCCTAAAAATAAACGGAATAAATACCGACAAGACCAAATTCATAATTTTGATAAATGGACGAAGTTTGACATCACGTTTCGACTCGACAAAGTTGCGGCTTATACGCATTATGCTGACATCGACGCAGTTTGCAATTGAGGTGAACATTCACGCTGCGACCCACCGACACCTTTGACCTATATCAGCCGCGAAGTGGACATAAATTGATGGATGATACCTTTTTTTCGCCTTAAATATGAATAAATTTACGAATGCAATATTTCTAGTAGGGTAGGGTAGGACCTTCGTATTTCACACATCCTGGTTGTTTAAAGAGTCGGGGTTTTTTTTTCACTAGGCCAACGCATTTAGGCACCCTCGGTTTATTTGTATCACTGGAAATTAATCCTATTCAATAGATAATCTTCACCAGCCTATTACTAATCGTATGCTCGATGGTTACTGTGTTAGGCAAATTTTCGTCCTTTGGAGAAGAAGCAACAGATAAAACCAAAGACCGGGCGATTCTTTAAGAACATTTTTTTTTTGCAAAAAGCCTCTTTCAAAATGGCGCTACACTCCGGGGTAGATCTGGCCATAAAACCACGAGCATACTCCGCCGGCAAGATCTTTAGCCCAGCTGTATCCAATTACGCACGTCAAGTTGGCTGGGATCCTTCTTCACTGTGTGGACCATCGGTTTCGTGGGTGTTCTATACTACATTTGTCACATCCTTCAGGAGCAGTGTTGTCCGTGTCCTCTGAATGGCCTGACCCTCTTAGGGGTTAAATCCGCAGACGTCTGGCTAGACTCATGTCGCTGTACAACCCATACAGTTAGTGCTTGAATCTTCTCCAACCATACAAAACAGGAGTGAACTGGTGTTATTAGTACTGTCTACCTCGGGAGCTGAGGTAGAACAAGTCCCTGTCCACATCAAATGTGTGACGTTATGGTCGTCGATGGTGTGTATCGTTCCTTGAAGACAGACAGCATACTGATTCAAATGAAATATTAACATGATAAGTGATACCTCTATTTTCTGAGCGCTTAATTTTTGATTTGGGTTAGGTAGTTGGGCTGCCAGTGAAATCACCAGCACACTTAGACCATGTTGGTCCATTGTGATAACCATAGTCAGACTACTGCCGCTGATCGACAACTGCTTTCACTGGGATTCGAACCACGGACCCCTGTAACCAAGGGCAGGCACATCTTTGATTTACTTACAGTATTAATCATCAGTTGATTTTGATGGTCATTCTGGGGATGTCTGTCAGCAACCACAGGACAGGACACAGACCTACGGTACAGCGGCACCATACCCTTTGGTTAAGTCATACACTTTTACACAGTTGGATCCAAGACGAAAGATGGAGTAGGAAGTGACGTTTTTTTTCTCCTGAAACACTGGATCCTGAACCTGAACAAATCCGTTCGTCTACCTAATCACTGCAGCGTTTTCCAAGCAGAAATAATGATGATTAGCGGAGCTCTGTCCTGGTTCTGGTGGAACGTGATATCCACCCGCCAAATCTGTATCTTTACGGAGAGCCAAGCAGCAATTAAATCCCTGGCATTGTTCTCTATAAACTCTAAAGTCTGCCGCGCATCTCTTACCGTGATATCCGAACAGTTCAACACTAGCCTCTGCCAAGTGACAAGCCATAGAGACAGTCTCGGGACGCTGCATAGCTGATGAGCTCGCTAAACGCGGCACTAGACTGCCAGTTGATGAAATCTCTGGTAACATAGGTAGCCCTATGGCTGCCTTCAAGTTCCAGCTCAATAACATCTACATAGAAAAAATCAATGCCAGATGGCAGGCATCACATGCCGAAGCGCAAAACAAATCTCATCTCGATCCAAAAAGAGCAAGTAGCCTGATCTCCCTAAAAGATCTAAAATTAGTACTGCAGGGGGAATAATTACCGGACATTGTCTATTAGGCCTTCACGCAAAAAGACTAGCCATGTTTGCCAACGACTTCTCTATAAGCTGCCTAGACGAGGATGAGGAGCAAAGCATCCAACACCTTCTTTGCAACTCTCCTACAATTTCAACAACTAGAAAAGTCACTACAGGCTCCTACTTCATAGTCTAAACAACCTCAGTAAAATACCGGCCAACGCGTAAGTAAAATTTGTTGACAAAACTGGCTGGTTGTCATAATAGCGACTTGATGTCAAATTGGAAAAAATCAAAATGCTTTGTCTATCATCAAGCACGGTTGTCAAGTATGTAGTATTAACAAGTTGTTGAGTGTAAACGCGGATAATCACGGCAACCCTCTTTATTAATTGAAGCACCTACATCGCGGTACAATGGGCTTATTTTGGTATAAGTGCATTAGTGCCACTACCTACCTACCTTGCCTTCAACCAACAATCCAAAGAAGGCAGGGAAAGCGCAATCTTTGAATTATTTTAAAAATTTTTAAACATTTTTCTGTGGCATAGCCTTATCACCGAGAACCTTCTGTAACATGATCAACCCTTCTGCAGAAGAAGTCTCATTTCGTAAACATAATTTACTTTGTTCGACAAAAGCTGACATTGTCAAAATTGATAAGTTGTCACCAAACGGATGCGTAACAATTGAGCAAATACAAATTTTGACATGCAATTGACACATTTACCATTGACAATACAGAAATTTGCCAGAATCGAAGAGTCCGCGTAATTGAAAATTAAAATTAAAATTGCACCTAAATTTTTGATCACAATCTGTATGTATGTAGTTTTGGTATATGTCAAGGAACTCTAAAAAAACACACACCAAATTTTAAAGCAAATATGTGTTTCTGTAGAAGATTACGTTATGTGAATACTAATCAAAGAATTATACTCCAACCAAATATGGCAGCACCATGAAATATTGTAAATTACATCATTTGCAATCAAAATATGGAAGTTATACAATAGATGAAAGCACTTCTAGAAGATTTGCACTTATTTTCCTGAACACGGCTAACACTACCTGCCGCCGGGGGCAGGAAATAGGTTTCCAGGAGGTCACATGAACCATCGATGCACAATGTGACAATTTGCTTATTTAGCGTAATTTATTGAGCGTAATTTATTTAGAAAACAGACTTCGGCAAATGTAAACAAAAACTGGCCTCTTTTGCATTCTACCCCTTCCACGTTATGACTGTGAAAACAAATTATCTCACAGTTCGAGTTGCGTTAAATATTCATAAGAAGAGATTCAGTTTTTTCAAACAGTTCCAGTCAATTTAATTGAAAAACTTGGACTTCTAAGAGTAAAATTAAGCACATCGGGGCTGTTTTTCTCATTTGTTGTAGGTTGCTTTAATAATATTGCATTTGAAGACGCAATTAAGGCAACATAGACAACCTTGAGAAACTTATGCTTGAGTTTTGACAAAAAGATGGACAAAAGTGGTCGTCATCGAGATCGCTTCGAAACCATTAATTGTTCGTGGTTGAATAAAACCCTAACACTTCCGCTACCTTCCTTCTTCATCTCGTGCAAGCAAGGTAGGAAGACCAAGAAAAAATGTTGACGAAATGAACAACCCGGCCATTCTTTCGAGAAACTTTATGGACCAACAAAAAACGTCATTCACTCTTGGATCCGATTTATGGAATGTATACTTCACATCGAGTACAGAGTGGATGTAAATTTATATATAATACATTTATTACACTCCCACCAATTGAACAAAATCCTTTATTTCTGAGCGTTACAAATTTAATCCCGATAGATGAGTGAAATGTCACACTCTGCTATGGCCATAAATCATTAAAAAATAAACTATTTTAAAAAAAGGCAAACATAATAAAACACCGCATACTTTAAAATAAAAATTATCTTTGGCACTCAGTAAATCTTTTCTTATTTGTAACGTGTTAAGACGGCAACTAAAAATAGGGAAAACTGAAATCCATAAAGCGATAGAAGAAGTCTCGATATAGAAAATGACGTCAGATCATTGTTCCGTCTTACACTTAACTCCTGACACCAAGCAACAGTAAATAATGGCAGCGCTTTAGAATACAAAATTATATGCGAGGCGCGACAGTCCGCGATTGAATTCGGCCTAGTTTCGTGTTGTGCTGTTCTATTAGGAGTGGTCCCAGAAGTATTTCCTAAACGGGCATACTCTTTGAGCATAGTCAGTGACTCAAATTAAGAATTTTGAAACTTGCTCGAATCGGGGATTGAATCTAGAACCCAAAGCATATGAGTCGACCCAACCACCCACCACTCCAGCGCTTAAGAATAGACCTGTAAGAATATATTTTTGTCAACGATGCGCATATTTCTTAGATCATGTTTGAAGAAATATTAACGCAGACGCCGAATGTCTGGTATGTGTTAGATGTCACGAAGCAACAGGGGCATATGACGCTATTGATGTACTTTTTTTTCGACTTCACTTCTTCTATATTTATTACTATGAAATTACATCGGAAATGGCAATTTTAATATTTATCTTGTGCACTTGTTGATTTCTCTAGGATGCTTGCAGTTGATAGCAATGATAGCCTTAAGAAGAACAATTTGGGGTATAGCCTGCTTCTGCGCCCACTGGGTGTCTACACGCAGATAGGTGTACTAATGCACCGGTCCAAGCAAGAGAACACAACTCCACCCCATCCAGCCTAGGGGTTGTGCCGACAGCTAAACGTACTAATTGTGATGATGGAACCTTGGCTCAACGATTAAACTCTGAACGTTGCCACGTTCGCCATGAATGCCCATCAGTTTTCCCTGAGACCTGCTTCCGGACGCATAGTTAAATTTTAAGATTCATCCGCACTACACTTATAGGAATGCTACCAACCACGGACCCACAGAAATACACAGAAAATCTTTGAAAATTCAATAAATACTCTTTAGATTCCATACTTTCTGCATCTCTTAAGTTCAATCCAATTCCAATAAAGGGTATACCCCAGGGACCACTTAGCTTCCAAGCTACTTTATAGAACTCCCAGCGACTCCAGATAAAGTATATCCATATCAGAAATACAAAACAAAAAATAACACTGAAATCCAACACCATCGCAGTCGTTTGCGGTCAAAATTATTAAAATTGAAAAACTATCACTTGACACCGTCCGTACTTCTCGAGGCAAACTAGCAAAAGGTGTTTCACGCACGAAAGCTGAGCTTAAACTGAAATAGTTAATATTTGTAATTACTTGATAGTGTCTTAACAATAGGTACACTCGCCCACAGTGGGCCTCGCAAGTGTATAATTTATTAAAATCGCATGCTAGATGAGTTAATTCTATCGTTACGAGTCTGATCACGACGGTATAGCCGAAAAGGTATCTCCAATCATATTTGATAAATGAATGTACTCTCGGGCGTGAGCATTTTCGGCTAACGTAACGTTACAAAAGATTAAAAGCTTTCTACACAAAAATATGCATACGCAAGGTGAATACATTATATACACCGTACCTGCGGCACATTGGCAGATTGACAACATTGTGATTACATTCGGTATCAATTTAAGAAGTAGGATCATTAAACTGAGTTTTGGAACATGTTTTAATGTGTTATGCTTAGATTTTATTATGAAACCAACAGCGTTTGAAGTGAAGGAACTTCTTGTTAAGAACCGTACAAGTTGATTGGCATCTAAGAATCATATCGATATCGATTTTAAATATCTGCTGGGTGGAAGATTTATAAGAAACTTGTAACATGATGGTGGACACCCTGGCCACGTCGAACATTTTTCACCGCCCATCTCATTCGAGTCACTGACAATGCTCAAAGAGTATTCATGTCTAGAAAATACTTAGCCGTTCGGTTGGCATTAAACTGCCAGTCACTTCCACACATGAGAGAACACTAGCACGCACAACACGTGTGTTTCATGTAGAAGCTAAGCCTTGGCCTTCTATGAACCGCAGCTCCACTCATATTATTATAACACGCAGAAGGAAGCGCAGAACCTCAGTAACAGATCAGATCCCACCAGTAAAAAACCCTCTCGTCAGCTAGATGATGTCCACTCTTAACGAAGACATCATCATCATCATTCTCCGCATGATCCACTAGAGATTTCGCGGGCGAAATGCACGCACGAGAGATCTGCAGACCACTCGATCCTCCGCCGTCGACTGTAATTCATCAGGAGTTATGCCTAAGCGCAACCAGGCGATTTTTTGCACTTGGTCCAACCACCTCGTTCTGGGTCTGCCAAGCGGTTGCCTACCTGATGAAATCGCACTCAAGGCACGCCTCGGAAGTCGTGATGATGAGGCCATTCGTGCTACATGCACAAACCATCGAATCATAGCCTTTCGGTTCGAAGAAGCAGCTGCTCTACATTGAGTTCCTTGTGTGCTGTCGTGTTTCGTACCCTATCCCGCCGAGTAACTCCACAGCAGCACGAAGAAGTCTAATTTTGTGCAGCTTATATTAGCGATCTTATTTGATGAGAATATTTCATGAGAATATGCGAGAGTTGGTCCAAACACTGAATTGAAAACCGATAACTTAGCTTTAACATCAATCTCGGGCCTTCTGATTAGAGATCTTCCAAAATTGAGTTTTGGCCAATCGTACAGGAAAGTTCCTCCCATCACTCGTGAAAAAGACCCCGAGATACCTCAACTTCTCCTCCGCCTTCAATGCAACTATACTAACATGTAGAGTGCATTGGACAAGCGTTCTGGAAATTACCATAACCTCTGATTTGTCCACGTTAACCTTCATCCCAGCCTCTGCACATAAGGCAACAAACCTATCGACTGCGCGATGGCGTTCCGTCTGGGAGGATGTGAGGATAACTAAGTCTTCTGCAAAAAGAAGATGACTTACTCTCAACTCTCATAATGTGAAACATTAATCGCCTCCGTTGCGCTGCAACATCCAGTCCATATATACAATGAAAAGGAGAGGTAACAACACGCAACTTTGGCGAAGTCCAACGCAAACGGTATAGAGACGGTATACAGTTAGTGAATAGAGACCGAATGACCCTCAGAAGATTACCATCAATCCCATCAAATCTTACAAAACAGCTGTAGATCGATTTGGCATACTCCTGAGCGTGAAAAGAGAGTGAAAAGCTGGTCGGTTGCCGGGACGAAAGTCGCACTATTCATACCCCATCCTCGACTCGACCATAGTTCTAGAACGCTCCTCCAACACCTTAGCGTAACGTACTTTCCCGGGAGACTTAAAACTTAAAGAGATATGACCCTATAGTTGGAAGTTGAAGCAATCTCTTTTGTCCTCCTTTTTTTTGAAAAGAGGGACAATCATCCCACTTTGAAAGTCGCCTGGTGCCTCACCGAATACTTACAACTCAATATCAGTACAAGGACTGTGCAAAGGAGAATGCGGCTCATATATGCATTTTTTTGTTGAAAAAGCGTATGATTCGTTCCACAAATATGAAAAAAAACTTCCAACCTTCGCGAAAATTCTGGCGGAATGTAATTTGGTCAGAGGAATGCAAAATCAACATAAAGAACTTCAAAACCAGGAAGAGAGAGTAATGATGCCTATCTGAAAGACTTAGCCAAAAGTGCAGGCAAAAAATTGTAAGTCACGGATGGGGGTCAGTCATATCATGGATGTTTCTTCTTCAGTGGCGTCCGTCAAAATGAACTCCAACAAGAGTGTGATTTGCGGTTCTGGTCATATTTGTGTCAAGGACATCTGGAGAAGAAGATTCCACCATAAACTGTACATGCAAGCAGTACAATGAGATGGCTTTGGCTTGCAAAAATTTGAGACCACAGCAGAAACTGACTGTAAAATCTGGAACGAAAGCACACTAAGATGATAATTTCGGAATTCCAAATTTCTGAATTATCCCAACAAAAATAACTTGCCCGATATCACTATCAGTACGTGGTCACTGGCAGTAAAATCTGGATTCGCATTTGCATGTAAAAAATGTTTTTAAGTGATGTTGTTTCACACTGCGTGCCCGGTCTCTGTACAGTCACAATCGCGTCGTTCTGTTATCACTCTCAGTTCTTATTATTGAATTTATTTTCTTGGAATGAATTAAAGCTCGTGTACCGCGAAGTCCTACGATTCGTCTATGAGTTAAATTCTATGTGTGCACCTTAGCGCTTGAAAAATGAGACTACCGTTTGTTTTTATCACATTATCATGCTTAATACCGGGATTTATGTTACAATATGGAGGTGAATACACAAGCGATATTGTTAAAATACTTAAAAATACACACTGTACCAGTGACCATAGACATACCAATTGACCATTGTGAATGTGAAAATAATGTGATTTTTGGCGGGTTATTCTGATTTCGGACATTTTCGAAGAGTGATTAGTTGGACTTAACTACAATACGATTCTTTTTTGATAAATAATGTTTTTCTTTTTTTTTACTACCAACACGTATTATTCATGATAAGAGAAGCATTGGACTTTAACGTATCGTGTAGGGACCCTGAAGACTAATCTTAGGCTCAGACGAAATTAACAAGCTGTGAAGCATTTTCATGCTCGTTACAATACGCAACATCTTCGTAGAAAATCGGCAGCTATACATTTCATAATCTTTTTGACATCTTCGGATCGGAAATACTTCTATAACAAAAGCGCCTTAGCACCCTGGCATTCTGTAGCATTTGTGGCCCCGTTTGCGAATGTCGATTATCAATCTATAATCGATATGCAACGATTGTCGACAGTCGATTGAATGTTTTGATATTGTGATTGTCGATAGTGATCGATAGTAGGCGATTTTTGCTTCAAATTTCGTCGTTCACAAGCTTGTGGTCGACGGTTTTCGTGCCGCAGAAAATCGTAAAATAAACATTGTTTTCATGATGCAAACGTAACTTAATTTATATTGTTATCCCTTTAAAATATTTCTTATTATAATTTCATCTTCGAACAATGATAGTTTCATATAAAAAAAGCAAACAAAACAACGTTTAAAATATGTCCAGAAATGTATCAATTCATATGAGTATTTGCACGAACGATTTGTTTCGATACGCTCACAAGTGAACGTTCACATTGTACCGGCAAAACCCAAATCTTCGTTTACATCTCCCTCTAACTTATGGGAACTTACACGCTATCTCTTTCTTATAATCCTGTGATTCTCTGGGCAATGTAAACACGAATTGAGAGATTTCATATTCAAAACTGACAGACGTATAAAAATTCATGACATGGACGTTTTTAATTCACAATAATACGATTCTCAGTCGACTGAGTTAGGCAATACCAAAGTAGATTTCAGTCGACAAATTTGTCGATTATCGATTCAATCGACAATCGACACTCGCAATCGGGGCCATAATTAACATGACTCTGTAACGCCCAGCTTTGACCGGAACGTTCCCAGCTTAATTTTCGAAGGAGGCCACAGCAGCCACATTCTTATCTGTGCACACGTACGACGCGGAGGACCATAAGTGTTGTCCACTAGCATACCAATTGCACGAAGTTTTTGCACAAACTTGCATACGGCAGTCGCGGTTGGTGCTACATTTTGGCCAAAACTTCTTTTCAAAAAACCCACTGTTTGGCTACACAGCACTCACTTTGGAAATAAGTTTTCAATATTTCCCAACGTTGTTCAAAAGTAAGGCGACTCATGTTCCACTGAAGCATGATGTTGACTTCCTGTCAAGATTTCGAGCGGGAAACAGCTGTCAGTGTCAAAATAACCTTTGTTAAAGAAATTCAAATTAACCTTTAAAAAGCTAAACCACCAACATTCTCCGACACAACTAAATCGCCATTGTGAACCGCCCAGGAGTAGTGGGAATATGCGTCCACTCCTACGGTGGGCGTCTAGGTTCAAATACCGTCATGAACAACGATATTTTCTATATTTTACGTCTTTTTCACGCACATCGAAAACCCTTGCAAATTGAAGCCAATACACAAATAATTGAAAGTGTTGCCATTTTTTTATCGATCGAATTGAACAAACTAAGTTCAGATTTGACTGTAAAATCGGATGAATCAAACCAAAAATTTGAACTTAGTTTAAAGTTTAGCTGAACTTAAGTTTAAACCGTCACTGTAAAACTGGACAAAATTGTTCCATTGCAAAACTGAAGATCCATTTCCTCTTGGTTGGTGTCCAGCTTAAAGGAAAATTAATAGGGAACACTGCATTCATCTTTTTAAGCTCTCCAATTCGATTTTTTGTTGCCAATAAGCAATCTTTCAGTGTACATGTGATGTAATAAAAAAAACAACAAAGTGAATAAAAGAACAAAAATAAAAAGCACTGGTGCCGCCTTGACTATAATTGTTTGCCTTAAGGCTTTCATTGATCCGTATTCGATGAAAAATGTGAATAAAACATTGTTTACTGTATATAGTTTTTTTTGTTTTTGTATGTATTGATAAATACATTTGTCCCAAATACAAACATTGAAGAAAAATACATGAAAACCGCACATGAAATCGCTCGCAAATCTACGACAAGAAAACAAAAGATAACGATTTTGATAATCAACTATCGCAAATCGCCTTAGCCGATTCCACCCCAGTCTAGTATTCTAAAAGTGAAAACATCACAGCTGAGACCACAGATCATCTTTGAGTCGTCTGTCAGTTTAATGTGACTTTTTAAGTACTTATTTTATTTGTCGCATCACAATAATAATAATAATCTTCTTAACTATAGAGCAGAAAGTTTGTGTGTCTGACCGACAAAGGCTCCGAAACTACACGTCGCAGAGCTCTGAAATTTTCAACAAAAATCATTCTAAAATTTAGATGCTGAATGTGACACACGGTTCGGAAGTTACGAGCACTTTTTAAACGGGAATAAAACTCTCAAAATAAGGGTGGTTGCATCAATCCGGTATGAAACCATTTCAAGTTGCGTAGGCGTGGATATCAACCACCCCCAGTGTGTTTTAACTTCCACTACACACACATTTTTCATATTTTGCTTTGGTGCAACCATTCATTTTTTTCTACGTCTCAATCGAACATATACGAACGACTGGCTGAGTCACCAAACGAAAAAAATAAAAAAAATAAACATTTTCGCACTTTTCTTATTTTGTCATACCCAAACTATCTATGCATGTACACAGCTACACACAAATCATTCAATTTTGCTGAAATTGTGAATATTAAACTTCTGAACGGATAAGCCGATTTAGATTAAATTTCAGAGCTAGACTAATTACATACATAATGTGTTTCAAGATAGGCTAATTTTGTTCATGGTTCATGACGGTTGAAGAAACAAACCCGGGCAAAGCCGGGTACGAAATCTAGTATATTACTAAGAGTGACAGTGGACGTTTTTCGCTAACCGATAATTCTCCCATTAATCTGTGATCTCTGACAGTTCTTAAGGAGAGGGATTTCCTAGAAAATCTCTGAGCATACATACATTTGTAGACAAGAACAATAAAATAAAACATTTGTACGTACATATGTAATACATGTTTCAAATGCAAATAAAAAAGCCAACACAAATTGGGTGATAGTCCAGAAGCCCCGGTTCATTATAAATACGAGCAGAAGTGTACATCAGCAGAAGAAGTACAACTGCTGCCTAGACTCATCTATCATCAACACCAATCGAACCAAAGATCACACACCGAACTTGTCTCTAGAAGTGACAAAGGATTTCTTCATCCGCTTTTGAGATAGTCCTTGCCTCTGCATCCTACAGCATGTTGTATTGTTCAATTGCTGAAAACACAGCGGGTGGCAAAAGTTATTCAGCGGTACAGATGTATTTGGTTATCTTTACTGAGGTGACAAGGTAGGCGAAGTCCCCGACTACCTCCAAGTTATAGCTACCCCTTGTGACGCCAAGACGTTTTTGTGTTGCATATCCTTTCATGCGATTAGCCTATACTTCGTTTCATTATAGCAGCTTCACTGACGACTTGCTGTGTTCTGCCAATCACATCATCCGCGTATGCTGGAAGATCATGGCTCTGTTGGCGTGTGAGTTTTTAACGATCTTCTCGCAAATGATGTTGAAGAAGTCACATGACTGCACGCCGATTTAGAATAATTCCTTTGATATTTTGAAATTTTTGATGTTGAATGTCTCGGTATGTTCGTTACTAGACTTGATGGAGCAACGATAATTCTCCATCGGCGTTCTGCACAACCCATCGATTTTGCAGGAATCTCAAAACTAGACTCAGCTCGTCTCTATTCATCCGATGACCTCACGCGCCTCTATACATTCATCCCATGTGATACTTGCTACCAAATCTTTAACCATTGCTGTGTGTTTACGTCAACTTCAACGCTGAATAAGCTGTTCCACATCTTTTATCAACTTGGTCGATATCTCGGAAGAAGAAGCCGCTACAGCAAGTTCGGCTCACACACACACTCTAGCCCAAATTAATGACATGAGAAATGTCTTCCTATTTCCATCGGGCTCACCACAATTACCATTATAATTTATCTTCATTTACGTATCGCACACTTCCTTCTGTAGGGGGTTCAACAGCAATACATTCATTCAAACTTATTGGATCAATGCATCTCGTATCCACGTTCCAATTATCGATTGAATGTGTCGTTCAGTCCACGGTATGGCGTTGTCATTCCTAACTTGTCCGTCAGATACATACATATTAGTATAACTAAGATATTGAGTTCACCGACATTTATAATTTATTTTGTTAATACCATAAACTTGTTTTTACGGACGTACAGATTAATTGACTCTTCTTACACTTAAGTAAGCAAAAGTGAACGAAACTCAACGAAAGTGATTAAAGTGGTAAGCTATGATCACACCGCATCAGTTCATTCTTTTCGCTCGATCGCTTAAGTTGACTTAAGCCTCTCTAAGTACAATATAGTTGGGCCCTAATACAAATTGAATAGACTACGGGATGATTTGTTAACTTATGCACAACGCTTGTGAATATTTATCCGAAAATGAGTAAATGTCTATTTACACTTGTTAATATTTCTGACTATTTTCAGATAGGCGATGCATAACTCCAGACCGCTTGTATGGATATTGTAAAAAGTTAAACAGCTGCCCGACCATTTACAATAAGTATACAGCACCTTCTTACATACATAGTGCGCATGCGCAGTGCTCCAGAGCATACTCTGGTGACACGGCTTTGGTATGTTGTAATCCAAAGCAAAGACCACCAGTTGTACCGAATGCTCTACTCAAAGATGAAATATGTATCGACTCCGCTTCTCAGCGGGGTGTGTGCATTCGTAAGTGATATTGAAATACCAAATTGATTATTAATTGAAGTGTGCTCTCTTTTAGCTCGGGCTATCTGTGAGTCACTGTATATCGAAAAACGCCTACGGATTCCAACAAAAACTGAAACATGCTTTGATGGCAGTCAATTGACATGCTGTCCTACACCGAAAGTCCCGGTCAAAATGGTGATAAAACCAAATACAATTAAAATCCCCACCATGGAAGAGGGTTGCGGAGAAACTTTCAGAAAAAGCAGAGTCAAACGCATAATAGGTGGCGAAACCAGCAAGATTGCAAATTGGCCGTGGGTAGCTCTTCTTGGCTATAACCATGACATCGAAATAAGATTCTCATGCGCTGGTGTCCTGATAACAGATCGACATGTTCTCACTGCGGCGCATTGTCTTAAAAAACGATTGTAATAACACACACATGAAATAACTGATTTAATTTTAATTCGATTTTTCTTTTTAACTCAGGCAGTTTGTGCGACTCGGGGAACATGACCTGAGCACAAATGAAGAAGCCGAACACATTGATGTCCGAGTGGCCGAAGTAAGGAACCTGGTCGCAGCCCAACTCATAAATTCAGATTAAAATTAATCGATTTTTGTTGTATTACAGGCCTTTCCTCATCCAAAATATGACTTATTTACCCGTCTTTATGACATTGGTATTCTACAGCTACACAAACCGGTTAAATTCACTCGTAGGCAAAACAATGGCAAATTAAAATTGATCAGATTTATATGAATAAAATAAACTTTCAGAATTCGTTTCACCAATTTGCCTGCCGTCGACGTCAGAACTTCAGAATTTGCCATACAAGAATGCACAACTAGATGTTACGGGCTGGGGTAAAACACATGAGAACGGAACTGGTTCAACCATTTTACAGAACATACGACTTCAAACCTATGATAATTCGGTTTGCAGACATCTGTATAAAAAGAAAAATGCTTTTATGTCCGACAAACAATTTAGTGAAGTAGTGCTGTGCGCTGGTGACATGAACGGTGTCAAGGATGCATGCAAAGGAGATTCAGGCGGTCCAATAATGATGCCTGTGGTAAGAGAACAAATATGTTGTGATTTTATATTTATAATTAGCATACATTTTTTTCCCGATTCATTTAGGAATTCGGGGACGGAAAGCGGTATGTGTTGATTGGTCTGGTGTCCTATGGAATTGGATGTGGCAGGAAGGATGTTCTCTCTGTGAATACAAATATTATGAATTTAATGGGCTGGATTAAAGATAGAGTTGCTAAAATGTAATAATATCCTTTATAATATTTATATTACTATATTATATTAAAAAAGTAGACTAACCTTACGTTGGTGTGTCATTTTAGACCGTCATATATTTTTCAAGAAAATTTAAAAAAAAAATAGTTTTGTGTGAAAAACAAAGCAGCAAATTATTAAACTATTTGAATCATTTAATGCATACGATCCGGTTGTGTTTATTCTAACATATGTACATTTTTTTTCTGAACATGCAGTTTTTTCTTTGGTTGCGATACATGTTTCACACTTTTTTAGTGTGGTAGATATACAGTGTGGGCCAAAAACAAGTTTGTTTTTAAAAATGCAATAAAATGAACAAAATAAAATTTGTTCCATGTATTATGGCCTTATTAGTAAGAACAAACATTCCCATCAATTATGAAATACAACCTCGTTCCAGACCAAATGTTTCAAATCGCAGCTTCGAGGCGGCCAATTGGCATTGTCAAGGCGGCTGATAACACGATTTGGGAATTTGGTGCGCAAAAGATCGATTGTAGCATGGGCTGTGTGGCACGGCGCATATTGGGATGGTTTGTATGAGTATCGCTTTACACAGCAGATTTTGCTGCGCGACTAAGGATCATCTACCGATTTTACATCTCACAGATTACATCAAATAAACAGTATTAATTAAAGCATAGTGCATGGATCCATTTTTTAAACTCCAATCGAGACAAGCTAAAATCAATTTCATTGCAAAGTTCATTAAAAGTGTTTATACACCTTGTAATAGATTCATTACAACCATAGTTGGTTCTATGCCTCTTATCGTATATTAAATTTCTCATCCGAGATCTTTGGGGAGCATATACTCGTGTATTCATGAGAAAAATTAAATCTGGTGAATTTACACGGCAATTAATAATATCGCGGATGAACATGGCTGACGCTGCCTTACGCCTGAAACTTAAGGTTTGCAAGCCAATTATTTTAGTGAAGTGAAATTTGTTTGTACTCTTTCGAATCTGAGTTCTTGTGTATCTTATGGGGAATCCCAAATAATGGAAGAATATTCTAAATACGGTCTGACTAACGAACAATAAATGGACTTAAGAATAGTTATATCACGAAAATCAAATGAATGAATCATTTAAGATATTTTATTTTATATTATTTACTTTAATAAGGCCTGCGCTTCATTGCTTATTGGATGTAAAACTGTCATTTTAGGTTCAGGCCTTAATTTTGTAAACCAAGGATCCGATGATACCAGCATTTGATGAGCAAGATCTAAATTAGTTGACAAACAGGAACATTTGCCAGTATTATGAATTCGATTATACCGATAATCTCTGGTTCTACTGGTTGTACTTTTTTTGATAGTTACCCCTTGGGCAATTTTTCAACGGACATCTTTTAAATGTATTCAGAACCCTAATATCTTGGTAATTAAAAACTAACATCCGATCCCGGCAGTCATAAATTCAGTAACTTGTAATTACAACCTAATTAGCCATTTTTATGTCCATTGCCACATGAGGACCGGACATAACTTTTATGCCACCATAATAAACAACAGATAAAAACATTCCCATTTTTTATTAGATTCCATGTTTCAGATAAACTATATTTCCCGTTAAAGTATCTTGAACATTTTTTTCTACAGACCAGCAAACATTAAAACAAACCCCCTGTTAAGATGTGCTTAATTAGGATACTAGTATAAGAAATTGAATATCTCAGAGCCCCGTTAATGGATTCACATAATTTTTTTCTTAAAAGAAATGTGTCTACTTCTAATTAAAATAAAGTTCTAGTTGCATTCTTTTTCAACATTATCAGCCAAGATATTATAATTTTTATAACATGACCAAAGTCAAAATCGCGTTTTTAAAATCTGATACAGCGCAACAAATTTGATCATAACTCCGAAAAACGCAGGAAAATGACACAAAGATTATGGAGAATCTTTTTGCGAATTTGTTGTTGCGTCTTTAAATATAAAAAAAAACTTCATATTCTGTGTGTCATAAGTGTTCCCGAAAACGGTTCATTCTTTCGGTAAAATTCTTTCTGGAATGTAACTCTGAAATGTTGATCTTCAAGAGTGGAGTAGTTAATAATCCTTTTTGTATAAGTCGATCGAAGATACAAATTGAACCAACTCATTAGCAAGACTAGGCTCTAAATCATCTTTGTACACTTTCTTCTCTATGTGATTCCGAAATCCAAATCTCGAACGTACAGCTTCGTAAGTACATGTCATCTTTCAGTAAGAGAAAATGTAGCTCTGGGATAAAATCGGATTCTTTGAATTTCTCTTTTGGTGAAAGACTTGCATCTTGTGCTATCATGTGATCTAGTGAATTCAACCTGATTTCTTGTTCTGTTCTATGATTGTACATATTGGTCAGTATGACATATTTCTTTAGCTGCTTCCATTATCAAAATCTCTTTTGGATTCATCGAATGATTTCAATGATTCTAATGCACGCATGCATTTTCGGGTCCTACAACACCTTGTTTGTAGCATCGAACCGCGCCAAGATGTCGTTCCAAAAGACAGCAAAAAAGAGCGGTTTCGAGACAACTCATCTCTTTTAAAAGGCGCGATGCTTCATTCCTCGCGATGTATTTTTGCTCCGTATCAAAATATATGCAAGTTAGAGCTCCTTCGATTTCAGAATAACCATCAACAATGGTTTTCGTTGCTTCAACTCGTCAAGACCAACGAGTATCGCTAAGCTTTTTTAAAACCTAAGATTGTTCTCTATTTTTTCTGCGATAATTCAGAATTTCGTATCGTTCTGTACTTGCTGTGAACAAAGTATTTAAATTCTGAATGAAATCGAAGAATTGAACAGCCTATGGACAAGAGTTAGCAGCTGCCTGTCCAAATAAATTGAGAGAATGACCACAGCAAATAAGAGCCTGTATTCCTTTGTATTACCAGCAACATGAACATGCAAACCAAAATGTCTATTTGATGGTCACATACAAATTTTTGTAAAGCGTTTGCTATGATCTTGCTTTTATGGCCGCAGTTTGTTAAAAAGGTGAAAATCTTTATTTTGGCATCGATTCTTCAATGTATCGTTATTTGACCGATATGAGATTCGCTTGGAGTAAAATCTACTGACACCGAATAAAATTTGGATTTTTTTTATTCTGGATACCTACAATTTCAGTTAGCACTTTGTCACCCATTGTCACATCGTGTTGATGACAAGTAGATACCCATTAGTTATTGTTCTTGTCGCTCGTTATTGTGAGCATGATGACTTGCTTTGGGTCCGGTAATGTTTGATGATGCGCCACGGTTTTTAGATGTGCCGTGTTAACTCGTCGGAATTTGAAATTTTAGTAGTTTATTGTGGAGACCCCTTATTTTGTGGCTACAGCCCCGGCAGCCCTCCCCAAAGTACGGCACTGAACAGTTCGCTGTAATATTTTTCCGAACGTGAAGATGTTTGTTTTTGTTTGTATTGTCTCCTTAGACTACCTTCGTCCAAATCTTCACTTTATCATTCATTTCCTACCTCTCGCTAGAATTACAAAGGCTCAGCATCGTGATGTGACCATCTAAAGCCGTTTTAAACCGCATTAATTGGGACGTTTCAGTACAGATTCCGGGCCGGCAAATCGACTCTAAATCAAATATTCACACTAACAAGCAAGGCTTGGAGAAGACTAACGCCCTTCAGATCGATACACACGATTTTATCGATTCGCGCTGTTCGCTTAAAGGACTTCCGAGTCGTTTGAAATCTGCACCCTTTTTCGACAAGGAGGTGCTTTGTTGATTGTTCTTGATTTCCTCAGTCTGGTTCTAAAGAAGATAGTGCGGCAGTGGATGCTTTTATTGCTATTGAAGAACAGCCGAAACGTGCTGGTCTTAAGGTCAATAACCAAACAAATATGTGCTGTAAAGCAAAAATCGTCCTTTCATACACCACCCAGAACAAAACATCACGATCGACAGCTAAAACTTTGAAGTAGTAAAGGAGATTGTCTACCTCGGTGCAAACGTGTACTCCACAAAACCACATTTTAGTGGAGATTAGACATACAATCGCCCTTACTTCGATTTGTCGTAACAACTGTGTCACAACCCGAATTTCGAAGCACCAAAATCATATTCTGAAACCTGAATACGCTACGGGGGTTCTTGGTGCCTTCGAAAGAGCATTTTGCGTCAGATATATGGTCCCTTCTGTGAGAAAGGTGAATGTAAGACAAGACACAACCGCGAACTCTAAGAGCTGTATCAGAATGTGAATGTACTCCGGAAAACAAAAATCCGTCGACTGCACTGGCTCAGCCATATGGAGCGCATGGTCACAAACGCTTCTCCTGGATCAAGGATAAAGGAATGAACTTCCGGTATAAAGTGCTAGTTATCGCCGGCGCAATATAGATTTTTTCTAAAGCGACGTGCCCATTACCGTCAGCAGATATTGCTCAGGCGCTCCATGCATCGCAGACCTCATGTGTAATTGACGTTGAATTCGACTTTCGGATGCGACTTGAGTGATTCGAGTGACTGCTACGAATCATCCGACTTCCGGTGAATATGTGCCTCGTCACATTTATACACCCCGATTACGAAAATCGTGTTACTTGAACGACACAAGGCGTTTTGAGAGTCGAGTCACTTTACAGGCGTTTAAGCGGTATTACGAACCTTAATCGACTCGAGCTTATGTTCCACACACATTCTAGCTGCCACTCAAAAGCTTACTGTCAATTTGACAGATGAATTCGTTGAATGGGGTAGTTTTCATAAATTGTACCGGAATACACATTTTTAAATTGTTCTTTTGAGGTATTTGTTTAGTTAAATCATTCGTGGAATTTAAAGCAAATGTGGACAGCATTGCTAGTTTATTTATTGGATTAGTGAAGAGAACGACAATGAATTGCAGAAAAGGGAATTAATTAACATTAGAAGAAGTATTCTATTTACCCCCCTATTACGGCTGGCGAGTCAAACGAATAAATGTGTGAGTGAGAGGGGTTGGTATTACTGTTGGCGAATCGAGAACCTTTGATTCGACTTAAGTGTCAAACATTTTTCGAAGTTTGATCTCACCCTATTGCGGTTGTCGAATGTTCGGTAAATTTAACGTCATTCGTGTTGTTATTTGGCGAACGGCAAGGGCTGTGTGAGAAACGGTCGAACCTGCAAAGAACGATGTCGAAAACTAGAACAAGGTATTCGTATTTAACTTTTTTATGAAATAATACATTTGTTATTATTATTTTATTCAGCTGCATTATTTATTTGTATCTCTTTTTTCTTCTCTTAAATGGAGGCTTTTTTTCCATAGTTTTTCCTCCAAGATAGATTCAACTTACCGAACTGCATATCTTACTTGTAAAACAATTTGTTTTTAATTTCGATGAATAAAGGGGAAATGGTGGCAACTGGTGGTGGGAAATACTCTCAAGTTCCGTTAACTCCTTTGGAACAAGCTGTCGATGAACTGCTCGGACTTCAGAAAGCTGTAAGGCCCGAAGGTATGTTCTTTATTTCATCTAGCCAAATTATTGAGGATCTATCAGTCAGTGCAAGCACACAAGCACCAGTGGAACTTGAAATGCTGCCTCGAAAATACTTTGCGGAAGCCGCTGAACAGCCACCACCATAACCAGTGAAAAGAACAACAAAGAATGGTAGTGCTGAAAATGAATGCCTTCGGTTGCTACAAGGACAAACTGCAACACAGGCAGAGTTGGTCAAAATTGAAAAAGAGAAGAAAAGAATTTTGTCCGACATCGCCAGATATTCAAAAAAAACTACGAGATACAAAAAGAGAATCTTGATTTATTAAAAGCAGTTGAAAAAAGAAACGAAAAAGAAGATATTGAAAATACACTTCCGCAGTCGAAACATTCTTATTTTGTTGCTGTAGTTTTCATTTTCTTCAAAAAACAAATCTATGTTGCTTAACATTTTTGTCGATTTTATGACTATTATGATTTATTATGATTTATTAAAAAAGCAAAATATCTATCAATGAATACAATTCAAAATAAAATTCAAATGTTCATGATTTGACGTTTATTTATTCCTTTCTTTTTATTGTTTTCATAGCAGCACTGATTTTCGAACTCACATTGTTAAGTTCGCTAACCGTATTATGTCGAAAGCGTTAGTTCGCCAATGAGAACAACTCGCATCGAACGTTCGACTCGCCAACCGTAATAGGGGGATTAAATGCAATCCATTTGATTTACCAGATGCTAAGTAAGGGATATACATTGTACAATTGTGAATAAATTAATAAGTTTCTTAAAGATTTAACAAGTGTTTTAGACTAAAGTACGGTGGCGTTTGCTTGTTTGCTGGACGAAATAAAAATAAAGTTTCGGACATTAAACATTCGTCTTCCGTGCCGATGGTTGTGCGACTAGCAGCTTTATTAAGATTTTGTTCAACCAGTCGCTTTATTTGTTTTGGGCTGGAAAGTTTCATCCTTAAGATATAAATAATTAACACTAAATACATTTTACACCATTCCAGTTAAAACACAAAGAAAACTCACGTTTTTACTTGTTTTTCCATTAGAGCCGTTCACAAAATTCAAACCGCCTTCTTTTGTCGTGTTACTAGTCGTTTTGGTGTAGTAAATCGACTTTCGGAATACCGATAGACGACAAGTGTCACACAAAAAATACGTTCCACATAAGCTTATCGCCAGAAGTCGTTTTATGGCGTTAAACGACTACTTTATCGACAATCGTAATACCGACATCACAGAGGCTTTTCGACACAAGTCGTTAAACGACTTTCGTAATCGGGGTGAAAAATTCGTCGACTGCACTGGCCTCGTCGCCTTATCGAGCGCATGGACACATGCTTCTCCTTGATCAAGAATAAAATACCGAACTTCCGGAATAAAGAAAGTTATGATGACTGGAAGCAGCGTGCCCAGGACCGTCAGCAGATATTGCTCAGAGGCTCCATGCATCGCAGACCTCATGTGTAATTGACGTTGAATTCGACTTTCGGATGCGACTTGAGTGATTCGAGTGACTGCTACAAATCATCCGACTTCCGGTGAATGTGTTCGACCATAGTTTTTGTGCAGATTGCCATCATCTACCACATTTCATTTAGATAACCATCGATCCTTTCCATAGTGACGATAAAATAAAACACACAAAGGTTATGTTTGAAAAAATTGTTCGAGTCACCGACGACTCATTTCTTTTTTATATATATTTTTCACCTTAAGTTTACGCTTTTGTCTCGCATTTTCTATGTTTTATTGTTTTATTGTTTTCTTTTCTTTTTTATATTTTTTCTTCTTTTTCATTTTTTCACTTTTTTTTCGAGAATTGTATCTTTTCTTCTTTTTTTTTTGTTGTATGAAAAACTTGTATTTTTTTTTATTCTTTATTTCATTATTATTTGTTTCTATTGTTTTTTTTTCCTTTTGTTTAGTTCATATTTTTTTAAAATATATTTATATATGCTGGGATAAGACAAATTATTAAAAAAAAAAAAAAAATAAAAAATAATAATTACAATTGTTTTGATTTTTGTTCTACACTAAGAGCAAAACTTATTCCATTAATAACATCATATTTTGTGAGTCTCAAGAAAAAGTGTTAAAATATTGTAAAATTAACATAACAGATTCATTTTATAATAGGTTGGTGAAAATAAAAATTACAAATTACATGTTTCGTGTTTAAATGAGGCTTCCTCAGAGTTTCATACGATACACAATATTCTTTTCAGTTTTATTTTTTTTTAGAAAAAGAATTGCATTACTTTTTTTAAAACTCTATGTATATCTGCTAACATATACATTTTACTTGTGTTTTTGTTTTTCTCTCGTTACTAAATAATATTATCTAAAAATGTTTAATTTACAGTTACTTTTTTTTATATATATATATATATAATAAACTTATATATCTTGTAGTTAAGGTGTTTTGTTTAGCACGCTTTCCCTCTCTAACATGCTCCCTCCCTCATCGCATTCTTTATCTGTTTTGTTTTGTTTTTTTTTTACTTTTGTTTTATTTATTTTCATTTATATATATTTATAAAAGCGCTCAGCAATTACATTATTAGGTTTCCAATTACTTGTTTGTTGTTTTCTTTATAAAACGTATTTTGTTTGTGTAAAATATTGTTTGTGTTTCATTTTGACCATTGTGATTATTTTCTTTTCTTTTCTTTTTCAACTGTATTTTATTAAGACAATGCATATTAAGATGTATTTAGATCCTACGTAAGTGCAGTCGCTGCGCTATCAACGTCTCCAAGACCGGTCCTCAGATTCGTCGTCTTCTTCTTCGTCTTCAAGGCGCAGCTCGGGTAAGGTATCAGTTGTATCCATATCGCCGTTGCCGTTGTTGTTGTTTGTGGTGTTTTTATCAAGTGACTTCATCTCGACTGTATTACCATCGGAAGTGGTTTTGTTTTGTTGTTGTGATGCTGTTGGTTGAACCACCATAGATGCCCAT
Organism: Eristalis pertinax; assembly: GCA_907269125.1. NCBI lineage: Eukaryota > Metazoa > Arthropoda > Insecta > Diptera > Syrphidae > Eristalis > Eristalis pertinax. The sequence continues at coordinate 114,257,147 of OU026145.1, read as the reverse complement.
GCGATCTTAATGAAAAAAAAAAAAAAACGATTAACACATCCCATTTGGAGGCGTCCTGCTTGAGCATAACTTACCTGCAGACGTTTCTCTTTGAAAAGTTTTCCACGTAGAACTGCTTGTTCAGCATTTGAACGTGTCGCATAGGTGGCTATGAGCTGTGGAATAGTCTTTTCGATGTCGTACTTGACAACGTCTCCAAAGGCCTATATATTGCACAAGAAAAGATAGTTATTAAATGAATTCACTGCATGCGTAATCACATCCATGCGAGGGAAGCTCCAACAAACATCGATCAGCAAGAACAACACAAAATTTCGCAATGTACGCTAGAAGAAGCTTATTTACATTTTGCCACTTTCTGAAATTCTGAATAGACCGAGTCTGACACGATATTCGAAACATCCAACAGAGATTCGTTTACGTGTGAAGAGCGTAATATATCCAACGACGAACTAAGCTAAGCCGATTGCGGGTATTTTCAGAGCGGACTAGAATACAGGGTGGGCCATCTGATGGATGATTTTTTCAAATCATAGGTTTTTTTCATAGGTATTGCCAAATGTGTCTCCCTTAAACTCTTAAGAAATCCTGCGCCGCCAACGGCACTGCAAAGAAGGACAAGAGCTGCTCGGGAGCTCTACGATCAGAAGAGGAGAGACGAACACTGGCTTCTCAGGAGTAAAAAGAAGGAGCATGAGAAGCGCGCGATCGCCAGAATAGAGGGATATTACTGCAGGAATGAGGTAGGGAAGTTTTACCAAAGGGCAAAGTTAACCAGTCAAGGTTATTAAGTCCGAACCGAAGCCTGTAAGGATGATCAAGGGAACATCGTAGTAGAGTCACAGTCGATGCTGTGGATATGGAGAAACCATTTCTGCCGACTGTATAACGGCGACGAAGAACCAAATTCCGCTCTCAGGCAGAACGAACCATTCAACCCCAATGAAAGGGACGACGAAGATCAACAATTCCGTCCACCCGACCCGGATGAAGTGAGGATTGCCATATCTAAACTGAAAACCAACAAGGCTGCGGGAGCTGACGGCCTACCCGCCGAGCTTTTTAAAGCCGCAGGCGATGATTTGGTAAGGAGCATGCACCAACTCATCTGTAAAATATGGTCGGAGGAAAACATGCCCGATGAATGGAACCTCAGCATTGTTTGCCCGATCCATAAAAAAGGAGACCCTTTGATCTGCGCCAACTACAGAGGCATCAGTCTCCTAAGTATGGCATATAAAATCTTATCTGCCGTACTGTGTGAACGCCTAAGGCCATTCGTCAACAACCTGGTTGGTCCATACCAGTGTGGCTTTAGGCCAGGAAAATCCACCATCGACCAAATATTCACACTGCGGCAACGTGCGTATTGCATCGGAGGCCGCGAAAATGGGTTTAGCGGTAATCGAGGATAAGACCAAGTGTATGCTGTCAACGAGAAAGGACACCCAACACCGACGTCTCGGTCAGAACGTCACAGCAGACAGATATAACTTAAAGGTAGTCAAAACCTTTGTCTACCTAGGTACCGCTATCAATTCAGACAATGACAACAGCGCTGAAATCAAACGAAGAATAATGCCAATCGCTGCTTCTTTGGGCTAAGAAAGCAATTGGTAAACAAAGCCCTCTCTCGAACAACCAAGGTAACGCTTTACAAGACCTTAATCGTCCCAGTCCTGCTATATGGCGCGGAGGCATGGACTTTGTCAAAAGCGGATGAAGCTGCTCTTGGTTGCTTCGAGAGGAAAATTCTTCGTGTGATTTTCGGTCCCGTCTGCATAGGTGGTGAGTGGAGGAGATATAATGACGAACTATACGGGCTGTTCAGCGACATCGACTTAGCCAGAAGAGTGAAGATCCAAAGACTGAGATGGCTAGGTCATGTAGAGCGGATGGAAACCAATACTCCGGCCCGAAAAGTCTTCGAATCCACCCCCGAGGGACGGCGCAGTAGAGGAAGACCGCGACTCTGGTGGCGCACCCAAGTGGAAAGGAACCTCAACCAACTATGCGTGCGTAACTGGAGACAGCTAGCTAAAGATCGACCTGGCTGGAGACGCTTGTTGGTTGAGGCCCAGGTCCGCCTCGGACTGTAGCGCCACCTTAAGTAAGTAAGTAAGGTTATTTTGACACTGACAGCAGTTTCCCGTTCGAAATCTTGACAGAATGTCAGTATCATACCTCCGCGGAACGAAATGAGTCGCTTTGCGCTTCAACAACGTTGAGAAATATTGAAACCTTATTTCCAAAGTGAGTGATGTGTAGTCCAAAAAGTGGGTTTTTTGAAAAAAGGAAGTTTTGGCCGAAATGAAGCACCCACCGCAACTGCCGTATGCAAGTTTGTGCAAAAATTTCGTGCAATTGGTATGCTAGTGGACAACACCGTCGTCGTACGGTGCGCACAGATGAGAATGTGGCTACTGTGGCCTTCTCTGGAAATGAGGCTGGGAACAACGTTTCAGGTAACGGGTGGCGTTGCAGAGCCATGTCAACTGACTTTTTTTTCACTGAAGTTGAAGAAATGGATTTGGTCGACATCTGGTTTAAGCAGGATAGCGCGACGTGCCACACACTGATCATTTTACTGAATTTATTAAAAAAAAAAGCTTGTATTTGGTCCACCCTGTACATATAATTGCAGTTTCGGTTTCTTTTATCAATAACGCGTCGATGATATTTGGGTGAAGTTGCTCACAGAATAGAAAGGAATAGTTGGCCTGTTAAAGATTGCGACTATTTCTGCTTCTTCTTTGTGCGCCCGATATATTCCGGGACGGACCTGGACACCAACCAATGAATGAATGCCCAGCTAGGACAATCTCTAGCTACAGTGGCGAGCAAAACCGGTCGAATAAATGAAAAAATTCAGGAAATCTTTCATAATATGCATAATATGTTATTTATAGTCCTACTAGGATTTTTTTTTGATTTATTTTATTCGTTGGTGTTTACAGAACAGTAATAAAAACAAAAAAAATTTCATTTAATTAACAAAAAATACAAAAAATCAAAAAAGTCTACTAGCTCTATTCGTCCACTTTTGCACGTTACCCTAATGTATTGCTATTCCTTAGTATTTTGTCCAGACCCCTTTGTTTTTAATAACACTATTCACTCTTTTTGGCATGCTTTCTACCAACTTTTTCAATATTAGAGTGAGGAATACTTTGCCATACAGCCTGTACTCTAGACTATAGTTCATTGAGACTGCTCGGTGCTTCCTCGTCACACAAATTTTCGATGGGGTTTAAATCGGGGCTTTGTGCCGGCCAAAGCATCGTTTGAAACTGCTGATCCTCAAGCCATTTCTTTACAATTTTGGCTGTGTTTTTGGGGTCCCCATCTTGCTGAAATACCATTTCATCAATTGGATACGTTGCTTCATCCAAGAATTCTGCCAGATTTGTCCGTAAGATATCAAGATAGTCTTCTTTTTTCATAATGCCCATGATTCTCGCTATTGGACCTATATGCCACCAAGTGAAACATCCCCACACCATTAAACTACCACCCCCGTGTTTCATAGTTTGTTTAACTTGATGTTTTTGAATGCTGTCTTGTGGGCGATGCCAAAAGTATTCTTTCCCATCTGACTGAAAACGGTTAATTTTTGTTTCATCGGACCAGACTACACGTTTCCAATCATCTATGGTCCAAGATTTGTGTTCCTTGCAAAACTTCAACCGAGCCTTAATATTTTTGTCAGACAACGCAGGTTTTTTTCTTTTTGATTGCTGACACCAGGCCGATTCTGCGAAGTGCTCTTCTAGCCGTCCACTCGCTAACATTCTTATTTAATACTTTTGCGGCCTCTTTTGGTGTCTTAGTCTGTTTGGATAACATCATACGTTCAATAAGACGTGCACCTCCATCTGATAACAGCCGTGGACGACCACTGGATGTCTTAACCGCTTCCAATCTTCATCTCTTTTTTACCGTAAGCACTGTTTTCCCAATTTTCCTGGCGGATAAACCTAAACTACTAAACTACTCGATAATTTTCTCATTTTGTATTCAACTGTAGATATTTGATTTTTAGAATAAACTCAAAAATACTTTCTTAGATGAAAATTCATCTAAAACTGCGCACAGTAAATGCGAGAGCAGACGTATGGAAAAAGAACACAAAAATATAGCGGTAAATTTTGATTTGCACGCATTCCATGAACTACAGGCGAAACGTGCAAAAGTGGACGAATAGAGGTAGTAGACTTTTTTGATTTTTTGTATTTGTTGTTAATTAAATGAAATTTTTTTTTTGTAAACTGTTCTGTAAACACCAACGAATAAAATAAATCAAAAAGAAATCCTAGTATGACTATAAATAAATATTTTATGAAAGATTTCCTGAATTTTTTCATTTATTCGACCGGTTTTGCTCGCCACTGTAGCTGCTTCCAAGTTGGTTGTGGTCATTCCCCGCTTGTTTCGTGGTATCTATGCATTACACATGTCCTAGCAACCTGATGTGTTGGATCCGCAGACACCTGGCTACAAGAGGCACAAAGAACATATATCAAGGACGTGTTTATCTGTTTTTGAAATTGTCCATAACTGCGCCGTAGAGTAGGATTGGGATGTTCAATGTCTTGTACAACATTGACTTATTTGATCCTTCGAGTAAGCGCTTTATTGATCAAATGCCTCTTGATCCCAAAGGATGAACGATTGACAAGAGATATGCTGGGAGTAAACCCTGATATCTTCGACAAAACATGTTGCGGGACACGGCGTGGTTTCCGATGACTTCACTCTATTGACTAACTCACTGCATGAACAGATTTGGCAAACCGCTTACACTCCTGCATCCATTTCTCACCTGCATTCAGGGGGCGAGATTAGAAAAAGGTGATTTTTTGCTGAGAAGATAGGACCTGGCCCTCTACCGGCTGTAGCGCCACCCATATTATATTATATTTTTTAGCTATTATCTTTTTGGCAACACTGGTTTAAACAGCTGACGCACGTTTCGTGTTTTGTTTCACTGTCAAACATCTTCAGTTTGGTCTATAATTTAACCATGAATCGTCTTACAAACGAACAACACTTGCAAATTATTGAATTTTTTTATCAAAATGCGTGCTCTGTTAAGAAAGTTCATCGTGCGCTTTTTCCATTTTATGGTCAGCTCATTTTTGGCTCAATGGGTACGTAAATAAGAAGAATTGTGGATTTTGGAGTGAATATCAGCCAGAAGCATTGCAAGAGCTACCAATGCATCCAGAAAAAGTCACAGTTTGGTGCGGTTTATGGGCTGGTGGCATCATTGGACCGTACTTCTTCAAAGATGATGCGAATCGTAACGTAACTGTGAATGGTGAGCGCTACCGTGAGATGATATCCAACTTTTTTTTGCCCAAAATGCAAGAGCTTGACTTGCATGACATGTGGTTTCAACAAGACGGTGCCACATGCCACACAGCGCGTGCAACAATGGACTTACTGAGGAGCGAGTTCGGTGAACATTTTATTTCACGTTCGGGACCGGTCAATTGGCCGCCTAGATCGTGCGATTTAACGCCTTTAGACATTTTTTTGTGGGGTTATGTTAAAGCTCATGTCTATACAGACAAGCCCGCTTCAATTGACGCATTGGAAGACAACATTGAAGCATTTATTCGTGAGATACCGGCCGAAATGTTGGAAAGAGTATGCCAAAATTAGACTAAGCGGATGGACCATTTGAGGCGCAGTCAAGGTCAACATTTGCATGAAATAATCTTCAAACATTAAATTATATGGACCGTACTATCGATTCAAATAAAGATTTCATGCATTTTTCTGAATTTTCGGTGTTTTTTTTTTTGAAAAACTTTCCTATAGCTTTTAAAAAATCACCCACACCGCGCAATTGGTGCGATTGCTAAATCAATGATTTCTGCACAAGCTGCCTGGATGATGAGGAGACTATGCATTCCTCCTCTGCTCGTGCAATGCGAGATAAACATTAGCGTAGGCCTGCTTTTAGCAAGCAGAAACTGGTGCCAGGAGTAGCAATTTGGTCCGACGTAACAGAAGCACTCTATGACTTATAGTTGCAACAATCAGGTTGACTTCAAATCAGTAATGAATCCTTCAAATAAGCCTGCCTTTGCTATCATCGTTTTGATTCAAAGCAGGCCCGCCATCGATTCAACTGAAATGAGACTTTGTTACAAGCTTAGCAAATGTACTCGCCTCAATCGAGCGCAAATGAGTGCCCTCTAAAAACCTTTTGAAGATAGAACCAATCACATATGTGTATCTTATCGCTTGCCAGAGAAAGCAAACCCATTTGAGAGCCCACAAAAAAGTGTGGACTTCGTCGAATGCAACACACACTGCCTTTGGGCTTTTCCCTTCATATACTTCTGTACTGACTTCGCCCCTACCAAGCGAACAATTTGCTGATGATTAAACTTCGATTCCTGCCATCGTGCAGAAAACTACAAGCTCGTGGGCGCATCCACACACGGAATGTAAACAATTGAATTTAATTTAAAAACACTTACCCTAAAGTGAGCTAACACTTGGTCACAGTCCTCACTCTCGAAGCCGGTAACAACAATGGATTTGGGTCTTCTATCGACGCTAGTTGAACCAGCAGCTGGCAGCGTTGGACGAATATGCTTGTTGAGCCGTGCTCCACTTGGTGGAAAATGTGGCTTTACATTGGCACCGATGCCCAGGCTGCGTTGCAAGTCTTCCAAACGTTTTTGTATGGCAGTAGTATCATTACCCTCTTGCTGCTGAGCGAAGAGTTCCAATTCAATGTCGAGGAGCTCTTTTTTCTGTTGCTCTTTGGTCTTCTTGACAGACGGTTGTTGGTTATGAATCTGAGCGGCCATTTGTTCTTGTTCCGCGGCAATCTCTTTTCTCAATTTGTCGATTGTATCTTGAAGGATTTTGATTGTTTCCACGGTCTTAACACGCTGCGGATCATTGGGCTCACAGCGCTCCACAAGGTCTACCGCAGATTTCATTTGAGTAAGGTAACCTTGAAGTAACTCGTGCTTTCGCTTTCGTAGACCATTTGCCAGTTGTACGACGGCCTTAGCTTGCTCTTCTTGCTTCTTGCGAATAATGGCTGTTGTGGCGGGTGTTACACGCTGAGTGTTGTTTTTGACACGTAGCGATGTCGGCGGAACATGGGCAGCTGGCACTATTGATGGTGTATTTGAAGCGGTCGTTGCCGCTGGTGTTGGTGTTGCTGGCGTTGTTGGCGTTGATACGGGGGTCTTTGCTGCGTCAGCAGCTGGAGTAGGCACTGCGGGAATATTGCTTAGATGATACTGCGAATTCTTGCGTCCAGCTCCGTTCACGGGAGCAGCTGCACCAATGTCGTCTTTCATTAAATTTGTCCCCTGCGTGTTGCCACCTCCAGAAATACCATCCGACTGACTGTGCCAGAATACTTTGATGAACCGATTGTTGAGCACAGCCTCCGTGCTGCGGTAGGCAACATTTGCTTCTGCATGAGTGGAAAATGTGACAATGGCAGCCTCTGGATCACCATCGTAGGAAATTTGGATATTGACTATTTTCCCGAACTTGGCAAAGTGGTTGTTCAAATGAGCAATTGTGTTCATGCCGCGCGGTACTTTTCGCAGTTCCAACGAGCAGTTGTTTTGTATGTTCGTGATGCGTGGTCCTAAGCGACTAGATAGGGGCAATTTGCGCTTGGCCGGGCCCTCTGCTATTGCAACACTATCCTCAAGTTCGAAGCGGCGTTTTGATTGTGCAGCAGATATGTCTCCACCCGATCCATTAGCGTCTACCACCGGCACTGGGATTAGTTCTCTTTGTAGTGGTGTGGCAGCTGCGTTCGGGGGGAAGGGGAAAATTGGAGTTGCGGGACGGAATCCAGCTCCACCTGCAGCACGAGGATACACTCCCGGTAGAGCCCCGTTTCCACCCTTATGTGGGAAGTTCACGCGTGGCCCGGAGCTGAACGGATTTCCACCACCAGACACATTGCCGCCAGTCGCCACGTTTCCCACCGATGGTGCTACCGCCGACGACGAACCACGCGACCAAAGATCCGGAGCATCCGGATTGTATTCTCGCAGTGACATACTGATCAAAGCTGAATTGTTTATTCCTTCAAAGACAACTGGATTCACACCGTGATCCCAGGGACAAGTTTCGCCGCGGACACAATATCCCTTCTCGTCAAAATCGCGACAACGTTGTCGCTTTGAGTTATCGTTATTGTAGACTGGTGATCGATTGTTAACACCGCCGGCGGGAGATCCCCCCTTCCGTCTTTCCAAAGATGGCGATCGGCTTCGAGACGCTGAATGGCTTTTTGTTCGATTCTTAGCGATGAATCCCACTCGTGGTGACCGTTCGTCATTCATATGGGGCCCACGACGCCGATCAATGCCTCTTCTGTCCCTTCGATCACTGTGAATTGGTGGCGATTTGTTCCTAAACTGTCGCGTATTCTTTTCCCTCTCGTTTTGCCTGCGATCTCTGGATCTCGATCGCCGCGAAAGACGATCGTTCGATCGTGATCTGGACCTCGATCTGATTATCTGGTGATCTGATGCTCTCCGACGGCGGGATTCACGTGGCTGATTTTCTTTGTCTGACGTCGCTTTGAATGGACTTACACTCTTCGCTGGGCCCATTATTGGCGGTGGTGGTGCTATCGGTGCCGGTGTTGATAATATGGCAGTCGCTATTGGCTCAATTGAACTCTGTGTTACGGCGGTACCGGTAGTCGGAGTATTACTCTCCTCGATTTTATTATATAATTCTTTGGTTTTAGTCTGCAATAAGAGTGTGCTTGGTATGAGTATCGTGTCATCAGGGAGGCTATCATTACTCACATCATCTAGTGGTGGTGTAAGTTCTCTGTCCGTGCTTATTTTAGCTTCGACAGGAGCACTCTCAGTAGCATTATCAATTGGTGGTGTCGGCACAACGGGGGCTAAATATTCTTCCGATGCAATGGCATTAAATAGACGTTCAACGAATGGTTTTGTCTCTTCGGCTAAAAAGACGTCTAATTGTTCTATCATGACTTTCTTTAAGTCCTTCACAGGTTTTTCTTTTTTTAGTAAAGCCAATACGTATCTCGCTAATGCGGATGAATCAGCATCACAACTGTTAAAAAATAAAATGAGAATAACGTGTTAGGCGGATCGCTTTTATAAACTTGCTAAATATTACACAAAGAAGCCACACAACGTATTACGTTTGTCACGTGACACGATGTACACACATGCATTACAACCTAAACAAACCCAATTGAAAGCACGTGACGCAGATGAGTAAGCATTCAAGCTGAGCGGAAAGTTTATAGCTCTCTCCGATATCTTCTTAGGATGTAAACCATACATACATCATCACAAACCGCTTACGACACAGACTTGTGTTCTGCGCTCTTCTTCGCTCGGATGACAAATTCTGGGTTCGATCTATGACCCTCCCGGTCTGCGTTAATTGCGATAAGAGCGTCAACCACTACACGCACAGATTATAGAGTGACATCAATTATGGGCTGACGACATCGAAACACATGGCTAGACCATGTAGGGCGATCAGGGAGAACACATCATTTGGGCTAATGAACAGATCAATGTCAGCAAGCTGAGACCGAAATACCTAGACCGATTGGGTGCTTGAAAATGCGAGTTTAGATGCTTCTTTTTGCAGATGACTTAGTTATCCTCACATCCTTACAGACGGAACCCCAGCGCACACTCGATTGGTCTGTTGTCAAATACTGGGATGAAGGTTGGCGTGGACAAAGCAGAGTTTATGGTAATTTCCAGAACACCCGTTCAATGCTCTCTACGTGCTAGTGGAGTCCCATTGAAGCACGTGGAGAAGTTAAAGTATGTCGGTGTCTTTTTCACGAATGATGGGCGGGTTAATGACGAGCTTTCCTGTAGGATTAGCCGAACTGGCTCAAAATTTTCGCATTTCTTGTATTGCATACACAAACGTGACATTGGTTTATAGTTCTTCGAAAATGAATGGTGTAACCGCCACCAATTCAATTCCTCTAGCCCTAGAAAAAGGTTAACCGATTTCTTTGGACGTGGAAAATGTGTGGATTTAACAAGACAACAAGCGAAGAGAAAAACTGGAGTCACGAGGATGTGTAATTGCGACCCGATTGGTCAACGAGCCTGCATTTTCTGCAGGGAAGAAGAAGAAATTAGTTCCGTGGAGATCGGTATTGCATGAAATGTAAATCAAAAACAAACGATTTTTTTCTTTGAGTTCATCAATAAGCAAACTATTTTCTTCTTTTCTCAACATTTCCTTCACAAGAACACTCAAAACAATCCTTTTCACTGCCAGTAGACGAGTATGAACACAAAAGCTGGCAAACGATCGGACTTTCGCAGATGACTGCGTTTACGATATCCAACCTTGGCCAGAATTACCCCTTGTCCGCGACAGCGACAATGAGAGAGTAGCGAGATTCCCTTGTATTTTTCAACCTTCCCCGGTTGGAGGTTGGTTCACAACAGCCCACACATGTGCATTCACACACTTCTTATTCTAGTGGCACTACAGTCCGGGGTGGACCTGGGCCTCAGTCAACAAGCTTCTCCAGCTGGCACCATCTTTAGCCAATTACGCGCACCAATTTGGTTGAGGTTCTCCTTCTCCACTTGTTGGCGCCATCGGTTTCGTGGGCGTCCTCTATTGCGTTGTCCCACTGGTTCGGAGTCGAAGACTCTTCGAGCTGGAGCAGTGTTGTCCATGCGCTCTACATGGCCTAGCCATCTTAGGCGCTGAATCCGTAGACGCCTGACTACGCTCATGTCGGTGTACAGCCCGTAGAGTTCATGGTTGTATCTTCTTCTCCAGAAACCATCAACGCAAACAGGAACAAAAATGGAACGCAGAACTTTTCTCTCGAAAAGACCAAGGACTTCTTCATCTGTTCTTGAGACTGTCTAGGCTCATAGAGCAGGACAGGGATGATGAGGGTCTTATATACTGTTAGATTGGTCCTTCGAGAGAGAGAGAGAGAGCTCTACTACTCAATTGCCTCTTGAGCACACATTCATGCACACATCATAGAAAAAACGGTGTCAGATGAAATCAAGGGGCAATGAAGGTAGAAGTTGTATATCTCCTTGCTCAAAGACCCAAACAAACTTGACCTTTTGAAAACGAATATTTGTTAAGTTAGTTGCTCAGTTATTGACCGATGTGTATCGAAAAGTCATCGCAAATGATGTACCTTGTCAGAATCGAGTCAACAAAGTCGGTAACATTGAAATAGCCAGCTAACAAGTACTAGAGGTACTCTTTGTTATTGTGACCTTTTGCCTATGATGGTTTGTTTGAGCGCGTTCGTAGGTAATTCACAATAAAATGATGTTAAATACGTCACTTCCAAATGCAGTCGAACCTGCATAAGTCACGGGATATCTAAATTAGTTCGAGTTAGAGGGAGTTCAAATTGGAAGATGGTTTTTATGGACAAATTGAGGCGTTGAATGCCAAAATATGACGAACAAACAATTCGAGTTAGAGAGAAATTGAGAGAGTCCACTGTATTTTATGAGTTAGGCAAAAGGAAATAGGGTCTATTGACTAGCTTTTTTTTTATTCATTACCCTTCGTCATTATACAAAAAGGCAGTATTGTATTGACTTAAACATAACCTATACCCAACTCTAGGTACACAAAAGAGATTTAAAAATTATTCCAATGAATGTTATTACATATGGCAACATTGTTTTGTAGAGTACATGAGGGTAATTATTGCATCGAGCAAATGATGCTGTTTAGAAGTCTAGTGTGTGAAGCCCTCACAATGGGAAATCACAGGAAGGATGTACGTAATTGGTGCATGCAATTAAATTGCGAGCACGACTGTGTATAGTAATTGGTATGTCATGATTCATGAAACTCTCATGACAACTACTTGTGACAGTTTAACGCTTCTTTGGTTAAGTAAATGAAGTTTGAAGTGTACTCCAAGCGAACAGAAGAACACAATTCATAAAACTTGCAAGTTAACAAATCGAAATTAATTTCTGAATGCTTACACAGACCTAGTTCTGGTGCTTACAAGCTCGAAGGAGGTATTCACCGTGCTGAAGTTGAATCGATAAATAAGGCAATAACACGACATTTTGCATGAGAAACTGATGTTAATTACTGACAGAGAATTATGTAAACTATGCAACCATAACACGCAACATTTGAAAATTGAAATCTGATAAATTGTCTACTTACAGCGGTTCCAGTATTATCACAAGCCAATTTTTAAGCGCGTCAGGATTGTTTATAAGCATTTTATTTGAAATTGCTTTATATGTTATCACAAATGATTAGTTAACTATCCCAACCAAAATTAATATCAACTAATTTTGTACGATGAACGTAGTTCTGAGATCACCAGATCTCAAAAGTAGATATTGCGACCTTTGTTCCTTCTGTTTACGTATAATTAATTGTATCTTGTTTTATATAAATTTGTACTAATTCACGTTAAATTATATTTTTCTTTTTGCTTTTTATTTGTTTTATTATTATTTCCAGTTTATCTCTGCTGAATAATTGTTATACGTTCTATCCCTAGGAGAATGATTCGGTTTCTGAAAATAGAAGAAAACAAAATCTATGAATAACATTGGTAAATACAATCGGTCCGTGTGGTTAATTGTGTCGTTGTTTATTTTTACACTTGCAGTGCATGGAATTTTATAAAGAGCGCGCGTACACTTTGTGACTTGTGTATGTTATGTGATAATGAAGTAGTAATCTGTGTCATTTTTTTTTTACCGCGAAAAAAATATCTTCCCAAGAGACAAATTATATAAACATACTCGGTCGCACCTTTCCGATAGATTTCTACATACATTCTCAGTCTGCAATTGAATACGTCCTATGGTCAGTGAGGGAATAAACAAAAATGCAGTGAAAGAGAATTTCCAAATTGAATTATACCTAGACAATCAATGAATGTAACGCAGCTGATATTTCTCTAAATTCACTTAACTACATTAAAATAGTAAAGAAGCAAAAAAGAACAAATATACATAACCCTATATTCCGAGACTGACATTCTTCTGAAAACCGCGGAATGAATATGCCTACAGCTGAAACTCAATAACTGGGCCCCCCACCCCCCTCTCACCCGATATCAGAGCTAACCATCAATGGAAGACAATTTCTGTTTTGTTGTTTTTAACCAAATGTCATTGTTTATTCAGTCAGCATTACTAGATGAATGAAATAATCGAATTGTGTTTATCAACAACCGGTATACAAACAGAATCGTACACGTTTCATTAAAATGCACATGAAATCTATGCATTACACCATAATGTTTCACTTTATATGTATGTTTTCCATCTATTACTCCTGGTCAATTTAGACATCTGTGGCATTTTACAGTCGCCTGGTCGTTGCAGCAATTTGTATATCGGATGGCCTCGCACATAATGAAAACACACTTGTACTGCATTTTTGTATTGTTTTTAGAAAGTTTCGTTCAACAACCAACAATCAGGGGGACCCACCTCTTTGAAGCAGTACTCAACTCTTCGTTTTTTTTTTCCATTTCGCAACACTTTGGGAGCACACTGCCTACCTTAAGAAAAACTACAGAAAAAAGAAAAAAAAATGCTTCAGTGAAGTTTTTCCACGCGCACACACACACGCTCAAACAGTCGTCACACTACATATGCATGTACATACAGAAATGAAAACAATATCTCGAATTTTCCTAATTATTTCCAGTTCCTGCTAGAAAATCTTACTTTCACAAACCTCTTCAAATGAATTTTGATTACAATTTTCCCCTTATTCAATTAATTAATTTATAGAATTATATTCTTCGTCGGTTGTGCGTGGAAAGGATTAAGAAAAAAAAATTAAAGATGGAGACGGCAACCGTAACCACTGGCAAAAATAGAGACAGGCCACGAAAAACAGACGGGTTTGTTCGGTCTCGTTCGCTCCATGAGGTTCGCACTACTCGTTCGCATACACAACCACACATACATACTACTCTATCTATGAGCTCTCGACATTTTCTTGCATTTACTCGTTTCATTTTTTTTTTTTTTTTTCATTTTGTGGGGGTTTCGTTTTTTTTTTCTCAGGCAAATTTGTTCGATTAAACTCACTTTTTGGGATAATTTATTAGTAATTATATGAAAATTATGTTCTTATCACTGTTTTTTTCCAACGGAAAGGTTCTTCACAGCACTTTTTTACAATCTAAAAGCAAATTAATTTGCTTAATATTCATGAACGACCTTTTGCTCAGCGAAAAATCTATCACAAAAGTGACGTATGAATGAATGAGAGTAGTGGTCGAAAATGGACGTGCGATGCGCGTTGAATGTGCTTGAATGTAGAGGGCGGCTTTGGTTGTGGTTTCGCTAGTTGCCGATAGGCGTCGGCGCAGTATAAATTTACTTTTTCGTAGTTGGTTTTAATTGCAAATTAAAAATAGACGTCGACATCAATAAATCAAGTGTTTTATATTAAAAAAATATATATAATTAATATTATATTTGTAATTTTAATTCTCTTATTTCAACATTCTCATTAATCATTGATTATTTAAATAAGATACACCTTCTAAAGGCTTGGTCGCCGTGAGCAAGGCGTGTGTACGCGTGTCCATGTGAACGCCCCTGCAGCATTGCCAATGAGTGCGTTCAGCATACGCCATCTAGAACAATGCTTGTGTCTTCGCTTATAATTTGAAAAAATCCTAAGGGCACAACACAAGACATGAAAAACCCAGAACAGATAAATACTTTGTAGCTGAACCTAAAATAACGTTTAATCTCATTTTTTGTCTTAGTTTAGGATTTAACGGCATAACGCTGACGTTCCTCCACTGCTGCACCTACTGCGTAACATGCTTACTGGTAGAAGGTTCGTCGTCAAGAATGGCAATGTGACCACTGCAGGTATCTTCGAATTAAAAAATGGTCTCCAAAAGGATGCCGTTAATTCGCCGATCCTGTTCAACATTTTCTTGAGCGATCTGATTAGTCCTCTTCCTCACGTAATTGCGTACGCCGACGACTTGATTGTGTACAGATCAGGTAAGAAGATCGAGGACATCAATACTCTCGCGCAGGGTGACTTCGAAACATTCATGAAAAGTTGCGATGACTGGAAGTTGAATATCAACTTGCAGAAGTCGGAAACCATACTGTTCAGGACCCCGTTGTATAAGGCTTCGGTGGATACAAAAATGAATTGGCGAAAGTTCTTATTTGTTGGGCGTCACGGTCAACCACTGGCGGAAAGGACTGTAGTCAGATACCTGGGGATCTGGCTAGATCATTATCTATATTTTAACAAAAATGTAGATGCTGCTCTAGCCCGAGCCCGAGGCGCTTTCGCTCTTGCAAAGAGACTGTTTTACAACAGCCAACTCGATGCGAGGGTGAAGGTAATCTGTTACATGGCCCTCATCCGGCCAATGCTAACCTATGGCTATCCCGTGTGGTTCAACGTGAGTGCAAGCTTGATGGAAAAGATTCGGGTATTTGAGAGGGCTTGTCTAAGGGCTTGCCTTCGCCTTTACAGAACACCAGAGTCCCAGTACAGAAAATTCTACTCCAATGAGGTTTTATACAACAGTGCGAACCTGATACGAGTGGACAATTTCCTGTTGAAACTGAATCGAGGCCATACTGCCAGAGCGATGAACTCAGTCAATAACCTGATCTCGGGGGCTTACTACCCCAATCCACAATACCACGAAAGGGTACGTCACAGTGGCTTCGTCTCCCCAGAAGCATGTTTCCATCTAGACAAGTATCTACCACATAGCCCGTACATGGACGTGGATGGACGACTCAACCACGACCGGTCCGTCGCACAACGAGCTGAGGAGGGTCTCCTCCGGTTCAGTCTGGTGGCTGTGCAGTGAGGGAACTCCATCATCGAACCCTTTAGACGCTGGTTAGGGAAAGGGTCCCCTTATGGGGCGCAGTCGGTCTGTCTTGCAGCGGATTAGTTCAGCTGCAACCTATGGCCGACCTACGTATCTTAGGTAGTTTTGTAAGTTGTATATCTAAAAAAAAAAAATCTAAAAAAAAAAAATACGTATACACATTTGTACAACTGTGTGTACTTATGTGTATGTGTGCGTATAGCACTATATATACATGTATATATGTAGGTATGTTTAGTTTAAGTTATTTTAAGGCATTATGTAAGTTAGCATATAGGTTTTAAATAAATTCAGTTCAGTTATTAAGTTTTTTTTAAAGTTTTTAAATTTTCTCATTCTAAATCATATAATTTTAAACATATGCATTGTAAGGTTAAGTCGAAAGACATGGCTTAAGATTAAGTTTAGCTTAGAGTGCCCGCCTAGGGCCAGTAAGTTAGAAGTAGTAACACTGTTCGTTCAACTAGTTTTAAGCATTTTTGTCTAGTATTTAAGTTATGTTATGAATTTCTATTAATAAAAATGAATTTAAAATGAAAAAAAATGTTCTTCCACTTTTTATTTCTCCTCATTCAGCATTATTAAGGGGTTAAGCCACTCTAGAGGCAGAACAAATAGGCTATTTTTTCAGAAATACTACAAAATAAATCGAGATTAACATAAAGTGTATTTATTATACATATCAGTGACTGTATACAAACATTTTTTGAAGCGATTACTTTTAAAATGGAGCTGTGCAGCGTTTTTTCGATGATGTCTCAGTTTTTTTCGGGGTCCACGGACGGATAAACAGCTCCTCTAATTTTTGAATTAAAATGAAGTACGGTATTTTTTCAATATATTAATTTTTGACCACTTCCAAAGTGGAAAGTCGTCAGTTAATTGTTAACAACAAATGAACTATGCAATATAAAAATAGGCAATGTATTTTTCAACATATATTCAATATTTCAAGTAAATCCATTGAAAATTGTCTGACTTACACTTAATCACAAAAGTAAGTATACACCTATGTGAGTGCAACGAACGTCTTAAGAAAACAGTTTATTTCGTGCGAAACATTACTCACCCTACCTCATATCTGTTGTTTGACATTTGCAGAGCTGCTCTAAAGCAATAATAACGGTATTATTCGATTTCGTTCGAGAGGAGAATAATTTTCTTACGACCAAATGCTAAAAAGCGTTACAAAAGTAAGTATACAATCGCAGTATTTGGGTACAAAACGCCGATCAGTTAACACGTGCAGTTAAAAATTTGTTCGGTTTTAATTTAATTATTCAAGAAATCTGTGAGTTGAGTAATGATTGATTTTGAAAGATTTTGTTGAACGAATTCGTATGCATCTACTAGAAATGACACCGCTTGGTAAGGAGCTTTCGAACAATTAATCTTAAAAATTTGGTAATCAAATATTCTAAAGAAGGGAAATCGATTAGAGAAGTGGGAAAATTGGTTGATAAAAGCCCTGCAACGGTACAAAATTTTTTAGAAAAATATAAAACCTACGGTACAGCGGACAATCTACCTAGAAGTGGACGTCCCAGTATCTTTACTGAAGCAGAAAAGCGGATTATTACCCAGAAAGTAAAGAACGATCCTAAAAAAAGTACCCCAAAACTACAATCAGAGATTGCCGATGAAACAGGAAAGCAATGCAATCCCCAAACAATTCGCTGTGCCTTGCATGATGCCGGATATAATGTTCGATCCATCAGGAAAAAACCTTTAAAAGAGTAAAAAGAGAGTTGAATTGAATGAGTGCGCATAAATTGGGATTGGAAGGGTCATTCGTCTTTCAACAAGACAATGACCCTAAGCATAATTCTCATTTAGCGAGAGAATGGTTGTTATACCATGTGCGCAATCAGCTTAAAACACCTCCCCAATCACCGGATTTAAATGCTATTGAGCATTTGTGGGATCACCTCGAACGCCAAATACGAAAACGTGATATTCAAACGAAAAATCAACTTAAGGCCATTATTCAAGAAGAATGGGCCAAAATAGAGTAAGCGCTGTCATTAAGTCTAAAGGGTATCCTACTAGGTATTAATTTCACTTATTAATTCAATATCTCATCTTAATTTGTTTTTTTCTGTGATGTGTATACGTACTTTTGTAATGCATTTTTAAATGAATTTCGCTTATTTTTAATATTTTTGTTACTTTATTTTATTATTTTGTTACTATTAGTTATTACTTAAGTTACCTATAAGAGTTACTAAATGAATATATTTTATTTATTTGGTTAAAACTAAATTCGAGTGGGTGTTTTCGTTAATTAAACTTCGTATGCCGTACTGTATACTTACTTTTGCGATTAAGTGTATGTCTCTGACCAACTTAAAAAATTCAGTTTTGAGATAAACGCGTTTGCGTGGTTTAGTACATGAGGCCTTGTACTAAAATTCGAAAATCGCAAATACTTGCATAATTTTTGAGGTCTTAGAGGACAATTAAGAAAAACAAAAATGATGGACCCCTAAAACTAACTTGAGCGCGCTAAATCCTGCATGGTTTTGCCGTAATTTGATTTGAATAATAGAACTGGCTCTGTCTATGGCCTTGTTTTTTTTTTTAAACTTGGGGCTGGAGATTGTACTACCCTGAAAATATGATATAAACTAGGAATCGGTAATAAAGTGTGCTGCGAGTTATGGACATTAACTCAGCTTGTTTACAAGTTCAATCCGAAAATCAAGAAGATTAAAGAGGATGCCTCCCGGCCGATATAAGCGAATTTAGTGGACTTTGAAAATAACAAGAATTGATATGGTTTTAGTATCATTCCCATGCCTCCATTCACAATCGACATATGACATAAAAAACTGAAGGTCCCCTCCAATCGATAATGCAAAAGCGCGCATAGCACGTGTGGACTGGTTGTTGTAGAAGCTAGCCCCAGGTGTACTACGGGCTATAATTATTACCTTAACCATACCATGTGGAGTAGACAACTTCATTACTAATACCGAGAGAACGTAGCCAGTTCGTCACTGTTTTCACTATCACCAGAGCCATATCCTAAAGTGAGCCTTAAACTTTTTCGCTAATGAGGCAAGGAACAAAGTGATTTCGATTCCATGCTGGTCGAAACAGGCAAAATAATAAATATTCGTAAACGGAGTGAGTGTAATTGGATATAACTGTATCCAACAACTTAGAGGAAGCCTTCCCGACCTCAGTGAAGTTACTACAGCAATCGCCAAACTGAAGTTCAACAAGGGTTCTGGTGCCGATGGACTGCCTGTCGAAGCAATTGGTGATGATTTGGTAAGGTGCATAGACATCAGATATACATACCTATGAGTTGGTCTGCAGAACTGATCGGTTGATAGTATGCTCGACCTATGGAATATAAGCAGCGTTTGACCGATCCCAAAGAAAAAAGAGCCTCTGAACTCAACTACAGAGGTCTCCTAAATATCGCATACAATATGTTCACTGCTGTCTTGTGTAACTTCCTAAAACCCTATGTCAACAGGCTGATTGGTCAATATCGGAGCTGGTTCAGACCAGCGAAACAACCATCGTATTCACATTAAGGCAGATCTTAGAAAATACCCAGGAGTTTCATTTTGATACCCCCATCCATGTATCGACCTTAAGACTGAGCATGACAGCAATTATAGAGAGTAGCTATACAGCCCATTATTTAATGTTGGCATGCCTGCAAAACCTGTCCGTCTTTGCAAGGTCGGAAGACTTCACCTAGATCTTTGATTTGGAAAAAAGGATTTAGGCAAAGCGATTGTTTAACGACATTTCACAGAAGATCGCGCGTAACTCAAACGTTAACACCAGAGGCACGATCTTCCAGAAATATGTACAAGTCCTCGCATATGACGATGGAATTGAAATCATCGGAAGGAGACAGTATGCTGTCAGGCTTTTTGTCAGTGTCTGGCGATGAATGAGGGCAAGGAAACAAAGGTCCATCAACATAGTAGTCATGAACAAAGTCTTAATATAGGCAGCTATAACCTTGAAGTATAGCACTTTTACTTACTTTGTCTACTTAGGTTCCGAAGCTGATGGAATCAATGATACCACTGCGTAAATAAAACGTCCATCGTTGTGTCTTTGGGCTTTGCGAAGGTAATTGAGAAATAGAATCGGCTCTCGCAGAACCAAAATATCATAATAAAAGACCTTGATGGTCCTAGTCTTGTTGTATGACGCAGAAGCATGAACACTAAACAAAGCGGACGGAGAGATTAATCGCTTGGACAGGGAAGTCGTTCTTATTAGTTTTGATCCCGTATGTGCTGATGCGACCTATATTGAATGGACCTAATACTTCCGCCCTGGTAAGGCGTAGACTTCAATTGAGAGGTCTACTTCGCTCATTGAAGCTCCCTGACCACTGTAGTATATTTCAGTCAATAACCACTGCGATAAAGGAGGCACCACGACCTGCCTTAAAGCAAAGGAAATATGGCCAGCACTAAATAAATTTAGCTAAGCAACAGATCATCTGTAGAATTTGCCCGACGACTGAAATATCAGCTCCATATGTATGCCCCATTCACAAAAAAGGCGACCTTACCTCTTGTAACAACTGTAGAGGTATATTCCTGCTCATCGACGCCTACAAGCACTAATCGGCACGTACCGCCACTTCCCACCCGTCAAATCGACTATAAACCAAATCTTCATACTAAGACAAATCCTGGAGAAGACCAGTGAGTTTCAAATAGATACATATAACCTTTTCATCGATATGCATACTACAGCATTCATCGCAAGGAGCTATTCGATGCGATGGCCGAATTCGGGATCCCGGGAAAACTGATCCGATTGTGTCGCACCACGGTAACACATACGCGATGCACCGTGCAGGTCGGCTCAAGGATTTCTGAGCCATTTGAAACTTGCACTGGATTTCGGCAAGGAGATGCACTGTCGTGTGACTTCTTCAATCTGGTACTAGAGAAGATAGTGCGGAGGGCAACTGTAAACACGGAAGGCACTATCTTCTACAAGTCGGTCCAACTGTTGGGGTACGCAGACGACATCGACATCGTCGCGCGTTCTCAACGTGCCGTAGTGGAGGCTTTTACGGCGATTGAAGAACAGGCGAAACGAACTGGTCTCAAGGTCAATGAGGACAAAACAAAACATATGCTGTCGACCAAAAAACGTTCCGTCACACACCACCTTGGACAAAATCTCGCGATCGACAGCTACAATTTCGAGGTAGTGAAGGAGTTTGTCTACCTCGGGGCAAACGTGAACTCCACAAACGACATCACAGTGGAGATCCGTCGTAGAATAGCCCTTGGCAACCGGTGTTACTTCGGTTTGTCAGAACAACTGGGCTCAAAACTCCTGACTTGAAGGACCAAAATCATGCTCTACAAAACCCTTATTTTTCCAGTCCTGCTCTATGGAGCCGAAAGCTGGATGCTAAGCAAAACTGCAGAGCTAATACTTGGTACCTTCGAAAGAAAAGTTCTACGTCGGATATATGGTCCCGTCTGCGAGGAAGGCGATTGGAGGAGAAGACATAACCGCGAACTCTACGAGCTGTACCAGGATGTGGTTGTAGCCCGGAAGGCAAAAAAACCGTCGACTGCACTGGCTCGGCCACATCGAGCGCATGGACAACAATGCTCCAGCAAAGAGGGTCCTTGAAGCCGAGCCTACTGGTTCGAGAAGGAGAGGAAGACCGAATCTCCGGTATAAAGACCAAGTAATCGCGGATGCAAGACAGCTTGGTCTTGATGACTGGAAGCAGCGTGCCCAGGACCGTCAACAATTGCTCATTCTCGGACCCTCCATGGGTCGCCGGCCTGATAAGTAAGTATGGCTGAGTTCGTAAACGTCAAAAAAATGCGCATCGCGTAAGCATCACTGCCTTCCTGATGCTATGCAATGATTTTTGGATGTTGCAATGTATCACGATAATCTGTGATGCGCTGGCTGCTTTTGCTTGCTGCTTTAATATGACATTTTAGAATGCGATGCATACTGCGGTTACGAACTCAGCCTATCACTCTGTCTGCTCCGACTAAGCATACCCTCACTCAGGACTCTCATCGGCGTCATGATGAAGAGGAGATAGAAACCAGAAATCACCTCCTCTGCTCCTGTAGCGCTCTGGTAGCTACTCACATCTATGGGGCCTACTATTTCAACAACCTAAGCGTAAGCATTAGCCAACTACACTGCTTTACCTCAAGCACATTTCAGCTTCCAGGTTTCGGATCCGAGTAGTATCACAATGGGCCTACCAGAAATAAATGAGTAAAGGGATATTCAACTTCGGCCATTTTTAACCCATGTCCATTATGTGTAAGCCGTAAAGGATTAGAGTGTAGTTGAATTCCCTTGGATTTCACACATACGTTTACAAGATTCCCGGATTGACCACGAAAATGTCGGAAAATTGGAAGATTTTTTAGCAACATGGCGGCCGATTCGTGAATTCGCCAGGAAAATGGTGGCAGATTCGTGAATCAATCATGTAGTATTGTTCGGAGGGTGTTCAAATGATGACTCATATTTTTAAGGACATATTTTTGTAATAGGAGGGTAATAGGCCTCATTCATTGATCAGTGCCGCCAAACAAAAAAGTTTGAGTCCAAAAGGTCTGCAAAGGTTCGCGGCCGAACATTTTTTCCGCATTTTTCGAGACAAATTTTGTCTGAAGTACTAGTCGCCCAGAAATTGTAGTAGGTATGCTTTTGCAAAATTGAATATTTTCTCATCGAATATCTCGGAAACGGGAGGACGTAGGAAAAAAGTAATGATGTGGCTGTGTAGGGTGTCTTCGTCTTCAAGACGCATATAGCGGATCAACAAAAGTTCCGTTATTTGCGTCTTAATTTTTAAAAAAATAGATCTTTCTGCGTTTTTGTACCACATTTTGGCTGGGGACTGTGAATGCTTGCACCGAGGGTTTGAAGCCCGAAGCGTGCCCTGCGTGAATTAAAATGTAATGCTACGCTCTATTTCCAGGAATACTTTGCAACAATTTAATTCTTCAGAGTAATATAATTACGTTTGCAATTATCTTTCATTCCTATTTCTGCAAAAAGAAAGGAAAATGAGCAAAGAAGCTGTTTATTTTTAAAATGCATTTTTTCGGTAATATGCATATACAAAAATACATACATGAATTAGTGTACATACATATACATTACTAATTAATGTAAATAATGGCAAAACTATTTTTGGCGTTGTACCTCAGATTGTAACTCACAGAAAGCTACTTCATGAACATACGCTACTGTGTTGAAAATTTAACACCAAAATTTGAAAAAAAGTTCAAGGAAAAACTCTAATTCAACCCACTACTATGGTTGAGGAAGGGTATCAGCTGTTGGCCAGCTGTTCGCAAAAGCTCAAATCTCAAGTATTTACAGATAGGGGACGAAAAAGCGTATAAAAAACGCTGTCAGATGAACTCAAGGCTAGACAGGAAGAAGTTGAATAGCTCCTTAATCATTTGGCTGAGACACAGGTCCACCCCAGGAATGAGAGATAGAAGATTACTCAATAAGGAGTTCAATTTTCGTTCGTTCTGCGCAGCCTACGTCACATTGAATAAAAGTGATGAATAAGGGATAAGTTTTTCATCGTATTTAAAAAAAAACTTGGGGACGAGCAAATTGTCCCCATTACATCTTTCAAAAATATCTTCAAGGTGTTGCACTCATTAATTAATTTGATGGTTTACCCAAGGAAACTTAAATTGTAAATTGCATATTTATTAAACAATTTTGTTTGGTAATTGAGGAATATACCGATGAAACCGTGCTTTCAACGCTCGCACAGGCATATCCGTTCATAGCTGTTTGTCGCATTTCGCTTTGTTGCTCAAGAATCAGAGGACACCAAAAAGAAAACTCGGCGGACTGGTTACATTGGCTTCTTGAGTAACTAATTCGCTACAACAATCCAAACTATAATCTACGATTTCGATGAGTTCTTCATCAACACCATCAACCCTTGTAACCTTATCTGCATCAGTTACTTCATAACAACATTTTCACCTGCCAACACCTGATCTAAAATGAACAAAATTGTATTCGAATCGTGTCGAGCTACTCAGGTTACTCAGGAACTATTAGAGGGGCTGCAGTTTCTTGCAAAAAGCTTGCAATCATATCCTCATGTGCTTTAATTCATATTGCATTCTAATATCAATGGATGAATGTACCACTGTGGACTATGGTCTTACGGTTGGAACAGTAATATAATATCATAATCCTGTACTTATCCATGGTTAACCATCATACACCAACGTAAGTAAGGATTTTAATTTAGTAACATAGTAACACCATTTCGAATTGTAGATCCTAGAATAGTAGACATTATATACCAAAGTTTACTTCCTTCAGAAGGAAATAATATGCTCTTGTCACCTGTGATGTAGGCAAACTGTCAGAAAAGTAAACAAACGTGGCGGACATGCGCAATGCGTAATCTGTAATACATCATTCTTAAGTCCACCCCGGACTGTAGCGCCAGCCAAAGAAGTTTCAAAATCAGAAAATAAGGCAGCGAAAGAAAATGTTGCAAAGAGCAAGAAGAAAAACACCAAAAATTATTTGTTTTAAATTTTATACTTATTCTAAATTTATTTTTTGTTTTTTTTTTTTGTTATTATTTATAACTCAGTTTTTGTGTCACATATACAAGTATTAATACAATCAAAGTTAAAAATAAGGATTACTATTACATATATGTATATATATATACTCTAAATATAGTCAATTACACAATTTTTTTTTTTTCAACAAAAGAAAGATTCAAAGACTTCTTCTGCCTCCTAGTAACGCATGCCAAATTGTAACTTTCAACGTCACATCTAAATAATTCTCAAACTCTCTAATCAATAGATTTCAATGTATACTCTATATAATTTCTGATGCTGTAACTTGTCTGTAAAGAATTAACTTTTATTTAAATACATATTTCAGAATAAAATCAAAACTAAATTCAATCTAGCTATTTTTGTGTTGTTTTTCTGTTTCATATATAATTTCGTTTATAATTTCATTCATTGCTAATAAACAAATATAGTACATTCCATTATATTCTCTTTTTAAAATAAAACACAAGGTTACATGCTGGTGATTCAAAGTGTAATTAAAGCGCTGTCATAGAACATACTTAATTCCTTGTCTCGAAAATAAAATACAAATTAAGATCACACCTTAAAAGGACAGGGAGTTTACGCAAAATAAAAAAATACAGAAAATACAATGAAGACAAAATATTCTGCTTTCTTTCGAGTGTGGTCTACAATGATCATACACGATAGAAATTAGAATTAAATTGAACAAACATTAAATCACTTGAAGTTTGTTTCGATTGTTTTCTTTTTTTTTTCTTTTTTTTTTTTGAGGTTAATTTGGCATATAAGCAGAGTTAAATTTAATTTTTGTTTCTTTGTGTTGTTTTACAATTAAAATAAAAATTAATTATTTACAAAATAATATCCCGAACTAAACATAACGACAAAAATAACGCGTCACACATTTGTAGTTCAGAAGCATATACAAATACATTCATTTGTACACAATAAACGAGTTAGAATATTGGAGTTTTGGTTTTGGTTCAGAAAGAAATAGTTACAAAAGATTTAAAAGAAATAAAATATCTTCAGCGGGTTAGTAAAAAAAAAAATAATAATAATACATATATACTTAAAATATACTCGTACAAAGAAAAATCAATTTTCATCAGCATTCGTAATTTTTTGTATTTTGATTTTATTTCATCTCGATTCGGGCACGGAGTTTCGCTCGCGCATTTAAGTACTCAGGATTCACGTGACTTTCCATATCTTGCTCTTGAATTGACGGGTTGGTTTGTTTTTCGAGCTTTTGAGCCCGCTCCATGATGACACGATTGAGTTCGCCTTTGATTCCGGATTCGAGTTTAACTGCTTCTTGCTGCTGTTGCTGGAGGAAGATTTGT
Organism: Eristalis pertinax; assembly: GCA_907269125.1. Taxonomy (NCBI): domain Eukaryota; kingdom Metazoa; phylum Arthropoda; class Insecta; order Diptera; family Syrphidae; genus Eristalis; species Eristalis pertinax. The sequence continues at coordinate 114,231,318 of OU026145.1, read as the reverse complement.
CGTTCTCGTTTCTTTTCGAGAACCCTTTGCAGTTCTGATTTTTGATTGAGGACACTTTTACCACTGAAAATAGAGAATGAGTGCTCAGATTAGTATTAATAATATGTATATTGAGAGTGTTTAAACATTTCATGAGTCTCAGCTAAGATTTCGTCGTGATAATATGGGTGGTACTAATACATTCCGTGGACCTGTACAGGGACCATTCCTGTTGTGGATTATTTCCCGAGAAAATGATGACTACAGTATTATCGACACCGAACAACAATGCTTAAAAGAATTTCCTGGGCAGTATTGCCAGTGACTCAAGAGTGGAGAATTATGCAAGTTGTTGTGTCTGGAATTGAACCCATACCCCGAGCGTAGAAGTTGACGGAAAGTAAATCTGAAGCCAAAGGAAACTACTACTTTCACATCTACGTAGTATGGCTCAGGAGCCAAGACATGGACAGTGACAGCAAGTCATCTCCTTTATGCATGTTGACAGATGGGAGAAACTCTATATAAAGGTAAAACAATGGAAACTCAACATCCAAATAGGGTCGAGAAAGCCGCGTCTGCCCTTTTCAGCTGCAAAACAGCCATTCGATGCAAATGGGGACTACAGCCACGCATTGTTCACTGGATTTTCATTTCGATTGTCAGACCGACACTTCTGTATGGGATCTCAGTTTGGTGGACAGCACTAAACAAAGCTATTAACTGCAAGCCACTCAATCGAGTACAGAGACTGGCCTGCGTGTGCATCAGCGGAGCGGTGAGAAGTACTCCGTCAGACGCATTGAATATTCTTCTCGAACTTCCACCACTGGAACTATTCGGGAAACAAATAGCAGCCAGCACAGCCTTGAGACTCAAAACACTCCGACTCCGTGGTTCTAACTAAACATCGGCTACTCAACCATTCTTAAAGAATTCAACTTCCTGCCGAACAACACCGACCGCCTACTACCCCAGGTTATCTTCGAGAAGAAATTCTCTACCAGCATTCCCTCCAGATGGGATTGGATGTCTGACAAGCAGACGCGGAATGATCATCCCCTGCGTATTTTCACAGACGGATCGAAGACCGACGAATGGTTGGCTGCAGGTGTCTATTCCGAAGATCTCTGTAGCGTCTTTCAGGCAGAAACCATTGCGATTCAAAAGGCGTTGTCATGGCGATATCTAAAAGGAGTATCACCATTATTAGCTCAAAAACATCCCTTAATTGCAGGCATTTTAACATACACCTCATTGCGACATTGGGACATACCAGGCAAATGCAAAGCCGATGAACTCGCCAGGTCTGGTACAACCTCCGCCCTATCAATAGCAGGGGTACCACCTTCCATGTCGATCCCTACAGCCTACAATATTTTAAAGATACCCACGATTCAAACTACCAATAACAAATGGCTAGAAGGCACCTTTTGCTTTCAAACAAAAGAAATCTGGCCATCAATTAACCTAAAACGGTCACTCAGTCTACTTAGGCTTCGCAGACCCTCATTAAGGACTCTCATAGGAGTCATAACCGGGCACTGTGCAATCGGCACTCATGCTCGCATATGATTTCTGCTGAAGCTGCATAGATGCAGAACCACAGATCACCTACTCTGCTCGTGCAGCGGTCTAGTCGTAGATTCCTACACTTAGGGTCCTACTATTTCAATAATCTCAATGAGCTAAATAGCGTCAGCATAGGCCAGCTAAAGCGCCTCACTACAAGCACCAACCGGTTCCGATGTTAGAAGAAGTTAATCCGCGTGGTATCACAATGGGAATACTTTGGCCCAAGTGTGACTGCCTTCAGCAGGCAGCCACTCCAACATAACCTAACCCAAGGTATAACAAGTAGTGGAAAAGCCGTTCTATGATCTTTTAGTCTGCAACGCCGTAAGCAGTTTCAGTTAATAGGAGCTACCTTGTGGACCTTTTCCTGGGAAAACTACTTGGTACATATTCTAACCAGCGTTTGTTCACAAAAGCCAATTTATCCGTAACTTCGGGATGGATGAATCTTCTCCGGTAACAAGGCAGTTTGCTGTACACGTTTGAATCAAAATAACAGGAACAGAAGAAGAGGAGCTGTCTAACAGATGCACAAAGTTGATAGACTCATCGAAAGAACAAAGATTATGATATTAGGGATTTTACGATATCTTAGAAGGATGTAATCAGCATTCCAACGGATTCAGTGTTACCCGTGAAAGTAAAGGTGTCTTCGTAAACTCTGCCATATGCGTAAGGATGACGACTTGTCTGCTGTCTGCTTGCGAATCGAATGAACATCTATTTTTTTTTGTATTCAGTCGATAAGCAGGCACCTATTATTTTGCTAAGATTGCCAGATTATTAATGGCAAACCGAAGTAAATGCTACAATCAATTGGAAAATTCTCCAAACTTCGCATGACACATCATTTTCATACAACTTTGAACTACATTTCTCGTAACACATTGCATCACAGTATTTGCTTGGTCTTCATTACGGAATCCACGGGCAATCCAGTCGCAATTAGAAAATTTCACATAATCGTTATTACATTTTTTAATGTACATATAATAAAGTTATTTTTTTGAAATTACCACCAAAACATTCATAAATCAAATCTGAATGCTTTCCTGTAGCCGGCAAATCTGCCCGACGCCGACTAGCAGTAAACTAAACATTTTTGACGTTTACGAACAGAGTTGGTGGCGTTGAAGCGATTTGAATTTAAGTTTACACAAGTACGGAGTAAGGCCTTGTGGCCGTCGTTCACTTATACCAACGTGTTAAGTACACTGTGCCCTTGCTAGGAAGGGGACCGTGAGGCCTATTGTAGTCCTAAAACCAGCCAGATCCACATATGAATATTAGGAGGTTTTTCACCACTTAAGTCCTCTAGTTCCATAAGAAAGGGCTTTCCTAGGCATGCCTTCCATTCATTGCTATGGCTGGGCAATCGCAGATCAGATTTTGGATAGATTATGTTTCTTTCTCATCTCGGCAGTTTCTACAAAAATTGTTGTGCGGTATGTTCATTCGCATTTAGACAAAAAATACGGGCCTTTTATAAAAAAAGCCAAAAGCCTGGCTTAAGGCTTTAGGAAAGGCACCCAGGCTCTTCGAAATCGTGAGGGTAGCCTTCTTACTGACCCGCAGGGAATAGTGGATGTGTTTAAGCAGCACTTCCAACAACTGCTTAATGGGTCTGACCAGGAGAGAGTGATAGGGAATCAGGAAATCCCAACTCGATGAAGTAGTCCTCCCACCTAGCTTTGAAGAAGTCGGAATAGCCATTAAAAGGCTGAAGAACAACAAAGCCCCAGGCTCCGATGGCCTACCAACAGAGCTCTTCAAGGCCGGTGGCGATGTTCTTGTGGGGAGCATGCGCCAGATCATCTGTAAAATTTGGGAAGATGCATGCCCGACGACTGCCATATCAGCTCCATATGCCCCATCCACAAAAAAGGCGATCTTGCCTCTTGCAACAACTATAGAGGTATATCCCTGCTCAACGTCGCCTACAAGATCCTGTCCAGCGTACTGTGTGAACGTCTAAAGCCGTTTTGCGCCGCACTAATCGGCACGTACCAGTGCGGCTTCCGACCCGGCAAATCGACTATAGGACAAATCTTCACACTAAGACAAATACTGGAGAAGACCAGTGAGTTTCAAATCGATACGCACCACCTGTTCATTGATTTCAAAGCTGCATACGACAGCATTCATCGCAATGAGCTATTCGATGCGATGGCCGAATTCGGGATCCCGGGAAAACTGATCCGGTTGTGTCGCACCACGCTAACACACACGCGATGCACCGTGCAGTTCGGCTCAAGGATTTCTGAGCCGTTTGAAACTTGCACTGGATTTCGGCAAGGAGATGCGCTGTCGTGTGATTTCTTCAATCTGGTACTGGAGAAAATAGTGCGGAGGGCAGCTGTAAACACGGAAGGCACTATCTTCTACAAGTCGGTTCAACTGTTGGGGTACGCAACGGGCCGTAGTCGAACCTTTGACTCGAAGAACCAAAATCATGCTCTACAAAACTCTTATTTTGCCAGTCCTGCTCTATAGAGCCGAAAGCTGGACACAAAGCAAAACTGCAGAGTTGATTCTTGGTACCTTCGAATGAAAAGTTCTACGAGGAAGGCGATTGGAGGAGAAGACATAACCGCGAACTCTACGAGCTGTACCAGGATGTGGATGCAGTCCGAAAGGCAAAAATCCGTCGACTGCACTGGCTCGGCCGCATGGATCGAGCGCATGGACAACAATGCTCCAGCAAAGTGGGTCTTTGAATCCGAGCCGACTGGTTCGAGAAGGAGAGGAAGACCGAATCTCCGGTATAAAGACCAAGTAATCGCGGATGCAAGACAGCTTGGTCTTGATGACTGGAAGCAGCGTGCCCAGGATCGTCAACGATGGAAGGCAGAAATTGCTCAGGCTCGGACCCTTCATGGGTCGCCTGCCTGATAAGTAAGTATGTTCATTCGCATTGCATGTGTACATAAACCAGTGACCGGTAAGGACTTGCGACTAAAACCGATCAGTGTTGTTGATCTCCTCTTGCTCAGAGTCGGCCATAGAGCCCTGCTGATCTACCAATACTCAGACAAGCCATCGAGTTCTGGATCTATCCACGGGTTCATCTTCTAGTTTTTTCCTTATGGAGCTGAGCATACGGGATTGTTAGAGGTTCTCACAGGTTCGAACCCTTCTTCGCGAGGCTTCGCGAACTTGTATCTATACAGGCAACGTAGTAACGTAGACCATTGTTAGTCTGACGTGCACGAAGACACTGTACATTTTTACTTTGAGTATGTGAATCGTTTGTTGAACATTGCTGCGGACAACTTTATCTAAGCATAAAATAATTGATGACACGATCTCGGACGGTCCTTATTATTTCGAGAAATCACATGTAGAGACAATTTATCACGCAACATAGCAACATTTTTTTCATTACCGTTTATAGCATTAATTTTACCAAAACACCAAAAGCTGCCCATTTAAAATCGCCCAAAATTTCATTTAACTGTCACACGTTATAGACTACCTGTCTTGAAATTCCAGAGCCCTAAATGCCACAGTGTTGTTCAGTCAGAATAAAATAGTGGTACACATCGTAAATTATGCGCCTTGTTCATTAATTTTCAGCAGACAGTCAGCGAAGCTAAGAGCATTGTGTTTCCTGGTTCCATTCTTGTGTCAATTGGAAGTTAAAAGCCAAGATCTTCACTCAAAAGATGGTTCAAACTGGTTGCGAATGGTCGCGATTTATGCAATCGGAATTTCAGTCACACCCCTGCGATCATTTCAACTAATATGTCATCACACCACCACTAACCCGCCTTGGAAAGCATAAACAAAACGTTTCGGCGTTTATGTGATGAAAAGTTATATTCCAACACGTTGTGCGAGTGTTTACTGATCACACGTAGCTGTCCTCATGTTGTCATGTTATTGTTATTCATTATTGTATGAAGGATCATCATGCAAAGACTCACACCTTAACAACGTCTCCAAGCTCTTCAGCTGCGTTGTGCGACGAGTGTTTTTTGTGCACTCCGAGCAACATATGGTGTGCATCATCGACCTTCAACGAGTCCGTTACTACCTTTGCTATCGCACCCTCAGACTATGTTTCTTGGGGTTATGTGAAATTGAAAGTCTTCGCCGATAAGCCAAATCACGATCCGGGATTTGATAGCCAACATTACTCGCTTAATTTGGCAAGTACTAGTTGCAACCCTGGAAGCAGTGATCAAAAATTGGACCTTCAGAATGAACCTTGTACGGCCATAATCGCGGGTAACATTTACACGAAATTATATTCAAAAGGTAGATGCAGGACACTGTTTTTTCGAACTTTCCGGTCATAATAAAATGTCCACCCTCCAAATTCATTTTATGTGTTTTATTTACATACATAGGTCTTAATGAATCACCGGTTAACATTTAGTCGAATTCAACACTTCAAAAACGGAGGCTGAATATTTTCTCCACTAAGCGATAGTTGAACGACTTCCAACTGTTCCATCGCATGTAGAGGAAGAATGGCTACTGTTTTCAACAGCAGTCATTGCCTCTGCACGGGATGTTTGTGAAGTGAAGCGGCTTGGATTGGCGGCTGGTGGTGAGAAAAGAACTGCGTGGTTTAAAACACCCGGAGTTCAAGAAGCCATCAGAGAGAAGAAGAAGACCTACAGAGACTGGATTCTCTTGGGGGACTCTGCTTCTCGTGACCGGTACACTGAACTTGCAAATTAGCTGTGCGAGCAGGTAAAGAGCAGTTTTGGAAGGAGTTCGTCGAGAAGCTGGAAAGCGACCATAGATCTGCGAAAAAGATGTTCTGGCAAACCATTCGCCGACTCAGAGGAAGGAAATTCAACATCATCGAAGGAGTCAAATCCAAAGATGGGGTGTCGCGTTCCAATGCGGCGGACATCTTGGACAGATGGAGTGAGCACTTTTCGGAGCTGCTCAATCCCGAACAGGGCACTGAGAATGACAGACCCGTAGTCTTGAGTGGGGCGGAGAATAGTCATACGGTGGAGGAAGTCATTTTGCCGATTGAATCGCTAAAAATTGGCAAATCCGCCGGTGTGGATGAAATCCGGCCAGAAATGCTTAAGGCAATGGGTAAAGAGGGCGTTTTATGGCTCTCTCGTGTCATTAAAGTGACCTGGGAACGCGGTGAGACACCTGGCGATTGGCAAACTGTGGTGATTGTCCCACTTTTTAAGAAGGGGGGCAAAAGATATTGCTTCAACTACAGGGACATATCTCTTTTAAGTATCCCCGGGAAAGTCTATGCTAAGGTGTTGGAAGCGCGTTCTAGAGCTATGGTCGAGCCCAGGATGGGGAATGAACAGTGCGGCTTTCGTCCCGGCAGAAGTACAACCGACCAGCTTTTCACTCTAAGAATGGTACTTGAGAAGGCTTGGGAGTATGTCAAACCCATCTACAGTTGTTTTGTAGATTTGGAAAAGGCATATGACCGAGTCCCTCGAGGTAAACTCTGGAGTGTCCTGCAGGAGTATGGGATTGATGGTCCTCTTCTGAGGGCCATTCAGTCTCTATACACAAACTGTAGGAGCTGTGTTCGGGTAAACGGTGCTAAATCAACACCTTGTCCGAGGCGGGCGTTGAATGCGATTCCATCAGGTAGGCGACCGCTTGGCAGACCCAGGACGAGGTGGTTGGACCAAGTCCAAAAACTCGCCGGGTTACGCTTGGGCATTGCTCCTGATGAATTAGAGTCGATGGCGGAGCATCGAGTTGCCTGGAGATCTCTCGTGCGTGGTTTACCCTCGCGACCCCTTTAGTGGATCATGCGGGTCAGAAGATGATGATGATGATGATGATGAAGCGATAGTTGATTTGGAGGAATTCAAGACTACCAGTGCATATATTTTACTTCTCAAAGCTTGCATCCATGTGAACATTTTGTGTTCATATCCCAGCGAAAGTGTACTCCCTCCAGCTTACTAGACCAACAACATCTGACATGCAAATTGATCTACCAACTGATCCCGAAAAGTGAGATGACTAACACTCTCTTTACCATGCGCACTTGGATTATAAATGTTCCAATAAATTGCGAAGTTCTTTCCCACCCGGACACATGTGTCACTGTTCCCACACAAGTTTGTGCCCGAATTGTTTAATTTATGATATTCTAGATCCACGGAAGTTTTCGGACACATTCTTAAATTTATGAGACAATTTTTTAGCAACACAAGACAAATGTGAAGCAGCTTTCCTCGTTTTTTTTTTTTCAGAAATTAATGATTCTTTCTGTTTTTTGTCTATGCATGTTCGTCACTTCACCCAGTCAATAGGAGGGTGATGCTACACTCATTGTGACAAAACGTACTTTCTTGTCTGTTCCGACAGGGTTACATTGATCCTTGTGGCGCAATACGCACCAAACAGACACATCAAGGAAATACCGTGTTATGTCGTAATGTGTCTACATTGATGTGTGTTTGAAATCAGATACGAAACCAGTCACATCCAGTGTGGCATCACCTTTAAAAAATGTAGACAAACTTATGGTGTTCACATAGCATTTCCGTCATTCTCTGGTGCCGCTGCAGCGCGTACAGCTTCTACAACAATCACTCGTCTTGTGCGTCTCATTCTTAGTCACATTTCAAGAAAAGCTTCAGCATATTTTTAGCAGACACCTCCCGAAGGCATTGCAATGACAATCAATCTAAGTCCTCACCTATTTCGAGTCAAGTTAAAAGAAGAAGAAAAATTGCTACTTACATTTTATTGTTGAACATAAGTTCTCTATGAAGATTCTTTCTATCCGACGATTCCAGGCAAGGGTTCATTATTTTTTTCGGCAGTATCAGACCATCAGAGTCGGTCTGAACACCGGGTGGCGGGGTTGACATCATCATACTGTTACGCGGTGATTCTTCACAGGCTGTGTGTGAATGGATGCGAGACTCTTCAGTCGCACTCTCTGAATTCTGATCTAAAATTAGAACAAATTCAAATCGATCAATCAATAAATCAATTACCGCATTGCTAAGCAAATTGATGCTAAAGTTAAATACTGCATGAAAAAGAGATGACATCAATTGAGACAGTTTCCCTTTCTTTCGAGCCGTTTGTCAGCTTCCCTTAAAGAGGCACTTGATCCACATTCCCTCTAAGTGCCCTACCCTACCATGCACACCGTCGTCGTCGTCGTCGTCGTCGTCTACGGTCGCAACGACTGTGTGAGTATGTTTTATAATCTTAATCTTGGGAGAGTGGAAAATTTAAGGTCAAATTGAATTTTCATCGTTATTAATCTGCTTTATTTTTCTATTCTCTGGTGTTCTCAAATGAAAGTTGTCCCCCCCCCCCCCCCCCCTTCCTCTACCGTTCTTCCTGGGTGTCTTCTTCTTTTTTCCGAGAAAGTTAAATGAGAAGAGAGGAAAATGGGGGGGGAAAGAGCACAGAATTGTGGTGGATCTTAAGACTGGCAATTCAGCGCGTGTAATCTGATTATCATCAGGATGGGGTCAGTACATATGACGGTATCAAATATTCGTACAAAAGGTGTTTGCCATTTGTGATTGTCACAACGACGAAATCGATGTTAATTCCATACAGGGACGGGGAGATATACAGGCAATCTCGCGTGAAAAATAAAACACCCATTCTGGGTTGATGAACTTGAACACGTACAAAGCCTGGTCCATACACCAAGCACAATGTCATTTGTATCGACTGATGTGATTAATGTCTAACCAGTTTAAGAGAGGAAAACGAAAACAATCACACTGCCAATTGCACAGGATGAGTCTTATTGGCTTATGTGTACGTAATTGAAGGCGAGCAACCTCAATCTGTTGTTGCGTATTGATTCGTTTGGATTTTGCCAAATTTGAAATGTTGTCCAGATTTTATTTAAGTCCGTGGAGCAACTGAGGTAAATATTGCGTTTATGAAAATAGTTATATTCGATAGGAAGCTGCTTTGGGGTTTTTACTTCGCGATACTTTGACCAAGGCATTTTCCTGTGAAATTCCGCGGAAACAATGCTTTCGAATCTGCCGGTAGATGAATACATGTACAAAATAAACAAACACTTAATAGTTTTCCGTTTATGTGGGGCAAATGCTTTCGTATTGGATTACAAAAGCAGGATGAAACCAACAGTGCTGTTGCTGGCAGCAGAACAATCAGATTTTTCCACATCACTTAACACTGCTCCAATTCCACTGAAGGAGTAAGGTAGACGATTAACTGCTAGCGGGGAACTGATGCAAATTCATTTGAGCACGAATCAAATTTTCAACACGAACTTTAAACTTGACAAAATAATTAATGCAGTGTCTGTAGGAAATGGTGATATAAGCAAATGGTGTGGAAAATAGTTCTATTGTATGCTCTGCATGATTTAACGGTTTACCGAAGTCAAAGGCTGAATTATTCAGTGGTTCCGGCACATGACTTGTGATGTGTCCACAAAATGACCTCGATTACTTTCTTTGGGGATACATGAAGTCGGTAATCAACGCTGGCAAGCCATCAACAATCGACGCAATAGAGGCTGACGTTATACGTTTAACTAAACCGGAAAATCGTCCCCCGTTAAGCACGTATCCAGAAAACACACATTTTTCAGGAATTCAAAAAAAACGAAACGAATGTCCTTCAGTCGGACACAGAATACTGAAACTTTAATTTTAAGGGTGAACTGTAAATATTATATTTATTGCTTCATTTCGACATTAATTCCGTTCTCTGTGTACTTTGTTAGATTTTTCCAAGTAATGTTATATCAGAAGCAGAATTTCATTAAAAATGTAAATAAAAGGTTCAAGCCAGAATGGGTGCGAAATTCTTGAAAAATTACCGAAAATGTTTGCTCTCGAATGCCATTCATACAGATAAAGCTGTGGTGCACATATGAAAACAAATAAATTGCAGTTTAATTAAATTCCATGTGAAAATGAACTACTGCTGGCGATGAAGAATTATTTCAATTTTTGCTGGAATCATTTGTTGATGCGCTTATGGGCCAAATACGACCAAACAATGTTAAACACGAATGACTTTTTTATTTTCCAATACCTATAATTGTTTTTTTACGTTTTGGAGGTTTATATTCCTGCCGTGCACAAAAACGCAAATGTGCACAAAAAAACAAATTGAATCGATTTTTTTCTATTTTTTTTTTCAGCCATCAATTGTTATGACGGAGCGAAAATATCGTCAATATATTAAGGAAGAGTTTCGTCGGAGGCTGTCAATACTGTAGATTGTAGTGCTCCATACATCAAAGGGAAAACACCAGCTTCAGTTAAGCCCAATAAGATGCACTGTTTGATGCGGTGCTATGACCGAAAAGTTATTTCTGGTGTGGTTTAATGGGGAGCGGGCTGAACAGAGTCAATGTTTTTATTGAGCAAAATGGGAGGAATAAAAACAAGTGATTATTACAAAAGTTATATGTATTTAACAAGGATAGTCCTTCTTTGGGTCACCCTGCACAAGGTAGAACTCAATAAAAAAAACAATGAACGGGACAAGTAAAAACTGTTCGCAAAAGTTTATCAAGTCGCATGTACATACATATATTTCCCAGCTAGCAGAGCATATGTCTATGGACTTGGATGTTCCGAACGTGTTGTGAAATTGTAGGGCAAACACATGCTACAGTAGAGTTTCGACTCTTTGTACTAATTAATGTTAGGTCAGTTCGATAAACAAAGTTTTTTGTTTTGCTGCTCCAGAATACATTTTAGAAGTTAATTCTTTTATATTTTAACTATTTTTTAAAATTCCAGTAATCGTAGACTTTATGACAGTTTCATGGCGTATTTAGTTAGCATAGCTTAGAGGGAGTTCGACTGAAAGGATCCTTTTTTGTATAGAAAATTGATGGGAATGCCAATATATGGCGAACAAAAACTTCGAGTTAGAGAGAAATTCGACTTAAGGAGAGTCCACTGTATTTGTTTGCTAACACAAGGACAGACTGACCTTTTCTAACTAAAAATTTGTCTTTTTAGCTTACGAATCAGTTGAACAAATTTTCGTGACAGTTCGAACCTCTTTTAAAAGACACCATCTTCCGTCGAAAAAATCCTTAGAACCGATTCGAAAATGAAGGTGTGAGTGCAGGGAAAATAAATAAAAGCAATGCAAACAGTTATGTTTTCCGACAAATTGTCTAGACTTAAGTCAAGAGAAGCAGTTCTCTCATTTTCTTTGAAAAAATTTGCACTGCGACTTGATTATATGAAATCTTAGTGGATTTTAGTACATAAATTGAGCAGTTCATATATTTGAGTAATTCATATAATCTCGGGTTCATATAATCGAGACTCTACTGTATGCACTTTTTGTCAAACCTTACAGAGGAGGAAGTTAGCAGTCAAGTATTCAATATTTCAAAACCCTGCACTTGGTCCGATTGTTCAGTGGTGGTCACCAAAATAATCAAACAGCAACATCGTTTGCTTGGCACTTTGATACACACATGTGGTTGACACGTCGTAAAACCTACTCTGATTTCAGAGAAAATAGTGAGCAAAATCCCAGTTCTTTTCAAAGTAATAAACCAAGCGATTTGTTTTAGTCTGCACAAGAACACACTTTTGTCGAAATTTGCACAATTCGTTTCGTAAATCTGTATATATGTATATATAAATAGATTTTTGAAATGATTAATGCCTGTGGTTGCGGGCTTGTTTGAAAAAGCGCTCGACTTTTAGAAACTTAATAGATAAAAGTTCAATGGCTTCGAATTCCATTAACCATTACAACTGAAGAGCGTAATCTCACCGTATTTTGTTTGCTCTGGCTTCAGAGTACAAAAAAGGCTGTAACCGAATACATTTGTTCATTCCCAACACATTTTCAACGTTTAGCAGGTTAGTTGACCGATACAACTGGCTTAGGTCTTGAAACACCCAGAGGCTCGATTGTTGTAAATATTAATGGCTAATCTTGGAAGTTCCATATCACAAACTGAAAACTAGCTCATTTAACTATGTACTAACTGACTTACTGAATTCAGGTGACACTCAGGGTGAAGCTGAAAACTTGAAAAAAACCCAAGAAGCAATATTTTCCTAATGTTCAAAAGTTGGCTTTCAGCGAACAGCACTCAGTGTACCATTGAACCATTCTTTAACAATAGCTGTATACACCCCCAACTTTACAGAGAATAATATCTTGCAAAAGTCAGTTAATCGTTTGGCAGAGATAGCCATTCTCCACCAAAATAATTGAAAGCCACTTTATTTTGATCAGTTTTTGTATAATCTCTTCGAACTTTGAACACATGTCAGGATTCTAGTACAACGAATGAAAGTCACCGTAATACGAACACACATTCATCTGAACTGGATTTTAATTAAATTGAAGCAATAATTGAAAATCAAAACGCTCATAAAATCCTTCCCCAAGTCACCACTTGACCAAGCAATCATTACATCAGAACCATAAATAAGTGTATGACAGAAAATACCACTCACTTTCAAAACATTTCATCTTTTCGGATATGACTGGCGATAAATAAGATCTATTCATCTTTTTTGAATCTTATATAACGGGAAAGTGAATTAACGTTAACAAACACTCTTCACCAGAGAAAGGGGAAATCTGTCCGCAGACTGAAATTGATTGCACTTGCAATCAACTGAAATCAATTGCACTAACTGAATTAAGGGCAGTGTTTATTTATTTTCTACAAGCGAATTCATTCAGAAACCTTTTTCTTCTCTATATACATATATGTGTAGACACTAGCACATGCTCATATACGTGTATACCGTATTTGCATAGGGTGGGATTTTGTAGCTTCGGTCGTAAAGCTCCTTTCCATAACAACCACCTGCCAGCCAGCTTGATTCACACATGCATGGGGGTGGTAGACTGTAGAGAATGCGCGTTACATAGAATGCATTTGCATTAACTTCTCCGCTGGACAAGCATCGGTCTTGCAATACATCCGCTTTATTCAAAATTGATTTCAACACAAGCTGAACTGAAACTGAAAAGGGTCAATATAGTATGATGAGATCGAGAATGAATTTGGGTTTAACACGAGTACATGTGTACACAATTTACTTCCAATAAAAGACAGGATATAATTAAATTTTCAGGACTGTTTTTTATGGCCCAAGCTGTTAATCGGACGACAAGAATTTAACGAGATCGATAGCAAGGTTATTGGCGCTTGTTTTAAGCCTTTAAAACACCCCTGAAGGTCTGGACATCGTTGAGAGTTGGATTTGTAATGATTCATTGTGCGTGCGAGGTGGAGGTCACAGTGTTAATTGAAGGGATCCGAACTCAATTTATTGGTTCGTGCATACAGACATATGATGACCATGTATTTTGACCGAAAGGCCATTTGCCAGAGAGAGTCGCAGTCGTTCTAAATGAAAGGGGATTCAAGGGAATCAACGACCCCAAAATGTTTCTAATTGAATTAAGCTTTAAATTACCTTAATACAGCGTGTAGAAAAATAACATTCGCCGTCCTCATATGCAACAAAATGCATATGAGGACTCAACTTTATAGACAATTCATGATTGTCTATAAAGTTGAGCACTAACATACAACAGATCGGTATTCTAATTCACTTAAGATTCATTAATGCTACCAATTTGGCGTGTCAGCACTTTCCTCGTTCTTTTTAGCATTTCTGCATCACACCAACGCTTACACTCTCCCAGACAATGCTGCAAAAACAGCACAAAGTACTCGTACTATATCATTCGCCGAACAGATATGTAGTAAGTGCTGAGCGATATATGTTTACACAAAAATAAGACATCTCTCTCAAAGTAAACTAATCACTTTTCCGAATAACTTACGGAATACGAAAGCAATAGCAAACAATTTCAAGAACTCCAAAGTAAATACACACATGCTTCCGCTTAATTAAAGCGGAGGATTTCCTTGCACGCAATACGCTCAACATGTTTATGTATTTTACAGAAAGTAAAAGTGAAAAGAAGAAAGAAAACAGACATAACATAGAACATTCTATGTTATGAACTCAATTTGCAAGTTCCATTGAAGTTTCGATGAAGTTCTATTCTTCGTCCAATGGCCTACTGGCACACAAAAGACAAAAGACATAATTATGAAACAAAACCCTGAATACAGGCACTAGTTTGAATGTGGTAATAACATTACAGGTGATACACCACTCACTTAAAACCATCCACCGATTCCTCCGATGGCGCACGTTAGAAAAGCTTTTTCGGGCTTGGGGCTTTTTGCTGCACTATTCCTCCCTCATTCCTTGATACTGCTGCAGCACTTAATGGCGGATGCGAAGGGAGGAAAGTAAAAGTGAGCATGTCCCATCACAGTCATGTGCATCGATTCGAGGTGTTCCTTTCGAATTCGTTGCACTCTCGTTTTTATCGGGCTGTGTGAAAACGAAAATGTGTTGCTAAAGGAAAGAGTGTTTCCTCTGAATCCGTTGGAAAGGATCATTTTTTTTTCAATAAAATAAAATTAAAGACAGTTTTGTTAAGCCACTTCATGATGGGTACACAATAATTCATATTTCTGAACATGAACGGCTAGCTACTTTATATAATGGAATAAACGAATGCATTGATTCACATTGAAACCCAGTATTTCTTCCTTTTATGTCCAATTTCTAGTTCTTGTTCGTCTGAGCTTTCATTAGAAGGAATGCCTGCGGGCAAAATGTTTCAAATCTGGTGCCAGCAAACTGCATTCAGAATACTGACACACTGCCATCCTTCAATGCATTACTCATTCTACTTCATTCGTTTACATAAATTGGGTGAGATTAATGCCAGAGAGCAAACCCATCAACGGAGAGTGCTTCGGAGGTGTGTTGCAGTAACAAGGAGAATAAGGCTATATTTAGGACAGTTGGAGAATGTCAAGAGGCATCATGAATTTGGAAACCTCAAGACTGAAGGAAATGAGATTATAATGACAAGTTGAGAAAAATATCTACCTCACGTCATCATGCACACCACTCCAGAATATGTTTGCCCGAGGAAATATGACACTAATTTTTCTTACGAGATTGGGTGCGTTACAACCCAATAGAAACGACTTGAATACAGTCTTTCAAGTTTACGTTAATTTTATTTCTAAAGGGTGACCAGATCCAATCGTTTTTTTTGTGTGTTTCAGCAGCTGCCAAAGTTAGTTACTGATGTCAAAATATTCAGTAAGGTTTACACTTTCATCGGGCATCGTTTCACGCTAGCCAATCTGTCTCAGATCTTAAGTCAAAAATTATACAAAGATTGTTGCGAAATAAAGAAAACATGGACGCCATAGCTTGCATTATCAAGGTACACTCGACGGCGATCAGCTGAATTGAGCATTGAGGGTCAACCCGGCTTATTTTGCAGTTGGTCTATATCCGCATAAGATTCTGCTGACGCAAGAATTGAAGCCGGGCGAAAATATACCGTGAGTATGCTAGAAATGTTGCCTAGAGATCCGCACTTTGGCCAAGAAATCGTTTTCTCGGCCGAGGATTATTTTTGGAGTCAATAGGTAAAATCGCCGTCATTAGAGCGAACGCAATCCACAAATGTTCAGCCATGCACCAATGGATCGGCAAAGATTGACTGTTCGGTTGGGTGGCATGGCGATATCATCATCACTTTTACCGCCAATGGTCTGAGGTATAGAGCGATGTCAACCGAGTTTATGTGGTCACAGTTGTCGAAACATCGATATTTCCGAGCTGTGGTTCCAGACAGACCTAAATGCCATAGAAGCGATGCAAAACTCGATGATGTGACGGAGAAATATGGTGACTGGGTCATTTCAAGGCAAGAGTTCATCAATTGGCCGCCGCGATAATGGAACTTGACACCACTCGATTATTTTCTCTAAAGGCGACGCCAAGCCCTAAGTCTACGCTAACAAGCCAACCACTTTGGACAACCTCAAGACCAACATTCGAGACGCATTGTCGAAATAACGCCGCACATATTGGACCGACAGCTTGAGGCTCTGTCAGCGAAGTTGAGGTGGTCATTTGAATGATGTGCTATTCCATACATAATGTCATAAGTGTGGCTCGAAATGAAACCTAGAATCAATTTTATATCTCACACCGCGAGATATTGTTTTATTTAAATTTCTTTTCCTATCGTTCTTCTGATTTGACCCTGAGTATTAAATTGTTTTGATTGCTCTCTGATTCGTATTTATTTGGGCTTTCCCATAATCACAGCTTAACGGCTCATCGTTTATATTTTCATGTCGAAATAGAGCTATAAGGTTGAAACAATTAAACATTCGTTGGACAGTGGACATCAGTTGGAAATCAAAAAAAACAACACCCTTTATTACGAAATTGGTCATGAAAGCTAGCAGAATCTATTTCAAACCATATTTTTGAGCCTATACTTAGAATGCACCCTCGATTAGAGCAACAATCAATCAACGCAATATCTTTGTTAAAGCACCACCTAAATATTTACCCTTAGCGATGCAGAAAGCAAATGTTGCTCAGATCGTCTTTATGTGAAAGCATGATCAGTGCCGTCTCTGTTATCTTCAGTTGCTAGTCTGAAATTGCAGTGAAGACATTGAACTAACGCTGTTAAAATCAACGGAGTTAAAATCTTTTATATATCCACACCATATCCTGAAATTCTCATGGGAGTATTTTACTGATTACTTATCAGTGAAGTGAAATAGGGACGATCGAATAAACACAGTCTACACTCGTTCATATTTAAATGAATTTCACAAATGACTGACGAATGTCAATAAAACATAGCAGCCAGTAGTAACACACGCGATTAAGTTTTTTGTACGTGTACATGTTGCGTTCGTGCATTTGAGGCACATAAGTATAATTCCATTTTAAGTCACTTATGTTACTTCACATCCTCATACAACGATGTATCGCTTGGTCATTAGTTTGTTGTTTATTTTTGTTTTCAATTGCTGCTTACACCTCAATAACATTACCACACAATTACAATTCATGGCCCAATTGAAGCAATCGTGCTAAACAAATGGAGTATGCACATATGTGTGCGTTTACATAAATGGACAAGAAAATCGTATTGCTAATCGGCACCGTTTTAATTATTCGTGTTAGAGTTGCTCTAACCGTCTGGTAAAACGAAACGCCAACTGAAGTCATTGTATATGTTACTTATTTGGAATGAAAGTTTATTTCATTCGCTTTTATCTGGGATGTGAGCTTAGTTTCATTTGTATTTTATCTCGTAACCTTTTTACAAGCTTTACGTTTGTTTGGCTGGTAAGATTTTCATTATTGATGAAGGCATGTTCTTTTCACTCATGTCACATGCCGAGTTGTGCTCTCTACTTTCCTAGTGCGTAAAGAACCATTAGTTACGACGTCTCGGAGAGGGACGGAATTACTGTTGACGAACCTAACAAACGAAATTAAGACAACGATTCTCGGTGTTGCACGACGAATTCGCGTCCGAATCGAAATTTACTATAACAAAGCAGACATTATCGCAATCCAGTCAGTACGGTGTGACAGGCTATGGACAGGATGCAACTGCCATATTTACTAGAGATGTTACGGAGTGCGAAAATAGCGCTTATTTGGGTGTGGATTTGTTTTGCGAGCCAGAATCAAACAACGCCTCAAGCTTCAGGCAAATAGACGAGAGCGTCATAACGATACGGATCAGGGTTAGCATCAACCTGATTCGCACTAGCGTCTCTACCGATGACTAGGATGGCAATAACTGGACAACAGCAAGGATGACTATACCAACATTCAAGAACGAATGTACAATTAATGCCGTAGCTATAGCATGATCAACGTTCTAGAAGATGTAAGGGCTAAGCTGGATAAGGTGCATGTATTTGCTAGAAATATTGTACCCGGGAAATACAGTCGGCATGACACCGCATCCGAAAAATATCTCAGAATTAGTGGAAGTCAGTGGGAGTAATCTCACTATAGCTAGTACACGATTTTCATACATTACATATAGATCTAGGGACACCCTGATAAATCAACCGTCAGTCAATCAGATTGAACTCTTTGCGATCGGTATTTTCCACTTTATCTAATTTCCTAATAGCTAAGGAGAGGGAGAGCAGTTAACGGTTCAAAAAGGATAACAGTGCTACATGGGGATCGTGTAACTTATAGAAAAATAACCCCGTTTAACTTTAAATAAAACAAAATTTGTATGAGATGTAATCGAAATTTTTCTGAAATATGCAGGGCCGCTGTGGTTTGTATCTTATTCGCATAGACCTGTAATTTCAGAAAACTACAAGAAAAAGTCTAAGGAAATCATATTGCACGATCTCGAAGGCCAGTTCACAGCACCTCCAAGTGAGATGATCAATGTAGCTTGAGCTGTGTGGCCCGTAGCGCCGTCCTGTTAAAATCACCAGTTCTTTCGTGTCCATATCTTTTAATTTAGGCCAAAAAAAGTTGATGTCCAATGTCATTTTCAAAGAAATATGGACCGATGATGCCGCCAGCCAGTTGTTGTTTGAGTTGGCGAAACAGACTGAATAAATGACAGCCAATTTGACAAATGTAGCTTCAACAATTATGGCCGCTATTAGCTGTCAAAGTTCGGAAGTCCCTATTGGAAGACCCTTCAGTTAAGCTCTATCACAAATGAATCAAAAACCGATTAAAATCATCTCACATTGTTCCCATAAGATGTATTCAAACAAAGAGCAGGTCTCATGGTGCAACTAAAGGGTATTTCTTTAGCGCGGGGAACTTTCAATTGACAATATTGTTAAGACTAAGTACTCGTCCGCCAACAGAAATTATCAAACAAGTCACTTTCTCGGATATGAAAATCATTTTCTGTGGCATACTTCACTTCAAGTTTCATGACTCTAACAAAACATCCTTAACCTCACGATATAATCAAGCACGTCAACATTCGCCTCATATGGGTGCAAAAGGGAAATGCTATATATTCCATAAATCAGATGACAGAATCACTACTACGTGGTATATAAAGGGTGATTTTTTAAAAGCTATATAAAAGTTTTTTAAAAAAAAAAATACATACAATTCAGAAAAATGCATGAAATCTTTATTTGAATCGATAGTACGGTCCATATAATTTAATGTTTGAAGATTATTTCATGCAAATGTTGACCTTGACTGCGCCTCAAATGGTCCATCCGCTTAGTCCAATTTTGGCATACTCTTTCCAACATTTCGGCCGGTATCTCACGAATAAATGCTTCAATGTTGTCTTCCAATGCGTCAATTGAAGCGGGCTTGTCTGTATAGACATGAGCTTTAACATAGCCCCACAAAGAATAGTCTAAAGGCGTTAAATCGCACGATCTAGGCGGCCAATTGACCGGTCCCGAACGTGAAATAAAATGTTCACCGTACTCGCCCCTCAATAAGTCCATTGTTGCGCGTGCTGTGTGGCATGTGGCACCGTCTTGTTGAAACCACATGTCATGCAAGTCAAGCTCTTGCATTTTGGGCAAAAAAAAGTCGGATATCATCTCACGGTAGCGCTCACCATTCACAGTTACGTTACGATTCGCATCGTCTTTGAAGAAGTACGGTCCAATGATGCCACCAGCCCATAAACCGCACCAAACTGATTTTTTCTGGATGCATTGGTAGTTCTTGCAATGCTTCTGGCTGATATTCACTCCAAAATCCACAACGTAATACGTAAATATTTACGTAACCATTGAGCCAAAAATGAGCTTCTGACCATAAAATGGAAAAAGCGCGCGATGAACTTTCTTAACAGAGCACGCATTTTGATAATAAAATTCATTAATTTGCAAGCGTTGTTCGTTTGTAAGACGATTCATGGTTAAATTATAGACCAAACTGAAGATGTTTGATAGTGAAACAAAACACGAAACGTGCGTCAGCTGTTTAAACCAGTTTTGCCAAAAAGATAATAGCTAAAAAATCACGCTTTACATCAAATAAGAATGATGGTGTTATCACATGCAGTCCACCATCAACAAGATCCGCAAATGGATTAGATCTTTCCGGTGTCGTTAAAAAAAAGAATTATAGTAGCTTCGAAGTGGCGCTGTCAGATTTGTGTCGCGTTTTCCCGGTTCGAATTAACGACTCTAATCGGGGTGTTGGTGCACTAGAACTAGCTCTCAATGTCGTTCGTTTAATAATACATTTTCAAAAGTGTTCACTCTCTAAAGGGAAGACTTTTTACACACACTGGTCAAAAACATTTTAAATAAAATAGTCAGTAAATCATGAAATTAAGCTTAAGTACATTAACAGCTCTTAAGCTAATTTAATCATCATGCTCCGAATAAGATTTTCAAACATTGCACAATTGAGCACTTGCAGAAGGTTGCCTCCCTTAAATTTAGTTCAGTGTCGATCGCACGTCGCTGTGAAGAATTCAAACAAATAAACTCATACGTCACGATACTCACATAAACTAACTGATAACTTGCTACACTTCAATTGACATTCATTTGCCGTTCGCTGAACTCTTTACAATACAATACAATACGAAAAAAAAAAAACAGAAACAGAAAGACTGCCCTGATTAATGTGTGAAATGAGTTCTACACTCAGAACTAATCTGGAGCAAATGCAATGGGCGGTCTACTGGACGGTCAGGAAATCGTACTGCATGCTGATAAGATACTTTGACAACGAAACTTTGTCGCCCACATATCGGCACGACAAGCTATTAGTTGTAAAAACGAGTATTATTTGCATGGGAATGAATATTCTTTTGTTCTTGAGATCATGTTGAACGCGCGCTGAATAAAACGCGTGCGTTATCTAATTAGTTGTACTGTTTTGCAGGAATCTATGAATGGGCATTTTGCAACGCTTGTCTCTGCAGGGTAACACGATGGCACACTTTCGCTGATCCAGAAAAATTGACAGCGGTTTAATTAATTTCAAAAGGTTTTCTTAACAAGGTCATGTACTCAGTGCCGCTGACCAACATTGAAGGCACGATCTTCACGTCCGTACGAGCACATATGCGGATGGCACTCATGTGATTTTGTAAACACAGCGTGTGTGTCTCTCGTCTGGTATTGTAAGGAAAATGACTAAAATGGGTTGGTCAGGTAATGAGGACATTAAAGAATGCAACAGAACAGAGACAACTTGATAGGAATGCCAACATGAGCACTATTATCATCAGCATCGAGGATGATAGCTTCTATCACGATAAAACACAACTCTAGGCTGAATTTAGACGATTGCTGGGTCTATCTGATTCTGTTTTAAAGCGCTGAATTGACTCTGAAAGTGTGCTGCGCACAATTTGGTATTTGTTCGCTGTAGCGGGCAGTATCGAAGCTGAATTCGCTGAATTAGGGATCGCCAGGGAGTCAACCCGACCTATGTACATGAGTATAAGATTGTGCTAACGCAAGATTTGAAGCCGGACGATCATAGACAACTTGGGAAATTGGGAACAGGAAATGTTGGACATCCAGATTTTGACCAAAAAAATCATATTCTTGGCCGAGACTCATTTTTTTGGCTCAGCGACTCATGTCAACAAGCTAAATTGTCGTTATTGGAATGCCGATTGACTGTTTGGTGCGGTATCATAGGAATATCCTGCAGCTGTCTAAAAAAAGCTTAGCAAACCTTATCTTTGGGAAGCGGCAGACAACAGCAGGTAACCTTCACTCGTGAGAATAGGCACAAAGCGAACCACTACTGTAGAAACTAGAAATCCAGGTTCATCTCGGACTGTCCCGTCCTCCAATATTATACTTTCAATGGAAAGTCAATACAGGACTGTCAGTGTCATGAGCACTGGACAGTGGACACATACCGTAAGCACGGCCACAAGTTCTGGCATACAAAGCTCTGGCATATACAAATCAGAACTTGTTAAGGATGTTGATTCTGGAGCTATTCTATGAGTTAAGAAGGAACGTAATGAACGTAAAGAAGCTTTGGAATGGCGAGTCTTCTAAGTTGTTGAAGAAGAATTCCACTTGAATTCTCTTTCAAGTTGCCAAAATGGACAATATAGTTTCAACAAAATCCTTTCGCAGTGCTTCTCCAGGATTTTTGGTTTGATAGGCGATGTGTGCAATTATGGACAGCAAGCGAGTATTATGTATATCTTTAATCTCTGCCTGAAAGACACTTCTGTGATCGGGGTGTGTTATAGAGATCCCGTAAAGTACCGCCGCACAGTGAGGCAGTATGGCCAAAAACCGAAAAAAAACGATCTCTCGAGGACGGTGAGTACTATCGAATTGGGAATGGTCTCATTCGATTCAGTCTAATTTGTTTACTTGTTAGCTATATGGAATATAAAGGATATAGGATATATCAGACTGATATGGAATATATAATTGACCTAGAAATAAGTAAACATTCATTGGGGCTCATGCAATAAGGAAGTGTCCTCTATATCATTCATCCACTTCCGGCATACATTTTGGTTTCTGTTGGTATTGTTAGAATCCGCTATTGCACTCTCTATATTTATGCCTGACGACTTTTTTTTCGTTTCCACAGTTGCCTAGAGTTGTCAATAACATTTGTAGGCAGAGGTGACTGCATTAATTTCTAAAAATCATGCTCACTTATACCAGCTTGTCCGTTGTGCTCTCACGTTCGGCTTTTTTACCTATTTACTCTTTTCGCGGTGCCGCGTTCCTGCTTGGGATTGATTAGTTAAATGCTGGCGGCTTTGATAAATTGAACGAATGTCCTTTAGATCTATCTTTTACAGATCCTCGAGGTAATTGAAGTAATACTTGCCGAGCATCTTCTGCAGAAGTCGTTATACGGTGCTCTTCTGGTTTGGTTGCCTATGATCACCTTCCTGTCTAAATCCAGGAGGGATTCATTCCTTTTTTGGTTTAGTACAGTTCAGATCAGGTATGGATATAACTTTTCAGAAAATATCAAGCTTTGACCGGAGCTCAGTGGATCTTTTTTTGTAGGACTAGTCAATGTCACATGGTTTAGATAATCTTCCCTCTCTCTCTTTATAACACTTCTTTACGTTCACATTTTATATATATATTTGTGGCGTTTTATTTGTCCACTTTCCTTAAAATATGAAGACCTGTAAAATTTCATTCTTCGATCTTTTAAAACAAAAGACCAGCAAAATAACAACTTTCATGTATCAAAACGGATGATTTTTAGTTGCAATACAAAGATCCAACTTCCTGAGCCCCCCAGTGCCACTGATGAACATTAAATGAAAAAAAAACGAAGCATAACTTTTTTCTTCAACAAATTATGAAAATAATGAGCCATCAAACAGAGTCAAAATAAGAAAAAAAAAAGTGTTTATACGGGTTTATTCTGCCAATCTTCCTCTTCTGACTTATAATTTGGACTGAAGGCCACCATTGGACAAGCACTTACAACACAACATGCATAGAGAAATTCATTGAATTCAATTCAGTGGCAAACTCTGAAGACGACAGGGCTAATGTAGTGCACTCACTAAAAATATTTCCATTTACTTGGTCATCAGCTCTCACGACTGTTAGCAAAAGATCAAAATTAAAATGTCAATTCTAACCTTGTACATCTAACCTTCGCCTGTCTGTCTACTGTTGTAACTCAGATGATCTTTAAGAAGTCCGCGCCGGCTTATGCCAAAGGTATGCATGTGGTTTGTTAAATCCCGCATGTTTATTGTTTGTGGGGTGTTTGCTAATATTGAAACGAGAGCGACTTAAATGAGTCTAAAGAAAGTCCACGCTTTGGTGGATCAATAAATATAAGAGAAGAAAACTAACTTCTATTTCCTAATAAATATTGAAAATATGATCTTACCCGATTCAGTCTTTCTGTATGCTTCCTGTTTCTCTAAAGCAATTTTTAAGGCCTTTGCTAGTATATCCTCAGTCTTTTCCTGAAATAAACAAATAAGGAAAAAAATGTTTAATTGGGTTTGCTCTACTATGTTATCTTTTGCATAATGTTCTAATATTCTAGTCAACATTGAGATAAAACTGTACCTTGTTTCTATATCAAATGCGATAAATAGCAAATGGTTAGTGGTGAAACTATTGTGAATGATATGGCGAAGATATTCTGAATGATCCTGAATGAGTCCTATCGCACAGACTGTACCAACGTGATGACTTTTTCGTTGCCTTGATTCTGTCTTGTCCAATTTAGAATGCGTACAACTCTGATGCCACATGGAATCAATGTAATTTCTCGTGAAAGCAGTTTCAATCTTGCTGCTGTAATCGGTGTGTTATTGTTTACATCTTATCAATGCGGTTCTAATTTTGTTAAACTTCTTTTCCTATCGTTCTGAATTTGCAATATAAACACATCTGTTCATTATAAAAATACATTTTATAAAACAAAACTAAAGCAAATTGCAACGGAAGTTGCAACAACAGCTGAAGGCATTTCTTTCTATTTCTTAACCGTGTGACGTCTTCAATGACTAATATTTTGGAGGAACATTCTCCTTCAGGTCTAACCATGTATGCGAGGAAATACTGTTTGAGGGGAGCGGCAACCACAAACACAGTTCTTTTACGAGGGGCGTTCAATATATTCTCGGTATCGGGGTGAAGCTGTGGTTGTGTATATAAATTGACTTATTTATCAAGTAATACTATTATTTTAGTGCACTCATGTAAAATTTCATAGAAATGTGATTATTAATTCGCGTTTTATCTCTAGTTAAACAGAATATCCATTTATTGCCGACTTGAGTTCTTCATCATCCGAAAATCTTTTTCCACGAAGACATTTTTTCAAATCCGGAAACAGGAAATAATCACTAGGGCAAGGTCTGGACTATAGGGTGGGTGTTGGATTTCTTCGAAACCACAGTCTCGCGCAGCAGCCTTGGAGGTAAATTCCATTTTTTTTATTTCACGGCAGTAGTTCTCTGAACAATAATTCGAGTGTGAATCTTAGAAGTCTTACTAAATACAGCCAAATTCGTCAGAAAATTGTAGCTTCCTCCGCTGAGCAAGCAGAAAACAAGTGACGACTATAGAAGTTTAAGTTTAAGTCCTCTTGGCGAATCAGAGATTAGCCGATAAACCTTCACGGACCACTTCCCACAATAACTGCCGGCAGTGACTGAGAACACACGAAAATTTACTCTGCTGTCATGGTCCTCCCAAATTCTCTTCAAATAGTTATTGAATCTTCTCCTTCAATTGCATTCAAGGTTGTGAGTCCAGAGATAACGTCAAAAACAGATAAACAGTTCTAATCCTTTTTTGTTTTGTATCGCTATGAACAATATAAAAAATTGAATCTCCCAATTGTCTAATGCCGCCAAAAAAAAAAAACGAAATCCATTGAAACAATTTGAACCCCAAAACGAATTTTATTCGCATCACCCACGCTCTTGTGGAGACATTCACCTTGGTGCCAAATGCCAGCCTAAATTTTGCATCGCTAATCTCGTTTATCAGACGCAATTGCTTCGCGTTTCGTTGCAGTCACATAATTTTCCAATTAGTTCACCCCGGAAAATAAACATAGCCGATGAACCTTTCGTTCATTGTTTTCACTTTCATTTGAAAACAAATAGCGAATAGTGGGACGTAATAACGGCAATAAAGTGAAAAATTACCGCTTATTTAATATTGCAATCGACCATTGAAGTCTACGAACTTAATTCAATAGAATTAGATATACTGTGACAGATTACGCTGGGATATGACGTGCTGTATTGTTAGCGACAGAAGGGTACACACACACACACCGTCTCTCATAAATTACCATCCATGCCGCGCAATTGTGTGTACTGTGTATGCGGTTGCTTTGCGATCGCGCGATTTATGTGCTCTGTTGGTGTTGATCTTGTTGGTAGACGCCAGACGATTTGTCAACTACACTGCGGTCGGATCGGTGATCGGTAACAAGATCCGTTGACAAGACTGAAAGTCTTGATCTTAATGGTTGGTTAATGATATGTTTTCCAGATGATTTAGAGCAGCGTTGCTTTTGTGTGCAATTATATGCGTATGGTTGCATCAATTGTGCTCTTTTGAATGAATTGAAACGTAGCAGGTGAAATTTGAACTGGATTATGAGACATAATTCGCGGTTGAATGATGTTCTGATCTTCGTCAAAAGCTGTCGTTCATAATCTGCAAATAAATCAACTTGCATGCTGGTTCTTATAAGATGTACTCTACTTTATATGTATGATACAGGGTACATACGTATGTTAAAATGTTGTTATTAGGCGCCAACGGAAGGTCACAGTAGGTTAATGTTTTCAAAAATCCGAGCAGATCTTGATTTCCTGACGAGTTTTGCAATGTCCACGGACTCAAAACCGTTGAAGAAACAATGCTCTCTACCTAGTCAATTCGAGGTTATTT
Organism: Eristalis pertinax; assembly: GCA_907269125.1. NCBI lineage: Eukaryota > Metazoa > Arthropoda > Insecta > Diptera > Syrphidae > Eristalis > Eristalis pertinax. The sequence continues at coordinate 114,204,551 of OU026145.1, read as the reverse complement.
GCTAAAAATAGGAGCGAGGCGCCGTACTAATTCAGTTCGTTCTTCAAAACGATTGGTCACCGTGGAAGATTCAACCCAGATCAGGTCTGGGTTGAACTTGAGCCAATCTTTCACGGTAACCAATCGTTTTGTCATAAGTGGCAAGTGACTGCTACTCCGAATAATACATTTTGAGAAGCCAATTCTTTATAAATACAAACTGTTATAGAAGTGCTAGTGGATACTAACCAAGACACTCTGGTATAGAAAATGGAGCAATCACTAACAATATTCTGTTACTGACGAATTCCTTAATTGTGTCCAAGCTTAGACACTGCAGCAGACTACCAACCACCAATCCCGTCTCCGAAAGAGACATTTTCAGATGGTAGTAAACGTAAAGGCACTCAATGTCATAGCGGCGGATATTCGAACCTCGAAACTTGTCTTGTAATACAGGCTTAAAGTTGGCGAAATCTCCTTGGTAAATACGGTGGCCCTCTGCTGGACACCGGGACGTACGATATCAATCCATGGAAATGCAATAATCTTGTGAAAGAGTGCACAATAGATCCCATTTGTTGTTCTAAGTCAGACGTGTCTGTAAGCAACAAAGCCTCCCGTACACCTTAATGCGGAAACACAACAGCAATACATGCCAGGACTGGCGTTTGGATAACAGGATGTGTGAACGATTCAACAGCTCTTGTTAAACTCTGGCAGTGGTAGACAATTCATTGTGTATTCAGCTGATTTTGTATGTACTTTCAAAGGCAGATTAAACGTTAAATGCCTGGCATAAGATGTGGATGAAATCTGCATCTACACTGCTGTGCAAAATAATAAGCACACCTGGTTCCTTATTCCCTCTCGCTCTGTCTAACACTCTGAGTGCTGATGCAGACGCTTGATCTGGTATTATTTTTGTTGGATCTGAATAACGGTTAAAATTAGAGCAAACAGATGCCTCTAGTTTGTTTACTTCAGTAGTTCTGAGCTATTTGTGGAAGTAAGTCCATATTTACATGTGCAAAAAAATAAGCACACAAAACTTTTCAAGCTACGATTTTTAGACGTTATCTTTTTTTCCACTTTTACATTGTAAGTAATAAAAGTATTATTAAAAGAATAGATTTGACAGTTGCAATTGTTAGTGTAATTGAAGAAAAATGGGTCGGAATAAGCATTGCTCACCAGAGCTAAGAAAAATTATAAACCAGCTAAGAAATGAAGGGCAATCACTGAGAGCTATTGCCAAAAATGTTTCTCGTTCCGTAGGAATGGTCAGAAATGCTCTGAAATTTAATTATTCGGAAGAAATTCGTGGTCGAAAGTGCAAAACAACTTTAAAAACCGACCTTCAAATAGTTAGGTGCGTCAAAAAGGAGCCGTTTATAACATCAAAACAAATCAAGACAGCCTTAAACTTAAACATCGATTCCTCAATAGTTAGGAGAAGGTTGATAGAACATAATTTAAAAGCTTCACATCCAAAAAAGTGTCCGCTTCTATCAAGGAAAAATATCAAAGATCGTATTAAGTTTGCAGAAGTAAATTGCAAGAGACTACCTGAAAAATGGCGAAACGTACTTTGGTCTGATGAGACAAAAATTAATTTATTTGGGCCGGATACATAAAAAAAATATGTGAGAAGGCCAACCGGTATGCAATTTGACCCCAGGTTTACGGTTAAAACAGTTTTTTGGATCGAAGATATTCTAACAAAGGAACAATATGTGGAAATCTTAGAGACAGTCATGTATCCATATGCAGATGACAACTTACCCCTACTTTGGCAGTTCCAACAGGACAGCGATCCTAAGCACACCGCCAAAGTGACGTAAAAGTGGTTTACTGATAAAAATGTTAGAGTTCTTGAATGGCCAGCACAATCCCCAGACCTAAATCCCATTGAGAATCTTTGGGGATATGTCAAAAGAAGGTTAAATGAAGCATCTAAACCGAGAAACAGATTCGAACGATTCGAAATATTAATAATAATAATTTACATTCTCTATTTTTTTCACAGATAAAAATGTTGAAGTTATTTCTTTATTTAATTTATAAAAATATCTATTGTTTGAAGTCCGTATTTATTTTTTAGTTTTTAAGCAAAATTAATGTAGAATAAGAAAAAAATAACCACCCAAGTATAAAACGGTTGTTTTGTCATTATTCGATTTTTCGACCAGCTGTGTTTATTATTTTGCACAGCAGTGTATGTACATCTATAGACGTGCTACACTATTTACTCGTACATACTTCATCAATTTACAACCAGTAAAGTTCATGAGAACCATAGATAATATCAGATAATAACTTGTTTCAAGAGAAAATAAATTCTTGTTTCACTTTGCATTGACGGCAATTTTGAGGAGAGAGTTTAACAAATAATGATTGCACATATACAGGTTCGGCTACTCAAGCATTTACAGATCCTTATTTAAAATAGCAATTCTGAGCAACAGACCACGATTCAGGTGAAGCACACATCCTAAAACGGAATTCAACAACTCAGAATGAGGTTGATTAATTTTACAACATTTGAATGATGCTTCTTAGACCATTTCGTAGCATTTTCGATTATTGCATGACTATTTTTTAATTAGACTTTGAACGTGTTTTTCATCCAGCACTATTGTGAATATTGAAATAATAGAATGAAATTGAGACCTAATGAATTCCACAGAAATCAACCTTGGTTCATTATTCTGAAGTTCATTCCAAGTTGATCTCTGTCAAAACAATGCTACCTAGCACTAGCAAACGGTTTAGTATACGAAATGGGGTCCTTGATCCTAAAAAAGCAGTGAACGTACTCAATTGAACTGACTATTTGGCATGTGACATTATGCAAGAAACGGTGCTGGAATCCCAGCGAAAGTATAGCAAACGGATGTTTTAGAAATCGTTGTCCAAATAGAGAACATTTCGAATAATTTGTTTTATAATTTGTAGCAATTCAGTGAACTAATGAAAGAAAAAAAAATGGTTTTGAAAAATATTCAATCGTAAAAACTGTGGTGGCCCGTGGCGTTGTGGGTATGTGCGTCGACTCCTACGCACTTGGACCTACCTGTCTAGGTTCGAATCCTGGTGCGACAAGCAATACTTTTCACGGCCCCACCTCTTTCGAGTCACTGACAATGCTCAAAGAGCATAACTGTCTAGAAAAAGCTTCTCAAAAAATTGGCCGTTCGGAGTCGGCATAAAACTGTAGGTCCCTTCCACTCGTGATAGAACAATAGCACGCACACACGAGTGGTTGCTAAGAAGCTAGGCCCTGGCCCTCTACGGGCTGTAGCGCCACCAAATTTATATATATATAAAAACTGTGTACCAAAACATTTACTAAGTATTTGAAAATAATTTTTGCCACATGTACTTGATATGAGGTGGGTAGGTCGGCTCTAAGACGTGGCCCACTTAGACCAACGCGCTGAATCAAATGGGCCCTTACAAAGCCATCCGAATCCACATATGAATCTTAGGACATTATTCAGATCAACATCGCCAGATTTACGAAGAAGTGATTTTCCAGGAACTCCCTCCTTTTCCTTGCTAGGGCTTGGCAGTCACGTAGCAGATGCTGCATAGGTTCTGTTTCTTCCTCATCTCTGCAGCTTTCGCAAATGTCGTAATGCGTTAAGTTCAGACGTATTGCATGTGTACCTATGGCACAGTATCCGGTAAGAACTCATACTAGCCTTCTCACATCCTTGCGACTAAAAACGATCAATGATGTTAATCTCTTTTTACTCAGCGTCGGCCCTCGCAGTTGCTCCAATACTCGCAAGTATCTGTCCAAGGCTTCGTCGTCTAGTTGTTTTCTTGTGGAGCTGAGCGGCGTAAGGTGCATACGGGATTGCTAGAGGTTCTCTTTTCGTTTACTTGGATTCCAGTACGTACCGGCACCCAGCAGAGGGTCACCGCGTTCATTAAGGATATCTCACTGATGCTCTGTGTCCATAACTTGTTCTGACGAAACCTGTGATACCCAAGCAAGACGTAGTCAACGTAAGTCAGGATGTGGTTTGAGACTCTATGGTTTTCTTTCCAAATGAGTATGGAATCGACTATGACGCCCAGGTATTTAGGTGTCTTTCAGAGTTTGAGTTCAATTCCATTTATAAAGGGTGATTTTTTAGCTATTATCTTTTTGACAGCACTGGTTTAAACAGCTGACGCACGTTTGATGTTTCGTTTCACTGTCAAACATCTTTAGTTTGGTCTATAATTCAACCATGAATCGTCTTACAAACGAACAACGCTTGCAAATTATTGAATTTTATTATCCAAATGCATGCTCAGTTAAGAAAGTTCATCGCGCGCTTCTTCCATTTTATGGTCAGTGTAATCGAAGCTCATTTTTGGCTCAATGGGTGCGTAAATAAGCAGAATTGTGGATTTTGGAGTGAATATCAGCCAGAAGCATTGCAAGAGCTACCAATGCATCCAGAAATAGTCACAGTTTGGTGCGGTTTATGGGCTGGTGGCATCATTGGACCGTACTTCTTCAAAGATGATGCGAATCGTAACGTAACTGTGAATGGTGAGCGCTACCGTGAGATGATATCCAACTTTTTTTTGCCCAAAATGCAAGAGCTTGACTTGCATGACATGTGGTTTCAACAAGACGGTGCCACATGCCACACAGCACGCGCAACAATGGACTTATTGAGGGGCGAGTTCGGTGAACATTTTATTTCACGTTCGGGACCGGTCAATTGGCCGCCTAGATCGGGCGATTTAACGCCTTTAGACTATTTTTTGTGGGGCTATGTTAAAGCTCATGTCTATACAGACAAGCCCGCTTCAATTGACGTATTGGAAGACAACATTGAAGCATTTATTCGTGAGATACCGGCCGAAATGTTGGAAAGAGTATGCCAAAATTGGACTAAGCGGATGGAGCATTTGAGGAGCAGTCAAGATCAACATTTGCATGAAATAATCTTCAACCATTAAATTATATGGACTGTACTATCGATTCAAATAAAGATTTCATGCATTTTTCTGAATTTCATGTGTTTTTTTTTTGAAAAACAAACTTTAGTTGGACAGATGAACTCAGGAATGGTCCTCTTTTTGGTAAAGACTACAAGTTCTGTCTTAATCGGATTGACGTTCAGACCTCGAATCAGCGTCTAGTTGCTAACTAACATCAGTTCATAACTGAGACTCTCGCTAAGTGTTGAATCAAACTTCCCTGAAATGAGGATGGCCACATCGTCCGGCTATGCGGCTACTGGGCACCCTTCCCTCTTCAACTTTTTATGATTTCGTCAACCACTAGGATCCATAAGAGAGTTGAAAGCACACCTCCTTAGGGTGTCCCTCTGTTCAGTACGTCATATTAGCTGTATCAAAACAAACATTTGAAGAGCCTGTTGTACAATAGAAACTAATCGAATTTAGCCATATGTACACAGGATAAGTTCACTCTGTGTCCAAACTGTCCGCAAATGATAAACACATTCATCTAAACTACAACACGAGTGATTCTACGTTAAGATGTTCTAGTTATGAAAATATGCTGTGAAATTGAAATTTGTTTCTTTCGAATTCTAAAAAAAAAACTTTCCTTTTCCGCTGAATGAAAGTTAATAAGAATTATTAATCCGCTTATCAAATGATCCGTCAACGATGGTCAAAGAACAGTGATATATGGGATGTGCAATCAATTGTTAAAAGTAGGTCTTGTTTCCCTGTACACTCTAGACCACAAAGCTCTTAAACGACTGTGGGCAGATTAGAAAATATTCAAAGGTGGAGAAATAATGTCTAGGCAAGGGGAAATAATGTCGAACAGTATCTCATGATTAGTGTGGAATTCATTGTGATTCATTTGCGACGATTTTAAAAGCTCTCAACTCAACATTATGCGACTACGATCTAAGAAGCATCATTAAAATGGATATGCAATCTCGTTTGCCAATTGAGGCCCAACTGACTCTAACTTTTGTCATTGAAGGAAAAACATTGTTTGTTCATGTAAAACACTAACTTGGCACCTTATTAGACACGAGTCGTGAACATCATGTTCAAACATCTTACCGTGTATGTTTCTTGAGTTCACATTGCCACACATTTTAAGTTTTATTTCCTAATGTAATGGCAAAACAGTGGTTTGCAATAATTACCGTTGAAAATTTAAATTATCCACCCATTACTGCACACAACCAAACGTTTGCTATTATTTCCACTCAAGTAGCATTACATACGTGTGTGTCATCACTTCAACCTTTTGCTCACATAATCATTAGAAAATTAGTTTAACTTCAACTGTCTCCGTATAACACGTAAGCAGAAGTAAAGCAATTTCGAATACATGACGTCATTAAGTGACACATTACTTTATTTTGTGTGACGGTTAACTCCGAAAGCCTGTAGCTTGGATTTTTAGTTTAAAAAAATTTATCAAATTATTTAAGAACTTAAAGTACACCCTTAACGTGTATTCCAGTGGACAATACAGCTTGCTGTCAAGTCAAATCGTCTGATGGTTGGAAGAGTTGATCGATTCTTGACAGGTTGGTTGAAAGAAAGTCAAAACTTTTTAATTAAATACTCCCAACTGAATTAAATTGTCGAAAATTGAGTGCAGACTTTTTCTTTTTATGTCTGTCAAGTGTTGTTTCTTCACATGTTTGCAGATTCCTCTGTATCTTGAAAATGTATGGCTCAGTTCCGCCACATCGCGTCGTAGCGAAGTATTTCAACTCAGATGATGATGTATATGTCAACTCTGTTTGAATGTCAATGTCGAACTTGATTTAAGAAGATTAACATAGTTTCTCTTGAATATTATTCAATCAATGGCAACTAAATGATTAATCAGGCATACTTCTGCACTTCACGAGCAGAAATGGCCAGAGATTGTTTCCTCTTTTCCATCATCTCTATAGCTACTGGCAGAATCGTCGACACGAAGATTCAGTTTAGCAACGAAAGACTTAATGATGTAGCTTCCTGTGGCTATACCCTTATGACTGGCCTCATTCTAATCGGTATACCAATTTAGCATTCGTGAAAGGACCATAGGCTGCCGTTTCGTATTGGATAGGTGTGTCGACTTCTACGCTGGAAGGTTCTAGGTATTCGAGAGGTTCGAGTTTCGAATTTAGCAACTTTCGAGACAATGCTCGAAGAAGCAAGTAAACTGTCCCCGTTTAGAAAAAGCTTCTCAAACTTCGTCGATCGGGGTCTACATAAAACTGTAGGTACCATCCAGTTAGTCAACAAAGATATTTGATGTATTCCTCTCGAAGAAGACTTACAAATCATTATCATCATCAATTATATGGCACTTTTTTTCGCATTCAAGTACTATGGCGATCATCTTCATCGGACGGCTTCTGGAGCAACATCTGATATTGTGCCTGATCCGTGATCCGTGAGTGACTCCCGATCAACAAACCAAAATTAATGAACTGACGTTATAACTGCGTCGTGTAAAGCTTCTCTAGTTAATTCTCATAAGAAAAAAATGTGGGACCAAAGATGGATTCTTGTAGTTCACCTCTACTTAAATAATACATGTGAGTTTTTGCCTAGCCCGGCAGTTAATAAATGAGTTAACAACTAAGACGAGTTCAACAAAGTGATTAGTCCGGTAGCACCAGCATTAATGTAATGATTCTCTTTCATACGCAGGTGTACGATGATCATACGATGATTTATCCTATCGAAAGGAACTACACAATATGGACAGTCTTCATTGGAAATCCGATTAATCAGATGACAATGGTCAATGTCAAGATTTAAGTGAACAGATTTGTGCTAGGAATGAAGTGTATGTGAACGAACTTTGCCCGGTTTCATTATTTCAACCCATGGTTAAGCTGCTTATAGGACTTCGATGCTCTTTTAAGCGTAAACCACCAACTATTCGACAAGCGCCTACGAAGTGGTTATTGGAAATAAGTACACCCAAATTGGTGTTCAGAACCTGTTGAACAGTTTTTTGGTTCCTATTTGAGGAATGACGAATTCGTGCAAACGACTACTCCCTTCTGGAAAGTTGAGAAAGAAACCATAGGAAGCTGGAAAATTGAGTACAACATCTCCCAGATTCTAATACATAACGTGGTGATGAGTCTGGGAGCACCAATCCTAGTCACCGCTTTGAAGTCTACTTTTATAGTTAATATACAACACCGTTGTAAATAAAGGCATGAAGTCAATCGATGAATGCCGACTATGGGATGTGAAATAGAAGCAAGACAGTCGTAGGAGTTTAAAAAATAGGAAGTTTTCAAAAGAAAGTGAAATTATGCAATTCATATTAGACTTCTGTCCAGAAACGCCTTCGTAGTCAATATTTTCTAAAAAAAAATTGTATTTAATCAAAAATAATACAAACTATGTAAAGTATGTACAACAGAAATACTATCCTTTACTTTCTACTGACATACTTCTTTGTATCCTCCTTTAACCGTTCACCAAAACGACTCTCTGAAATGCAGTTCAATGCACGGTATAATTACTTCGGAGCTGGATCTTTATTCGCGTTTCTACGGCATGACCGCAAGATCGGTTTGAGTTCCTCAATTTTGGTCCTGTTCTTGTAGAAATTTGTCCCACAAGCCCGCAAGTATTCACACACAATCGGTTCATCTGGATAGTAAGTACATAGCAGTGCTCAAACTAGGCTTTGCAGTTCCATGGCAGTTTCTTCTCCTTGAAACAAAGTTCGCTTGACTTCAGAAATAAATTAACTGCCTTATTTTTTCTTATAGACTTTGCAGTCAGGGCCTAGTAACGAAATGAAGAACAAAATTGAGACAAGTGATCAGTCGATAGTTTATTGGTGACTAATTATCTCTTGACATATTTTCATCTAGTTCAGGAATTATTGCCACCATATAAAGGGTGGTTAAACTTTAAGGGCCGATTTTGAATGTGAATCACACCTAAACGTCAAGTTTTTTCTGCCTTTCATTTGACATTTCTCAATTTCAGACTAACTCAATTTGAACCATGGACACAATTAAGCAACGCGTTAAAGTTATTCAGGCTTATTATGAAAATGGGAGTTCAAATCAAAATGCATATCGTGCACTTCGAAAGAAAATCATCTTCAGTGATGAGGCACATTTTCACCTCAGTGGATTCGTCAATAAGCAGAATTGCCGCATTTGGGCGAATGATAATCCAAGAGTGATTGTCGAAAAACCAATGCACCCACAAAGAGTGACTGTTTGGTGCGGTTTATGGGCTGGCTGCATCATCGGGCCGTATTTTTTCCAGCAGCCGGTCAGGCAGTTACTGTGAATGGTGTTCGCTATCGTGAAATGATAACGAACTTTTTATGGCCCGAATTGGAAGATATGAATGTGGACGATATGTGGTTTCAACAGGACGGTGTCACTTGCCACACAGCTAACGAAACAATGGCTCAAAGTGTTATCTCACGTGGTGGCGATGTCAATTGGCCGCCAAGATCATGTGACTTGAGACCGTTGGATTTTTTTCTTTGGGGTTATTTGAAAGAAAAGGTATACGTCGATAAGCCAGCAACAATTCAAGAGCTAAAGGATGTGATAATTCGGCACATTAACGGCATAGAACCTCAATTATGCTTCAGCGTCATCGAAAATTTGTACCATCGGATGGAGGTGTGCCGCCGAGGTCGCGGCGGCCATTTGGCCGATATTTTGTTCCATACATAATTGAACCATACCAATATTATCATAATAAAAAGAAATGACAATAATTTCCTAAATAATTTGTGTTTTATTCAAAATCAATATCGGCCTTTAAAATGTAACCACCTTTACTAAAGCGAAATAAATATGAAATGAGAATTTGACGCTATTTCACTTTCATCTTTCGCCACTTCATCAAAACGTTCCCGAAATGATGCATGCGTTAGACCAGTAATATTTATAATCCTCTCCACTGCTAGAGGAATCGTCTTAGTAGCTCATGTCTAAAACTTTCAACTGGTGGTGGATTTTCTAGTGGCCTCTCTCGATCGAATCGGTCCTAAGAAACTTGTTTTCAATGAATCGGGTCTAGAAGAGTTGGCTATGTAGATTGGATTTACATTAAGGTCCAAACCGTTTCTTCTTTTCGTATGTACCTTATTAATGTTTATATATAACATACGTATAACTTCCGAGATACATGAAATCCCAGAACTGTTTATTTCTCCTAAGGGAGTCTTATACAGGTCTTAGTTCGACGAGTAATTTATGCCAACTGTGTGTGCTACTGATTTTCGGTAGCATTCTCCACATTCAACACACAATCCCTGCAGAAAAATAGCCACCAAACCAGAGCACAATGAAATAAGTCACAATTTGTTCACGTGGCGTGTTTGAACTAGAATGCATCGCTCTGAAAATATTCTGCTCTTGACAACATATTCAGCCGGATAGTCAGATATCCGGCCAATGAATATACCGAATATCCGGTATCCGGTATTTGGTCAAATCACTATTCGTTACATCTCTAATAATATTTATCTCCATAAAGTAAGTCACCACCGCCAACCCCTTGTAGGAACAAATTGAACGCTGAATAAATAAGACCAGCTAGCAAAAAATTGTTTTGCACAATTTCGAGAAAAGGATGTGCAAAGGGCTATTGACTGGTATTTCAAACCTCACATAACATATGTATACTTAATGACATCATGCAATATATATGTATATATTTTATTATTTAAAAACTTGGCTTTTCTATCAAAAAGAGAACTCGCGTGAAATTGTTGGTCGCCTTTTATATGAAGTCCTCTTCATCAGTCTCTGGAACTCAACCTGCTCGAACTTGTTAAGGGCAAATGAGAAGCGAATCAATTTTCCCCGAAATGTAATAAACTCTCGTAACAACCCAAAGTTAATTTGCACATCTCTTCAAAGTGCATGATGCGAATTAAATCTATGCTAACAAGAATTCAGGCGGATTCCCACTAAGAGCATATTCACTCAACGAAACCACCTCATCGATATGCAACATGACCAAAATATGAATAAATCGAACGTTGTTCGTTGTTTAACAAATTCAAATGAATCCATTCAAAATTCAGCGGCAGCCAAAAATATGAAGTGATAATAATATTCATATTGTTTGCCAAGGCCCAAGATAAAGGTTTCTTTTCATAATTTCCAGTCCAAAGACTGAATAGGATCATCGTTAGCTTACCCAATCAAATTAAAACCTGCACATGAATGAGTCCGTACGAGGTTCATATATCGGAAAAGAGATAAACAAAAAAAAAAAATCATCATAACCATAACCAGCATCTCCAGCGTCACACGTTCGTAACGTTTGACGTAAAAATATCAACCTCTGAAGCGTGCACACACACGTTATACAATAAGAAGCATGCGTAGCGAAGCAAATAATGCGTAAACCGTGGCTCACAGCCGAATGTCACAATTAGCAACATGGTGAAGCAAAGAAAATTCGTCGCTTGATTCTCTTCAATGTACAGAGTGTTATCGCGCAGTTTTCACAAGCAAATGACGGCTTGAGCGCATTAAGGTTACCAGTTAAACTAGTGCTCGTAATAATAGTGCGTTGTGTATTTTTTTTTTCTTTCTTTTTTTTTTTTATTATTTATGTTTTATTTTTTTCTAGATGAAGATACTTTTCAGGCCAACCAGAGAATTAAGAGAACGATGTCAAGTTTAAAGGGAAAAATAAAATAAAATAAAACAATGTAAATGCATTTCTCATGTTCTCGTTTGCTTTATTTTATGGTATTTAAGCAGGTTCGTCATTCTAATTATGTGAGCGTGTGTTCGTTTAATTAAAAGCAGCATATGTATGCTTCTCTTACAAAAACCGTACCCGTTTCTGTCACTGAAATAACACTTGTGACAGTGTTGAGACGACTTGTTGGGAATGGCGCGTATACTTTGCTTTGCGCTGGAATGCAAATATATACATACTTTGGAGTTCACAATTCGAGCTGGCGCAAGGAAGGTGAGAACGACAGATAGAGATGGATGAAGTGCATGTTCCATCTATGTACTTCGTTTTTTTTTTCTATCCGAATAGAGATAGAGAACGGGCATAATATCCTTGACAGCATGCACTGAGAGAGCGAAGGCATTTGAATGCTTTGCCATGAACTGAAGATGTTGGGCAAAGGGACCGTGAAGTGTTTTCTGCTCGCAAGTTAGGATGGATAAAACTAGAAAGGTTGAAAAGGTATTTTTTTTTTCGTGTCTTCGACTGGATGTAAACTGGCTTGCTACTTATGTTAAATTCTGCAGTATGTGAATGTTCATATTCTTTATCGATTGGTACACATGTTGGATTCTGTTAAGTTACTCTCGGCTAGTCAATGATAGCTAGCAACTTAATTCCGCTGGTGGATTAGTCTGCGGGTATGGTAGGGTTCTGAATTCTGGTATTGAGTTAAGTGATCGGGTTTTTAACGGGTTGCTTCGGACACTCCTTGTCAGTTTTATTGTTGACATGAGATGAATAGAGAGAAGCGGTGTTGTGTTCTGGAACGGTTATCGGCTTTAATGTTCGGTGGTGTTAGCCTATGCTACTAGTTGAGAACACATCCACGAATACCCGCAGTCTGTAAGTGTATCCATTATATTGTTGAAGCAATAAAGCTGGGATAAGAGTCGCCAGTTAGACATTAGCTTTTCCCAAAACGGAATAATTAGTTGGGAGGAGATTAGGTCCTAGATTAACATTTCTCTGGCGGAACCAGTCTAAAAGAGGTTACATATAGTACTCAACCGCATTCTATTTCCAAAAGCAAATGGCAAAGACTAACAAAATGTGTCAAATCAAGAAGGGTTTCGACCGGTTTCAACAGACATAAAATTTGTTCTGTTAAAAGCTTTCTGTTAAATCGTTGGATGTAGAGACAGGTACGCTGACGGGGCGATGGTGACATTGTACTCAACTTTGTGTCCTTGACAGGCAATGTCACCATGGGAGACGAAGAAATAAACAATTTTTGGGGATATTCATTTTGCTATGATGCCCGTTAAATACTGAACACCTCCAAAGATGCCATTGCAAGTTTAGCACCATTGTTGAACTGTTTACTCTTATCGTTTACGTCAAAACTGCTCATCCAGAAGACACAAAAATCTCACACTGTAAACGTTTGACCTCTTCTCCAGTGTGAGGAGTTGTTAAGACTTAGTCCTCATCATCTGGCTTATAATGAGGGCAACACCGTCTTAACAGGCACACACACTTTAGATGAGGTCAAACGTTTGCAGCGTGGACTGGAATCCATGTCGACGTAAAAGCGTATATGACAAATAGGTGTGCTCATTTCGAGATAATCACAGCAACTTCTTTCATCGCATTTTGCACTGATCATGGCATACAATGTTTAAAGGTCCCGTTGACACAGGAATGGAACCAATTGGCGCTGGGAACAAAGAGATTTAGCTGGTTCTGTGGGCTTAGGTATTGAAAAAGTAGTCTCCTAGGTGTGAGTTCCTTAATCATAGCACTTCATGAGCAGAGGAGGTGACGTGTGGTCTCAGACTCCTCTTCATTCATCCAGCTCTCTTAGAATCATTATACATACAGGACACACATCCTGCGAACTTGTGTGCCAATTGCACAGTGCTCTGTTATGATGTCGATGAGAGTCCTGAGTGCAGGTCTATTTCGTCTGAGCAGAAAGTGTGACCGTTTGAGTATGAGGGGTGGTAATATTTCCTTTGTTTTAATACCATTGCTTCCAGTGTTTCTCGGTTTCAATTGTATGCATCTTTTTAACACGGAAGGTTGTAGTGAGATGCACAGAAGGCGGGTGTGCTTCTGGTGTGAGAGGAGAGGTTATATCACACTTAGCCAGTTAATCGGCTTGACAATTGCTCGATATGTCCCGGCACCCGCATATTGAAATGTTCAGCTATCTCATTAAGAGACAGCCGACAGTTAAGGGATGTTTTTGAGTGGAAAATGACATTGTATAAGGACTTCATTACGGCGCCCCTTTTGGATACCACATTGTTCCTTGAGCCGGTACAGTACAGAAGACGCTTACGTCATTTGTCCAACAAATGTCCCAACTGAGGCCAAAAAAAAGGACTGGATGGAGCGGCGGTTGAGTGCCTGCCCCTGGTTAGAGGTTCGAATCCCAGTGAAAGCAACGCTTTTATTCGATTTTCAACTCTGGTCCAGTCACCATTTGCCATTGGGATCAGGTGGTCAGTGGTAGTAGACTGACTACAGGTATCACAAGTGTGCTGGCGGTTTCGTTGACAGCCCACTTACCTACCTACCTAGGTTGCTGCTGGTAGTACAACGGACTCACTTTTGAGTCTAGCGTGCTCCAGTCTAGCGTCTAGAAATACCTTAGACAAAAAAAAGCAGTACAGTGGATTTGATTTTGGGCTAAGAACATTCCACAGGTTCAGATTATGTTCCCAAAGAATGTAGAATGACCGTGTTTACCTAGAATTGATGCTATGCACGTGAGCGATGACTCTTCAGCAGAAAGATGCCAGGTGTCACATCGGCGGTGACACCTTGACTGAATTACGTGATTGATTGTCTGGACTGATTTGAATCACACACTCCATCGACACTCACGGTCTCACGCATTAAAACACCATCTCATTTTTTTGATAGCGCCAGTAGAGCGAGAAATTGATGAAAAATTCCATGAAAAGTATAACGATTTGTTTCGAAGTCGATTAGACAGATGTATTCCATTATTAACCTTTGAATTTGTACTTTTGATTAAAATATAACTCGACATGATTTTCGTTTAATCACAATGCTTTGCTTGGGAGTGTAAATAAGAAAAATTTCAGAAATGTTTGAATTTGAATTAATGGACTGGTGACTTAGCGTGGTCATCAAAGCGTCATCGTTGGTCACTTCGTCTTCCTCACGATGCTTTGCATTGCTAATGTTACATTTTTCGCAAGCTAATTTTGGTGTCCCTTTTTCGATATTGCATGTCTCACAACCATGTCTTATGATGTTTTTAAGTAACTTCTAACTCTTCAATGTCCACACACATCCTTCGGTTAGATGCAACAGGATATGCTTCCATTTGTTTCTCTCGCCGATGAGCAATGAGTTGTTAAACTTCGACCCCCTTCCTCCCATTTTGCTTGGAACCTTGACAGGCATTGGCAAAGAAATTAAAAATCCTTTTCTTTCATTCTGCAATCAATGAAAACTCGGCGGACTTGACTTGAGTGGTTGGCGACGTGATCTGAGTACATTAGTAGAAGGCAGTACATTGTACCCATTATTGGAACCATACTTCATGGAAGAGGGCGAATTAGAGTGACAAATATTGAAAATAATTCGTTAACAAAAAATGACATAGCAAAGAATTATGTTGGTGTTGATGCCCTCTCATTGGCGGTCTCACCACCAATTAGTAACCTCTGGTATTGGCTGCCTAGTAATGGACAGCAGTTCGAACAGCTGAACTGGATGTTCCTGTGTTTCTCTCTTTCTTTCAATCACCAAGAACCTACACCAAGTGCTGACAGAGGAAGGAAAAAGACAATTACATCGAGAATATTCGATGCACCAGTCAAAAAGCTACCACTCTTGGCCATTCCAAATTCAATTTCCAAAAGAAGTTTACCATTAAGCTCAGCACCAAAAAGGACAGGAGCAATGAATCCATAGCTCACAGACTATGCAGCAATACACTAAAAAGGTATACAAATGGATCAACAACGGACAAAGGAACTGAGGCAAGGGTATTTGGACTCAAGACAAACTACTTCGAACCCATGGGTAAACGCAACAGCATCTTTCAATCTATGCCACAGACAGAAGGCAATGAAATGGCCGACTCATTGGCAAGGAAAGGAGCATCAGAAGCCTTTACAGGCCCCGAACCATTCTGCGCTGTAGGAGATCATGTCCTCAGAGATGAATTTAGGAAACTAGAAAGAAGGACAGAAACCTAGAACAAAGCCCATGGCATGAAGAAACTCTTAGGTCAGTATATCCGAAAGAAGTTTGAGACGTATATCAAAATAACGTATCCTAACAGGCTTTTTTTTACATGCAACGTACACTGCAGACTCAGGGCACTTAAGCAAAATCAGGGTTATCAGAAGAAGGTCTCTTCAGATTCTGTGCAGAATATAATGAAATTCCCTAACACGCACTGGGATTCTGTGAGGCACTAGCCCACAAAAGACAACGATATCTGGGCAAGCATCTACTATCAGAGGAAGAAATGAAGTCATTAGAATCATCTCTCATTCTCAGAAGTCTAAGAAAAACTGGCTTAGAGAGAATAGCAAATGAGTTTCTATATGTCCTGGCGGGATTTACTGGCAAATACCTGACAATCAGATCGCTATTTAACAAACATTTACGACAATTTGTTTCATTGGCAATCGTCTCATGGACACTGAGTCCTCAGATAATACACGAAACCTACCTACAACCAAAGTACACCCCGAATATCCAACTAAAGGATTAAAGTCGTATATTCTCCTTCAATCACAGCCTATAAGTGGAGCAAAGTAAATGGTCGACTTTGAAAATTGCTCTGGATGCTCGAGTGTCGGAAAGGAAAACTGTTCTAGGTCCAACTAAAGGGTGGTTAAATTTTAAGGGCCGATGTTGATTTTGAATAAAACACAAATTATTTAGGAAATTATTGTCATTTCTTTTTGTTATGATAATATTGGTATGGTTCAATTATGTATGGACAATGAATGGAGGTGT